>JBBGZY010000016.1:0-1200000 GCA_037952925.1 Lithobates clamitans | reverse complement strand
GCATGCGCGCGATCGTGAGCGCGCTGCGCGTGCACGTCGGTGGCGGAGTGTTCCCCGGGAACACTGCTCGTCACCGACGACAGTTTACTGCCATTGGCCAGTACTGTGTACCATGTGATCGGCTGTGATCCATTCACAGCCGATCACTAAGTGTAAACAAAGAACTGTCACTAGCTGTTACTAGCCCTTCTCTCCTCACACACCGTTTCCAGTGTGAGGAGAGAAGAGCCAGGAGCAGTGAGTTACAGATCTTTGTATTTGTAGTGTCTGCACCAACACCACTTCTGTCCCATCGCCCCCCCCAATTGTCATCTGTCACCCAACAGTCACCCCATAAAAAGTGCACCTGTCACATAGAGACTGCCATTAGTGACCATCAGCGGTGCCCTGTCACCCACCAGTGACCGTGCCCTGTCACCCGTCACCCATCAGTGACCTGCCCTGTCACCCGTCACCCATCAGTGACCTGCCCTGTCACCCGTCACCCATCAGTGACCTGCCCTGTCACCCGTCACCCACCAGTGACCGTGCCCTGTCACCCGTCACCCACCAGTGACCATTAGCGGTGCACCCGTCACCCATCAGTGACCGTCGCCTGTCAACAATCTGTGACTATCACCTGTCACCGTCCGTGGCCATCACCCATCAGTGACCGGGCCCTCTCACCCGTCACCCATCAGTGACTGTGCCCTGTCACCCATCAGTGACCATCAGCGGTGCACCTGTTACCCATCAGTGACCGTCGCCTGTCAACTATCTGTGACCATCGCCCATCACACCATCACCGCTCAGTGAACGTCACCTGCCACCCATCGCACAGCCCATCAGTGACCGTCACCTGCCACCCATCTGTCACCCATCTGTCACCCGTCGCACAGCTACCCGCCACACAGCCATGTCCAAAAGAGGATATACAAGTGAGGAGGCATTCCAGATCCTCTCTATGACTGATGAGAGCACCGGGGAGCTCTCATCAGAGTCCCATTCTGATTCCGAAACAAGTTCGGCATTTGAGCCGATCGAGAGTAGCAATGGTTCGGATGAAGAATGGGTCCCTTCTAAAAGGGCACGACACTCTGGAACCCAGGAAGCCGCCAGCAACCGGGATTATATTCCCAGTACCAGCTCTGCCGCCAGAAATAGGCCCCAGGAAGATGTGCCCAGTACCAGTGCTGCCGCCAGCAATAGGCCCCAGGAACAAAGGCCCAGTACCAGTGCTGCCACCAGAGATGGGCCCCGCGCACAAATACCCAGTACCAGTGCTGCCACATCACACCCGAGTTCCAGCACAGGAAATTCAACTCCCCCAACTACTGGAGTGTCACGTCCCCCAAGAGCCAGGGCCGCTACCTATATGCCAGATGGTCTTGCCAACCCAACATGGCTGCCTTCCAACTCGGGATCACCAAATATTCCCCCTTTCACAGCACAGCCAGGTGTGCAGGCCAACACCCAAAATTTTACAGAGATCAATTTTTTTCACCTGTTTTTGCCCGACACTTTGCTGCAGTTCATTGTGGACCAGACAAATCTGTATGCCCAGCAGTATATTGCCAGCAACCCCCAATCATCTTATGCCCGTCCGTTTGAGTGGAGAGATTTGAATATTGAGGAGTTCAAATTGTTTTTGGGCCTCACCCTAAATATGGGGCTTACAAAAAAAAATGAAGGACATACCTATTGGTCCACCCACCCCATCCACCATATGGCCATGTATTCTGCCGCTATGTCCAGGTCCCGATATGAGATGATTATGAGATTCTTTCATTTTAACGACAACACCCAGTGCCCTCCCAACAATCATCCAAATTCAGATAAACTATACAAGATTCGCCCACTAATAAATTCATTTTCCCAACGATTTGCAGAACTTTATGTCCCCGAGAAGAATATATGTGTGGATGAGTCCCTGGTACCATTTTCAGGCCGGCTAGGAATAAAACAGTATATTCCTAGCAAAAAGGCCAAATATGGAGTCAAATTTTACAAGCTGTGTGAGAGAGCCACGGGATATCTATATGCATTCCGCATATATGAGGGAAGAGATTCCCAGCTCCAGCCCCCTGAGTGCCCAGCCTACATGGGCACAAATGGAAAAATCGTATGGGATCTGGCTTACCCACTTCTAAAAAAAGGCTATCATATATACCTGGACAACTTTTATACCAGCCTGCCCCTTTTCAGACACCTATATATTCAAAAAACCCTGGCCTGCGGAACTTCAAGAAAAAATAGGAAGGGCTTCCCACAATCCATTGTGAACAAAAGGCTGAAAAAGGGGGAAAGAGCAACACTGAGATGTAATGAAGTGCTGGCCTTGAGGTGGAAGGATAAGAGGGATGTGCACATGATGTCCACCATTCATGATGACACTGCAGTTGTAGTTCAGCGAAGACGAGGTCCCATTGAAAAACCGACATGTGTCCAAGACTATAATCTCTACATGGGGGGGGTGGATTTCAATGACCAAATGATTCAGCCCTATTTGTCAATAAGGAGGTCCCGATTCTGGTATAAGAAGGTAGCAATGTATCTAATTCATTTGGCCATTTACAATTCCTACGTAATCTACACAAAATCCACAGAAAGCCCCGCCTCCTTCCTAAAATTCATAGAAGAAGTAGTCACGTCCCTCATCTATCCACAAAGACCCCTCCCAGAATTACCTCGTTCTGATGCTGTTAGCCGACTCCATGAATGGCACTTCCCGTACAACATTCCACCATCGGAAGCAGGCCGAAGACGGCAAAAAAAATGTCGTGTGTGCAGCAGAAGAGGTTTTCGAAAAGATACCAGCTTCCATTGTCCCCGGTGTCCCTCCCAACCTGGCCTTTGCATTGGTGAATGCTTCGAACTGTATCATACATCCCCAAGTTATTAGCCCATATTTTCCCCATTTTCGCTGATCATTTTCCATGCTTCCCCAAATAACCATGCCACTGCCTTCAATGTGAACTGACCCTGGCCTGCTTTTTGACTATGCCTCTGCCTACCGTTTGGACTGCTTCCACATGAACTGACCCTGGCCTGTTTTGACTATGCCTCTGCCCACCGTTTGGACTGCTTGCTCGTGAACTGACCCTGGCCTGTTTTGTGACTACTCTTCTGCCTACCGCTTGGACTGCTTGCACGTTAACTGACCCTGGCTTGTTTTATGGACTATGCTTTTGCCTACCGCTTGGACTGATCTGTTGCCCTGCTACTATAGTACACAGGGGTCTCACATATGTGAGGGGCTCCAGAATAGTTTTTCCGGATGGAGATAACAATTTTTTTTGTTTTCTCCCGGTTTTGTAATTTCCGGATTAGGGTCTGGAGTCCGGAGGCTTCATAGAGATTTGGGTGGGTCGAAGCCTCTACCCCTGTGCCCCTGTGCACAGGTCTTACCCAATTGCGGCCCTCAGCCTTCTGCTGACTTACTGCCATCATGCCTTTGCCTGCCGCATGAACGGACCACACATCTGCCTGCTACCTGGACTATGAAAATAATTCGCTGTAGCAAAAGGCAGTATGTTTATGAAGGGCTGGAGAGCGGTACAATAATGTGTGTCTGCAGGTAACAGTGTACCAGGACCAATATTATGGCTGTGCTGGCTGTCTCTGCCTGGACAATTCCTATGGACTGTGCTGTGCCGACTATAGACAATATTCCTGCCTGCTGCCTGGATAGTTATTGCTGTCGCTAAGCACATCCCTGACTGCTGCCTGGACCAGTGCTCTCTTCTGTGGACACTACTAAAAGCACAGGTAATACTTTTTTTTTATCCTTTCCGCAATAGAATTTATTTTGGATTGTAATTCTTGGTATGTACATGCTATGTGTTAGAAATATGAAGGGCCTTCAAAAATGATAGGTTGCCAGGAAATTATCTATGTAATGTATTCTCCTAGAACGCCTGATGGTGCTACTTGGATGTTGGGCCACTGTATGTGGCCAAGCTGTGTAAAAGTCTCACACATGTGGTATCCCCATACTCAGGGGGAGTAGCAGAATGTATTTTGGGGTGTCATTTTTGCTATGTGTTGGAAATATCTTATAAATGGACAACTTTGTGTAAAAAAAATGCGTTTTTATTTTTTTTCCACATTTTCCAAAAACTTCTGGAAAAAAAATAACCGTTCAAAAGACTCATTATGCCTCATAGATTATACGTTGGGGTGTTTGCTTTCCAAAATGGGGTCATTTTGTGGGCAATTCCTTTGTCCTGGTGCTCCAGGGCCTTCAAAAGTGTAATAGGTGGTTGAGAAATGAGATGTGCAATTTATGCTCGTAGATCGCCTGATGGTGCGACTTCAATGTTGGGCCTTTGTATGTGGCCAGGCTGTGTAAAAGTCCCACACATGTGGTATCCCCATACTCGGTAAGAGTAGCAGAATGTATTTTGGGGTGTAATTTGTTGTATGCATATGCTCTGTGAGAGAAATAACCAGTTAATATGAACATTTTGAAAAAAAAAAAAAAAAAAAAAAAAAAATCTTCCTTTTGCAAAGAATTGTGGGAAAAAATTACACCTTAAAAAAACTAACCATGCTACTTACTTAATACCTTGGAATGTCTACTTTCTAAAAAGGGGTAATTTGGGGGGTATTTGTACTTTTCTGACTTGTTAGTACCTCAAGAAATGAGATTCACCTGATGTACTGAAGGCCTGATCAGATGTTTTCAATTTTCAGTGATTGGCACCATAGTTTGTATACTCTATAACTTTCACAAAGACCAAATAATATACACTAATTTGGGTTATTTTTACCAAAGATATATAGCAGTATAAATTGTGGCCAAAATTTATGAAGAAAAATTACTAATTTGCTAAATTTTATGACAAAAACAAAGAAAAAGGCAATTTTCACAAAATTTACGGTCTTTTTTTATTTATAGCACAAAAAATAAAAAACCCATTAGTGATTAAATACCACCAAAAGAAAGCTCTATTTGTGTGAGAAAAAGGACACAAATTTCATTTGGGTACAGTGTTGCATGACTGAGTAATAGTCATTCAAAGTGTAAGAGCACCGAAAGCTGAAAATTGGTCTGGGCAGGAAGGGGGTTTAAGTGCCCTGTATTGAGGTGGTTAAGGTTAAACCTCTTTTCTTCTAATTTTAATGAGTGGCCACGAGTCTTGGTAAACTCTCTTTTGCGAAAGAGTTTTATCCCTATTGTGGGGTCACCAGTACAGTATTTGTAAATTGAAATTATATCCCCTCTCAAGCGTCTCTTCTCCAGAGAGAATAAGTTCAGTGCTCGCAACCTTTCCTCATAACTAAGATCCTCCAGACCCTTTATTAGCTTTGTTGCCCTTCTTTGTACTCGCTCCATTTCCAGTACATCCTTCCTGAGGACTGGTGCCCAGAACTGGACCACATACTCTATGCCAGCATGTGTCTCTAAATAGTGAGTCAGCTGATGAGAGAGCCAATCCTCACAGGTTGTTTGGGTAATGCTGGTTATTCTGCCCCATTAGATGTATGGAAAACAGCTGAGGGCAGAGTTTAGAGCGTCACTCTGGCGCGAAGGAGCGCGGTGTAGCCCCGCCCCTCAGGGCGTGATGACGTCACGCGCCGGAGTTTCACAGGCAAAAAGAAAGTATACCACCTGTGTTAGAAAAACACAGTGGGGACAGGAAGGAGCTCCTCCCCGCACATATGGCCCGCATGGAGACAAGGAGAACACCGTCATCCATTCAGCCATGCACGGGTGGAGCCTACCCACCAGGTGTTTGTGAAAAACAGCACGGCCCAGGGAGCACACCCAGTGGACAAAGAGGACAATGACAGCCAACATGTATACAATGAAAAATACATAAAAATGAACCAAGGACAAACAATACAAATGCAAAGAAAAGAGAAAAAAAAAGAAAAAAAGGGAGAGAAGAAATATGGCGATTAGATATCAAATGGACACGGTTAACAATTAAATGAATCATCCACATTGCACGCATGCAATTATAGAGATGATGATATAGTCACAGAGCTGTACTGTAAGAAATAAATCGCAATATAAAGATGCTGAGGTGTCACCAGTTGTAATGTCAGAGGGGGCGCCTTCATAGCTAATACATTTGTGAAGCCATGGTGTGAGGGATGTGGCATAAAAAATCTATAGATTCAATTCACAGCCCCCTGAAACAAAGCCCGGAAGAAAAGATTTAAAGTTGAAAGCCTCATTTAGGCCAGGTGGTGAGGTGGCCTGTAAATTAACAACTTGCCGACCGCTGCACATCGATATACCTCAAAATAAAGGCAGCAGTGGGCAAATGGGCGTACTTGTATGTCCCCTTTAATAAGCGGGGCTAGCAGGCGCGCCCACCGCGTACAGCGTGACTGTGCCCACGGGACCCGTGGACTCGATGTCCGCCGGTGTCCCAGCGATCATGTCACGGAGCCTCAGAATGGAGAGATGCCTATGTAAACAAGGCATTTCCCCGTTCATCCTTGTTACATGACAGAGATCACTGCTCCCTGTCATCAGGAGCAGTAATCACTGTCATGTGAGTTGAAGCTCATCCCCCCCACAGTTAGAATCACTCCCTAGGACACACTTAACCCCTTGATCGCCCCTAGTGGTTAACCCTTTCCCTGCCAGTGTCATTTACACAGTAATTAGTACATTTTTATAGCACTGATCGCTGTATAAATGACAATGGTCCCAAAACAGTGTCAAAAGTGTCCGATGTGTCCACCATAATGTCACAGTCATGATAAAAATCAGAGATCGCCGCCATTACTAATAAAAAAAAAATTATAATAAAAATGCCATAAAACTATCCCCTATTTTGTAGACGCTATAACTTTTGTGCAAACCAATCAATATATGATTATTGAGATTTTTTTGCCAAAAATATGTAGAAGAATACGGCCTAAACTGAGGAAAAATTTTGTTTTTTTATATATTTTTGGGGAATATTTATTATAGCAAAAACTAAAAAATATTGCTTTTTTTCAAAATTGACGCTCTTTTTTTGTTTATAGCGCAAAAAATAAAAATTGCAGAGGTGATTAAATACTACCAAAAGAAAGCTCTATTTGTGGGAAAAAAAGGACATCAATTTTGTTTGGGTGCAACGTTACACGACCGCGCAATTGTCAGTTAAAATGACGCAGTGCTAAATCACAAACAGTGCTCTGGTCAGGAAGCCGGTAAAATCTTCCGGGGCTGAAGCGGTTAAATATCCATGTCAACTCACATTGGAGGAGACGCTTGTTAAAGTCGCCGCCTTCCGGAGTTGAAGTGGATACGATCAAGTGCCAGAAAGTATACCATAGGGATAGAATCTGGGTGAACTAATGCCATATGGCGGCCAACAGGCACATCGGGGTCTAGTTTGCATATGGTGGATAGGTGTTGATATATTCTTTTCCAGAATTAATTTATAGTTTTCCCAACATAGCAGCACCTAGTGAGTAGGTACACTATGCCGGGAGTCCTACAGTTTACATAGTGTTTAGGACAAAAATTGCATCCATTGGGTAAATCGATGTGTCTACGCCTATTCATGTAATGGCAATAGGCACATCCACCACACGCAAAGGTTCCCAAGGTTTTGCATATATCACCTTTATAAGGTCTATATTTGCTTGCTAACAGTTTGTCGTCCACAGAGGGAGCCCTCCTGTAGGCAACAGCTGGTGTGTCGAAAACATATGAAGCAAGCAATGAATCCATCATTAGTAGGTGCCAGTACTTATTCAGGACACACCTAACTTGTTTGTGCTGTGTTGAGTAAGTGGTGATAATTCTGGTTGTATTATCATTTAGAGGTTGTTTTTGTATATTCAATAAATCTCGACGAGATAAATTAATTGTCTTTCTATAAGCTTTCTTAAGGCAAGTATTGTAGTATCCCCTGTCTAGAAGTCTGTATCTCAGGGTGTCAGCCTCATTTTTTTTTATCATGACGGCAACATTATGGCAGACACATCGGACAATTTTGACACATTTTTGGGACCATTGGCTTTAATACAGCGATCAATGCTAAAAAATTGCATTGATTACTGTAAAAATGTCACTGGCAGTGAAGGGGTTTACCACTAGGTGGCGCTGTAGGGGTTAAGTGTGTCCTAGGGAGTGTTTCTAACTGTGGGGGGGGGGGGCTTTGTGTGACACTACACTGATCGCCACTCCCGATCACAGGGAGCAGAGATCAGTGACAGTGTCACTAGGCAGAACAGGGAGATATTTGTTTACATTAGCACCTCCCCGTTCTGCCTCATCGTGGGACGATTGCAGGTATCCCCGCAGACATAAGGGCATGGAGCTCCTGGCGGGTGCACGCGCCCGCAAGCCGCCTCTTAAAGGGCAACGTACAGGTATGTTAATCTGCCTGTACGTGCCGTTCTGCCGCAGTATATCTGTGTGAGGCGGTTGGGAAGCGGTTAAGTAGGCCTACCTCTCTCCCTGTAGTGTGAGCAGACATCCCGGCCACAGTGAGCTCCACCCCCTCAGTACACTGCACTGGTGATTGGAGGAAGGGGGAGGGAGGGGGTTGAGTCAGAGATCTCACTCACAGTGCAGGAGACGGAGGGAGAGAAGAGCTTTGGAGGTTCTAAATACATACACCGCCGGCACAGTGTATGTATTTAGAAGCTGCTGTTCCCACAGTGACAAGTGTAACCTCTCATCCACTTACCCTGGGCTCTCAGTCCGCTCCTGGTCAGAATGGAGGAGACTGGCTCCATCGGCTAGATGACGGTGTGCTGCTGTGATAAGCAGCCGACACCTGTCACAGAGAGCTTCATTGCCGCACCGGTCCACAAAGGATATGCGGGAAAGTACCCAAACCAGTGGTTCCCGCTCAGGCCCCTTACAGTTGTATGGGCTGTACCCTCCTGATGGCGGCCCTGGTGCTGAGGATCGGTCCTTGGTGGGGCCCTCCATGCAAATGGGGCCCCCGGGCAACTGCCCAGTGCGCCCAATCGAAAAAACGGCCCTGAATATACCAGGTACTGTATGCGCCCATGGAACCTACGGGAGTCAACAATGGATTGTACCTCATACTCCTCATGGTTCTCAACCTGTATAGGGTGAGGACGTGGCTCCGAGGTGGTAAAGCGGTTGCAGACCAACAATTTCAATAAGGAGACATGAAACACATTTGAGATGCGCATACTAGGAAGAAGGTCCAATGCGTAAGCCACTGAGGAAAGGAAAGGCCCAATAAACCAAGGTGCGAACTTCAGTGAGGGAACACGAAGTCAGAGATTGCGAGATGACATCCAGACCCTGTCCCCAACCTGGTAGGAAGGCACAGGCAGGCATGGAGTCTGTACCTATCATTAGCATTAGCATGACTCAAAGCCTTCTGGACTTGTGCCCAAGTGGAACGAAGACCACAGAGATGCTCTTCTAGCGCAGGAATACTCTGGGAACAAACGAGTCAGGCAACATGGAAGGTTGGAAACCATAATTTACCATAAATGGAGACAATTGGGAAGCAGAATTCAAGGCAATGTTGTGAGCGAACTCTGCCCATGGTAATAGGTCTGACCAGTTGTTGTGATGGTCAGAAATATAGCAATGTAGGAATTGCTCCAAGGACTGATTGACTCGTTCTGTGGCCCCATTAGACTGCGGGTGATACGCAGAGGAGAAAGCAAGCTGAATTCCCAACTGTGCACAAATGGCTCGCCAGAACCAGGAGACAAACTGACTACCCCTGTCCGAGACAATCACCTTGGGTAGCCCATGTAAGCGAAAGATCTCCCAAGCAAAAATGGAAGCCAGTTCCTTAGAAGAGGGCAACTTCTTAAGTGGAATACAATGACACATCTTTGAGAACCGGTCAACCACCATAAGGATAACTGTGTTGCTTTGGGAGTTGGGCAACTCCAAAATGAAATCCATAGACAGGTGGGTCCAGGGCCTCTCTCCTTTGGGTATGGGTTGTAGGAGGCCCACTGGAAAGTGTTGTGGAGTCTTATTCTGAGCACACACGGAACAGGCAGAATTGTTAAGAAATGGCCCAAACGAGTTGATTCTTACCAGGGTGGCCAGCTGCCTTGGGAGAATCGTAAGTCTGGAGCACAGCAGTACAGAGACACTCTGGGACAAAGCAGTGGTCACAAGGTTTCTCAGGAGGAGCATCGACCTGAGCAGCAAGAATTTTGTCACCCAAAGGAGAAGTAAGACTGGTGCGAATCGTAGCCAGAATACGATCAGGAGGAATCATAGGAACCGGAACCGACTCCAAAATGGGAAAATTGTCGTGACAAGGTGTCAGCCCTTACATTCTTAGTACCGGGTAAAAATGAGACAATGTAAATGAAACTTGACAAGAAAAGAGCCTAATGCGCCCTTCTGGGAGAGAGGCGTTCAGCCTCAGACAAGAATGTGAGATTCTTATGGTCAGTAAGAATGAGAACTGGCACAGTGGTACCATCAAGGAGATGTCTCCATTCTTTCAGGGCTAAAATGATTGCCAACAGCTCTCTGTCACTAACCTCGTAATTGCACTCGGCAAATGACGATTTCTTGGAAAAGTAGCCACAAGGATGCATAGCACTCTCAGAGGTAGGACGTTGAGACAGAAGGGCGCCAACACCAGTCTCAGAAGCATCAACCTCAAGGATGAAAGGTAACGTAGGATCAGGATGTGCCAACACAGGAGCAGAAACAAAGGCAGCCTTGAGACTTTCAAAGGCCTTAATGGACACCGGAGACCAACTCTGTCGGTTAGCGTTCTTTCTGGTCATATCGGTCAGAGGCTTGACCAGAGATGAGAAGTTAAGAAGAATAAACTTCCGATGATAGTTGGCAAAACCCAGGAAACACTACAGAGGACGTAACCCCACGGGTCGAGGCCACTGTAGGACTGCCGAAAGTTTCTCTGGGTCCATCGAAAAACCAGCAGTGGAAATGACATAGCCCAGGAATTTAACCTGTTCCCGATGGAACTCACACTTCTCCAGTTTACAATAGAGATTGTTCTCTCTTAATTTCTGAAGCACATGACAGACATCTGTGTGGTGGCTCTCCAGGGACTTGGAAAATATGAGGATATCATCGAGATAAACCACCATGCATAACTGCAACAAATCTCAGAGGACATCGTTAATAAATTCCTGGAAAACTGCCAGGCGTTACAAAGGCCAAAAGGCATTACGAGATACTCATAATGGCCTGTTTTGGTATTAAACGCAGTTTTCCACTTCATTGCCCTCCTTAATCCTCACGAGATTCTAAGCCCCTCTCAGATCAAGCTTAGTGAAAACCGTTGCTCCCTTGAGGCGGTCAAATAACTCTGTAATCAACGGGATCGGGTAGGCATTCTTAACTTCGGGTAGGGCAGGTGGAGTCGTTAAAATCCAGTTTTTTATTATCGTTCTGCGGGCTACTAGAAGGAGTAGATGTGCCCATTGGGGAATATTCACAGGTCCTCTGGTTGTTGGGGGAGATGTTTGGGGTGTGTATCCAAATAGGCATAATAGTTGATCCTTTGGGATATGTGCTTTACTGATTTTGCCAATGTGATCCAAGACAGAATTCCAAAATGTAGTTATGGCTGTGCATTCCCAAAGACGGTGCAATAAGTCAGGGCGTGGTTCCGAGCACCAAGGGCATTTCATTTGACTTGGATTGTCCTTGGTGAAGTAGAAAGGGTAGTATGCTCTGTGTATAATCTTGAATTGGGTTTCCCGCCACGTTTCCGATATCGTAAGTTTGCGGACTTGTCTGTATCCTTCAAGTATTTTTTCTGACAGTTCATCATCTCCTAAGATAACAGACCATTTATGAAATGGTTTGAGGTGGTACTTTGCAGATTGATGCTGGATGAGGTAGGAGTAGAGATTGGTGATGGAATAGTCATTTTGCTGTAATACTGTGTCTATGAAGGATTTCTGGAAGGGATCAGATTTGGGCCCATAGCAAGACTTCAAATAATTGATCAATTGATAGTAGAAGAATATGTGTTTGATGGTAGGGAAAATTCGCTTGCTAGTGATCGGAAAGGTTTGAAGTGTCCCGATGTGCCTTGGTATATGGAGACTACTTTCGTGAGGCCATTGGAACCCCATTGGTCAAATGCTTTGTGCATCGTGGATGGGAGAAACATAGGGTTTCCTTGAATGGGTAAATGTCTTGAAATATTTGAAGGAAGCCCCAATAATTTTCGTACTTCTCTCCAGGCAATTATAGTATCTCTGATGAGTGTATTTGACTTGAGGTGAGGTGGTAGAGCGTTGAGATTAGAGTGGAGGATAGCTGATAGCGTGAGGTGAGGTCATTGCACCTTCAAGAAGAGTATTGCAGTATTTGGACTTTCCGTTCAGCCAATCCAAACCTTGCCTAAGCAAACAAGAAAGATTATAAAAACGTAAATTGGGTAGACCCGCCCCACCCTCGGACTTCGGGAGGCATCATTTTTGTAGCGTAATACGTGTTTTTTTGCGAGACCAGATAAAAGTTGTTGGGTAGGCATTCTTAATCGTGAAACGATTGAGACCCCTATAATCAATACAAGGTCTCAGTTCACCGCTCCTCTTTTTCACAAAGAAGAGACCAGCACCAGCAGGAGACGAGGATTTGCGGATGAAACCTTGAGAAAGTGCGTCTGCAACATACTCCCCCATGGCTTTATCCTCCAAGACCGACAAAGGGTAAACCCGGCCATGAGGGGGAGTGGCACCAGGTTGAAGGTCAATTGCGCAATTATACGGCCGGTGTGGAGGCAAACTACTGGCTTGACCTTTGTCAAAGACATTGCTAAAATCACAGCACTCCTCTGGCAGGTATGAGAGTGAAGAGGTACACAGGACCTTGGTTACCTTCCGGAAGCATATCTCACTGCATTGTGGTGACCAGGAGAGAACATCACCACGGAGCCAATCAAAAGAGGGGTTGTGCCTTTGTAACCAAGGATAACCAATAACCAGCCGCCGAAACTCAGGAGAGGAAATCACTTGGAATTGGATTATCTCATGGTGAAGAGCCCCTACGGCTATGGACAACGGAACCGTCTCATGAGTCAAATGGACAGGCTGTAGAGGCCTCCCATTCAGAGCCTCAATGGCAAGTGGAGTGTCACGCAGCTGCAGTGGAATCGAGTGCTTTGATACAAAGGCATTATCAATGAACAGACCTGCAGCCCCAGAGTCGATTAGAGCCTGTATCTCGATAGATGACTTAGCACAAGAAAGGGTGACCGAAACCAGGGGCTTATCCTTCTGGATAACTGGGGACAAAACAACGCCACCTAAGGTCTGTTCATGACAGGACCTCAAGGTTCCCACAATAAAGGCACAATCTCTCCCTCCTCCTAAGGGTTCTCTCATCAGCAGAGAGACGCGTGAAGCCCAAGTGCATGGGTTCATCTTTACTGACCGACTCGGTACCAGGAGGCATGGGAGGTGAGAGAGGCATGGGTGGGACTGCAAAGCTCGGAGGCAAACATGCAGGAGGCTTCTGCAAGAGCTCCTTAAAGTCTTTCTCTGAGTCTGGAGTCAATGAGGATGGCAAACGAGATCAAGCTCTCCAGATCAGTGGGTATATCTCGGGCTGCTATTTCATCCTTGATGGAATCTGAGAGACCATGAGAAAAAGCAGCCACGAGGGCCTCATTGTTCTAAGAAACCTCTGCTGCCAGAGTACGTATCTCAATGGCGTAGTCGGCAACAGTTCTCGTACTCTGTTTGATGGACATGAGGCACTTGGCAGCAGAAGCGGAGCATGTGAGAACATCAAATACCCTTTTTAAAGAGACCACAAACTCAGGGTAACTCTAGACAACAAGTTTTTTTGGCTCCCATAGAGGGTTAGCCCAGGCCAAGGCTCTCTCAGAAAGCAAAGATATCACAAACCCTACTTTGCTTCTCTCCGTGGATAACGCCTGGGGCAGCATCTCAAAGTATATCTCAACTTTGTTGAGAAAACCTCTGCATTGAACTGGATCACCCTCAAATCGCTGGGGAAGCGGAGCGCAACCAGATATACCTCTTATAGAGGTAATACTCAAGGCGGGTGCCTGCACAGAGACTGGCGCAGCAGCATGGACGGCCTGCTACTCAGGTTGTACTGGAGCAGCCACAGTGGGGGATTCCAGGTGAGCCGTGCGACTCAGGAGCATTTGTGACGCCATGGCAAACTGATCCATGTGGTGATCTTGCTCATCCAATCTGGAAAAATTTTACCAACATGTGGATTGACTGTATCTTCTGAATTCATGGCCTTCGCCTACTGTCAGAAACCATCAAAACAATATCAAAAACAATTTTATAGGCGAAGACTGGGATTCCCTCATGCAGGAATACCTTAAGAAATTTGGTTACAACGAACAAATCGAATCAGAGATCTCTTCTCTCTTTTTTAAATTATCCAAAACCCTAGAGAAAGGGTGTGAGAAGAGTTCCTATATACACTCTACCCTATGAGGACAGTAATGACTTTTATGGATATATAAATGTTTCGTCAATTGTTTTTAAACTTTGCTTTAAATAACATTTGTTTACTTTTATAGTATTACATACTCTGTCATATTCTCTTCAATACATTTAAGTGCCTTTAAAGTCCACTCAGGGGAACCTCTCTTTATATATAATTTGTTCATTGGATGTGGCACTACCACAATAACCCAGGTTAGCCTCTCACCCCTCCTATATTAACTGTCAGAAACCATGAACCAGACCGAGACAGAAGTACAGTAAAATCACACTTGTTTATTAATAAAAATAAAAAGGTAAATAGAGTAAGCGTAGTCAAAGCATAGCCAGAGTCCAGTAACCGGATCAGGTAGTCAGCCAAGCCAGAGTTCAGTAACCAGATCGGGTAATCAGCCAAGCCAGAGTTCAGTAACCAGATCGGGTAATCAGAGAGGCCAGAAGTCAGGGATCCAAGTAGAGGAACAGCAAGCAGGATAAGGAGCCAGAAGGGATGTCAGCAAAGCCAGACTTTAAACAGGAACGCAGGAGATCGTTTCTTGTGATGTGACCAAGGCGAAAGCAGGAATGAAGTGAGCTGGAGGTCTTTAAGTAGGCGGGACTGACAAGCAGATCCACAACAGCTGATTAACTGTGGAGAGAGATGAGAGCTGGCAATTATCCGACAGCTGAGTGGCCAGCTCAGAGAAGGAAGGGCTGAGCCAGCCCTGACACCATCCCAGATGAGGAACACATCATCTATCTAACGGTGCCAAGCAAGTACATAGCCCATATACACAGATAGCGAGTCATTGGTAAGCAGTGAATGTTCCCACTCCCCCCAGGCACAACATGTCCCCATCGACACCCCCTGCACCTGGAGGTAGTGGGAACCATCAAAGAAAAAGACATTATGATGAAGTATAAATTCAAGAGATTTTAAAAAGAAATCAGTATAGCTGGGTTCACATTCCCTAAATTTTGACAGCACATGACATATCACTGCAAGGGCCTACTCATGAGGAATGGTACAATACAGGGAATCGACATCTATAGCAACCAATTGAGTACCATCCTCAATGTGCATATCTTGAATTATTTGCAAAAAGTGCATGGTATCATGTACATAAGATGGCATACATGTTACAAAGGGTTTAAGATGACTGTCCACTACACAACTGAGATTTTCAGTTAGATTTTCACACCCAGATATAATGGGTCTGCTTGGGGGATTTGTGGAATGCTTATGCAGCTTGGGTAGAGCATAAAAGGTAGCTTCCCTAAGGAAGTCCACTCCTATAAACTCCCATATTTGTTTGGATATGACATTCTGATAAATTGCCGCATCCACCATCAAATAAGAATCTTGAGTGAATTTATCTAGCAGTGACCTGTGTATAGGTCGAGTATCATTCAGAGTTACTGAGTATTTTCATACACATTTCAATATTGTGAAGGCTGTTCATAATCACGACATTGCCACCCTTATCAGGGTTTAATGACAAGGTTACGAACCAACAAGTCTAGCGCCTTCCTCTCATTATAATTGAGATGAGCATGAGACCCAGAGAAATTTTTCATTCTCTGGATATCGACAGATACCAATTTTAGAAAAACTGCTGCATTATGGTTAGAACTGGGTGGAGAATACACAATAGATTTCTTTTTTAGTGAAGAATCAATAGCATGTATATTTTCCCGTGCAGTGGGCATATTATCCATAACTGTAAGAAGGGCCTCTATCGAATCAATTGGGTTTTCCAACTCGTTTTCTTCCAATAGTGATATTAAAATGTCCAAAGCCCAGGTGCTAAAACGTATTTCTTAGCATATAAACTTTTTAATAGGATATTGCGTATGAAGAGATGGATGTCCTTGATGGCCCCAAATTTGTCAAGACCAGAGTCTGGACAAAAAGTAAGGCCATGTGCCAGAACAGCCATCTCATTCTGATCCAAGGAATGTGAGGATAAATTCACAACATTCAACGTGGTTTGTGCTTGTTGGATTTGTGTAGTTTGGGCGGGTGTGCTTGAGATTTTTTTGATGGGTCTGTATTCGGCCCCTCATTTGGTCTAAAAAAGTGCCTAATGGTGGTTGATGTGAACGTGAAGTGGAAGGTGTAGTGGATGATATATTCAGAGAAGATCCGGAATGACTAGCCGGAGTATGTGTGTCTGATGCGTCACTATTTGTATTGTGATGAGGATGGCTAGCATGACTATAACCTTACCGTGAGGGAGAACCCTCCATATGGAAGGAATCGTCATGTGACTCACCATGATAATGACGTTTTTGTCTTTTTCGACCTTTGTGCTGAGAGGAAGACTGGAAGGAAAAAAAGTAGGTGAATGTACAGGTACCGTATTTATCGGTGTATAACACGCACTTTTTCCCCCTTTAAACCAGGGGAAAATCGTGGGTGCATGTTATACGCTGATCCCCCCGCTGATCAGCGTATAAAAGCGGCCGAGACACGCTGAGAATGGCCGAAAGCCGCAGAGAGCGGCTGAGAGCCGCCAAGAGCGGCGACGCCATTTTTAAACTGCATTAGTCTGCAAATGACACAGGGGCAAGGCTGCAGATGGACACTGACAATGCTGCAATGATGGACAAGGCTACACTGACACTGACAATGCTGCAATGATGGACAAGGCTACACTGACACTGACAATGCTGCAATGATGGACAAGGCTACACTGACAATGCTGCAATGATGGACAAGGCTACACTGACACTGACAATGCTGCAATGATGGACAAGGCTACAGATGGACACTGACAATGCTACACTGACACTGACAAGGCTACACTGACAAGGCTGCAATGATGGACAAGGCTACAGATGGACACTGACAAGGCTGCAATGATGTGCATTTAAATGTAAGTTTTTTTCCTTAAACTTCCCTCCTAAAAGTTTTTTCCTTAAAATTCCCTCCTAAACTTGGGGTGCTTGTTATACGCCGGCACGTGTTATACACCTATAAATATGGTAATTCATAAGTATTTGTAAGTCTATTTTTATTCAGTACTTTGGGAAAATTATTGGTTTGATTCGATTGCCATTTATAGGCTTTGCCATCTTCAAAGACCCTTCTGTCACGTTAAAGCTTTTTGTCCTTTTTGATCAAAATATTTCTGTTAAATTGTTCCAAATGATCTTTTAGTTTTTCTTCAAACTCTGTGAAGCGCGTGTGTGTCTATAAGGGTATCATTTGTTTTTTTTAATTTTTCCAACTTAATATCGAAATCGGTCATACGTTTACGATACTCATTGATTAATAATGACATCATTGTTTTGGAACACAATTTATTATTATTATTATTAATGATTTATATAGCGCCAACAGTTTATGCAGCGCTTTACAATGTAGAGGGGGGACAGCACAATTACAGTACAGTTCAATACAGAAGGGACAGGAGGGCCCTGCTCGTAAAGCTTACATTCTAAAGGGAGGGGGTGGTGGTACAAAGGGGAATAGATGCGGGAATGATTTGATGGGGTTGTTAGGTGGGTGTGGGATAGGCTTCACTGAATAAGTGAGTTTTCAGGGATCTCCTAATGGTGGACAGGTTAGGGGCTAATCGGGTATACTGAGGCAGGGAATTCCAGAGGATGGGAGAGGCTCTGGAGAAGTCCTGAAGATGAGCATGAGAGGAGGTAACAAGGGAGCTACAGAGCAGGAGATTCTGGGAGGAGCAGGGGGGGGGGCGATTTGGGCGATATCTGCAGATGAGGTTGGTTATGTAGCTGGGAGCGAAGTTGTGGATGGCCTTGTAGGTTGTGGTTAGCATTTTGAATTTTATATGGTGGGGTAGGGTAAGCCAGTGAATGGATTGGCAGAGAGGAGCAGCAATTTCAAGTTATCCTCCTAAGCAGTTCTAAAAGCAGAATCAATATTGTCAAATGAAGGAAAGATTTGAACCCTGAGCCCAAATGGGTTCAGGTTCTCAGGATTTGATATGCCAGTATAATAAAGATTTTTGTCTCCAGAGTTTGATTAGGTTAGAAAAACGGATGCTAATTCAGATTCAAGGGATTCTTTTTGCTCAAAGTCATTATGCAGTTTGGACATAAAGTTAGCCCATTGGTCTCCTTGATAAGATGCCATGGGGAAGAAAAAAAAAGGGGGGAGAAAAGGGAGGGTGGGTAAGTTGATTTCTTTAAGCTCTCTGATGATATACTGTTAAGGAGAGGGGAAGTCTTAATGCATATCCTGTCCTTGGGTGACAACGATGCTCCTTCATAGAAACCGAACAGTGGATAAGAATGGACAGGAAGTGTGTTACTATCAGGATAACCAGCCGAAAAACAAAGAAAGCAATGAAAGAAATCTTGTGCAGCCACCACATCTAAGGACTAATAAGCTACAATGCACTAAATTGTTTCTCAGGTTTAGAAATACTTTGGATTAAATAATTAATTACATTCCACTGATTTCATATATACTCTTCACTAATAAGTACAATCTGGAGATACAAATTGCATTATGGCTGTATGCATTTAGCTAATTTATGACTTTCCACAAAACCCTTGTTTGGTCAAGTTGTTTATTGACAGATGGTGTTAAAGGGCTTGATGTGGATGATATGATGGAAAGTTTTGTTAGAACTGTGCCTTAATGGAACGTGTTAATCATCTATATACAAAGATGAAAAAACATGCAGACTGTTTGTTTTTTAAATATTTATTGTCAAATATTTACTATCACTAATATTTACACAGAACTGACATTGCTCGGTTGTGTCGGTTGGTGAGTCCTTATAATGTGAAGAAACTTCAGAGATGTTCACATTTACTTTAATCCTGGACATAAAACATCATATGTGCTATCACAGTGAAATGCGGAAGGTTCAAGATTTTTATTTATTGGATTAAAGATAAAGAAAACGTATGCGCTACTCAGTGTATAGACTACTATGGCGAATAATGATGAGAAGGTGTACTACATCAAATAAACTGCATAAAGCTGCCAACTCCTATAGTGTCACCACACCATCAACCATTTTTAGCTTATATAAATGGAGCGGTGTTAAATCTAACAACACCCAAAATGAACAGTGAAATAAAGTGAAAACACTTTAACCCTTGAGAAAGTCACGTGATAGTGGCGCAATGCGTCGGGAGGAGCCGGGTGACACCACTTCCGGTTACGGCTGAAACCAGAAGCTCGGATTTTACAGCGTTCAGCTGGTGTGTGACCCCATGGTCTTGACTGTTATTTGCATAGTAGTAATTCCATTTATTGTTTTTATTAAATGCATTGTTAATACTACACCATGAGGAGTTATTTTTCCTATTACATGTGCCAGGGCATGCGATGAAATATATCTTATGGAGATCGCTGCAGCAGTTTGGTGCGCATTATCTTTGGCCTGAAGGTGAGTGGCCATTGCACATGGTGGTGGAGTTTGCCTTTCTTTCTGGAATAAACACTGGATTTTGATTGCTTACACTGGGGATTTCTTTATGAATCACTAACCATCTCACAAAAAAAAACTGCATTTATCGTGTTCGCCTACACTTTTGCACTGGACTTCTACAATACTTAGCTATTATTGCTATTGCATTTTTTCATTAGATGTTTTTATTATTAACTTCCTCTAATTTATATGTTAAAGTGTTTTCACTTTATTTCACTGTTCATTTTGGGTGTTGTTAGATTTAGCGCCGCTCCATTGTTATAAATCAAGTATATTTATTGGATTGTAACTGTTGGTTTCTTCATCGGAGATTTATATGAAAACATTTGTTGGATATGTTCCTTTGCAGCCTAGGATGGCTAGGCACCACTCTGCTTCTCCCTCCACCTCCCCATCCCTTATCCAGGCTAACAGACTTTCTGTAGGCTTCACTGTCCACTGTTATGCCGCGTACACACGGTCGGACTTTTCGGCTACAAAAGTCCGACAGTCCGTCCGACAGACTTTCGACGGACTTTTGGCAGAATGGACTTGCCTACATACGATCACACAAAAGTCCGACAGATTCATATGTGATTCATATGTGATGACGTACAACGGACTAAAATAAGGAAGTTGATAGCCAGTAGCCAATAGCTGCCCTAGCGTGGGTTTTTGTCCGTCGGACTAGCATACAGACGAGCGGATTTCTGGGTCCGGCGTAGTTACGACGTAAAGATTTGAAGCATGTTTCAAATCTAAAGTCCGTCAGATTTGCAGCTGGAAAAGTCAGCTGAAAGTCCGGGGGAAGCCCACACACGATCGGATTGTCAGCCGGCTTTGGTCCGCCGGCGTCCGTCGGACTTTTGTAGACGAAAAGTCCGACCGTGTGTACACGGCATTAAAGTGATTGTAAAGTTATTTTTTTTAAAGTAGCAAACATGTTAAACGTACCTGCTTCATGCAATGATTTTGCACAGAGCTCCTACTTCTGTCCAGTGCCCCCATAGCAAGGGGCACTTGTGAGGGCTTGATCCTGAACCACATTCTGTGTGTCCACTAACACACAAAGCAGAACTCGACCCTGCCCTCCGCTCTGTGCTCTTGGGCTGTGATTGACGGCAGCAGGAGCCAATGGCTCAAACTGCTGCCTCCATGTCCAGTGAGGAGAAAGAGAGTGGAGAGAGCTGCTGCTCTTGGGCACAGTGTAGGATCAAGATTGGCTCAGGTAAGTATAAGTGGGGAGGTGGGGGGCGCTGCACACAGAAGGTTTTTTTTTTCACCTAATGCAGAGAATGACTTAAAGGGGTTGTAAAGGTAAAAATTTTTTCACCTTAATGCATTCTATGCATTAAGGTGAAAAAACTTTTGACAATACCGCCGCCCCCAGCCCCTCCGTTTTACTTACCTGACGCCTCGAATCTTCGCTGCTCGTTCTCGTCATCTTCAGCCTGGTCGCTGATTGGCTGCAGTGAATGGATTGAAAGCAGCGCAGCCATTCAATTTTATTGAAATAATGAAGATATTTGCCAGCACACCATGGAATGACCATGCCTGACGAAGGGGTCCTGCGTGACTCCGAAACGTTGCACTCTCCTTGTGTTGTGATTATGCAATAAATTACACGTTTGGACGCTATCTACGTCGTTCCATAGTGCGCTGGCAAATATCTTCATAGTGACTTGAACCAGTATCCAGCTGGTTGTTGCTCCATACTTGTGAGCTCATCCAGGAATGTGTGCGATGGGAATATGAAGTATTACCAATTTTATTGAATTCGTAGTACTATCTTTGTACTCATCTACTTTGTTTATGAATAAATCATATTACTTTTATTCATGCGTTATATCACGCACCTTCCACCCTCTTTATTTCACTTAGCCGAGCATGGGGATTATGTCATCATTTCCTGATTGCAGAGAGAGAGAGACCACTACTGAATGCTGAGGATCGTGGCATATGTAGTCCGGAGGGCAGGGATTTCACTGGACCTGCTGCTGCTGCAAATTATAAGTTCCAGCTGGCCAGAGAGAGGAGGAAATCTGGATGAGAAGATAAATAGAATGATCCGGGGAGGTGCTCGTTCTAGTGGGACCCTAGCCTACGGCTCCAGAGCAGGCACCAGGCCACTCTGGTGGATGTGAGCATGCGCCACAGCCTGGACAGCGCGGAGTGCTTTCCATGAGTGAGCCTTGTCCCTGGAGGCACACTCTCAGCCACCCGGCTTCCATTGGCAGTGTGGCTATCCGTGGCCACTTTCATCTACACCAACAATGACATCGCTGAATCCCTGGGTTGTTGGGTGTCCAGTTGGGCATCTCTCATCTGACTCCAGGTCTTACAAGAGACTGTTGTGGACGTCCTGTACCCAAGAGCTTTGATATCTCTAGGCGTGGTAAGTGGTTTGAAGCCCACCATTAACATTAGAGTCAGAGACACTGCATGCAGACACCTTTAACCTTTTTCTTCCTGCACCTACGGCTTTCCCTGAGAGACACCTTGCATGTTACATCCACTGTTGCTGTTCGCCATTGCACAGCAATACCTTGGGTCCCTTCATAGCTGGATGAAGATCTTGGACAAACTTACATCAAGGACTCCTCCCCCCAAAAGGACTCAGCTTATAACACCTGCTCATCTTAAAGAGAAACTCTTATTCAGGTTTTGCCTATTGCACTTTTCACATATTGTGTTGTCGTATAATGTACTTTTTATTCTTTTTGGCCAATGGCTTCAGGATTTAGAGGGACTCGTTGGACAAAAAGTCTTTCTTCTCCCTCTTATACCTAGGATTATAGGTTCTCCTAGGGCCTGTTGGCCATTACTGCCTGATTTATTGTTTGTGCCATTTCTCTGTATATTCTCTGTAATCCTGTTTAATGCTAGAGTACGCCAATTGAGGAATATTTTAATTTACATTCTTCTTTCTTTGGTTGATTCAAGAACATTTAGTAAAATACTTATTTGCCATTTCTATTGTTTCCCTGGTGTCATTTGCAAGTGTATTCTCTCTTTGAATTATGTCAGAACCCAGGGTGTCAGAGGTGTCGGGAGGCTTGCAAGGTCAGGGTAACCTTTGGGGACAGTCACACAGCCAAGCGGCTCTTATGGGGTGGCCCTACAAATCAATTTATCTCTTTCCTGTGAAGACCATAACTTTAAGAACGCTGCACTGAGAGAGCAGAAATCAGTAGCATTGGAAAGTGTTTTTTTTTGTTTTGTTTTTTAGCTTTGGATAGAGTGGAAAGGGATCAGAACACCTGTCAGCTTCTTATCTCTTGGGTACCTGCAATCTTTGTGATGTAAGAGCGCTGAACCTTATTCGGATGCGTTTTAATGGGATGGGTGGTTTGTGGTTCTAGAGGCTGCTCACCAACCACTGTGGGGTCCTACTGGACCCCCAGAGGAATTTGTTGAAGCTTTAAAAGGATGGGAGTGCCACACTAGCTAGTACAGACTTTTTAAAAGATTTGTATTTTTTAACAGACAACGCATTTCGGGGGCTAAGCACTCCCCCTTCATCAGGGCTAAAAACAGGATGATGCAGGCACTTGGTTTGGATTGGATTGGATCTTATCTCTGTCTGTGCCCCCGTTCATGAGATCTAAGTTCTCTATTTGTCATGTTTACTATTATCAGCGAAAGTGAAAGTAAAATAAAAACCCAAATTTTGATTTGTCACCAGGACAGGAATAGAGGGAAATCAGTGCCCTGGTGACAACCATGAGTTCCATTACCTTGGAGGGATATCCTCTTTCCTCACTATGGGATAGGAAGTGAATGGAAATCTCCACAATGGGACATTGGGGCTATCAAAAATGAAAAATGTGTTACCTTTAGTTTTTTAAAGCAAAACTTTATCCATAACAACTTTAGCAGGAAACATACCTTCCACCTTGATAACTATGCCACCAAAATGAGCGTATGCTGTAAATTGCCTCCAGCATTGTTCCTGTTTCTTCTTGCTGGAGGCTGGTATTTTGCTGAAGCCCAGAGCCCCTGAGCAGCAGTAAAATTTAGGCTGTCAGCAGATTGGCCTCTAGTGGCTCTGATTTTCAGCATGTGCAGAGCTGAGTGAGATGGTGTATTACTGGATTTTAAACTGTATAGGCAGTTATTTTTAATGTTTCACATAGCTATACCTGCAAAAGGGGCCAGACTGAAGTAATCTAGTAGGGCTTAACTTTGTGACTAAAGTTCCACTTTAAGCTAAAAAACACTGAGGTTTTAATACTACTTTAATAATACATTCTCATTTTGCACATCCGGGGTGAAGTAGCGTGTTTCTAACACAATAGCACCCCAGTTATAATAAAGCGTGTATATGCAATTTTTTTTTCGTTCAGCCAGTGGGTTGAACAAAAAAAACTGATGGATTACCGCATCAATGCAAGTGATTTGGATGCAGCAATTTCCCCTGCTGTGCTATTGTGTTCTGACATTGGGGATGCCTCTTCCCCCTGTCAGAATACACCGTGTAGCGCTGCAGCCATCAAGGGGCACGTCAAGTGTTTTTTCTGCCAAAAGGCTGCTGCTCCTGCATGTGCTGCAAGTGGGTTTCCTTTTCTGCCTCTTAAGGCTCCATGCACACTACCATTTTTCATAACCTCAAAAAATGCTATAAAAAAACCCTGGCTGTGCCAGCTTCTAGAAGCATTTTAGTAGCGTTTAAAAGCATTTAGAAGCTTTTAGGAGCATTTAGGAGCAGTAGCATTTAATTACCATTTTTGTAGTACACGAAGAAAAAAAAAAAGCCCAAAAAAAGCTGTTAGTAGCATTTAGAAGTAGTTAGGAGCATTTAAAAGTGTTTAGGAGCATTCAGCGCTTTTTTTTCTGCTAGAAAAATGCTCCGAAAAACTGTACAAAAACATTTTTTTTCTGCTCCTAGATGCTGAAGCTAAAAAAAATGCTAATAGTCTAAATTAGTGTGCATCGACACAAAGGATAACACTATTTAGCTTCTAGGAGCAGAAATAATGCAAATAACAGCTTTTAGGAGCTTAAGAAAATGCTAGTGTGCATGGAACCTAAATCCCTCTGCCACTAAGCTCCTCTAAACATTTATGTGTGCATGGACTCATTATACACCCTTCCTGTCCAGACCAATCTGCCATGCAGGGAAAGGCACCCAGCTGGATACCATGTGTAGACATGCTGTCTCCTATGGCAACAGTTTCTTACTAAGGTAGTAATGAACTCTTTCACTTCCTCCACAATCTCCTTTTTAGATCTTCACTCTTCTGAGCTCTTCCAACCTTCTCACTGAGTATCTTCCTCAAGCAGCACCCCCGCGTCCCTGCTGGGTCCCTAGCTTGGCACTCACAGACACTCTTCAAGCTTCACCACACTGACCTGCTCGGTCCCTGGCTTGGCACACAATAATGCTCTGAAAGCATCACCTTCACTGGCTGGGTCCCTGGCTTGACCTCTGTTAAAGATTCCCAATTCTTCACCCTCCCCGGTTGGTGAGAATACTGCTCAGGTACTTACTTCAGATACTCACAGTGGTCCCTGGTAACAACGAGGATGGTCCCTTAGTGGCAACAGCTTCCCTTCTACCTCTGACCACGACAAATCTCCGGTCGGCAGAACCGTCACTTCTGGTTGGACTGCAAGCCGCAATCCCAACCCTACGCTGATCTCTTGCTTCTGGATAGGCGCTCAGATAGCCTAGCAGCTAAATGTCCCCCCGAGATAGGCCTCAGGTCTCTGGCCTAGCAGCCCAGGGCAATACGACACACATCCACCCAGACAGCCATCCAGGTGGCACAGAACCCTAATTACCTGACTCCACCAAAATAAATAGGTTTTCCCAGCAGGCCAAGGGACCCAAGAAAATCCCTGCCCATTGGCTGAGACACCCCATTCATTCCCAATCTGTCCGTGAAATGCCCTTGTCTTATATAATGTCACCAGATACCCGACCACCTAGTGGCAGAAGAGAGAAGTGTAGCAATTTCAGAATTAGGGTGAAATTAATTGACCTCCTAGCGATTGACCAATACAACTATCACTTGGCAGATCAATTTAAGAGCAACCCTGCCTAAACATCAGGGTGCTACATACATAACCATAACCAGAGATCAGAGATGTGGGAGGGGCTCAGCAGACTCCACCCACTACAGACTGCCTGCAGAAATCTACAGGACGGGGCGGAGACAAGACCAGTCACACTGCACAAGGTGAGAGGGCAGCAGTGACCGGTCTTTATTACAGGAAGAGGCAGGTTCTACACTGGATTACTGCTCTGGTAAAAATACACAAAGCACACAAAGATTTAAGTAAGACTCTTCTATTTAGACAATATTGGCTTATCCTGGAGCTCAGCTTTAACCCAAAGCCCAGCTCAATGCATCCTGTAAAACACCATTAAGGAAATGTCATTGTTTTCAAAGCATAACTAAGAATTGTTTGTCACTGTCAGTCCTTCCTTCTCTGCATCAAGAACTTTGTATCTCATCCAAACGTAGACCATAAAACGGGTGATTTAGGAGTTCATTCCAGGAACCCTGTAAATACAAGTAAGGCAACTGCAATACTTTCTCCCAGTTTCCTTCTGATTTGCTGCCAGTTGCTGGATGTTTTGGCTGTGCAGAGATCTATTTGTGTGTAACATACACAAAAGCAGCAGACGTTCAAGCACCAAAATTAGCTTCCCGGAGAAGTATCTCTTCCAAGATTGTAATCAAGGTAACACAGAAAGATATTACAGACTGTTTTATGACTGTTAATAGATTATTTTATTGCAGTTTAAATGTTAGCCTCTCCTTTTACAAGTACAGCTGTAAAAGAGTGAAGTGATCTCAAGATCAAAAAGGATACATTTGAGTAAATCAGACTGAAAGGATTATGAGCTCTTGAGCTTTGCAGTACATTTAATATTAGTGTGCTGGAAAAGCCTTGAAACTAGTCTCGAGCCTTGAAACTAGAGTTGACAAACAAGACTAAACACCACCGGGTTGTAGTATGATAAATTTAGCAAAATGCTGGGGCACTTATGCAAAACCGTTGGCTACATAGACATGTTGGTGCTGAGAAATGCCCCCTAAGCACCCCAACGTGGGACATTTCTCAATAGGTTGCTGGGGTCCTGAGCAGATTTAAATACACTATGTTACCAAAAATATTAGGACACCTGCCTTTACACGCACATGACATTATATGGCATCCCAGTCTTAGTCCATAGGGTTCAATATTGAAGTGGCCCACCCTTTGCAGCTATAACAGCTTCAACTCTTTTAGGAAGGCTGTCCACAAGGTTTAGTAATGTGTCTATGGGAATGTTTGACCATTCTTCCAGAAGCGCATTTGTGAAGTCAGGGACTGATGTGGACCAGAAGGCCTGGCTCGCAGTCTCCGCACAAATTCATCCCAAAGGTGTTCTATCGGGTTGAGGTCATGACTGTGCAGGTCAATCAAATTCCTCCACCCCAAACTCACTCATTCATGTCTTTATGCACCTTGCTTTGTGCACTGGTTTAAATCATTTGGTATAGGGGGATTATGGTGTGGGGTTGTTTTTCAGGGGTTTTGCTTGGCCCCTTTGTTCTAATGAAGGGAACTCTTAAGGCGTCAGCATACCAAGACATTTTGGACAACTTTGTACTCCCAAATTTCCTTCCTGTCCCAACATGACTGCGCACCAGTGCACAAAGCAAGGTCCATAAAGACATGAATGAGCGAGTTTGGGGTGAAGGAACTTGACTGGCCTGCACCTCAACCTGATAGAACAGCTTTGGGATGAATTAGAGCGGAGACTGCAAGCCAGGCCTTCTTGTCCTACATTAAAGCAATGATAGAGCTTTGCCTGATCTAGCCAACTAGGTTGCCTCGTCCTACATCAGTGCCTGACATCACAAATGCGCTTCAGGAAGAATGGTCAAACATTCCCATAGACACACTCCTAAACGTTGTGGACAGCCTTCCCAGAAGAGTTGAAGCTGTTATAGCTTTAAAGGGAAGGCCAACTCAATATTGAACCCTACGGAAAGGCAGGTGTCTCAGTACTATTGGTAATATAGTGCATACACTAACAAACTAAAGCCAAACTCACACTGTATAAACAGTTACAACAAATATTTTTTTTTTCCTTTTGGGATAAAGATTTTACATGAATAAAAAAAAGCTGATCATTTTAATGACCTTGCCAGTGTCAGATAGCTCGTCTCATCTATGTAAACCAGTGGTTCTCAAACTTCCTAGTGCCGTGACCCCCTGATAAAATTTTCCAAGTTGTGGGGACCCCTAACAGTAAAATTATTTTTGTGGCGTGGATTGTCAGCACCAAAGGCAAGACAAGTAGTTTGTGCCCCTAACCCATGGATATTTAGCACTCCATGAGTCCTTTTCACTTGTAGAGTATTAAAATCCCTCTCCTTTCTTTCCCTTTTATCTCTCTCTAGCCTAATTTCTTGTTTTTTTCCCAATCCCTCTCTCTAGCTGTCTTTCTTGTTCTTTCTCTTATTCTTTCTCTCCCTTTTTCTTTGTTCCTCCCCCTCTTTTCCTCTCCCTTCCATGTATTCTCTATTTTTTTCCTTCTCTTACTCCTTGGTGGGGGGGTGGGGGTAATGGGATGAGTGGCAGTGCTGGCGGGGAGTTGTGATGAGTGGCAGTGCTGATGGGGGATGGGATCAGTGGCAGTGCTGGGGAAGTTCTGATCAGCCAACTTAGGTGCTCTTGATCAAGGTCATCTGCTGATCTGAGAACTGTAGTGGGGACTTAATAGCAACCATAGGCGTCGTTAAGGTGTGGCTATTGGGGCCGGAGCCCCGAATGTGGGGCCAATAGTCCCGAGTGTCTAAGCGGGTCCTCCAGCAGTGTGTAGACTCTGTAATGAAAGGACAGACAGCAGCGGCGACAGACAGCAGCGGCGGCAGCCGCATTTTACGTCTGTGTTATCCAGCCGTTGCGGCGCAGCCCACTGCACTGACTGACTGTTACCGGTGGAGCAGCGGAGTGATATGCCGCCCACCCAGACTGAGGAAAGCAGCAGAGCTGGAGAACGCCCCCTTCTCCCTTCAGAGTCACGCTGCGTTAAGCAGGCAGCCCAGCAGCAGGAGACTAGAATAACGGCTGGGAGTGGGACAGAAGAGAAGATTAACCACTTGCCGACCGCCGCACGACGATGTACGTCGGCAAAGCGGCACGGGCAGGCAAAAGGGCTTACCTGTACGTCCCTGCCTGCCCGCGGGTGGGGGGTCCGATCGGACCCCCCCCCGGTGCCTGCGACGGTCGGCAAATGTCCCCCGGCGATCGGTGGTGAGGGGGAGGCCATCCATTCGTGGCCCCCCCCTCGCGATCGCTCCCAGCCAATGGAATCATTTCCCTGCCTCTGTATTGTAAACAGAGGCAGAGGAAATGATGTCATCTCTCCTCGGCTCGGTATTTTCCGTTCCGGGCCGAGGAGAGAAGACTGAACTGTGAGTTACACAAACACACACACACAGTAGAACATGCCAGGCATACATTTCACCCCGATCCCCCCCCCGATCGCCCCCCGATCACCCCCCCCCCCTGTCACAAACTGACACCAAGCAGGTTTTTTTTTTTTTTTTTTTTTTTTTTTCTGATTACTGTATTGGTGTCAGTTTGTGTCAGTTAGTGTGTTAGGGCAGTGAGTCTTAGGCCCCCTTTAGGTCTAGGGTACCCCCCTAACCCCCCTAATAAAGTTTTAACCCCTTGATCACCCCCTGTCACCAGTGTTGCTAAGCGATCATTTTTCTGATCGCTGTATTAGTGTCACTGGTGACGCTAGTTAGTGAGGTAAATATTTAGGTTCGCCGTCAGCATTTTATAGCGACAGGGATCCCCCTATACTACCTAATAAATGTTTTAACCCCTTGATTGCCCCCTAGTTAACCCTTTCACCACTGATCACCGTATAACTGTTACGGGTGACGCTGGTTAGTTCGTTTATTTTTTATAGTGTCAGGGCACCCGCCGTTTATTACCGAATAAAGGTTTAGCCCCCCGATCGCCCGGCGGTGATATGCGTCGCCCCAGGCAGCGTCAGATTAGCGCCAGTAGCGCTAACACCCACGCACGCAGCATACGCCTCCCTTAGTGGTATAGTATCTGTATGGATCAATATCTGATCCGATCAGATCTATACTAGCGTCCCCAGCAGTTTAGGGTTCCCAAAAACGCAGTGTTAGCGGGATCAGCCCAGATACCTGCTAGCACCTGCGTTTTGCCCCTCCGCCCAGCCCAGCCCACCCAAGTGTAGTATCGATCGATCACTGTCACTTACAAGGCACTAAACGCATAACTGCAGCGTTCGCAGAGTCAGGCCTGATCCCTGCGATCGCTAACAGTTTTCTTGGTAGCGTTTTGGTGAGCTGGCAAGCACCAGCCCCAGGCAGCGTCAGATTAGCGCCAGTACCGCTAACACCCACGCACGCAGCATACACCTCCCTTAGTGGTATAGTATCTGAACGCATCAATATCTGATCCGATCAGATCTATACTAGCGTCCCCAGCAGTTTAGGGTTCCCAAAAACGCAGTGTTAGCGGGATCAGCCCAGATACCTGCTAGCACCTGCGTTTTGCCCCTCCGCCCGGCCCAGCCCAGCCCACCCAAGTGCAGTATCGATCGATCACTGTCACTTACAAAACACTAAACGCATAACTGCAGCGTTCGCAGAGTCAGGCCTGATCCCTGCGATCGCTAACAGTTTTTTTGGTAGCGTTTTGGTGAACTGGCAAGCACCAGCCCCAGGCAGCGTCAGATTAGCGCCAGTACCGCTAACACCCACGCACGCACTGTACACCTCCCTTAGTGGTATAGTATCTGATCGCATCAATATCTGATCCGATCAGATCTATACTAGCGTCCCCAGCAGTTTAGGGTTCCCACAAACGCAGTGTTAGCGGGATCAGCCCAGATACCTGCTAGCACCTGCGTTTTGCCCCTCCGCCCGGCCCAGCCCACCCAAGTGCAGTATCGATCGATCACTGACACTTACAAAACACTAAACGCATAACTGCAGCGTTCGCAGAGTCAGGCCTGATCCCTGCGATCGCTAACAGTTTTTTTGGTAGCGTTTTGGTGAACTGGCAAGCGCCAGCGGCCTAGTACACCCCGGTCGTAGTCAAACCAGCACTGCAGTAACACTTGGTGACGTGGCGAGTCCCATAAGTGCAGTTCAAGCTGGTGAGGTGGCAAGCACAAGTAGTGTCCCGCTGCCACCAAAAAGACAAACACAGGCCCGTCGTGCCCATAGTGCCCTTCCTGCTGCATTCGCCAATCCTAATTGGGAACCCACCACTTCTGCAGCGCCCGTACTTCCCCCATTCACATCCCCAACCAAATGCAGTCGGCTGCATGAGAGGCATTTTTATGTCCTCCCGAGTACCCCTACCCAACAAACCCCCCCAAAAAAGATGTTGTGTCTGCAGCAAGCGCGGATATAGACGTGACACCCGCTATTATTGTCCCTCCTGTCCTGACAATCCTGGTCTTTGCATTGGTGAATGTTTTGAATGCTACCATTCACTAGTTGACTATTAGCGTAGGGTACAGCATTGCACAGACTAGGCACACTTTCACAGGGTCTCCCAAGATGCCATCGCATTTTGAGAGACCTGAACCTGGAACCGGTTACAGTTATAAAAGTTAGTTACAAAAAAAAGTGAAAAAAAAAAAAAAACACAAACAAAAATATAAAATAAAAAAAAAATAGTTGGCGTTTTATTGTTCTCTCTCTCTCTATTCTCTCTCTATTGTTCTGCTCTTTTTTACTGTATTCTATTCTGCAATGTTTTATTGTTATTATGTTTTATCATGTTTGCTTTTCAGGTATGCAATTTTTTATACCTTACCGTTTACTGTGCTTTATTGTTAACCATTTTTTTGTCTTCAGGTACGCCATTCACGACTTTGAGTGGTTATACCAGAATGATGCCTGCAGGTTTAGGTATCATCTTGGTATCATTCTTTTCAGCCAGCGGTCAGCTTTCATGTAAAAGCAATCCTAGTGGCTAATTAGCCTCTAGACTGCTTTTACAAGCAGTCGGAGGGAATGCCCCCCCCCCCCCCAACGTCTTCCGTGTTTTTCTCTGGCTCTCCTGTCTCAACAGGGAACCTGAGAATGCAGCCGGTGATTCAGCCAGATGACCATAGAGCTGATCAGAGACCAGAGTGGCTCCAAACATCTCTATGGCCTAAGAAACCGGAAGCTACGAGCATTTCATGACTTAGATTTCGCCGGATGTAAACAGCGCCATTGGGAAATTGGGGAAGCATTTTATCACACCGATCTTGGCGTGGTCAGATGCTTTGAGGGCAGAGGAGAAATCTAGGGTCTAATAGACCCCAATTTTTGCAAAAAAGAGTACCTGTCACTACCTATTGCTATCATAGGGGATATTTACATTCCCTGAGATAACAATAAAAATGATTTAAAAAAAAAAAAAAATGAAAGGAACAGTTTAAAAATAAGATAAAAAAATAATAATAATAAAGAAAAAAAAAAAAAAAAAAAAAAAAAGCACCCCTGTCCCCCCTGCTCTCGCGCTAAGGTGAACGCAAGCGTTGGTCTGGCGTCAAATGTAAACAGCAATTGCACCATGCATGTGAGGTATCGCCGCGAAGGTCAGATCGAGGGCAGTAATTTTAGCAGTAGACCTCCTCTGTAAATCTAAAGTGGTAACCTGTAAAGGCTTTTAAAGGCTTTTAAAAATGTATTTAGTTTGTCGCCACTGCACGTTTGTGCGCAATTTTAAAGCATGTCATGTTTGGTATCTATGTACTCGGCCTAAGATCATCTTTTTTATCTCATCAAACATTTGGGCAATATAGTGTGTTTTAGTGCATTAAAATGTAAAAAAGTGTGTTTTTTCCCCAAAAAATGCGTTTGAAAAATCGCTGCGCAAATACTGTGTGAAAAAAAAAAATGAAACACCCACCATTTTAATCTGTAGGGCATTTGCTTTAAAAAAAATATATAATGTTTGGGGGTTCAAAGTAATTTTCTTGCAAAAAAAAATTATTTTTTTATGTAAACAATAAGTGTCAGAAAGGGCTATGTCTTCAAGTGCTTAGAAGAGTGGGTGATGTGTGACATAAGCTTCTAGATGTTGTGCATAAAATGCCAGGACAGTTCAAACCCCCCCCAAATGACCCCATTTTGGAAAGTAGACACCCCAAGCTATTTCCTGAGAGTCATGTTGAGTCCATGGAATAATTTATATTGTGACACAAGTTGCGGGAAAGAGACAATTTTTTATTTTTTTTATTTTTTTTTGCGCAAAGTTGTCACTAAATGATATATTGCTCAAACATGCCATGGGAATATGTGAAATTACACCCCAAAATACATTCTGCTGCTTCTCCTGAGTACGGGGATACCACATGTGTGAGACTTTTTGGGAGCCTAGCCGCGTACGGGACCCCGAAAACCAAGCACCGCCTTCAGGCTTTCTAAGGCCGTAAATTTTTGATTTCACTCTTCACCGCCTATCACAGTTTCGGGGGCCATGGAATGCCCAGGTGGCAAAAAAAAAACCCAAATGACCCCATTTTGGAAAGTAGACACCCCAAGCTATTTGCTGAGAGGTATAGTGAGTATTTTGCAGACCTCACTTTTTGTCACAAAGTTTTGAAAATTGAAAAAAGAAAAAAAAAATTTTTTTTTCTCGTCTTTCTTTATTTTCAAAAACAAATGAGAGCTGCAAAATACTCACCATGCCTCTCAGCAAATAGCTTGGGGTGTCTACTTTCCAAAATGGGGTCATTTGGGGGGGGTTTGTGCCACCTGGGCATTCCATGGCCTCCGAAACTGTGATAGGCAGTGAGGAGTAAAATCAAAAATGTACGCCCTTAGAAATCCTGAAGGCGGTGCTTGGTTTTCGGGGTCCCGTACGCGGCTAGGCTCCCAAAAAGTCCCACACATGTGGTATCCCCGTACTCAGGAGAAGCAGCTAAATGTATTTTGGGGTGCAATTCCACATATGCCCATGGCCTGTGTGAGCAATATATCATTTAGTGACAACTTTGTGCAAAAAAAAAAAAAAAAAAAAAAAAATTGTCACTTTCCCGCAACTTGTGTCAAAATATAAAACATTCCATGGACTCAACATGCCTCAAAGCAAATAGCTTGGGGTGTCTACTTTCCAAAATGGGGTCATTTGGGGGGGGTTTATGTCATCTGGGCATTTTATGGCCTTCAAAACCGTGATAGGTAGTGAGGAGTAAAATCAAAAATGTACGCCCTTAGAAATCCTGAAGGCGGTGCTTGGTTTTCGGGGCCCCGTACGCGGCTAGGCTCCCAAAAAGTCCCACACATGTGGTATCCCCGTACTCAGGAGAAGCAGCTAAATGTATTTTGGGGTGCAATTCCACATATGCCCATGGCCTGTGTGAGCAATATATCATTTAGTGACAACTTTTTGTAATTTTTTTTTTTTTTGTCATTATTCAATCACTTGGGACAAAAAAAATGAATATTCAATGGGCTCAACATGCCTCTCAGCAAATTCCTTGGGGTGTCTACTTTCCAAAATGGGGTCATTTGTGGGGGTTTTGTACTGCCCTGCCATTTTAGCACCTCAAGAATCGACATAGGCAGTCATAAATTAAAGGCTGTGTAAATTCCAGAAAATGTACCCTAGTTTGTAGACGCTATAACTTTTGCGCAAACCAATAAATATACACTTATTGACATTTTTTTTACCAAAGACATGTGGCCGAATACATTTTGGCCTAAATGTATGACTAAAATTGAGTTTATTGGATTTTTTTTAGAACAAAAAGTAGAAAATATCATTTTTTTTCAAAATTTTCGGTCTTTTTCCGTGTATAGCGCAAAAAATAAAAACGGCAGAGGTGATCAAATACCATCAAAAGAAAGCTCTATTTGTGGGAAGAAAAGGACGCAAATTTCGTTTGGGTACAGCATTGCATGACCGCGCAATTAGCAGTTAAAGCGACGCAGTGCCGAATTGTAAAAAGTGCTCTGGTCAGGAAGGGGGTAAATCCTTCCGGGGCTGAAGTGGTTAAAGAAAAAAAAAGTCTTTCTCACTCTCTTTCTCTCTCTCTCTCTTTCTCCCTCTCTCTCTTTCTTTCTCTCTCCTCTCTCTCTCCTTCTCTCTCTCCTCTCTCTCTCTTTCTCTCTCTCTCTCCTTCTCTCTCTCTCTCTCTCCTCTCTCTCCTCTCTTTCCTTCTCTCTCTCTCCTCGGTGGCTTCATTTGACAGGGCACAGTGGCTTCATTTGACGGGCATAGTGGCTGCATTTGATGGGGCACAGTGGCTGCAATTGACGGGCACGGTGTCTTCATTTGACGGGGCAGAGTGGCTGCAATTGATGGCACAGTAGCTGCATTTGACAGGGCACAGTGGCTCCAGTTGACGGGAACAGTGGCTTCATTTGACGGGGCACAGTGGCTGCAATTGATGGCACAGTGGCTGTATTTGATGGGGCACAGTGGCTGCAATTGATGGCACACCGGCTGTATTTAACAGGGCACAGTGGCTTCATTTGATGGGGCACAGTGGCTTAATTTGACGGGCACAGTGGCTGCATTTGACAGGGCACAGTGGCTGCAGTTGACGGGCACAGTGGCTTCATTTGACGGGGCACAGTGACTGCAATTGATGGCACAGTGGCTGTATTGGATGGGACACAGTGGCTGCAATTGATGGCACACAGTGGCTGTATTTGAAGGGACACAGTGGCTTCATTTGACGGGGCACAGTGGCTTCATTTGATGGGCACAGTGGCTGCAGAGCATTGCACTCAGTTGTATTTTCCCAGGGTGGGGAAATACAACCATGTTTTACATTGTACGTCCCTATACACCATGTGCCCTAAAAAAGGGATGGGCATTATAAATGTCATACATTTTAATATAAATAAATGTCATAAATATTTATTATTTATATTCAGTGTAATGGTATGGTAGGTCAGTGTGGATCAGGTAGGTCAGTGTGTGTCAGGTAGGTCAGTGTAATGGTCAGGTAGGTCAGTGTGGGTCAGGTAGGTCAGTGTGCGTCAGGTAGGTCAGTGTAATGGTCAGGTAGGTCAGTGTGGGTCAGGTAGGTCAGTGTAATGGTCTGTGTGCGTCTGGTAGGTCAGTGTGCTTCAGGTAGGTCAGTGTAATGATCAGGTAGGTCAGTGTGTGTCAGGTAGATCAGTGTGGGTCAAGTAGGTCAGTGTATGTCAGATAGGTTAGTGTGGGTCGGGTAGGTCAGTGTAATGGTCAGTGTGTGTCAGGTAGGTCAGTGTGCATTGAAAGGTCAGTGTAATGTTCAGGTAGGTCAGTGTGGGTCAGGTAGGTCAGTGTGTGTCAGGTAGGTCAGTGTGGGTCAGGTAGGTCAGTGTAATTGTCAGCGTGTGTCAGGTAGGTCAGTGTGCATCAGGTAGGTCAGTGTAATGATCAGGTAGGTCAGTGTGTGTCAGGTAGGTCAGTGTGTGTGTCAGGTAGGTCAGTGTGGGTCAGGTAGGTCAGTGTACGTCAGGTAGGTCAGTGTGGGTCAGGTAGGTCAGTGTGGGTCAGGTAGGTCAGTGTAATGGTCAGGTAGGTCAGTGTGGGTCAGGTAGGTCAGTGTGGATCAGTGTGGGTCAGGTAGGTCAGTGTAGGTCAGGTAGGTCAGTGTGATTCAGTTTAATGGTCAGTGTGTGTCAGGTAGATCAGTGTAATGGTCAGTGTGTGTCAGGTAGGTCAGTGTGGGTCAGGTAGGCCAGTGTGCGTCAGGTAGGTCAGTGTGGATCAGGTGGGTCAGGTAGGTCAGTGTGGGTCAGGTAGGTCAGTGTGGGTCAGGTATGTCAGTTTTAATGGTCAGCAGTGATGGGCACTGGTAAGCCATGCAGCAACCAGCAAGTGAGCATACCACCCCTCCCGCCGCACAACACCACCCCCCCACCCCCCGATGCCGTGAACTGAATGGGCGGCTGCAAAGAGGCTGAGTAGGCAGCCGCAGGCTCCAGGAACAGGCCAGCTGGGCTGGGTGGCCACGAAAAGGCCGGGAGAGCCTCAGGAACAGCCCAGGATTTGGTGACCCCTAGCAAACTGATGTAAACTGATACATTCAGGTGGAGAGCTTGTGTTTTCAAAAAACAACAGATCACGAGATATAAACAAAAGAACAAAAGCTTAAAGTGTTACTTAACCAAGGACCCTGCATTCACTATATCTGGTCTCCCACAGTACACAGAAGATTGAAATGCATTTATTTTAGTAAATATAGACTGCTTAGTTACTTTTTAACATTAGCAGTATCTAGCAGGCTTGTGACTTTTATCAGTGTCTGGTTAAAGCTTGAAGGAGGAGTTTTCATTCAACTCTGACTGTCCTGTGAGTCTGCAGGACTCCTGACCCTCTGTCTGGACAGTGCTGATTGACCCTGTGCTGATCACATTGAACCTCTCAAGAAAAAACAAAACTCTATAGCAATACACACCAAACTGAGCATGTGCAGAGGGACTCCAAAGGTTTTGTTCTATCAGGAGATGGTTTGGGAACTGTGGAAGAAGGAGAGGATCAGAGAAGACGGGATCAAACAGCCTTTTTACACAATGAGCAGGATTAACCCTCTGGGTTCCACAGTGGGTATAACAAGCATGCTTTACTGCATATACAGACTGATTTTACTGTTGTGAGTTTAGTAACACTTTAACCACTTCAGCCCCAGAAGGATTTGCCCCCTTAATGACTGGGCCATTTTTTGCGAAACGGCACTGTGTCGCTTTAACTGACAACTGTGCGGTCGTGCGATGCTGTACCCAAACAAAATTGACGTTTTTTTTCCCCCACAAATAGAGCTTACTTTTAGTGGTATTTGATCACCTACAAAAAAAGAGCGACAATTTTGAAAAAAAAAACTATATTGTTTACTTTTTTAAAAAATATCCAAAACATTTAAAAATAAAAACAAATGTATTTATCAGTTTAGGCCAATATGTATTCTTCTACATGTTTTTGGTAAAAAAAATCACAATAAGCATATATTGATTGGTTTGCGCAAAAGTTATAGCGTCTACAAAATAGGGGATGGATTTATGGCATTTTTTTTTTTAACTAGTAATGGTGTCGATCTGCGATTTTTAGCATGACTGCGACATTGCGGCGGATAGATCGGATACTTTTGACACTTTTTTGGGACATTGACATTTATACAGCGATCAGTGCTAAAAATAGCCACTGATGACTGTATAAATGTCACTGGCAGGGAATGGGTTAACACTAGGGGGAGATCAAGGGGTTACGTGTGTCCTAGGGAGGTGTTTCTAACTATGGGGGGAGTGTACTGACTGGGAGTAGAGAGATATCGCTGTTTCTAATCACTTGAAACAGCAGATTTCTCTCCTCTCCCTGACAGAACGGGGAATCTGTCTGTTTACATTGACAGATCCCCCATTCCCTCTCTCTCAAGAGCGATCGCGGGTGCCCGGCGGACATCGTGGCCGCTAGGCACGTGCATCAGCTCCTACGTCACGTGGCGGGTGCGTGCACGCGCCTGCAAAGTCTATTTAAAGGGCTGACGTACAGCTATGGCAATTTGCCCAGGAGAGCCAACCTGCCGCAGTATAATGATGGTGGCAGGTCGGCTAGTGGTTAAAGGATATTTAAAGGTTTGTTTTTAAAAAAAAAAAAAAAACCCAAACATGTCATACTTACCCCCTCTGTGCAGCTGGTTTTACACAGAGTGGCCCCGATCCTCCTCTTCTGGGGTCCCTCAACGGTGCTCCTGGCTCCTCCTCTTCTTGAGTGCCCCGTTGGAGAGCCGCTCTCATTCGGTTCACCTGTGCGGGCGCGCTCCCGTGTCCTGCTTCTGCGTCTATTGACACAGACAGCAGCACTCGGCCCCGCCCCCGGCTCCCGCGTCATTGGATTCCATTGACAGCAGCCAATGGCTGCGCTGCTATCAATCTATCCAATCAGGACCCGAGACACCAGCTGGAGCTGGTGTGCTCATCCCCGTCGCTGGAAAGACTGGGTTCAGGTAAGTAAAAGGAGGGCTCCGGGGGGCTGCGGCATCACAGGAGGTTTTTCACCTTAATGCACAGAATGCATTAGGATGAAAAACCTTGAGGTTTTACTACCCCTTGAATAAAGGAAATGAATGCAGCCATCACATCTAAGAATTGGTAAGCTGCAATATAATAAATTTTTGCTTTTGGATTTAATACTGCCTAATGCAGCCACCAGATCTAATGATTGGTAAACTTCAATATATTACATTTTTACTTTCAGGTTTAATACCACTTTAACTGCAGTATATTCTATTCAAAAATACATTATGTTGATATGCTCACACAAAAAGCCACCCAGGCTCCTCATAGGTTTCTAAAACATTATTATTGTAATAAGCACCTATTGCTTCAAGTTCCTTTATTTCTGGTCTATCAGAAGTCTGAATTTTGGCATAATAGGCATCTTGAATGAAAGGTCTGCAGAACCTAAATTGTAGGTTGTAGAAATTAAAGAGCTACTGGTAACATTCAAATGCATATATAAGCAAATGTTCTGGAAGCTTTGAGGAAATTAAGATATTTCAGTTTAGACATGGCGCACGTGGGCTTTCTGAGGCCCACGGGGGGGGGACACTTGGCTGAAGTCTCCAGTGTTGAACAAGCCCCCACTCTATAGTAATGCTGGAGTACATAATGTACTGAAGAACTAATTACATTAGTATATACTGTATATTTCCATCATATGCTATCCTAGTTCTCTTTCAGAAATAGGTATCAGGTAAGCTTATTGGTATATTCATTACTGAACTGCTGCCAATATTTACAGATATATTATTTTGTTTGTAATTTACAGAAGCTGTAGGAGCACCAGATATGCCCAGATTCTTCAGCATCATAGCACCCAGTCTGAGATTCCCTCAACCACAAGCAATAAAAATTTCTGGCTTACAAAGACCATACAAAAATTTTTTTTAAAAAGGGGCAAACTCATTGGACCACGCTGTCTTTTTTTTCTGCTGTCACTCTTCTATGTTCCCCATTAAACATTCTAAAGTTACTAAAGCATGGTGTATAAAAAAGATCCCATAGCACCATCTTTACAGAAAGAAAATGACCCTAATAAATACCAGAAAGTGTGTACGCTAGCAGAAAGACGCACACCTGTTTATACTGGTATTGAAAAAGTATTCAAACCCATTGAAATTTTCCACAATTTGCCATGTTACAACCAAAAACGTAAATGTATTTTAGTGGGATTTTATGTGATAGACCAACACAAAGTAGCACATAAATGTGAAGTGTAAGGAAAATGATAAATGGTTTTCAAAAATTTTAACAAATAAATATCTGAAAAATTTGGCGTGCATTTTTATTCAGCCCCCTTTACTCTGATACCCCGAACCAAAATCTAGGTGAACCAATTGCCTTCAGAAGTCACTTAATTAATAAATCGAGTCCACCTGTGTGCAATTTAGGCTCAGTATAAATACAGCTGTTCTGTGAAGCCAAAATGCCAGGTAGAAAGTAACAGTGCTCTTTACAGGGGCAACCCAATCCATACACCAGATCCACTCACAGGTGCCTGAGCTCGATGTGTCCAATCACACTCCAATGTCATAGACAGTAGAAAGAGCCAGCAACACTGAGATCCTTGAAGTGTAGTTTATTGGTACATCAGAGTTACAATAAAACAATAGCACTGACGCGTTTCGACAGAAGCCTTAGTCGTAGCTAGTCTTAGCTATGACTAAGGCTTCTGGCAGAATTGCGCCAGCGCTATTGTTTTTATTATCAATCTGATGTACCATTAAACTACACTTCAACAATCTCAGTGTTGCTGGCTCTTTCTATTGTTCTGTGAAGCCCTTAGAGGTTTGTTAGAGAACCTTAGTGAACATACAGCATGGTGAAGGCCAAGGAGCACACCAGACAGGTCAAGGATTAAGTTGTGGAGAAGTTTAAAGCAGGGTTCAGTTATTAAAAAAAATCTCAACCTTTGAAAATCTCACGGAACACTGTTCAATCCATCATCTGAAAATGGAAAGAGTATGGCACAACTGCAAACCTACCAAGACATGGCCATCCACCTAAACTGACAGGCCGGGCAAGGAGAAGATTAATCAGAGAAGCAGCCAAGAGGACCATGACCACTCTGGAGGAGCTGCAGAGATCAGCCGCTCAGGTGGGAGAATCTGTCCACAGGACAACTATTTGGAATCATTATGGAAGAGTGACAAGAAGAAAGCCATTCTTGAAAGAAAGTCATAAGTCCTGTTTGCAGTTTGTGAGAAGCCATGTGGGGGACACAGCAAACATGTGGAAGAAGGTGCTCTGGTCAGATGAGACCAAAATTGAACTTTTTGGCCTAAAAGCAAAACGCTATGTGTGGCGGAAAAATAACACTGCACATCACCTTGAACACACACACACCATTCCCACAGTGAAACATGGCGGTGGCAGCATCATATTGTGGGGATGCTTTTCTTCAGCAGGGACAGGGAAACTGGTCAGAATTGATGGGAAGATGGTTGATGGGAATCTTAGAAGAAAACTTGTAAAACCAGCATAAAAAAGTGCTAATGCATTTCAGCGCACAGGGGTCCTAGCCATAGCTATGAATCCAGGAAGTTATGGAATGAGATGGCCTGCAGACAGGCAGCACTCGCAACTTGAAATGCGATTTTTAAAGGATAAGTTCACCTTTTCGGGCAAAATTTCACCAGCAGGCAGCCTGTAGTGGGAGGATCTTTTAGGTCTCTCCCACAGTTCTTCTCTCTGTACAGGCAATGTGCAGCCCAGGGATAATATCACTACTACATTTACAAGGTAACATTTGAACTTGTAAATGCATTTAGTGCACACAAAGTGGATTTCCATCCTTATAGGCTATTATAGAGTATATTTAAATGAAAGTGCCCAGAGTTCAGTTTTAAACTTCTGCAGTGATGCCTGCTTGATCGTCAAAGACATCTGTATTGCAATTCTAAGCAATCTTCTGAGATTGCTGGTAAGAGAGCCTTCCAGGCTACTGGCAGTGCAACCCACCCCTTCTTTAATCACAGAAATTTAGCACCATAAAGAAAACCTAAGATTGGCACTAAAAGCCACTGCACAGTAAGCCCTGACAATGGGCTTAATATGCAGTGGCCTTTATTTTAACAAACAGATCTCTAAATGTTTTTTTTTTTAATCACGGTGGTGCTGAAAAACTAAAACAGAAAAATCGTTAAGTGAACAAAAAACGTGCGTGTGAAACCCCTGAAGGAGTAGGACCCCGGGCGCAATGCTCCTAACAGGGACATAGGCTTTAACTTGGTCCACCTAGCCAGAAGGCCTGGTGGACCCCTCTCCTTGTCACCAGCGGAAGCCCAGGGGCAGGGGAGGAAGGAACCTGAGGGCCACACATCCTCCCCATAGACATCAGGGCAAGCTTGAGGACTCGCACCCTCCATCTTAGTGAGAAAAAGACACACACGAAAGTGAAAGAGTGATAAACAGTAGAAAAATAAATAAATAAGTGGCCGTGCAATGAGCACTGTCTGGGCTGGAGGCCTGGTAATAAAAATTGGCCCGAACTTTAGCCAAAAGGCCTAGCCCTGAAAGGCGCAGTGCAGAAAAAGTTTTGATAATGTTGACCGTATGCCTTTTTACACTGTCGAGTCCCACACCCAAATGTTACATAGAGTACCCCTTGGGTGACCACTCCCGGGGGGGCAAAGACACCGCAGACTCTTTGCCTTCCCAGCCCATGGCCAGACAAGGTAGATCGAATGAATTCAGGAGGAACTGGGCCCATCCAGTTTCCCTGGGGAATTACACTCGTGCCCCAAAAGCCTGTGGGCACCCCATTTTCTGTTCCAGCCGGTACTAGCCTTCAGAGCCCCCATCACTCCAGCAGGGGTACTACATAGCCAGCCACTCCAGCTCCCAGTTAAGCCAGAATAATGGCATAGCACCCCTACTGGACACTGATAAGAACAGATTCTACACTTGATCTTAGCAAAACACTGTATGTTGGGCCATCTCTGCAGATAGTTTTGTTTAAAGTGTTACTAAACCCACAACAGTAAAATCAGTCTGTATATGCAGCAGAGCATGTTTGTTATACTTACAGTGGAACCTAAGGGGTTAATCCTGCTCATTGTGTAAAAAGGTTGTTTGATCCTGTCTTCTCTGATCCTCCCCTTCTTGCACAGTCCCCAATCCATCTCCTGATAGTACAGAGCCTTGGGGGAACTCTGCATATGCTCAGTTTGGTGTGTTTTGCTAGAGAGGTTTTTTTTTTTGGGGAGGGTGTATGTGATCAGCACAGGGCCATATAGCACTTTCAAGACAGAGGGTCCAAGGTCCTGCAGCCTCATAGGAGAGTCAGAAGAGAATGAAAACTTCTCCTACAAGCTTTAACCAGGCACTCATAGAAGTCAAAAGATTGCTATATACTTCTGATGAGAAAAGGTATGTAGCAGTTTATATTAACTAAAATAATTGCATTTCCATGCTCTGTGTACTGTGGGAGATCAGGTATAGTGAATGCAGGGTCCTGGGTTTAGTAACACTTTAAGCTTGCATTTACACCCGAGCAAAGTATAAGCAGAGTGTATTCCTGGTGATTTTGAAGCATTTTTTTTTCAGGCGTTTTACAAGCTGTATATGGGTATGGGCCCATCATTTGCCGAACATCATATTGAGTTAATGGTTCATGCGTATATAGTAATTGTTGTGAACTTGCTGTGAGTCTTGGGGAGCCTTACCTCCTTTGTCCTCTTAATTTATTTAAAACATTTTGTATATGTATACTAATCTTGCATATAGATTTTAATTTACATGTATTCATTATGTATTTATGGTCACAATTATTTTGTCCTTTTTATGACATCTTTTTTTGATTTGGTGTTATATTCATGTTTATGACACGATATAAGATCAATTCATCCATATATAACATCTATTAACTTTTTGTTAATTACTTTCCTTATAGACTGCCCCCTTAGGTGATTTGTTTCACTTAATTATGCGCTATATGCGGTCCGTCCTGTCTTCTCAATATTTGTGATATGGACGCACCATGCCTTAATCACCCATTTATTTCCCTCCCGGGTTGAAAAAACGGGTGTTTTACCACGTGTCTTTACATTTCTTTTTATGCCTGACGTGAGTCGGTTTTGGGTGCCTTTGATTTATTTGACATTTTATTTAAAAAAAAAATGTATACCCACAATACAGATTTTTTTTGGTTGTGGGTATACATTATACTAGTTTTAATTTTGGTGCCATCCGATTATTATAACTTAGTATGTACCCTTCTTCCCCCATGTCATTTTAGTGCTCTCTGTCCCTCCTATACCGCGTGTCATATTGCCGTTTATTTTCAGATATAGTTTTAATAAAGTTTTCTTTTTACATATTGTCTCTATGTTTCTAGAGATGTTTGGGTTCCCACCTCCCAAGGCTCACATCGATGCGTGGTTCTGTCGTTACACTATTTAGCGCATTGTTTCAGTGCGTCGCCTGACGACGTCAGATTGTGACGAAACACGCGTAGGGAGGTTGACGTGCTGACATCATCGTGCTTACTCAGTGGATGGGTGTTCGCTTGCTGGCCGGCTGTATGTTATGATCCTTTTTATCTTCTTATTTGTAAGTGCAATCCTTTATTCCATTAAATCCTTTTTGGTACGGTATACGCTATGGAGTTTCTCTTTATATTTTTTGGGTAAAACCTGAACTTGCTTCTTGGTGGCCGATGCTCGAGTTTCCTAGGCCCATTATAAACTCCTTTCCAATACTAGCGGTGGATAACCATCTCTCTTTTTGGATAAAGGCCCTGGCTGGGTATTTAGCCGCAGGCTCCTTAAAGCTTGCCTTCTGGTAAGCACACAATTCATGTGGTGGAGGTGCACTGTCGTCAAGAGGTGTTTTTTTTTATAAGAACCCACTTTATGTGCTATATATGGACTGTTCATTTATCACTTATGTCACTTATACACTACCATTGATATGGACTATTTTATTATATATTTTTTTTTCATTATTGACATTTTTAGTCACGTTCCTTTTCAGCGCTGCTACTTTGTATTATTTATGCGCTTGTAGTAATGTTCAGGCATTTGTTTCCTGGGCTGGGCAATGGAAGCAGAGAAGTTAAAAGCAGGAGAGGAACTCTTCAAGTGTAAACACACGCAAAAACACACGTATTGTGTGTTTACAGACACTCCCATGGAAGTCTGTGGGGCCAAATACACCTGTATATACTCAAAAAAGGTTCATGTACTTTTTTGAGCGTAGGACGTAGAGTGTAGGGTGACTGAGCATACAAGTGTAAACAGTCAATTAAAAAAAAAAATGGGATTATTGATGTTGAGCCTCATCAGGCTTCTTTAGGCTTTGGGGAAATGAGCAGAAAGATGCCCAAGTGTGAATAGGGGCTAAATCAGATCAGCAATGTGTGATTTAAACACAGTATTTCTGTGCACCATGTATCATACCCTAGAAATACTGTATGAACCCTCTGCACACTGCTATATACCTTTTCTAGCAAACTTTGCAATGAAAAACATGGATTTTTAGTTCACACATATTTCAATACATGCTTAAACTGGCCAACTGTGTAATCCCCCTATGGCGAGTCCTACACTGCTCTAAAATGGCAAATGCTATGGTGGACACAATGCTAACATGGGGCAAACAGACACAAAGTTAAGGAGTACTATTAGGTTCAGGTCTAGTTACTGGCCTGCAATGCAACAGAAACAAATCCCAGTAGCTTGTACATGTATATAATCTAGCAGGTGCTAAAGGGGTGGGACCACATGTTAACTTTAGAAATTCTGGATGAACCCTCTGCACACTGCTATACACCCTTTCTAGCAAACTTTGCAATGAAAAACAGGGAATTTTCGTTCAAACATATTGTAACACGTGTTTAGGCTGGCCAACTGCATCAAAGTAAACCCTCTATGGCCATGACTACTCTGCTCTGCAAATGCAAGTACTACTGTGGACACGGCGCCAACATGGGGCAAACAAACACAAATTGGGGGAGAGCTACTAGGTTCAGGTCTGCCCACTGACCTGTTTATGTATCATATCCTCTCACCTTGGAGGTTGAAGTGTTAGGACTCACGACTGATTAGCTGTGACCAACCCTGGGATTCAATAGTTCTTTTGCTTAGAGTGTATGATGTCACCTTAATTAATCTGATTGGGAGAGAACAATAGTGGTAATGGGTGCCCTGTTAAAGCTTTTACAGACTCACCTCTGCTACTGCCCTCCTCTCCAAGACTCCCCTCTTACCATTCTATGTCATACCCTATGCATTTTGTACTTTTTCTTAAATGGGAAGGTGAATTTCAATAGGGCCATCCCCCAAGAAAAATTACAGAGAAAGAAAAAGAATTAAAAAGTTAAAATCCATAAATACATGTAACATTTATAAAGTGTAATATTTAAAGTACTACAATATACGATCCCAAACAGGTGGCATTGTGTTCCTTCACTTCTAACTATGAATAAGGTTGCAGTGCATTGACTTGAGGAAAGCTGGGCCAAGAGTTTTACCTCTCCATTGGTCTCACATGTAACAAGATTGAAGCTTTTAGACACGCAGTCCCAGGTCTCATTCATAACTTCTTGAACATGCAATTTCCTTTTCACCTATTTTTTTTTTTGTTTTGTTTTGTTTTGGTGCTTTGCACAAAACACATATAAAGATCTCAGTCAATCTGATTCTCATAACTGTGATAACACCGGTTCCAAGATATTGGCTGATCTGATAAGTTTCCCTCTATAAAAGGCCCACTGACTGAATTGATAAAAATTCTTCCTGTTTGAAAAAATGTAATAATTAAGAGAACAATCTTTCTTCAACTATGCTTTCACAAAAAATGTTATTTGTATTTATACATTATTTAAATGTCATCTATTTACATACATACTAGATAAAATAGGTTATTATTTGATCTTTTTTTCTTTTTATTACTGTGGCAAAGTACTGTTATACCTAATTTTTGACTTGTTTTATATGTTATCCCTCCTTCCTAAAAACTAGAGTTGACGGACAGGTTCCTGAACTCTGGATGAATTTAGTCACCCCTGACTTATAGTAAACACAACCTCAGTACAGAACTCATAGCAAATGATTCAGATATGTGAACGTAATATACAGAAGTGGGAATGATTGACTGAAGATGTGATCTAGCCAGTCAGTGCAAGCAACAACCCATCATAATAAACGTTTCCTTGGTTCTTCAGGCCTTTTCACTTCCTCTTTCTACATCCCCTTGAAAAAGCATGGCTGGAAAATCGTAGTTCTTTGTCGCTTCTACAGCACGGGATTAACATAAAGATCTGGAGTTAATTTAACTGTCTTGCCTTTGCCTAACCAGGATACATCTGGGAAATATTTTAAGAAAGTAGAAAAAAAATCAAAATGTGTACAAAGGGAAGCCCAGAAATTACAAAGGGATACCAATATCAGAATTTGTACTCCATCCTCCCCTCAACTCCTCCGACATGCACAATTGCACATACAGAAAATAAAATGAGATGCAGTTAAAAAAAAAGCCAACAACATTAGATTAGAATTAGAATTAATCTCTTCCTGTCATTGCTGGCTACTCAAAGCTGATAACGAAAGTACCAACATACCTATAACCAGGATTTGGGTCCTCCAGTGGTAAGTGACCTGCTTCTTGCTATGACCTGCTTCTTACTACCTCCTAACAACCATGTCTCAGAGCAAAATATGTGTAAGGCAGAAGCAATGATTTGCTCCCCATACCTCACAAAGATCCCATCCCATGCTGCTGAGCTGACACATTCATGAAATTCCTGGGAAAAGTCAGCTAATTTCAATGATCAGTCTTCGATCCTGGTAAGCAAGAAGAGGGCAGAAGGGAACCGTACCAGACTGTAAGCAGACTCTGTGCAGTAAGAGGTGGGTTATAAAACCTAGAGGTGACAGCCAGGGGCGTCACTAGGGAGTGGCTTTTGGGGCTATAGCCCCAAATCTGGGGCCAATAGCCCTGAGTCTCTGCAGGGGTCCCCAAGGGGAGGGGAGGCTCTCTGGGGACCCTTATGTAAGTGGGGGGCTCTCTGGGGACCCTGTTGTAAGTGGGGGGCCCTCTGGGTACCCTGATGAAAGGGGGAGGCTCTCTGAGGACTCTGATGTAAGGAGGAGGCTCTCTGGGGAACCTGATATAAGGGGGGCTCTCTGGGGACCCTGATGTAAGGGGGCTCTCTGGGGGCCCTGATGTAAGTGGGGGGCTCTCTGTGGATATATATAAACACACGTATATTACTGTATATACATGTGTATTCTTGCCCAAGCGTATGACTTTCTTTACTACGCTGCTATGGGCTCTAGCTCCAGATCTTTTGTAGACCTAGCAACGCCCCTGGTGGCAGCACATACCTGAAATAGTCAGCCAAGCCATTTTGTTATGGTCAGATTTAGAGTCAATCTGAAAGTCAAAGCTCTGACATTGAATAGCGGTTATTGGAGGCAGGAGTGGGAGGAATGGATCCTGGATCAGCTTTTCTCAACCAGAGTTCCATGGAACCCAAACGATCCTCTTGAGGTTTCCAGGATTTTCTCATGCAGTGGCAAGTTGATTTTCAGCTTAAACGGGCAGCAAATGAAAGAGGTCCCTTTTATACTGACGACAAATTTTAAGGCATGCCACAATTTTTACTGTTTGTGTTTCTTGCTAATCATACTAATGTACTCTGAGCTGTAAGTATGATCATTTTTAGCAGGGGTTCATTGATACCTGAAAAATTATGCATCTGTATCCTGGCAGTATGTTACCTCCCAAAACTGCCGCTGTAAAGCTAAGTGGCAGAGACCACCACGCTGTTGTGTAGACATCTTGGCAGACAGCTTCCAGCCATTCCAATAGCAAATGTAAAAGCCAATTAAAACAAGCTGTGTCTGTGTTCTAAATGAGTTTCAGAAGAGCAAAAATAACACATTGAAAAAAAAAAAACATCGGCATGGATTCTAAACCGCTGATTGCTCCTCCTTGGCAATGCAGCAATGACAAATTACGTAAGGCAAACAAAAAATAAAAAGAGAAGGAAGAAAAAAGCCTATAGAAGTCATACATAAGCAATAATAAAGCGATTCCGAACTTAAAGAGGAGTTCCACCCAGGGGGGCCATTAAAAAAAAAAAAAATTAAAAGTCAGCAGCTACAAATACTGCAGCTGCTGACTTTTAATTGGACACTCACCTGTCCCTGGGTCCAGCGGTGCGGGGGATCGAAGCCCCGCTCGTCCCCCCCCTCCGCTCGTCGGCGCCGGCATTTCAACTGTGGGCGCCGGGCTGTGGCTTCACAGCCTGGCACCCACTGCGCATGCGCGAGCGGCGCCGAGCGCCGTGATTGGCCGCTTAATCACCTGGGACCTGCAATGGGTCCCAGATGATTGACAGGAGGGAGGGAGAAGAGCCGAGCCCTTCCTGTGCCAGGGGGAAGTGATGTCACCAGCCCAGGCAGACGAAGGGGCAGACTACGAGGGACCACCTAGCAACAGGCATTTAGAGGTAAGTAAAAAAAAAAAAAATATCCAAATGTTTTTTTGTTTTTTTTTTAGAATTATTTAGATATGTTTGTTTTTTTGGGTGGAACCCCACTTTAAAAACAAAAAATGCTCATTCCTCCACCGTATCTGTGGAGGGAACAGTGGTTGTAGCACAGACTGAACTAAAGCATACAGCTAAACAAAAATAGCAACTGCCCCAATTTATAACTAGATTTCAGAGCAACGTACACACAGAAAGACTGTGCACACAAAGCAAAACAATAAAAAATACAAGCACGTCTGCCTTTGTTAAAGTGGAACTAAACTCTCTTAGTCAACTATTTTCAATCCTTATGCTACTAGGAGGTATACTATATTTACATGTTTTCAACTTTTTTTTTTACATTTCTTCAGTTGCTTCCTGGTTTTTGGACTAGGCCAAAATGAGTCTTCATGGATATTTTCTTTCTTTCATCTAGAGGGGTTTTCTCAGCTAAGTACATCCTCCAGCCTGTAGGCCTGAGATAAGGACAGATGGATTCCAGAAAGTAAATGCTGCATGAATCACCTGCTCGTATTCAAGATGGCTGTGGCTAGAAATGTTAAGGGGTGTTTTTCAAAGTGATTTCTCAACAAAATAAAGGATGGAGACATGGATGAATGGGTGAGTTTGTTTTGAATACTAAAAATTCAATAAATGCTGTTTTTAGTTTGTGGTGCTCAGATACAGTTAAGTTCTGCTTTTATTTTCATTACATGAGCGAGGGGTAGGGAGATTAGTAATTTACAGAAAAAGATAACATTGTTTTTGATTCCAGTTCAGCTCACAGGAAGTGACATGTACTGTACACTGCATTTCTTGGGTTTAGATATGCTTTAAGGGAAATTATTTTCCCTTGCGTGAAAGGGTGCCTGGTGAAGTTAAGAAGTACAGGGGATGTTCCTACATTGCACATGACAATACACATAATAGTGTAGCTTGGCTCTAGGAAGTTTAAGATATGTCTGCCATGATGAGAGAAATATGTGGGCTCTCCCCTCCTCCCCTCATCGGTTGCAAAGCTGGGCAGATGGTGGAATGTGAGATATATTGGCTTCACTCTATAAAATCTTATTTCGTTTCAGAACTATTTTGGGAATAAATGAACATATTTTCAAGTCTGCATATAATGAATAAGTGATTTAACAAATAAGCAATTAACTAAATGTCATTTACCAAAGTGTGAAGAGAGGTGGGATGCTGTGAAGTGAACATTTATTCCCTATAACCCCTTTAGGACGGTCCAACAGATATGTGCGGCGGCCACACGGTGCACATATGCATCACTGTGCAGCTAATGTTTATATGCTAAAAGCATGTTCACTGCACACTCCCAGCACAAAGACTGAGAAGTCAAAAAGAAATCTTGGTCCAAGATAAAGAATAGTAGCCGGCAGGACCTGCTTCCGATCCTATGACCACTGTATCACTAGCCATACATGGCTCCAATTTCAGCCCATTTCTGCTAAAATAGGCCTAAAGCGCCACCTGCTTCAACAAATTTCAAAGGAAGTTGGTGGAAAAATTATTATTATTATTATTATTATTCAGGATTTATATAGCGCCAACAGTTTACACAGCGCTTTACAATATAAAAAAAAAATTGAAGGAGCCAGGTGGAAAATTGTCAGCTGAACATTGACTGTATCAGAGCAGATTAAGTCACTATTTGGATTTTCGGACAGACGCAAGTGTGGCGGCATGGGAAATTCCTCCATCCATACTGTCATCTATCTATCTATCTATCTATCTATCTATCTATCTATCTATCTATCTATCTATCTATCTATCTATCTATCTATCTATCTATCTATCTATCCATCTATCCCTCTATACCTTTTCTTTTACAATGTAAACTTCCTTGAGATCAGGGATCAATGTGAATGTACAATATGTTGTATATGTAGTGGTGTGTAAATTGTTGCCGCTATATAAATACCTGTAATAAATATATAATAAAACAATTGATTTCTCAACAGAATAATATCTATCAAGTAAGCTACATTATACAGACATACACTGCTGGCTGTAATTGTGAAACATAACCATCAGTAGAACATTTAGAGATTAGGAACTCTGCAGTTTATCATGGCTCGATTCAGACAGCCATGCAGACTAACCCTGTTATTTTCCTTTTATGCTTCTTTTCTCGGTTTTGTCCTGAAAAGTAGGAAGATATTCACTGTATGATTAATGGTAAAAGCTTGCACATAGACTGCTCACAGACTGATGAATAACATCCATTATTCTATACTTCTCCTTTCTATTTTCTGTTTTTCTGGTGTCTGTCCCTTGTCATGCTTTGTGCCAATTTTACCTTCCCTTTTCCAGTTTCTCACATCATCAGCTGGTTCATGTGATTTTAGCAGAAAATACACCAATATCGTGCAATCCATAGGAACCAAACGTCACTCACCATCAGTTCAGATCAGAAGGAAAGTCCCAATGACTATGAAGTTTCTCGGGACTTTCCTGCACCAGAACCTAGGACCAGTCAATGATACTAGCCTATAAATGGGTAAATCTTGTTCATTTATTAACAAAAATAAAAACCCAAGTAAAGCACATGGTCTCAAACACATATGAGGATATAGAGTCCTGCATAGTAGGCCCAAAAAAATAGGTCATGGTCCACTTTAAAAGGTAGGCTTGTGAGGTATGGGCTATCCCTGGACAAAAAGCAAAAAGGGCGCATGCTTTATCAATGGCACCAATTATTGAAATAAAAGTTACAAACTATTATACCAACAAACTCTGATGAATTTTAGGCTCATAACATACAACAGAAGGATCTCCAAGTCCTGCACCTGAGCAAGGAAGGCAGAAGCACCTGAGCAAGGAAGTGATTGAAGCTGGTGGGCAGTGAAGCAACAACTGGGAGAAACTATAACACTCATTATGTAAGGCTAATGCCGCATACACACGACCGGACTTTTCGGCATCAAAGGTCCGACAGAATGAATACGTTGGACAATTCAATCGTGTGTGGGCTTCATCGGACCTTTTCTGTCTAAAAATCTGACGGACCTTAGAATTAGAACAAGTTTCAAATCTTTCCGACGGACTCGATTCCTATCGAAAAATCTGTTTGTCTGTATGCTAGTCCGACGGACCAAAAACGACGCTAGGGCAGCTATTGGCTACTGGCTATGAACTTCCTTATTCTAATCTGGTCGTACATCATCACGTTCGAAACGATTGGAGTTTGGTGTGTTCGTGTGTAGGCAAGTCTGTTTCGTTGGAACTCCGTCGGAACTCCGTCGAAAAGTCCTTCCGGGTTCAGTCCGACGAGAAGTCCGCTCGTGTGTACGCGGCATAACAGGCCTCTGCTTTTGGGTTCCTCTGTCTGAAGAGAGCTGCAAAGCCTAGGAAGCACTGGGTGACCTAGGAATATCTTAGCCAATTGGAGGACCATTTGCGTCATTTTGGAATATGATCTACATCCACCATATCCACTACACCAGAGAACGGAAAGGGGTCTTTTTTTGTTCTTTATTCCTGGACATGTGCGTAAAGCAAGGTTCAGAGATTTGAATGTGGTGCTCTTTACAGAGAAGGATTGGCATTGCCAAAGGTTGCTACTGAGCTGAATTTTTTTCTTTTTAAGTTGAGCAAACATACCAGTACATTCTTCAAGCCCAACTCTATTAGAGAGATTTAACCTTGCTTCTTCTCCCTGTAACAGCACACAATAACAAGGAAAATTGGAAGAAGCTGCAACTGAGACAGACACAGATAGGAATAATAACCTGACAGGGGATCCAACTCCTTCCCATTTTACCGAAAAGTTGCAGTCTGTGTCCCCACTAAAGATTTTCTATCACCTCTTGTGCGTACAGGTAATGGGAAATCTCCCCAGTGGGGTCCAAGACCACAAATAAAAATTGGGGCAGAGGCTCTAATCATTCTCCTTTCTATCCAAAACTAAAAATCTAAAAATGAAAGTTTTGCCTGCAGTTAGGGCATTAGCAACATGATGATGTTGAAGCTTCTCATTACAGGATACTCTAATGTTAATATATACTGTACATACAGTATAAGCACAAAAACATATTTTTTTTGTTTAAAAAAAAACAACCTTTTTTTATTGTCCTTAAATGCTGGTACTTACATTAACATTAGGGGATGGCACATGTATGCCCCACATTCGTTTCTTTTAATTATTTAAACATTTATTTTTAACTTTAAAGAACTTAGGCAACTTTTCAGATCATCATCATATGATTCTTATCATATGGAAACTAGCATGATGGAAATATATTTTCATAAACACATCAGCAAATATTAGTCATGCTGAAGTTGTGATTCACTGCTGATGTACAGCTTTCTTCATGGGTCATTGCTTAAAAAAATGGAGGTTCTTTGCAGATTCATAAACCTCTAATTAGTTTAGCTGTAACCAATCTGGAATATTTCATTAGGAACACCCCTGTCTTGAAGCTTTGGTTCACATCTTACCAAGGAGTCAAAGACACTATCTGCATGGAGTTTGTATGTTCTCACTGTGTCTGCAAGGGATCCTCCTGGGCGCTTTAATTTCTTCCCACAATTGGCAAACAAGTTGGTAAGTGTCTTGTATTTATTATGGTCAGAATGCTAGATTGCTCCTTTGAGGGCCAGAGACAGATGTGATTAAACAAATGTACTTTGTAAAGCACTATGTAATATGTTGATGATACATAAGATGTTATTGCTTTATTTGCCATCTGCTTACATATTAAAGTGGTTGTATACCCTTTTTTTATATTTTTATAAACCTGTATGGTTTATCCACTTTGCATGCAGCCGCTGACGTCAGCGGCGCATGCACTGTGAAGATCTGGCTGAAGGTCTGGCAGACGCTGTTGGACCTTGCCGGAAAGAAGTCTCCCGGACGCATGCGCGGGAGTGACGACATCGCGGCTCCGGCCACTCACAGTGCCGAAGCTGCGAACCCAGAGGCCACGCGAAGGGAAATGTCAGCTCCCTCAGCGGTGAGCGGGATCAGTTGCCGACGCCCCGTTCTAAGGTAAGTAATTCATAATGAGCTGGTATGCAGTGCATACTAGCTCATTATGCCTTTTGCCTTACAGGTTTTAAAAAAGAATAAAAAATGTGTGCGGGTATACAACTGCTTTAATGTTAAACTGTTAACACAGATCTTTAAAGTTATTATCCATGAATGTGTTTCTGCAAGTTCCTAATAAGCTAATAATAAATTGTCTTAGGGGTAAAGGGATACAGCAGGAGAAGGCGAGGTGAAGCTATAGATGACAATTTTTATCCACCAATAGCATCTGGATGTCACCAAGTTTGTTCATGGCACCCTACCTGTCAATCCTGTAAGCAAGTATTGAATAAAATCAGGTGCGCTACTAATGCCAAGCACACTGGTGAAAGGTTCACCTCCAAACTAGGTATAAATATTCAGCATTATCCAAACATTAAACGTAGTCTCCTTTCCAAGTCGATGCCTCTTACGGAGAAACGCAGCGTCGGGCGGAGCTACGGGACCTGACGTCACCACACATCAGCTGGCTAGCTTCACCGCGGCTGAGCTGTTCGTTTCGTTTTGTATTTTCTGCTATACCTTAGGATGTCGGCTACCCATCGTTTTTAAAAAAAAGAAGTTTTAATTTACTACGCTATGGGGCACCTCCTGTTCTTGTAATTTTCTCCCCACATATCACGAGTGATCCCGCAGAGGTACAGTTTACTACACTGTGACCACAGTGTTTGAAAAGGGTCTAAGGCAGATTGAAGTCTCTGTGTGAAATCAAAACCAGCTGTTCCTGCCTACAAGATCCGGCATATCTGAGCCCTGAAGACCCCCGTAATAGGGGTCCCGCGCATCTGGTAAGCGGCCCTTTTTTACCATTATCTGGCTTGTTTAACACAAAGAAGATGGCATTCCATATTTGAAGAAAAGATTGCTTATATAGGAAAAGTGTACACCGTTTGGGATTATTTCCAGGACTTTTTATTAGCTATCTGTTCTTTTGGTGGACTGCACATTATTGAATTGATTAATTTATTGCTTTTATTCATGTTTAATGTTTGGATAATGCTGAATATTTATACCTAGTTTGGAGGTGAACCTTTCACCAGTGTGCTTGGCATTAGTAGCGCACCTGATTTTATTCATTATTTGGCAAAACTGGATATTCAAGTTTTTTTAGGTTGCAGCACTTTTTGTCACCACTATTTCTAATTGCTCTAATTTTTTTACCTTAGTGCTGTAGGTGGTTAGGGCTAGCGCAGATTGTCCATGTTACATTACATCTGTAAGCAAGTATTACCTAATGGAAGCCAATACATGAGATGCTGAACATTCATAATGAGATTGCCAAAGCATGATACTCTGTAGTACGGCGATGCAGAATAGGTGATAGTGCTTAAAAGAATTGGGAATTTCAGCATCTGTGATTCTTCACTGTGCATGGTGGAAAGACTTGAACAGTTTTCAAGGTTATTTTTAACGAGCACATAAAAACAAGATATGTAGATTTCAGACTGATGTGTATCTTTGTGTAGCAGAATCTCTAATGTCTTCCAGTCTAATAAGAACCTTTGAGGCCACAGACCGCTGACATCCTTCAATATGTAGTGGGTTGTGAGGCAAAGTGGGTGCAAAGGTGGGAATAGTCACTGGGCGCCAGCCACTTCTTGGATGCAAAAGAGGTTTTATTTCTTTTAACGGTCCTTTTATATTTTGCAAGGGAAAGAGGGTTGGGGACAGGACACCCTTAAGTAGTTGCAATTTCAATAGGCAGACTCTGAGGCTTTAATAGGAGTACAGCCGTACAGGGAAAGGCCCCAGCAAGGTGCCACTTCTGCATTTTCGGGTTTGCTGTCCCCTATGGCTACAGTACTTAACAGTTCCTAACTAAACGGTAACAGTTCTCTCAGCTTTACTACAACTTCTACTTGTAGTTTTTCAGCCCCTTGATCTCCTGGTCTCTCACGGACCCTCTGATTCACTAACTCTGAATCCTGTGAGCTCCTCAAGGCTTTTGCGGTGGTATCTCCCTCAAGCGTCACCCACGCTTCCCTGCTGTGTCCCTAGCTTGGCACTTCAGATATCTTTCAAGCTTCACCCCCGCTGACCAGCTCGGTCCCTGGCTTGACACACAAGGCTGCTCTGCAAACGTCACCTCCGCTGGTTGAGTCTCTGACTTGATCACCGCCTGAAGTTTCCCAATTCTCCACCATGCCTGTTTGGTGAGAATACTGCTCCGGTACTTGCTTCAGTTACTCACTGTGGTCCCTGGTAAAAGTGGTTGGTCCCCTAGTGGCGACAGCTTCCCTTCTACCTCCGACCACGACAGGTTCTCCGGCCGGCAGAACCATCACTTTTGGTTGGACTGCAAGCCACAGTCCCAACCCTGCGCTGCCCTCTTACTTCTGGATAGGCCCTCACACAGCCTGGCAGCCAGATGCCCTTGGGATAGGCCCAATCTTCAGCCTAGCAGCCTGGGACAGACAACACACGTCCACCCAGATGGTAGTCTGGGAGGCACAGATCACCTGACTTCACCCGAATATATAGGCTCTCCCAGCAGGCCAAGGTATTCAAGAAAACCCCTGCCCATTGGCTGAGATACCCCATATACCCATAACCTGACCTTGAGTTGTCCTTCTGATGTCTAGTACCACCAAGTACCCGACCACCTAGTGGTAGAAGAGAAAAGTACAACAAGGCCAAACTTAGGCGGAAATCAGTGGATCGCTAACAATTTAACTATGGTAGCTACCCCTGACAAGGAATTTGATGAGGAGCTCCCTGACTAAACCCTAGGGTGCTACATTTGATTTTCTTATTCTTTCTAACTTTAAACTCTTGTAAGACTTTGGGTGGAAAGCTGATCAACCTACCCTGTTTCCCCCGAAAATAAGACCTAGTGTGATTGTCAGTGATGGCTGCAATATAAGCCCTACCCCCCAAATAAGCCCTACCCTGTTTCCCCAAAAATAAGCCCTACCCTGAAAATAAGACCTACAAGGACTTTAACTAGGGCTTATTTAAGGGGTAGGGCTTATATTGCAGCCATCACTGAGGATCACGCTAGGTCTTATTTTCGGGGAAACAGGGTAATACTTTTTGGAAACCAAAGCACCCAGAGCAAATCCAGCACACACAGAAAGTGTATAGAGTAGGGAAGAATTAAACCCCCTGTCAGTTTTTTTTTATTGCACCATTGGGGAGATTCCCCTTTACTTCTTGTCCTCTAGGTGTAACAGAAATTAATAGATAGACTCTATAAAATCAGGGGGAACCTCATCTTTGACAACTGTCATTGGGGCATATGTCTCCATTGGATGATTTCCCTTCTTTTCCTGATCCAGTTGTAAAATGTTGAATTTTCCATTTCTCTGTGATAGTGGCCACCTAACAATAGGAGCAATATTGTTGCATGTCTGCACTCTTCCATACTTTCTCTTTGTAGTACATCCATCTGGGAGTAGAGGTATTACCTTCAAAGCTTTAGGAACAGCCCAGTCAGCACAGAAATTAACTCTGCATGCCTTGAAACGGTCTTCCTGGGGCTATTAAAATATCCCAGAGTTTCTCCTCAGCTAAAACCTAATAAAACAACTGAGAGTTTTAGCTCTACACAAAAATCCACAGAAGTCTGTATTAGGGATTTATGCCTGTGGTGGAAGAGGCAGCAAAGCTTAGACTTTGCACCAAAGCTCTGGGATCTTAGAAACTTAAAAAGATTAGTGGATGCTGAAAAAGACTGATGAACTATTCAGGACAGAGTAGTTAGCTGAAAAAGGAAGGTTTAACCACTTGAAGACTGAACAGTTTCACCCATATACCCATGTGCCCATATGACTTCTTTTGGTGATATTTAATCACAACTGGCTTTTTATATTTTGCTATATAAAGGAATACAGCCCAACATTTCTGTGGTGAAAAAAATAAACAAATAAGTGAATATTATTAAGTCTGTGTGAAAGTTATAGAGTCTACAAATGATGATATATACAGTGCCTTGAAAAAGTATTCATACCCCTTGAAATTTTCCGCATTTTGTCATACAACCAAAAACGCAAATGAATTTTATTGGGATTTTATGTGATAGACCAACACAAAGTGGCACATAATTGTGAAGTGGAAGGAAAATGATAAATGGTTTTCAAATTTTTTTACAAATAAATATCTGAAAAGTGTGGTGTGCATTTGTATTCAGCCCCCTTTACTCTGATACCCCTAACTAAAATCTAGTGGAACCAATTGCCTTCAGAAGTCACCTAATTAGTAAATATAAATACAACTGTTCTGTGAAGCCCTCAAAGGTTTGTTAGAGAACCTTAGTGAACAAACAACATCATGAAGGCCATGGAACACACCAGACATGTCAGGGATAAAGTTGTGGAGAAGTTTAAAGCAGGGTTAGGTTATAAGAAAATATCCCAAGCTTTGAACATCTCACAGAGCACTGATCAATCCATCATTCAAAAATGGAAAGTAGTATGGCACAACTGCAAACCCACCAAGACATGGCCGTCCACCTAAACTGAGAGGCCAGTCAAGGAGCACATTAATCACAGAAGCAGCCAAGAGGCCCATGGCAACTCTGGAGGAGCTGCAGAGATCCACAGCTGAGGTGGGAGAATCTGTCCACAGGACAACTATTAGTCGTGCACTCCACAAATCTGGCCTTTATGGAAAAGTGGCAAAAAGAAAGCCATTGTTGACAGAAAGCCATAAGAAGTCCTGTTTGCAGTTTGTGAGAAGCCATGTGGGGGACACAGCAAACATATGAAAGATGGTTCTCTGGTCAGATGAGACCAAAATTGAACTTTTTGGCCTAAAAGCAAAACGCTATGTGATGCGGAAAAGTAACACTGCACATCACCCTGAACACACCATCCCCACCGTGAAACCTGGTGGTGGCAGCATCATGTTGTGGGAATACTTTTCTTCAGCAGGGACAGGGAAGCTGGTCAGAGTTGATAGGAAGATGGATGGAGCCAAATACAGGGCAATCTTAGATGAAAACCTGTTAGTCTGCAAAAGACTTGAGACAGAGGTTCACTTTCCAGCAGGACAATGATCATAAACATACAGCCAGAGCTACAATGGAACAGTTTAGATCAAAGCATATTCATGTGTTAGAATGGCCCAGTCAAAGTCCAGATCTAAATCCAATTGAGAATCTGTGGCAAGACTTGAAATTTGCTGTTCACAGACGCTCTCCATCCAATCTGACAGAGCTTGAGCTATTTTGCAAAGAAGAATGGGCAAACATTTCACTCTCTCGATGTGCAAAGCTGGTAGAGACATCCCCAAAAAGACTTGCTGCTGTAATTGCAGCGAAAGGTGGTTCTACAAAGTATTGACTCGGGGGGCTGAATACAAATGCACGCCACACTTTTCACCTATTTATTTGTAAAAAATGTTAAAAACCATTTATTTATACACACTGTAGATATATTTGAAAATTGATCAATCCTGAACAATGTTCTGCCTGCCGATCTTGGTTTTTGAGGCCCTGAAATGTCAGGACAGTACAAGAATTCCCAAAATGACTCCTGTTTGGAAAGTAACCAATCCAAGGTATTTAGCAAGAAGCATGGTGAGTTTGTTGAAGCTGTATTTTGTGTAACAATTTTGGGGGAAATAAAGAAATTAGATACATTTGTTTTGACTTTTTATGTATTTCTCACATACATCATAGGCATACTTACAATTACACCGCAAAAAACATTCTCCCACTCCTCCCAAGAATCGTGTTATCACATGTGTGAGGCTTTCAAGGAGCGTACATTACACATCTAATTTCCTGACTACCTATCAAATTTTTGGAGTCCCTGAAGTGCCAGGACAGGAGAAACACCCACAAAATGACACATTTTGGAAAACAAACACCCAAGGAATTTTCTAAAAGGCATTGTGAGTCTTTTGAAAATGTATTTTTTAGCCAAACGTTTTTGAAATTTGTGGAAGGAAATTAAAAATGCATTTTTGTTACAAAAAGTTGTCAAGTAACTGGATATTTCTAACACACAGCCTAGGCATACTTATGCCCTGTACACACGATCGGAAATTGAAGGGACATTCGGACAACAAATCCATGGATTTTTTCCGACGGATGTTGGCTCAAACTTGTCTTGCATACACACGGTTGCACAAAGTTGTCGGAAAATCCGTTCTGAACGCGGTGACGTAAAACACGTACGTCGGGTCTATAAACAGGGCATTAACCAATAGCTTTCGTCTCTTAATTTATTCTGAGAATGCGTGGCACTTTGTGCGTCGGATTTGTCTACACACGATCGGAATTTAAAGGATCGGATTTTGTTGTCGGAAAATTTTATATCCTGCTCTCAAACTTTGTGTGTCGGAAATTCCGATGGAAAAAGTCCGATGGAGCCCACACACGATTGGAATTTCCAACAACACAATCCGATCGCACTTTCTCTATTGGAAAATCCGACCGTGTGTACAGGGCATTAGAGTTACGCCCAAAACATATTCTGTTACTCCTCTCGAGAATGGCAATACCACATGTGTGAGACTTTTTCACAGCCTAGCCACATACAGAGACCCAAATTTCAAGGAGCACCTTCAGGCTTTCTAGGGGCATAAATATCTAATTTCCTGACTACCTATCACACTTTTTGAAGCCCTGGAGCACCAGGATAGTGGAAACACCCACAAAATAAACCCACTTTAAAAAGCAAACAACCCACTGACTGAGACATGTGTAGCAGCGATCAGTAATACTGATGCTGGCATACACTGGTCTGGTAACATTGGAAATCATGAGGTGGTGATCAGGAATACTGTTGTTGGCTTACACTGGTCTGGTGACACTGGAACTTGTGTGGTGGTAATAAGGAATGCTGTTGCTGGCATACACTGGTCTGGTTACACTGGGGCTGGTGTGGTTGTGATCAAAATGGTAGTTTATACATAAACATTGTTTATAGCTACACTGATCTGGCGACAATGTGACTGGTGTGGTAGTGATCAGAGGCACTGTGACTGGCTGCACTACTAAGGCTTGTTTACATGTGAGGTTGGGAGGTGATAAAACCTCATGGTTGAGCTTCAGTTTTACCGACCTCCAACCTCTACCCCTTTTTGCTGCATAGGCATTGGCCAGTGGTGTGGACATGCCACAGTTGCAATGCTTTGCCTAGCTTTGCTTTGCAGCGATGGCAGGAATTATACCCACGTCGCTTAAGTGAATGAGAATGCTTGTGTGGGGTCCAAGGGGTTAGAACAGGCGATGAGGAGCTGATACAATGCCTCCTCACCACCTGCCAAATGCTCTCTTAATAGTGTTTTGAAACACAAATCACTTTTCAGAGAGTACTGCAGATGTGAACAAGGCCTTATGGTGACACTGTGACTGGTGTGGCGGTGAATAGAGACATTGTGACTGGCTGCACTGGTCTGATAACATAGTACTGTTGTGGTGGTGATCAGAGACAATAGCTGGCTGCACTGATATAGAGTAATATCAGAGCAGCTAACCACTGTACATGATCACTGCCACAGCATAGTGACACTGTACTGCTCAGGGGTAGATGATCTTTTTTTTATTTTTGTTTTACATTTTGAATGCTTACTATAGTTCTGGTGACTCTGGTAAGCACTCAGTTGCCCCTCAGACAGCTGATTGTAATTAAAGTTAATTCCCCGCACCACTATCCTGTTTTTTCCCTGGCAACTTAAGTCCAGGTTCACACTTGTGTGATGCGGGAAACCCTGCGATTCCTGTGCGGGTTCTCGTATCGCACCTGAATCGCAGGCAGTTCACACTGACATCTGCGAACCGCTGCGGGTGTCAATGTAAAGTTAATGATACCCCCAAATCAGTTCGCCGATTGCAGTGCGAACTGTCAAATGGTACAGGAATCAGATTGCATGGGTGTGAACCCGCATGCAATCCGATCCCAGTACGGACCAAAAAAAAGATCCTGCACCATTTTTGAGCAAATGCGACTTGACTTGGTTCATGGCTTTTGGCAACATTTCTGCAAATTTCAAAAAGACTGTAAGGAGGGAGAGCTGGAGGAGAGGAGGACCAAATGATTCAGCCTGCCCTCAGTGCCCTGCATGGAATCGGTAAGGAGGAATTTACCTTAGAGTGGGGACTCTAAGGTAAGGGGGAAGGGTGTCCGCAAGAAGAGCCGGCATCTAATCGGACATAGAAAACCAGGACCGTAGCAGGAAGCAGGAAAAGGATGGAAACCAGCGTGAGGCGCAAACTGTATCAAGAACCAGAGAGCGGTGGTGACGTATGGACGTGTCAGATGCTACAGTCCTGGCTCTCTATGTCCGATTAGATGCCGGCTCTTCTTGCGGACACCCGGATCCCACCATCTTCCGTACAGCTCAGCACCCACAGCGGAGACCCTATACAACACATACCGCCTGCACACTCTCCTCCTAGTGCCGAGACCATCTAGATTTGAGCCTGCACCATGCACCCCCACTAACATCGGAGAAGACGTCCCTGGACCAGCAACATGTCCTTTGCCTGTATTTCATCTTGTCCCTGTGAGTAGCCATTTGGCTGTTGCTTTTATATATTTTAATAAAGTTTTTTATGATACTGCACTTAGATTGGCGCTTCTTGCCTTTTTTCCCTGTTTTACATTAAGACCCTGTGATCTCTAGTTACGCTGCTTTTAGTTGGTATGGTTTTCTAAAATGATGCAACATAGGAACCAATTATTAAGCTTGCACTGTATAAAAATATAATACTGGTACAACTGAAATTAGAATAATGTATGCACATACTGTAGATGAATTAAAACACTCTATAACAAATAATTTCAAATCTTGTGACGTGCTAGTGGTGTCCTACACCCACGTGAAGAATCCAAAATTTGTGGCGCTATCCTAAATACTCTTGTGTTGACACTGTATCCAGTGTAAAAAACTAATCTAGTGTACCCATTATTTCAGGTGTAAAATGAAAAATCAAAAATCAAAAATCAAAAATGAATACTACATAAATCAATTAAATGCATCAAATAACTCCCATACCAACAGTGACTTAGTGCTGATAAAAACAAATTATATATGTGACACCTTCCTTAAAAGATATGAATAACTTAATATAAATAACTAGCACCTTGCATATTAACAATGTGACTGATAAATAAAATCCGTGGAAGATACACACATATGTGTGGAAAAAAAAGTCTGTGATAGTGGTTAGGTAAAAAGCAATAATTGTGCCACAGCAAGTCCTTAGTGTATCTTGATGTTAGATGGAACCTTCCACCACACCTCTGTGTTCAGTGCTCCCTCTCCCAATAGACAGTCTCTCACCAGCTCTCTCTGCCTCCACTCTCGTATGAGGCTATAAAGCATAGGAGTATCCAGGCTACCAGCAGGGGTGAAGTTACATCCATCCAGGGATTTGCTCCATATAAGAATGAAAAAAACTCCCAATAGTGTGATAACGTAACAACTTTTAATAATACACACTTCAAATAGCACTTCAAAGGATGCACTCACATTGTGTAAAATATATAAAAGCACAGCACAAATCCACAGCAATCTGCACACAGCAAAATCAACACAGCGATCTGGACAAGCCTCCCTGGGGGGTATGCGGTCACGGCGGACCCTGTCACGGCTGGCGTGTAAGAAGACTCTCTCACCCTCTCCTCGCTTGCTCGTCCACCGGACCCACCGTCTCCCCTGTTAGGCAAACCACCACGATCGCTTCCTCCTGTCACTTGGTATGTAGTGTTTAACCTCCGCTCGGCCACGCCCCCGACATGTTTCGCTACGTCTGTAGCTTATTCATGGGATAGGCCGCTCAAAGCATCAATCTCCTTTTATGTACTTCCCTCCTCTCCATTAAAGCAGAGAGATCACAGTGCGCATGCGCATCCTGTGTGTCTCGCGCCTGCGCAGTTCGAGTGTCCCCGTGAGCGCAAACCCCCGCTACTCATATAGGCCGGTCTGTAGTGTGTAATACACCTCAAACAGATTGTCGGCAGCTCTCTACTGGATCATCCATATTACTGGCTATCTTACAGAGTAGTGGGTGATTTTATAGCATTCTAACGTTCTGACATGTTTTTCCAACACACTTTATGTGTTCTAAAATTCATTAAAATATGCAATGTTATTACAACAAATATATTATAACTTCTCCAAGCGCTATCTAATCAGGTTATTAATAACACACCTACTTAATATTTAAAATTATATATCCGCAAAGGTGAATGAACTACAAATGCATGCAGAGTGGTATAATAACATGAATGGGAAAACTAAGACTTAAATAAAGTAATGATATTAGATATCATGAACCGTCTTGCCACGTACGACTGGCATAGCTAATATATAGTATAAGACGAATAAAAAATATTATTAAATAAAAGTAAAAAATTAAAAAATTAAAAAATTATGGCTGGGCTGAGCTTGACATATCAAAACTGAAAGCAGAAACTCCATGGTTCAGTCTTGAATCATTCTAAATCCATAAATTAAAATATTCATAGATACTGCTATTGGTCATTCGTGCGATTATATTCTTTGCACTACTGTTACCTCAAACAGCAGATTCATGTGTGGACCACTAAAAATCTTATATGAGACAATATTAGGCTAAAAGTGGGTCCTGTATTTCAATTAAATTGGGGGATTCTTGAAATCATTCCCATATCATAACTGAACGAGATAGTTTAGTTAAAAGTCATTAATGAAGCAATTGAGATCTAATTCAATGTTGAGCCCCCTCGGGGTGAGACTTTTAAAAAGGAATATCCATTCCGTTTCTCTGCGTGACAAGTCTCTCACTCTATTTGAGCCCCTCCATGAGGGGTATACCACATCAATGCCACAAAATTGCAGCAGAGATGGGTCCTGTTGATGTTTTTCCTTAAAGTGCATGGATACGCTGTGGTACTTGTAACCGTTTTTTATGTTGGTCAAATGCTCATTGATCCGAACCTTCAGTTGCCTTTTAGTTCTACCAACATAATATAGACCACAGGGGCGCTTCTTGCCTTTTTTCCCTGTTTTACATTAAGACCCTGTGATCTCTAGTTACGCTGCTTTTAGTTGGTATGGTTTTCTAAAATGATGCAACATAGGAACCAATTATTAAGCTTGCACTGTATAAAAATATAATACTGGTACAACTGAAATTAGAATAATGTATGCACATACTGTAGATGAATTAAAACACTCTATAGTTGATCTTTCCCAGACATCCACGAAGAAGGGCTGAAAATTCTCAGGCTAAAAATATGTTTCTACCAGCCGAACATAAAAAGAGAGAGTGAAACATATGGTGAGATAATTGGGTAACAAAGCAAATAAGAGAGCGCAAGCAGAGACAACCTGTAATTACCATGTTGTGAGGTGAACGTTGACCAAGATTTTGAACCTGGGGGAGAAAGTCGAGGCATGAAAGTTATAAGTGTACAACCTGGATGGAAGAGAATAGTTCCAGAAGGTCCCATAAAGAGCAGCGAAAACAGATGCACAGACCAAGCTATCAACATTCTTAACCAGCTAAAGGTATAATTTGATGACACATATACAATATTTGAAGATACACATAGTGGGAAAAGGCTTGAAAACCAGCTGTGCAACTTTTCCAGTCCGCTCATTTACTGTAAGTTGTTGCATTTTGCCTTACACAGATTTATTTAATAAGGCAAAGAACAATGTACAGATGTGCCTTTAACCTATTTAGCAATTAGCAATTAAACTTCCATATTCTGCCTATATTAACCCTGATGAATGGTGGAATTTAAATGATCAAAGATACTGGTAAATGACATCTGGTAAACTAAAAAACAATTTCACAAACTTCTGAGTCATTATTAAACATCAATGAAAAGTATCTTGTTGTCTTGCTTACAAAAAAAAAATGTGCAGAGCCGAATATTTATCCCAAAATTCAATCATCAAAGCCTTGTACTCAAAAGATACCCCATAAGTTTAATTTAAAGCAGTGTAACAAAATTGTAAATCTCAAAGCTAAAGTTTGCATTTTACTAAATTAGACTTTTTCCCTCTTAATGTTACTTTGCAATGCAAATATGACAAAATTGACCCGTAAGGAGAGACAAATACAAATGCCCAAAGCTGCAATTATATTGTAATCTGTAGCCTTTGTGGGGCTCCACAATTGTAAAGAAAAAATCCAAATGTCAACCAAAATTCCTATTTCATGTGTGTATTATTGACTCACTGCTTCACCTGAGAGTCTACACTGAGCTACAAGTCAAATTACCAGCATTCCCTGCAGTTTCATTTTTGGATAGTTGCTTTCTTCCATGCCTAACAGGACGTGGACACTACTGCTTTTTTTACTACACTTGAATTGTTCAGGTGGTTATACAATGGGGAAAAAAATGATTTGATCCCCTGCAGATTTTGTAAGTTTGCCTACTTACAAAGAAAGGGTCTATAATTTTTATCATAGGTGTATGTTAAATTATACAGACAGAATATAAACAACAAACCCAGAAAAAAACACATGATATAAATATCATAAATTGAATTGCAGTTCAGTGAGTAAAACAAGTATTTGATCCCCAAGCAAAACATGATTTAGTACTCGGTGGAGAAACCCTTGTTGGCAAGTACAGAGATAAGACATTTGTTGTAGTTATCAAGTTTGTACACATCTCAGGAGGGATTTTGGTCCACTCTTCTTTACAGATCTTCTCTAAATCCTTGAGGTTTCTTGCCTGTCACTTGGCAACTCAGAGTTTCAGCTCCTTCCATACATTTTGTATAGGATTAAGGTCTGCAGACTAGCTAGGCCACTCCATGACCTTAATGTGCTTCTTCTTGAACCACTCGCCTTGGCAGTATGTTTTGGGTCATTGTTATGCTGGAAGAACCATCTACAATCCATCTTTAGTGTTCTGGCTGAGGGAAGAAGGTTCTCATCCAAGATTTTACAATATGTGACCCCGTCCATTGGCCCCTGAATGGGGTAAAGCCAGCAAAGTCGGCCTGTACCTTTAGCAGAGAAATGGCCCCAAGCATAATGTTTTCATCTCCGTGCTTGACTGTAGGGATAATGTTCTTAGGATCATAGCATTTTTCTTCCTCCAAACATGGTGAGTCGAGTTATTGCCAAAGAGTTACATTTTGGTCTCATCTGACCAGAGCACCTTCTCTAAAACCTTCTCTGAATCATTTAGATGTTCATTGGCAAGCTTCAGAGACAAAAATTGAGCTCTTTGGCTTTAACTCGACTCGCCCTGTTTGGAGAAAGAAAAATGCTGACTATGACCCTAAGAACACCATCCCTACAGTCAAGCACGGAGGAGGAAACATTATGCTCCAGTCTCCAAACCTTAATCCTATAGAAAATTTATTGAGGGAACTGAAACTTCGAGTTGCCAAGCGACAGCCAAGAAACTCTTATGCCGCGTACACACGAGCGGACTTTACGGCGGACTTTGCCCGGCGGACTGGATTTCGTCGGACAATTCGATGTGTGTGGGCTCCAGCGGACTTTGTTTTCTCAAAAGTTGGACGGAATTAGATTTGAAACTTGTTTAAAATTTATCCGACGGACTCTTCTTTCTAGCGGACAAACCGATCGTCTGTGTGCTAGTCCGACGAACTCAAACTGACGCATGCTCTGAAGCAATTACAAGACGGAAGCGCTCGGTCTGGTAAAACTAGCCTTCGTCTTGAAGCTAGCACATTCCTCTTCTGTCGTCTTTTAATACAGCCTTTTTTTAGGATTGATAATGCGAGAGGAATGAAGTTGTTTTTCTGCTTTATATTCACACAGAGTTCTCACAAACTTCTTTCTTCGTGATTTATCCTCCTGCCATGACTAATATAATATTTTGTAACAGCCAGATCTCCATAAATTTTTAATTTTAAAATATAATTTATTTTTTTTTTTTTTTTTTATTTCAACACTTTAGCTATTTTACAATGTGTGTTAAATGCTAACCACATTTTTGGTGTGTATTTTCAAGTTACCACAATTCACATTCATATTTTGTGTTGTTTGAAAGAACCTTAATGAGGTTGTTGTCCCTTGTTCATTAGACATAGGGGGGTGTATTTAACAAATGCAAAATCATTTTTCACTCCAATTGCTCATTATACATATAATTCCACATAAAGAGCATTTTGAAGTGTGTTCGCTGTGGATCCGAGGGGCACATGCAAGGAAGCCCAAACCAAAACAATTAATTTTTTTTTTACATGTTTTTCCTAAAAAATCAGCAGAGCTTCCCCCGAGCTTGTTTTTGACAAAAGGCTTTAAATCATTGAAGAATATCAAGTGAAACGTTCACTTGAGAAATTGCACACCAAGTGCACTTGTTGGAAGTGCAGTCGCATAAAAACTGAGGGCAAGAGCTTAAATTCGGGGAAGCTCTGCTGATTGATTCCTAAAATCATGTAAAATCAAAATACATTCTTTTTATTTGACAAAAACACACATAGGGGTTGCTTTCCTAAAGGTAAAAAGGCTGTGCATTTTAGAAATTGCATTTGCCCTCTGCAAGAGCAGTTGCTCCCAAGCTTTATTAAATGTGAAGCAGCTCTGCTGACTTCTATCATCCAATCATGTGCAAGCAAAAAGGTTTTTTTTTTGGTTTTACTTGCACAGGATTGGGTACTCTTTGCAAAGTCAAGCTTTTAACTAATTTCTGATGCTCTGGAGCAATTGCACTTGCAGAGGGCAACTGCCCTCTGCAAAGTGCACAGACTATTTTCTTTTGTAAAATCAACCCCATAGTCTTTTCGACCTGTACCTGCCTACTCCCAAACAAAATGGCGTCTTTTAATCCAAACACATAGGCAAGAATGTAAGGTAAACACAAAATTTTTTTTCTGATAAACACAAAAATTAGGAAGACAACACTGGACACACTTTGAGAATCTGGGAAGCCTTTCGTCCCCCAGGACACACATCAAGTTTCAGGACAAGAAAATAGGTATCTTGCGACTATAGGGAGCACAGGGAGCACAGTCCGAACAGACAGAAACCAGGCAATCACTTTCGACTCTTCCGTGTAGCCTTCCCTCCACGCTTCTCTGCAGCCTTCCCTCCACGCTTCTCTGCAGCCTTCCTCGGAGGTTGTGCCTCTGGTGGTGTACTTGGGGCAGGAGGAGGAGGAGGAGGAGGAGTGGCTTCATCTGCTATATATGTGTTAGCAGTAAGCTCCCCTCTCAAGCCCTTCTGGTAAGCCTGGAAAAATAGACCCTCACAGAGGAGGCGTTGGCCCTTTTCCAACTCCTGTAATCTGCCGGCTAGATAGGTGCCATACGCCTCCTCTACATTGGGAGGTTTACTCAGGATCCGGCTTGCTTCCCGTATGAGCTCTAGGGATTCCTGCTCTGTTGCAGTCATCCTCCTGGGCCTTTGGTGGAGAATGCGGAGGGGAGGCACCTGGCACTCCGTGCGGCTTCTACTTGGCCCAGCCACAGCCTCCTCCTCTCTCCCACTGGGCAAGGCCTCCTCCTCTCTCCCACTGGGCAAGGCCTCCTCCTGGCTGAGGTCATCCTGTGTAAAAAAAGGGACATAGTTGTAATTTTCTGTTATGCAATCACACACAATTTTCAGCTCCTTAACTTTCAAAGATAATTACACAAAATAGTAAAGGCTATCTATTTGACCACACCATTATTTCAGATGATCAACAAGATCTGAAGTTACGTATATATTTGGCCACTACTGTCTAGTGATATGTCTACATATTACTCTTTGTGCAGAAGTGATTTTTGATGAAGCACTTTCAAAATGAACACCTTAACATCATTAATAACATTTACACAATCCCAAAATGTTCCAAAAAAGTATACCTGGCTGAAGCTGGGCGCATCCACTTCATCTATGGTGAAAAGGCCCAGTTCATCCTGGGACTCCTCAGCTGGGGTGGAGGTGGATGGAAGGCTGGAGGGAAGGCTGGAGGGAAGGGTGGAGGGAAGGCTGGAGGGAAGGGTGGAAAGGGATTGCCTGGCTTCGGTCTGCTCATCCAGGAATCGCAGTTTGTGGTAATACCACAACTTGGGTACATAAACTTGGTCAGCTGCTGCCCCGGATCTCAGCGACTCCTGGATTTTTCTGTGTTCCCGCTTATACATATTACGCAAGATACCTATTTTCCTGTCCACAAACTTGAGGTCTGCCTGGGGGAGTCGAGTCTTCACAAACTCTAAAAGTGTGCCCAGTGTTGCCTTCCTAACATCACGATTATAATATTGGTGGTGTTTGACCTCCCAGAGGTTTTTCTTCTGCTCATAGAGATCAATGAAATGTGTCAAAAACTCTTCCTCTTTAAAGGGATTCATTATTTCTGCAAGACAAGACACAAGATCAAAACTTAAAATGTCAGTCCCAAATCTCAGGATTAGTTTGTGTTGTAATCTAGGGGACACACACGGGGAAACACACAAACACACACACACACACACACACACACACACACACACACACACTTTAATCTTACCTTCGTTTGTTCCGCTCGCTACTTCCGCACGGACATACATAGGCCATCGTACTAGCTTTATATACACTGCGCATGTGTCATGCTCCGCCTGCGTCGCCCGCCCCTGACGTTCGTAAGTACGATTTGGCCCCGCCCCTTCACTCTTCGTTGCGCAGTGGGAGTAGATAGCAAAAGATGGCGGAGCGATTAAGTGAGAGTAGCGCGGAGGAAAGCCCGGAGCCCCAAACATCCACATCCCGGAGGAGATATAAGGCCACCAACATGGCTTTTGGAGAGATGGTGGAGATGGTGTCCATATTAAGAAGGGACGACTACGATGGCAAAAAAGGACCGTACACACGACCCAATCTGAGAAAGGACAAAATAATGTCCTCAGTGGTCACCGCTCTGGAAGAGAAATTTGGGACAAAACGTTCCAAAGAACAATTGCGGAAGCGGTGGTCTGACATAAAAAGTCGTGAGCCCGAGCAATATTTCCGAATAAAGAAGCTGCTGAAAAAAAGTAAGTACTTGTGTTTTACTATTGAGATACAGAACTTGCATGCTGATCCATATTTTTGGCGGTTTTTCTGCATCGTTCGTAAATACCGTTCTTTGGAATAGATCGTATACTTTATAAAGTGACGTTATTTTTTCGCCAAATACGATGGGACAGGGTTGGATATACAATTATGGCTTGATAATTTTGCTAATTCCCACAATGAGTTGATGTGGTGTAGATGTGTTTGAAAATATAATGCTTCATCAAAAATGATTCAGTGTAATGTAGGGACAGGACACAGCAGCTGTTTCCACATCTGGACTCACGAGCACTATAGTTGTTGGGAATGATTTAGCAGTCCCACTATTGTTCTTCGATTTTATTTTTGTCTAAATTTTTAGACTTTTCTTCCGTACGTTTTTTGGCTCTGCGTAACTTCTGCATACTTTCAGCTATTAAAACCATTCAACTATTAAAATGTTCGTCTCTTTTAGCTGATGTGTGGTCATTTTAAAATTTGTTAATAACATTTATACTTTATTAAATAATAATTTTTTATTAACTTTTTTCAACATTGAATTCAATGGGAGCATGCTTGAAATCCTCAAATTCTTCTTCCGTTCCCAAAAGTTTCCGGTCCTTCATACTTTCACCTAGAGACACCAAACAAACTTTACAATGTTCACTAAATATTCATCTATCTGGCTATATCCTTTCTGTTTGATTTTTTTTTTAATTTTTGAGAAAAACCTTTTTGTTTAGAGGTCATTTCCTGACATTTTAGACATTAATCAGAGTGTACTGTGTTTGTTTTGTTGCCATGGTTACCCAAGCTTCTGTTATACACAGGGGGGAGGTGGCTGGAGCATCTCAGCTCTGATTACAGAGCCCGGGGGAGGGGACAGACACACCATGTACTGATTTATAATAGAGGAATATGATGGGGCAGTTTTGAGGGCGGTCATTTTAGCCATGTAGCTATTCTGCTTTCCCACGCATTTTGCAAAAGAAATGCATTTTCTAGTGTACTATGTGACCATAACGAAATTTTTGAGGGGTAATACACATAGGAGATCATTGAGGTGTCAGCATCTGTGAAAATTTACAAAAAAAATTAAACAACGTTCTACTTTATTTATTAAAACATAAAAGATCAGTGTTTTTTAACTATATACCTTTTTTAATAATCTCATAGGGGAGAAAAGACTCAGACAACAGTCCAAGGATCTCAGGACCCCCCCAAGTCACCAGCCTGAGGCCGAACCTACCCCAAGCCCCAGCCCAAGACCACGCCCACCCGACGACCTTGAGGAAGGAGAGGTGGAGGAAGTGTGCGAGGTTTCAAGCCCACCAAGTGAGTGACTGACACCCCAGCTTCAGTTTTACTGTATTTTGGCGTGCATATTGTAAACCTTGTTTTTATTCACTCATTTTAGGTGAGTTTCTGGTTGTGGAAGGCCAAGCGGCAGAGCACTTCACCACAGACAGTGCGCAAAGATTAATTGGCCAGATTATGCTGTGGAATGGCCACATAGATCAAATGCGTGAACAAATTCACAGCATGAAACTTCGCCTGGACTCCATGCAACAGGAAATGAAGAACATGATTGATGTTTTGGGCCGAATATAATCACGTTTGGCCTAAAAACATCAATCATGTTCTTCATTTCCTTGTGAAGTTATTTTGTTAACACAAATTTTTTGAAGTTTTTGGGGGTATACCCAAATTTAAAGTGTGTGATGCACACGGTGTGTCATCATGTGCTATCTTCGATCATGGGTTAGCAATGTACTTGTTTTGTGTTTGCAAACCCTTCATCCTGAAAATTCTTTGTTGGTGAGAGGAACCAAAAATGGGTTTGCACACACAAAACACGTACATTGCTCTCCCATGATAGGAGATAGCACATGTTGACTTGACCCTTTCTTAAAGGTCAATTTTGAGCATCTGAGAAATGAACAATTTCCAAGGGTGACCTTACATGCACCGTTCTTGAAATATTGTTGAACTTTGTAAGTTCATTTATATTCTAATTTTTGTTTCTAAAAACACTGTTGTGTATGTAAATCTTGTTAGATAAAGGTCTATATTTTAGATAAAAAATGGCTTTAATAATTTAATAAAATAGTATTTTTTTACACAACGTAAAATATTTTTGAAATAAAATTATAAAAAAAAAAAAAACAAAAAAAAACATATGGTAAAAAATGCACCTTTCAATGTGCACCAAGTAAAATTTTTTACCCTATACAATGTGTGTGGCTGTTTCTTGAAGTAAAAATTTAGGGGTAGTTTTTGTGGGCCTGATTAACTAAAGCGAAACGCACTTGACACTACTACAAGTGCACTAGGAGACAGACATAACTTAAAGGTAAACAACAAGAAAAACAAGATATTTAGATAAAACAATTTTCGTTTTGATTTAGGATCTAAACTTACAGCTGTTGCTGAATAGCAATGGCCCCCCGACCATTAAAATAATTGACATAACGGTCACGCACTTGACGTGCGGTTCGGGGGGCCAAGCCAATACGCCCAATTTCTAGGCCTGTTAAAGTGCTAGTAGACTCTTCCAGTCTGGGCTCAGGCCCAACAGAGGATAGATATGTGGCTGAATGTCTCCTTAAAAAGTTATGCAAGATGCAGCAAGCAAGGATGACATGGTTGATTTTATAGTCCGCCAAATTAATAGCCGTAAGGAAGATACGGAACCGGCTGGCCAGAATACCAAAGGCATTCTCCACAACCCTTCTTGCTCTGGCCAGCCGATAATTAAATACCCTCCTCTCAGGGGTGAGTGTCCTTTGGGGGAACGGCCTCATCAAGTTCTCACAGAGAGCAAATGCTTCATCAGCAATAAAAACTGAGGGTAGTCCATCCACATTATCGTCATCAGGTGGCAATTCCAGGCCACCGGTCTGGAGACGATGGCACAGCTCGGTCTGTGCAAAGACTCCTCCATCAGACATCCGGCCGTTCTTCCCCACATCCACAAACATAAACTCCAAATGTGCCGAGACCACCGCCATCAAAACTACACTATGGAACCCCTTGTAGTTAAAGAAATAAGACCCCGAATGCGGTGGTGGCACAATCCGGACATGTTTCCCGTCAATCGCCCCGACACAGTTGGGAAAGTCCCAACGGTCAGCGAACTGGGAGGCCACAGTCTGCCATTCCTGTGGACTTGTAGGAAACTGTGGAGTGCAAAAAAAAAAGATAAGGACTTTAATAACAAAAATTTAAGTTCAGATTACACCAAAACATTAGTAAACAACAGCAGTCAAATATTATGAATATGTGTGTTTGTAATTGAAATGTTGAAAAACATAAGGCACACTTATTAAGATTAATCACCCCCTATGATGGCCCATTGATACATTTGAATGTGGGGGAGGGGTTCTAATTAGGTTAACAAACACACCTGACTGGATGAAACATTAGTGGGGTGGGGGAGGGGTTCTAATTAGGTTAACAAACACACCTGACTGGATGAAACATTAGTGGGGTGGGGGAGGGGTTCTAATTAGGTTAACAAACACACCTGACTGGCTGAAACATTAGTGGGGTGGGGGAGGGGTTCTAATTAGGTTAACAAACACACCTGACTGGATGAAACATTAGTGGGGTGGGGGAGGGACAAACAAGACAATGGAGCAGACAATATATACATTGTTCAATGGACTATAGTCTAGAGATAAAAATGCACCCAGCATTGCATGGTGGGGAGGTTAATGAAATAAATTAGGCATGTATAGGGCAATAAAATATTAAAATAGGCATTCACAAAGAGAAAGGGGACATTCACAGCAGATTGAAAGCATGGCAATTAGGTAAAGAGGACAGTTCTACAATACATCCAAAAACATTTAATACATATCATGTAATGTTAAAGGATAAAACTTACCTTCATATATTCCTTCTGCAGGACCTGAATAATAGCAGAACAGGTCTCTGGGATTATGATCCCCAGAGCCTGGGGTGAGATGCCTGTCGAGAACTTTAAGTCCTGAAGACTTCTCCCTGTCGCCAAATAACGTAACGTGGCAACTAGCCTCTGCTCCGCACTGATGGCTTGCCTCATGCAGGTATCCTGCCTGCTGATATAGGGGGTCAGCATAGCCAGCAGACGCTCAAAGATGGGGTCCGTCATCCTGAGAAAATTCCTGAAATCATCAGGATTGTTCTCACGGAGCTCACGGAGCAAAGGCATGTGACAGAACTGGTCACGCTGGCGCAACCAATTCTTGGTCCATGAACTCCTCCTCGCCCTGTTCATGGACTGGACTCGGGTCAAAGTATTAACCCCAACACCAAGTCCCCACAAAGCACGAACTCGAGAACGAGAACGTCCACTCGACATGGCTTCAAAACGGTCGGCTGCTCAAACAAACAAACTTATAACAAACGCACTGAAGAACAGCAAGGCCTATGAAGAACGACCTGAAAATCAGGAACGAGCGGAGCAGAACGGCCTGCAAGGCAGGTTACGAACTGACCAACACGCACTGAAAAGCAGATACAAACCTCACAAGCACAAACTGAACCGCAGAAAACGAACGAAATAAGCTGAAGTGTGAAAAGCGCGAATCGTCTCTAACCAAACTTCTACTAACACGAGATTAGCAGAAGGAGCCCAAAGGGTGCCGGAGTGGGGCTTGGACTTCCTTTTTCTAGTCCCGTCGTACGTGCTATACGTCACCGCGTTCAAAACCAGCGGACTTTTGCAGTGACCGTGTGTGGCCAAGTCCGTTCGTTTTTAAGTCCGGCGCAAGGAGCAAACAAAGTCCGACGAAAAGTCCGCCGGGCAAACTCCGCCGTAAAGTCCGCTCGTGTGTACGCGGCATAAGGATTTAGAGAAGATTTGTAAAGAAGAGTGGACCAAATCCCTCCTGAGATGCGTGCAAACCTGGTAACCAACTACAAGAAATGTCCTACCTCTGTGCTTGCAAACAAGAGTTTCTCCACCAAGTATTAAGTCATGTTTTGCTTGGGGATCAAATACTTATTTTACTCACTGAACTGCAACTCAATTTATAACATTTATATCATATGTTTTTTTCTGGATTTTTGGTTTATATTCTGTCTCTATCATTTAATATACATTAAAATACATTTTATGATAAAAATTAGAAACCCTTCATTTCTTTGTAAGTGGGCAAACTTACAAAATCTTCAGTATAAAAAAGGACATGATAAAGCAAACAGGACTGACAGCTGAAGTGAGGGAGGGGTAATGAACTATAGTGCCCTCTAGCTAAGGCCCCTTTTACACTGGGGCGGTTTGCAGGCGCTATTGCGCTAATAATAGCACCTGCAAACCGACCTGAAACTGCTGCTGCTGTTTCTCCAGTGTGAAAGCCTGAGGGCTTTCACACTGGAGTGGTGCGCTGGCAGGAAAGAAAAAAACTCCTGCAAACAGCATCTTTGGAGTGGTGAAGGAGCGGTGTATTCACCGCTCCTTCCCCGCTTCTGCCCATTGAAATCAATGGGACAGCGCGGCTATACCGCCGGCATAGCACCACTGTAGCGCTGCTTTGCGAGCGGTTTTAACCCTTTTTTGGCCGCTAGCGGCCGAATACCGCCGCCAAAACGACGGTAAAGCGGCGCTAAAAATAGCGCAGTTTTACCGCCGACGCCCACACCGCCCCAGTGTGAAAGGGGCCTTACAGTATAATTGCAAGGAAATGCTATTAACCCTTTTGAATTTTTTGGATTATTTGTGATCTGAGCTTATTAAAGACATTCCTATTAACAGTCAACAAATGTTTACACCAGGTGTTACCAAAGTATTTAGTGTTAGGACCCAAATAAGAAAATCATTAGTGTCAATTAATTTAATATTTATTTATATATTACAGGTTTTTATATAGCAGTGTAAATTCCGCAGCACTTTACACATAAACATTGTACATTCACATCTGTCCCTGCCATCAAGGAGTTTACAATCTAAGGTCCCCAACTCACATTCATACATACACATACTAGGGCCAATTTAGACACGAGCCAATGAACCTACCAGCACGTCTTTGGAGTGTGGGAGGAAACTGGAGTGCCCAGAGGAAACCTACTACCAAAATGTCAGCAAAGCCATACAAAGTCAAGGAAAAATGGCTGTATTTATTTCTATTCAAGTATAGATCTCAACATTTTCCTATTCGTAAGGCCCCTTTCACACATGTGGACAGTATGCCCGTATTTCATCCATCCGTTTTCGGATGAAATACAGACATACATGCATCCCTATGAGATAGCGAGTGTCAGCGGATGAAGATCCGCTGACACCCGATATCATCCATCCCCGCTGTGGTCCGATTCTGCAGAGGGAGGAAAATCCTATTTTTCTATCCGTCTGCAGAGCGGATCCAATGAACACAGACAGATGGTCCGTGTTCATCCAATCCCCCCATAGGGGAGAGCGGAGATCTGACAGGGCGCCAGTGATCCCCGCTGAGCAAGCGGATGTTCACGGGGCGGATCATCACGGATCCGTCCCGTGTGAAAGGACCCTAAAGCAGAAAAGCTAACATATTATTAATAACGCAAAAATTATAATTCAAACCAGAGAAAACATTTGAAAGTATCATTCCAATGTTAATACTGGCAAGAAATATTTAAGGAGGTATTTTTTTAATGCAAGCAGTGTAAGTGCTCAAATTTGACCTGGTATTAGCCTCCTGTGGACCCTGTGCAAAAGATCTCAGAACTGGTCTATGTAATTACACACACACACACACGCACACACACACACACCTAATACACAGTGCTCTTGTTGCCTATACGTCTCTGTGCTCTTGGATAAGCAAGGCTACACAGTCCTGTTGTGACCCATAATAAACATGTCCGCAACTCAGTTTGGGTCCCAAATAGCTTAACCACTTGCCGACCTCTGCATGCCGATATACGTCGGCTCAATGGCAGCAGTGGGCAAATGGGCGTAACTGTACGTCCCCCTTTAATTGGCGGGGCAATGTGTACAGCATGACAGTGCCCATGGGACCCGCAGACTCGATGTCCGCCGGTGTCCTGGCAATCATGTCACGGAGCTGCAGAACGGGGAGATAAACAAGGCATTTCCACATTCGGCTTTGTGACATGACAGAGATCACTGCTCCCTGTCATCGGGAGCAGTGATCGCTCTCATGTGAGTTGAAGCCAACCCCCTAGGACACATTTAAAGCCTTGATCGCCCCCTAGTGTTTAACCCCTTCCCTGCCAGTGTCATTTACACAGTAATTAGTGCATTTTTATAGCACTGATCACTGTATAAATGACAATGGTCCCAAAATAGTGTCAAAACTGTCCGACGTGTCTGCCCAAATAAGGTCACAGTCACGATAAAAATCGCAGATCGCCGCCATTACTAACAAAAAAAAGAATAATAAAAATGCCATAAAACTATACCCTATTTTGTAGACACTATAACTTTTGCGCAAACCAGTCAATATATACGCTTATTGTGATTTTTTTAATCAAAAATATGTAGAAGAATACATATCGGCCTAAACTGAGGAAAAAATTAGTTTTTTTATATATTTTTGGGGGATATTTATTATAGCAAAAAGTAAAAAATATTGCTTTTTTTTTTAAATTGTCGCTCTTTTTTTGTTTATAGCGCAAAAAATAAAAATCGCAGAGGTGATCAAATACCACCAAAAGAAAGCTCTATTTGTGGGAAGAAAAAGTATGTCAATTTTGTTTGGGTGCAACATCGCATGACCGCGCAATTGTCAGTTAAAATGACGCAGTGCTGAACCGCAAAAAGTGCTCTGGTCAGGAAGGGGGTAAAATCTTCCGGGGCTGAAGCAGTTAAGAAGGACTGGTTAAAACTATTGTATTTTTGTCAAATGGTCTTGGACTAAAAAATGATGTAATACCTTGAAGAGAGGCTAATTGAGTCAGAATGAATGAGAACAGCATCCAAGTTGAAGAATTAAGTAGGACATGCCCTGCCATATTAAAAAAAGAAAGACAATTTACAGTATGTTACCTGCTCTGTATAACAACATTCAATTGAAGTACAATAAGGCCCACTTGAAGAATCTCAGTCCTTCAGGACTGTATGAAGTTCAGCATAATTTCCATAGGTTTCAGCAGTCGACAACTAGTAAACTTCAGGAGAAATTCAACACTTTGCTTCTCTTCCGAGAATCAGGCATACTACAAGCATTAGAGCAAGGGCATGCTAGAAAAGTAAAGAATTTTTAGGCATGTCTTGAAAATGTAATAACATTAGGAGACGGAGTATAAGACTGTGGTGGAGAACTTTGTCACATGCTGTGAAGATAATCATCCGTATCTAAATCTGACGAAGATAAAGGCACTGGTTGTGGATTTGAGATGGAAGAAGGCACCAGTGACCCCTGTCTCCATCCGAGGAATGGATATAGATGTAGTAGAGAAGTTTATAGAGAAGTTTAGGTACACATAGATAATAAGCTGAACTGGAGCAAGAACACTAAGGTGCTCTATAGGAAGGGCCAGAGCTCCCTCTAATTTTTGAGCAGACTGAGGTCTTTAAACATCTGCCAGAAGATGCTGAAAATGCTTTATAAGTCTGTGGTGGCCAGTGCTCTCCTGTATGCAGTGGCATGCTGGAGAAGCAGGCTTAGGGTGACCAACTCCGACAACCTCAACAAACTGATTTTCAAGGCCAGTGAAATCGGATTGTAGTTTGAGTCTTTAACAACAGTGTTGGAGGGGGAAATGCTCAAAGTATGTTCCATCATGGACAACTCCTCCCACCCACTCCACAATATGCTGGTCAGTCTGCAGAATACAATCAGTGACAGATTGTTACAACCAGGCTACACCACATAGTGACACAAGAAATCATTTTTGCCTGTGGCTATCAAATTATGTCTGTCTTCTCTGTGAGTGCTGGATGTGAGGATTTCATCTGGTTTATGATTTAAATGTTTATGTATTTTTTATAGTATATTGGTATTAGGTTAATTATGAATTTGGGTAATGCTTGAGAAAGTGGTGTACTATTTTCATTTCGGTAAATTGATTTCTGTTATTTTTCCAATCTGTGTTATTTATTCTTTGTTCTATTTTAAAAGTATGGATGGTTTATTAGAGTATGGTTTTTAATTTAGTTTTATTTGGTACTAATTGCTGTTATTGGTAATGTTATTGTGTCATTGAGGCTGATTTACTATAAATAAGGTAAAGCAATAGACGTTAGACTCCTAATTGCACCTAATTAAAACAATTAAGACTTTGACGTGGTGAAAGGAGAAGCACCATCAAAGAGGTGAACGCCTATTAGTAAATGTCAAGTATTGTGTCTTGTTTTGTTGGTTATTGTGATCTTGTGTTGTCTTTGTTGAATGTAACTGTATCTTGATAATTTCCCTTTGGGATTAATAAGGTATTCTGAATCTGAATCTGAACCTTTTGTGCTCATTCATTTACCTACTATATAAAGGACTGAAAACGCCTTATGTTTGTTATAGGTTACTGCATAGAAAACTACTGCTTTAAAAAAAAGAAATGGAAGTGCAATTTTTAGGCAATCTGAACCACCTGTTATAACTGCAAAAATAACTGAATGGCTAATAGTAACCTACCACCAACATTTTCCTTGATTCAAGTTTGGTTTGATACATTCAGTTTTTTTTTTTAAAGTTGGTTTTAACTATTTAAAATTGCCTTGAACACTGTTATATGCATATGGAGTTTACAATCATTGAGCGACCAATGAATTTCATGTTTTGTCAGGAAACTCTACACAGAAAGTGAGCACTAGGGATGATTCTGACTGATTTGCTCTGAGCCAGTTTGGTAACTTTGCTGTTCAACCTGATTCCTTAAGGTGAGCTGGTTAAGTGGTCCAAAGTCACATTGGAGGCGCAGCAGGCCCTGTTCCCATCAATTGAATAGTTCCCAAATGAATTCAATAGGGATTGTGCTTTTAACATTGCAAGGAGTTTGGGTGTGAAAATCCCCAACACATACAGTATTATATACAGTAAGTAATTCATCAATGATCTAAAAACACAACAATATAGTAAACACAATCCACAACCTGAACTGAAAATGTTCTGGGAAGAGGGATGGCCCAACATTTTTACTAACTGCTGAACAGATCTGATCATTAGCTAAAGGAAGTGATTAGTTGAGGTTATTGCCAATAAAGAAGTTTCCATCAGTTATCAAATATGCAAGTTCCCATATTTTTTTTAAATAATTCTTTGTTTGTTTAAACCATTTTTCAGTAAAGATATGTAAAACATGTCTTGTTTGTTACATTGGGCTGGCCATACACGGTTCAAATGTCGGCCAGTTCAGCAGGAACCGGCTGAGATTGGAACTGTTAATGGGCAGGCTGAATGTAGCAAAATGATCAACTTGGGTACAACGAGCCTAACAGATTCTTTTACTATTATCAATAGAGGCTGCCGTTAGCAATAATCACTGTCTTCTCCCGGCAGGGATGGCTTCCCCCCGCTCTCTCCTGCCCTCAACCGCCACTCCCTAGGAGAAGACAATTGCTGATTCCCCTGTCAGCACTGTCTGTGTTGATGGGGGAATTGTGTGTGTGTAGCGCTACCCCAGAGGAGCCACTTGAGTATGTTTGGCTCCATACTCTGATTCTCAACTCCAAGAACAGTCTCAGCCCCTCTGGCATGCCTGGCAAAAGTGTACACAGAAATTGTCTTTTACTGTAAGGTTTCTGTGGAAAAGTGACAGATAGTAACAGTATATTTTTAAATGAATTACCTGAAGAGCAATAACGGAGATCAAGAGCAATATACAGTAACTCAATATATTATATCAGGCTGCTTTTAGGGCATTCCACAACTGCGAATGACCCCAAGAGCAGAGGTAAACACTTTAACAGCAATAAATCACAATATGGCAACTCTATACAGGATTGGTTACCTCTACTCAAATTGACTTTAAGAGTCCAGGCAGGAGGAGAGCAGAAAAATGACCCTCTCTTATGTCAGACTTCTCTCTTCCGTCCGCTAATACCACAGGCCCAACTACAAATACTGCACCCAATCCAGTATTTAGTGGTGTAACTCCCAAGTCAGACTATCCCGCAGATACACTACATATACAGAGTCCTGAGTATGTGTGTGTGTGCCCGTATGGCCCCAGTAACCTCAGTCCCTTGGAAGAAGAATGAGGCCTTGTATCTTCGGCTAGCCAGTTTAGTTAATTCACTTAAATTCCTGCTTGACAAAGTGTAACTATGGTATGCTGACAGTATCTGGATAGCAAGGCGGACACTGTGACTGCTTAACAAGGCGTCAATGAGACCCAGGTTCTGGCAAGTGTGGGCAAAGTGAAGTAACTCTGTCTGTGTGTGGTGTCCTCATTTCCTGCAAATGGGCAAGTGCCCTCTCACCAATCCTGCGGTCAAGGCCGAAAACAAACGCCCTGGAACAGGCAGGCTCTTCTGGTAACCTGACTGGTCACTTCACACTGGAACGCTTCACGCCGTTGGTGCAGGTCCCCTGGATATGCACCTGACAGAAGTACATCTTCGCCAGCACACCATGGATCAGCAAACAAAATTGTCCAAAAACGTTTTTAATCGAAAACGGTCACATCACAAGGGAGGTGCAATGTTTCGGAGCCGCGCAGGACCCCTTCGTCACTTGCCTGATGAAGGGGTCCTGCGAGGCCCCGAAACATTGCACCTCCCTTGTGATGTGACCGTTTTCGATTAAAAACCTTTTTGGACAATCTTGTTTGCTGCTCCATGGTGTGCTGGCGAAGATGTACTTCTGTTTGATGCTTCCAGAACCCAACTGGTAATCGTTACAGCACCCGTTAATGCTCTATTGCCGATTGTCCGGGAACGTGTGCGACTGGAATATGGCATTGACTGGATATGCACCTGGGATACCCTCTTAGGCTGGATGTCCTTGACCAGCCATGGATTGATGGAAAGAAGCGGTGGACTGACCCAGGAGGCAACACCTCTCCCCTGGGTGCAGTCTCTTCTCCTGCCTTGTGGTAACTAACTTCTCCTCAGCAGACAAGATGGTGTCCTTGATTCTTTCCTTGCCAGAGAATGCTGGGGTGTGTAGTCCTGTCACCATACAAGGCTATGGGGCCATTTTTGGTGGGGACTACATGTCCCAGAATGCTTTGTTGCTGATGATGTTTGGCTCCCTCCCCCCTGCCAATGAGGATGCAGGGGAAGGAGCAGAACAAACGGAGTCAGTGTCAGTGAGGAGGGGGAGAACTTTCCCGCAGGGGCTAACAGCCACACTGTCCCTCAGTGAGAGCCTTGGCCAGCTTGACAGTGTCGCAGGAGATGTGGGACTCGATCAGCTTGGCATAGTTGTGGGAGATGCGGGGCACCCGCTACATGCGTGTATGGCCAGCCTTAGACTGTCTTTGTTATTATGACTTACAGTATCTCACAAAAATGAGTACACCCCTCACATATTTGGTAAAATTTGATAATATCTTTTCATGTGAAAACACTGAAGAAATTATACTTTGCTACAATGTAAATTAGTGAGTGTACAGCTAGTATAACAGTGTCAATTTGCTGTCCCCTCAAAATAACTCAACACACAGCCATTAATGTCTAAACCACTGGCAACAAAAGTGAGTACACCCTTAAGTGAAAATGTCCCAGTTGGGATGAAAGTGTCAATATTTGTGTTGCCACCATTATTTTACAGCACTGCCTTAACCCTCTTGGGCATGGAGTTAACCAGAGCTTCACAGGTTGCCACTGGAGTGCTCTTCCACTCTTCCATGATGACATCACAGAGCTGGTGGATAGTAGAGACCTTGTGCTTCTCCACCTTTGAGGATGCCCCACAGATGTTCAATAGGGTTTAGGTCTGGAGACATGCTTGGCCAGTCCATCACTTTTACCCTCAGCTTCTTTAGCAAGGCAGTGGTTGTCTTGGAGGTGTGTTTGGGGTCGTTATCATGTTTGAATACTCCCCTACGGCCCAGTCTCTGAATGGAGGGGATCATGCTCTGCTTCAGTATGTCAAAGTGCATGTTGGCAGTCATGGTTCCCTCAATGAACTGTAGCTCCCCAGTGCTGGCAGCACTCATGCAGCCCCAGACCATGACACTCCCACCACCATGCTTGACTGTAGGCAAGACACACTTGTCTTTGTACTCCTCACCTGGTTGCTGCCACACGTGCTTGACACCATCTGAACCAAATAAGTTTATCTTGGTCTCATTAGACCACAGGACATGATTCCAGTCATCCATGTCCTTAGTCAGCTTGTCTTCAGCAAACTGTTTGCGGGCTTTCTCGTGCATCATTTTTAGAAAAGGCTTCCTTCTGGGACAACAGCCATGCAGACCAATTTTATGCAGTGTGCAGTGTATGGTCTGAGCACTTACAGGCTGACCCCCCACTCCTTCAACCTCTGCAGCAATGCTGGTAGCACTCATACGTCTATTTCCCAAAGACAACCTCTGAATCTGACGCTGAGCATGTACACTCAACTTCTTTGTTCGTCCATGGTGAGGCCTGTTTTGAGTGGAACCTGTCCTGTTAAACCGCTGTATGGTCTTGGCCACTGTGCTGCAGCAGGGTCTTGGCAATCTTCTTATAGCCTAGGCCAACTTTATGTAGAGCAACAATTCTTTTTTTCAGATCCTCAGAAAGTTCTTTGCCATGAGGTGCCATGTTAAACTTCCAGTGACCAGTATGAGAGAGTGAGAGCGATAACACCAAATTCAACACACCTCCTCCCCATTCACACCTGAGACCTTGTAACACTAATGAGTCACATGACACCGGGGAGGGAAAATGGCTAATTGGGCCCAATTTGCACATTTTCACTTAGGTATGTACTCACTTTTGTTGCCAGCGGTTTAGACAAATTGACACTGTTATACAAGCTGTACACTCATTAATTTACATTGTTGCAAAGTGTCATTTCTTCAGTGTTGTCACATGAAAGATATAATAAAATATTTACAAAAATGTGAGGGGTGTACTCACTTTTGTATGATACTGTATATGAGGATCTGATTAAATTTGGAAGTCATTCATGTAAAATTCCAGCAACTGCGCAGAAAGCATGAGCAGAGTAATTGTCAATATTAACGCTGGTGCAATTTGACCAAAGCCGCTGTTATCAATTTTGCACACATTGGTGAAATTTGTTATTAAATTAAATGTAATTAAATGTATTTGTTTTGAATATTTTTTTTAACCATTAGCCTTCCCAATCAACTCCAATGCATTTTGCAAAAATGTTAAATTTCTGCCAAAAGTGCAAGGAAATTAAAATTCTTAATTTAACTCCCTTTTTTTAAGGGTTCATGAATTTCCATACAACTTGACAGCTTTCTTAACAAACCTTTATGCAAGCATGCCTGTGTTATTTACTTGCCAGAAAAAGCCTGATAACCCAAAATAGGAATAAAAACATAATGTTGGTGGAATTTTTCTTCCAGTGATACTCTAGGACCGCTCATCAGACACGTAACTGTCACATTCTTTCAATGAGTGAAACTTGATAGGTCTGAAAGGAGACCAGATATGATGTCATATCTCACGATTTCAGGCACCACACCATTACAAAGCACAATATATGCCAAAAAGAATGAGCTGCATTTTCCTCAGCAAGAAAATATCTTTATAACGCCAAAAAAAACCTTCTGCAGCAGAGTACTGCTTTTGAGAATAACTTTGTAGCCAAAAAAAGCTTATTTTACGATCCATTGGGGTAAAGAAAATAAACAAATGAATTTATAATTACATGAACCTTACAAAGAAAACATGACTATGATCACACAAAAAGACATGAAATAAATTCATGAAAAAAATGTTGGTGCTTTCTATGAAAATTAAACTTTGAAATACATTGAAGGGATGCACGTTAAGCTAGGTACACACGGGCCAAAAATTGTCCGAAAATGGTGGGTTTAGCAGTTAAAGTTCTCTTGTTGCTAGTTATCTCGTAGAGGTCAAGTATTCTCAACATTGCATATTCAGACTTCTTGCTGGTTCTCAGACAGAAAAGTGGATAGCGCAGCACTATATCATATAACAAGCCCAGCCATATGTGAGAGCTTGCTGAATTTGACCTCAATATACTGTATAACACAAAACTCAATTTAAATTTGAAAGCCTATCTTTACCCTCAGATTAAAAAAAAAAAGGTTCCCTTTATGGTAAATATATGTTTGTTGTTTACCTCTTCATTCTACAGAAATAATTAAAAAATCTTTTTTCGTGAATTTGACCCCCATACTTTTGCTGATAGGATTACAATATTGCCTTTGCATACATTGTATAGAGGGGCAGTGTTGTCACCCTTCTATGCATACTTCTACATGGCCAACAGCCACCATGATCTGCTGTTGGGAGATCTTGCCATGCACAAATGCCTGGCACAGGAAGTCTTTGGAACTCTGCTGTGGCAAGGTTCACTGGAGATAGGACAGTTTGCTCTTGCAATTTGGATATGGAGAATTATAATTTGGGTCATTTACTTGTGCGAGTTGGGGAGTGCTTTAAGGAATTTCTAAGTATACTACAGTCGTCATGTTCCATTACAGCTTTAAGAGTCTACAGATTAACTTCACTTGTTGCCCATTTAGTCTTTAAAGTGTTGCCCAGTTAGTCTTTACAGGGAAAAGCAAGAAGTTTACTTTAATCGCCCTTCCATGCTAACACATACTCACTTTTTCTTTGATTCCCTACCCCTCTGTTAAACTGCTGAGAGTGAAGAAAGTAACTAACAGGTATGGAGGGGCATGTAACACCACTGGGCCAATCACCATGCATCAGCTCTGCCCCAAGGAAAAGTCCACAGCCCTTTGTTAACTACAACTTGAGAAGCTCACAACCACTCCTACGCCTAACAGCTGAACAGAGTACCAAGTGGAGCAAAGGAAGGTATGTGGTTCTGGAGAGGAGTGTTTAAAGGAGTTGTAAAGGCAAAAGGTTTTTTTATCTTAATGTCTTCTATGCATTAAGATAAAAAACCTTCTGTGTGTAGCAGCCTCCTCAGCACCCCCCAATTACTTACCTGAGGTCCATCTCTCTCCAGCGATGTCCACCAGTGTCTTAGTCATCTGGGACTCTCCTCCTGATTGGCTGGGATAAACCAGCGCTGCCATTGGCTCCCACGGCTGTCAATCAAAGTCAGTTAGCCAATCAGGGGAGAGAGGGGACGGGGTCGGGTCAGGGCTCCGTGTCTGAATGGACACATGGAGCTGTGCCTCGGCTTAGGTGCCCCCATAGCAAGCTGCTTGCTGTGGGGGCACGTGACAGGGGGTAAGGGGCCAGGAGCACTGGCAAGGGACCAAAAAGGAGGAGGATCCAGGCTGCTCTGTGCAAAACCAACTACCCAAGCAGGTAAGTATGACATGTTTGTTATTTATTTTTATTTTTGCTGTGCTGGGATGGGATTGGGGTGGTGGATGGAGTCGGGAGGGGGATCTGGATGGTGGATGAAGCTAGGATGGGATCGGGGTGGTGGATGGAGCCGGGATGGGAACAGGGTGTTGGATGGAGCCGGGATGGGATCAGGGGGGGTGGATGGAGCCAGGATGGGATGGGGGGGTGGATGTAGCTGAGATGGGATCTTTGATTTGGGGGGTTAGAGGATATGTGCTAGGGGGTTCTTTGGGAGGGGAGAGGAATTGTGCTGGGGGGCTAAACTTCAAAGCTGCGCCCCTCCTTCTACTTCTAGCACAAGTCATTTCTGGTTTTGCATTGGCTCCTTGGAGATCTTGGTCAGCTTGGCATGGCACTGCTCCCATAGCATTTAACATAGGCGTCTATGGAAAATCTTGGTCAGGTTGGCATGGCTGTGCCATATCAAGTTAACCAAGATTGCACCGCACTGCATATGCGTGAGATCGGCAGGTACATGCTGGGTAGCCAGCATGCACGGAATCCAGGAAGAAGGACAATGTGGCTTCAGATGCCCACACTGTGGAGATGGCCATGCTGTGCATGAACTTCACAAAGTAAGAAAACGATGCTGCACAAATAGAAAACTGGACATAGTTTACAGCATACCTTTGTTGCATTGCACGAAGCATGAGTATTCTAGGGGTATTTTTACCTTAAAAGTCATATTTTGGCTGGAACTCCGCTTTAAGGGGGCAAAGCCTCTGGGGCTGAAGTGGTTAAAGCATGAATAACAGTACAGTGCTTGTGCTGTGTAATTTGTCCCTTTGTATCAAATATCTGGCTGATCCTGCCTGGTGCTGCCTCCCCCCCTGTAAACCCTGATACTGTGGTCAGTTTACGTGCCTCCATCAGCCCGCTGTGTCTCCTCTCTCCCCCCCTCTCCCTCACCTCCCTGGCTGTCAGCTAGTGTCAATTCCCGCCCCCCCCCCCCCTCCTGCTGCTATAATAACAGTGTTTTTTTCGAATAGAATCCCCTTGGTTACATTACGTTATGTGCCCCAGTGTATGTGCTTTAGAAAAAACATGTAGGTTTATACCTTATTTCAGAGCACTGCTCGGCGCTCACGTGACCGCTAGACATGTGCAATTAGTTTAGTTGCAAATTCGTTTTTTAACGAATTTCAACAAAAATTGTTAATTCGGAAATATCCGAATCAACGAAATACCATTTAATGAATGTTTCCAAAGATTCGTAAATTCCAAAATTCTAAAATTTGTAAATTCGTAAATTTGAATATTCGAACATTCAGAAATTCAAAAATTTAGTAGTTGTCGTTTCAGTAGTTGCTGTTGTTTCAGTTTTAGTTGTTGTTTCAGTTGTATTTGTTGTTGTTGTTTCAGTTGTTTTTGTTGTATTCAGTTGTTGTTGTTGTAGTTGTTGTTCTTTTCAGTTGTCGTTGTTATTTCAGTAGTTGTTTTAAGTTGTTGTAGTTGTTTTCAGTTGTTTCAGTTGTTGTTGTTTCAGTTGTTGTATTCAGTTTCTGTTGTTGTTTCTGTTGTTGTTTTAGTAGTTGTTGTTTCAGTGCTTGTTGATTCAGTGGTTGTTGTAGTTGTTTTCAGTTGTAGTTGTTTCAGCTGTAGTTGTTTCAGTTGTTGTTTGTTTCAGTTATAACTTAACTATTGCTAGCTATTAAATTATAGGTATTGGAATTTCCTTTCAAATTTGGCTGTTAGAGAATGTAACGAATACGTATTTATCTGAAGTTACGGATTATCCGAAATAATGAATGCCGTATGTAAACGAATGGAACGTAACAAATTATAATAATAAATAATAATAACTTTTTATTATTCGTATTATTATTATTATTACTATTATTATTAATAATTCATTATGTTTCTTTTGTTTAGATGCGGCATTCGTTATTTTGGATAATCTGTAACTTCAAATAAATTCGCATTTGTTACATTGACTAACAGCCAAAAGTTGACAGTAAATTCCAATACCTATAATTTAATAGTTAGTTATTATTAGTTAGTTATTATTTAGAATGTTCAGATTTTTGTTCTTTCGACTTTTTGAATCTTCTTTCTTATTTTTGGATTTTCACATTTTTTGAATTTCAAATTTCTGAAATTTCAAATTTTATGAATTTACAAACTTTCGAATTTATGAGTTTTCAAATTTTTGAATTTACAAATTTCTGGTTTTTCGAATTTTCAAATTTTTTCATTTACAAATTTTCAAATTAACGGGTTTACAAATTTTGATCATAACGAGTGACCCGAAAACAAAAAGAAAATGAAACGAAAATGAAAATGAACACATTGTTTAGTCTTTTATTTACATGCAAGAAATGTTCCTATGGAGATGTTCTTCATAAAATTTTATTAGCTAAAATATATGTCTAAAGAAAGGATTTTGCTCCAAATTCACTCTGGAATCCCGCCCACTTCAAAGTGTAATTGGAACTAAAATATCTTTACATAACAGAACAACATAAAATACATTCCTTGGGGTAACATAAGAAACCTTTTGTTATCACTTCATAGAAAATTCTGAAGTTATCATCTATGATCTCATTGAACATATGTGTCATATCAGTGAAATATAGACATACTACTTCTTCAGGTTCCTAGATTTGTACAAAGAAGATCTAGTTTAGTGTTCTTATATGGAAAACTTTCAAATAGTTATTTTGTTGGCCACAATCATAGGTTATTTTTAATCTGACAAAAAGCCCAGTTCCATAAATGTTTTTGTTCTCTATTTAAAGTTAATCGGCTCAATTCACAAAGCTTTTTCACAGCCACACTATTTTTAGCCACGAGACTAATTTTCAAATTTCTTTGGACTGAACTGAAAATAACTGTCACGCACCCATACAGGATAGGTGTGAGTGAGGCCTTAGTTTATTGCCCTACCTATGTGCACCTAGCCTTTGCTAGTTGTAGGATGATTTGAGCAATTGACATTTTTTGCTTTATGTAGAATAGCTTACTTCCCTACCCACATGCACGTTGCCTGTGCTAGTTATTTGATGTGAGCGGCTGCCATTTTTTGCATTAATATAGAATAGCCTTCTTTTCTACTCAAGTGCATACTTCATTACTGCACATCCTCTTGGGCACCTGACAAGCCAGATAGCCTGGTGCTTTGAGAAAGGTGGCCCCTTTTTGCCCACCTCCCTTGACATACCCTACACATTCGACTTTCAATCTCTTTATTATTTTTGAACAAGTAGAGTACAAGGATACATACAAAAGTGGGGCCAGAACACTGGCAGAACATAGCAAAAACACAGCATGATGCAATACCAGGACAAAAAATGTATAAACCTGAAAAATGCCCAAGTAACAGATTGTCAGTAAAAAACCATATAATCAGCAAAGAACAATCCATCCCAAGTAGAAAAACATTAGTACCAATAGTTGAGATTAAAACCTGGATACAAAACAGTACTCTGTGCTCTCACAAAATATACCGTAACGGGATGAGGTCGAGGTGAGGGGAGGAGGAGCTGACGTCCAAGATGGCTGCTCAGTGAAACAGAGTGGCTGACACGCTGACATGCTGATATGCTGTAGATTGCAGACGCTGACCACGGGTGTCTTTGGGAGATCGTCTCAAGATACAGCCAAAGCTTGCCATATCTCGGTATTACAACACATCTGCCTGGACAATGGAGGGGTGACCCTAAAAAACGAAGCGCAATCCTACCTGTGGAGTGCCGGGGGAAGAAACGAAGGCAGACCTGAGCGAGAGCGCGTGGCCAGACGGGTGCCTGGCGGGTCTGCACACGCAGTCGGCAGATTCGACAGTGACAGCTCACTGGCAGAGACGCGCGGCGCATGGTCGAAAGGCTCAACCCGGCAGGGATCAGGAGGAAGCAAGAGGACCGAGGGGTTTCCCCTCAATACGGCTCAACGGTAAAACCCCCACCAGGTCAGAAAATTGATATCAGGAACTGGTAAGACAAAAAAATACCTGTCTACAATCAAATTATATGTATGGACTTGTAAGAAATATGCAATAGGGGTATACAAAAAGAAGAAAATTAAATCTCCTATATATCTGAAAATGACGCAAACACTCATGTTATCTCAGTGCATTGACATACTAGAAGATATGTAGACTTATGAATCTGACAGGCTGGATTAGAGCATAGTGCTCAAAGGAAAAGAAAACAAACATATAATTACAAAGGACACTATAGATAGGGATATTGAGCGGACCTTCTATTTTTTGCTCTTCTAAGAAAACATCACTGTATTAGGGATAGCTTTAGAAAAGAGAGACCACATGGTGCATAATATTGTTACAACGCATAGCAGAGGTTATATGTGGGTCGGTAACTTTTTGGCCATATAAAATACTCCGTAAAGAAAGAGGAAAAGAAAGAAAGATAAAGCACAGAAGGGTACAATAACAGGAACAATATCTCCCTTAGTATGGCGCCCAAAAAAGGTAATAAAACACCACAACCTCAGAAAAAGGAGATATTTCAACAACTTCAGTTGCAAGCTCCTCGAGCTTCACAAGGGATTCATACACCACAAGATATCTCAAATATAGCGGAAACATCAGTTACATCCAGTTCATCAGGGGAATTGCAACTGCAACACCCTAGAAACAGCTCATTATTAGATACAACAGGCTCAGCTAGTGATCCAAAAGACATGGAAAAAGGAAACTGGGATATGAGAAAATATATCCAATCCCTCCCAACCAGGGAGGATATGGATCAATATGTGCACCGATTAGAAAATTCATACAAAACGGAAATACAAGAGCTTAAAAAATCCATTAAAACCACACAGGAAAAAACCTCTAGACTAGACACAAGAATCTTAAAAGTAGAACAAGAATCAAAGAAGCTAAAGGAAAGTGTGCATAAACAAGGAAAACAGATAAATCAATTAATAGATAACCTCGACGAGCAAGAGAACAGAAGCAGGAGATCTAATATTAGAATCAGAGGACTAAAGGAAGAGGTGGGCGGTAAAGAGCTAATATCTACACTACAAAAGATCTTTCAAGACCTGACGCAGGAGATAGAAATGAAAGATTTATTAATAGACCGGGCCCATAGAACAGCAGGAAATAGAAGATTGGATCCCAATAGGCCGAGAGACATTATCTGTAAGATGCATTATGCCCATATAAAGGACAAGATCATGCAAGCTGCCCGACAAAATAATGGTATTCAGTATGAAGGGGCCCCATTGCAATTATTCCAAGACTTATCCAAATTTACACTGGACCGCAGAAGAGCACTAAAACCCCTAGTAGAACAGTTGAGGAAAAATAATCTACAGTATAGATGGAAGTTTCCATTTCAACTACAGACACAAAAAGAGGGACTCAATATAGTTTTCAGGGACCTGGAAGATTTACCACAGTTTGTGTCAGCTCTTAATCTACCAGAAATAGAACTACCGAACTGGCCCGTTTCATTTATGCAGTTGTTCAGATAACTCTAATAGGTTATACATAATAAATGGGAGTTGAGGATGGGGGGCTCTGGGTACGGTGGGGAGGAGGGAGGGGATAGGGGTTTTTGTTTTTTGTTTTTTGTGTGGCAATATGTGCGCACTCAATAGATGATGAGATATGGAGGGGAGGAGGGTTGAAGAGGGGAATTGATGATATTGATATATATAGACACACTCAAAATCAGGTGGCTAGTAGGTACATTCATTTTCTTCTTCTCTTTTCCTCTCACAAGAAATAGGTTTGTAAACACATACACACTAGATATAAATAGGATGTCTGGTTTAATATAATACACTTTTTCCTTTTTTCACCAGAGCAGGTTTTGAGCATAAAATTTACAACTATTGCACACATTTTCAATGCACTAATTATTGCATATGGGATACTCTTCCCCTCCCAGATCCCCTTCGAACCTGGGGTTTGGTGGGGGGAGGGGGTTTGGGATCCTTTTTTTTTTTTTTTTCCTTTCACTGACAAAGGTACTTCACATATATATTGGACACCAAGTGGAACTTTCTCTGGATTTTTTGTAGAATTTCTTGTATTATGGACACTAAGTGGAATTTTCTTTGGATTGTTTGTAGAATTTCTTGTATTATGGCAGTTTATGAATATATAGAAATGTATTAATAGGCAATGCACTTTCAGCTTTATATATAGTGATGTGGACGAGGGGGGGTGAGGGGGGGTTAGGGGGGGGGAGGGAGGGAAATAGATGTAACTTAGGGTAATAGTTTGTATATTTATCAGTACTGCACTAAAGATTTCACGCACTTATTTTGAGATGGGGATGGAAAAAAAGAAAGAAAAAAAAAAAATGTTTTTTTATTTTTTATTTTTTATTTGAATATACAGTCTTTTATAGACCATGAAGCCAACATCACTATTATGGTAGGGTACACCACATATTCTACAGATAATGAAGGATGGGAGGAGGGTGGGGTGGGGGGTTGTCCTTTCTTTTCTTTTTTTTTCCTATCCTCCCTCCCTTGCCTCGAGGTCTCCTTTCTCCCCCTTTCCTTCCCTCTCCCTCCCGCCTGCCGTTTGGCCGGGGGGGGAGAGGGGGGCTATGAGACAGAAGCTCCCTTAGTTGGGACGATCTCCCCCGGATTCCAACACTCAGGGAAGATGTATAATATAAAGCAGTACATAAGATTGTAATATAAAAGGTCGGCGTGTTGCCACCGACTGAGTGGCAGTAATTGGACTTTAGGCTCCAATCTCCCTAAGTTGAGGGAACTTACATAAAGTAAGATAGACTGTTTTTTTAGTCAATAGAGTACGAATCGGGGTGTGCGTGTGAGTGGATTGTATTGATTTTTTTTTCTTGTTTCTTCCCCTTCCTTTTCTTCTCCTTTTTTTTTTTTTCTTCTCTCTGTTCGGTCACCTTGGAAATATAATGAATATATGCTCATATAATATTAGGGGTCTCAATTTGGCATCAAAAAGATCCCAGGTTCTATATTTTCTCCACAAACAGAAGGTTGGAATAGCCCTCTTTCAAGAGACGCATTTCCGGACAGATCACATACCTAACCTGCGTAACAAATACTATACTACATGGTTCCATGATTCCTATGGATACTCGAAGGCGAGAGGGGTATCTATTGCAATCCATAGAACAATCCCTTATCAAATACTGGAAGAATGGAGAAACAGGGATGGCAGAGCAATTCTACTGAAGCTCAACATATATGGTAAAAAGTATACGCTTATAAATCTATATTTACCCAATCAAAATCAGATTAAAATAGGACTACAACTGATTAGTCAACTGATGGAAAAAGCGGAAGGTATAATCATAATTGGGGGGGACTTCAATTTTGTTATGGACAAAAATATAGATACTACAGCGCCAAAGGCAGTACAGGTTAGTAAGGATAAGAAGAAATTTAAAGAAATGATGCAGAAATGCCAACTGGTGGACATATGGCGTCTTTTACATCCATCAGAGAAAAATTTTACTTTTTATTCTAAAGTTCATGGTTCATATCATCGATTAGATTTTTTTTTAATAAATCAGAGAGGAGTAAATGCTATATTGGCCGCAGAGATCGGTAGTACAATATGGTCCGATCATACACCCGTTTTTGTGAAAGTAGATACATATAGGAGCGAGAATAGTAGGGGAAATTGGAGACTTAATGATAATTTATTATATGATGAGACATGTGTAAAAGAAATAAGAAAAGCAATAAATGATCATACGGGAGATAATACATCCCTGCCAATACAGTGGGAAGCATTGAAGTGTGTGATTCGAGGCCTATTTATAAAACATGGGGCTAGGCTGAAAAAAATGAAAAATAAAAGAATAACTCAACTATTCAAAGAAATATCCTCTGGGGAAGACCAACATAAGCGAAATCTTACACGAGAAACACTAATAGAAGTAACGAAATTAAAAGCAGAATTACAAACACTACTAAATGAAAAAACACTTAATATTAGGGATAATAATCGTTCCTTATATTACCAACAAGGGAACAAGCCAGGCAAATTGTTGGCCAGAACCCTTAAAAATAGAGGTAAAACAACACCTACATAAAGATAAAAACAGAGTCGGGTGAGGTGAAATATGACCCAAAAGGGATCTTAAATGAGTTTCAGATATTCTACACGAAATTATATAATATATCTAATCATAGGGCTGATAGAAACCCCGATAAATTTCAACAAGATATACGGCAATATATAAAGGAAACTGCAATACCGACTATAAACTCTATAAAGACAACGCAGTTAGAGCAAGACTTCTCTATAATAGAAATACAAAGAGTGATTGATTCATTAATACTCGGGAAAAGTCCAGGCCCAGACGGGTATACCCCACGTTTTTACAAAACATTTAAAACAGAGCTTATGCCTATAATGAAAGGAACCTTTAATGCAGTATCTATAACAACACCTTTTGGATCACAAAGTATGCAGGCTTATATTACGTTAGTACCTAAACCAGACAAGGACCATACCTTGTGTGGAAACTACAGGCCAATATCATTAACAAACATCGATCTCAGAATATACTCAAAAGTTATCGCCAATAGGCTTACCCCTATAATACCTGACCATATACACCTGGACCAGGTGGGCTTTGTAAAAGGTAGAGAGGCTAGAGATAATACCCTGAAAACTCTTACATTAATGGAATATGCACAGGGGGGCTCCGTCCCATCCTGTCTACTCTCAATAGATGCTGAAAAAGCATTTGACAGGGTGGGATGGAGCTTCCTTAAAGAGACACTTATACAATGGGGAATAGGACCTATAATAATAAATAAAATAATGGCATTATACCATCACCCTACGGCAAAGATCCGGGCGAACAGTGGAATGTCGGGAGAAATACATATAGCAAATGGAAGCAGACAAGGCTGTCCATTATCCCCAATACTATATATACTGGTCATGGAGCATTTATTAAACGCGATTCGGGCGAAAAAAGATATACAAGGGGTAAAAGTAGGAGATATGGAATACAAGATGTCTGTATATGCAGATGATATTTTGCTGTATGTTACAAACCCACTAATAACATTACCAAACCTGATAGCTGAATTTGACCGATTTGGGATCTTAAGTAACTTCAAAGTGAACTTTAATAAATTCGAGGCATTGAACATCAATATGTCAAGAACTATGATAGAATTGCTTAAAAAGGATTTTTCCTTTAGATGGCAAGAAAATTCTATCAAATATCTTGGTACATATATCCCCACAGATCTGAAAAAACTGGAGGAATGTAATTATGTCCCGATGGTACAAAAAATAACGAAAACACTCCAGCAATATGAAAAGGGCACTTTCTCTTGGATAGGCAGGATAAATATTGTAAAAATGGATATATTGCCCAAAGTATTATATATCCTACAAGCGATCCCCATATATCCTGCTACGGGCATTGTGAAAAAACTGACCAGAGCAATTGGACAATTTGTCTGGGTGGGCAAGACACCTAGAGTAAATAGAAAGATACTAAATAAGTCTAAAAAAAATGGTGGCCTTGCCCTACCGGACATAGCAAGTTATTTAAGGGCAATAATGATCACCAGAATCGTAGACTGGTTCCAAAATAGGAATAATAAACAGTGGGTAAAATTGGAAGAGGAGATCACAGGATTAAAATTGAAATCCCTACCATGGATCCAAAGAGAACAAAGACCATTAGATGGCGTTATACCCTCTTTAGTAGCTTCAACAATGAAAACTTGGGATAATATGATTAAAAAAGGAGTAGGTTCTACGTTTAAAGGGCCTATGACCCCATTATTTGATAACCCCGAATTTCCATTGGCACTAAAAGCAAAAACTTTTCTCAAGTGGAAAAGACATGAAGATACAAGGATAATAGAAACCATGGTGGGGAACAATGTGCTCCCGTTGGGGATGATGGGAGAGAACCATAAAAATGAATGGATGCAACACTGTCTACTCCAAAGATATGTATCATCCCTGGTAAAAGAAGTAGCAATGGATAGGCCCTTAACAGCCCTAGAAAAAATTTTCACTCAAGAAGAGAGACCCGTACATGTACTATCTAAGGTATATAAAATCTTGAATGACGAAAACCAAGGCCAGGTGATATCATATATTAAGAAATGGGAGGAGGAATTGGGGATAGAGATCCATAGGATAAAATAGGAAAAAGCTATTGCAGTAACCCATAAACTATCCGTATCTATTAAGCATCAGGAAAGAAATTATAAAATTTTAGCTAGATGGTATAAGTGCCCGAAAGATTTACATAGGATGAACCCAACAAATAAAGAAGAATGTTGGAGATGTCAAAAAAAAAACAAAAAAAAAACAAAACAAAATATACCGTAACAAAAGAGTATCTGAAAGGATATATACAAAGAGAAAGAAGAAAGGAAGAGAAGGAGCAGAAGGTTAAAAAAGAGGAAAAAATGGTGAATAGAGCCTGGAGGAAAAATTACAAAGCATATTAAGTGAGAAAGAAAAGCTAATTACACTGCATACTGTATCTCTAAAGATCAATGTGAACATAGCTGGCTCATGGGCTCCAGACCCTTTCAAAGCGTTTAGAAGCATCATTGATTTTGCTGGCAAGATGCTCATTTCGTATGATCCAAGACACCTTGCGCCTAAATAGAAATTTAAACAGAAGGTAATTTCCATGAGTGAGCTATGGCACCCTACAAATTCTATAAGGCATGTGGGCCAAAAAAATAATAATAACGAGAGATCTACTTTGGAGTCCCCAGTTATTGGGTTACATATTTTGTTTACCAAGTTGATGTTTTTAGGTGGAGACCTCATTTTTTAAAAACACATAAAAAAACAAAAACAAAAGTGTATTCGCAGAGCAACAAAAAAAACAGACTATGAGAAATACCAGGAGATTGACGTATATCCTATTTCAGTAAAGTAGATCACTGGAATGGACGTTCGGACCAGGGCTGTCTTAATGAGAGGGCCCACCTGGGGCCCCAGCTGCATGGGGGGCTCCTGCAGTTTCCCCAAAGAAGCTGCTCCTTGAGCCCACACTGCCTGGAAATTGGGGGCCCCATGATGGCACTGAGAGTGATGGATACGCAGGGGAGACAGGCTGGCAGAACCATATCTATTATTTCACAGCGAGCAGGGAGGGGTAAGGCTAAAACGCCAGTAATGCTCTGACCCCGCCCTATGCAGCTTGGATGCTCGGGACTCAGAGGCCACGGCGTAGAAGTAGGAGTGGGAGCTGCTGAGTCGGCAGCACTGAGAGCCCACCTTGCAAGGTGGACTTCCCCAATAACATGGGGCTGTTTATCGGTGTGGGACAGAATGAATAGAACTGGCAAATATGCCCCTTGGGTATCTCTGCTGGCACCATTAGGAGGGTATCCTTGGTTCCCCCCAGGAGAATAGGTGGTGGCATGGGTCTCGTGGGGATCAGAGGGCAATACAATCTGTGCCCAGTATGCCTCGCAAGGAACCCTATCTCCCTTTGAGGAGGTGGTGGCATCCCTGGGGAACATACCTATGGCAAGGTGGAGATATTGTCAAATATCTAATTTATTTGTGAAAAACCAACTAAGGCCTTTGAGTTCTCTTACTGTGTTTGAGAAGATGTGTGTGAAAAATACAGAGACTAATCATTTGTTGTCGAGAATGTATAGGATTGTACTTAGTGGTGAAAATAGCCCAATTCCCTATTTTATTAGGGAATGGGAAAAAGAACTAAATTATATGTTTACCTTGTCACAGGTGAAGTTATTGGAGGCAACACATTATACCTCAATAAACTCTTCGACACAAGAAATGTCATATAAGTTTATGGCCAGGTGGTATAGAACACCAACACGATTGGCACAAATATATCGGACATCAAATGATAACTGTTGGAGAGGCTGTGGTCAGAGGTTCACGTATATTCATATATGGTGGGATTGTCCAAGAATTCGATCTGTCTGGGATCAGGCTGGCAGAACGATACCTATTATTTCACAGCCAGCAGGGAGGGGCAGGGCCAGAGTGCCAGTGATGCTCTGACCCCGCCCCATGCAGCTTGAATGCTCGGGACTCGGAGGCTGCGGGGTAGGAGCTGGAGTGGGAGCTGCTGAGTCGGCAGCACTGAGAGCCTACCTGCGGAAGTGGCATTGTGGATCGTGTCATGGTGAGCCCAGCTGTCCAGCACTGTTTGCACCAAAGGGCTTGGAATGCCCGGAGGGATGCTCCCTCCTCCACCCCTCCTTCTGCCTGCATGAGTTGATTGGTATAGGTGAGTCCTTGTCCCAGTGCTGGAAGTGGGCACATAGCCAAAAGTTCACATGCACTGTATATCCACTGGAAAAGGGGGTACTACATGGATGAAATGATGGTTCTGGGTGATATCAAGGGTGTATGAGGTGAAACAATGCTGAGGGGGGATCTGGGGTGTATAGGGGGTAGAAATGCTTGGGGTATCCTTGGTGGCGATAGTGCTAGAGGTATCAGGGATGTAGAGAGGCCACGATGTAGGGGGTATCAGGGATGTAGTGGGGTCACAATACAAGGGGTATCTTATGATATATGGTAACAGTGCTGGAAGAATATCCAAGGTGCAGAGAGGGATCAGAGTGATGGGGGAATATCTAGGGTGCAGAGAGGCATCAGAGTGCTGGGGGGGATTTCTGGGGTGTAGAGGGGTCAGAGTGCTGGGGGGGGATATGTGGGGTGCAAAGAGGGATCAGAGTTCTTGGGAAATATCTAGGGTGCAGAGAGGAATCAGAGTGCTAGGGGGGATTTATGGGGTGTAGAGGGGTCTGAGTGCTGGGGGGATATCTGGGGTGCAGAGAGAGATCGGAGTGCTGGGGGAATATCTAGGGTGCAGAGAGGGATCAAAGTGCTGGGGGAGATATTTGGGGTGTAGAGGGGTCTGAGTGCTGGGGGGATATCTGGGGTGAAGAGGGGTCTGAGTGCTGGGGGGATATCTGGGGTGTAGAGGGGTCAGAGTGCTAGGGTGATATCTGGGGAGTAGAGGGGTCAGAGTGCTGGAGGATATCTAGGTTGTAGAGGGGTCAGAGTGCTGGGGGGGATATCTAGGGTGTAGAGGGATCAGAGTGCTTGGGGGATATCTGGGGTGTAGAGGGGTAAGAGTGCCGAGGGGTGGGGATATCTAGCGTGTAGAGGGGTCAGAATGCTGAGGGGATAGCTGTGATGTAGAGGGATCAGAGTGAGGGGGGATATCTGGGGTGTAGAGAGGTCAGAGTGCTGGGGGGATATCTGGGATGTAGAGGGATCAGAGTGCTGGGGGGATATCTGTGGTGTAGAGGGGTCAGAGCGCTGGGGGGATATCTGAGGTGTAGCAAGGTCAGAGTGCTGGGGGGATATCTAGGGTATAGAGGGATCAGAATGCTGAGGGGGATAACGGGGGTGTAGAGGAGTCGGAGTGCTGGGGGGATATCTGGGATGTAGAGGGGTCAGAGTGCTGGGGGGATATCTGGGATGTAGAAGGGTCACAGTACTGGGGGGGATATCTAGGGTGTAGAGCAGTCAGAGTGCTGTGGGGATATCTGGGGTGTAGAGGGGTCAGAGTGCGGGGGGGATATCTGGGATGTAGAGGGATCAGAGTGCTGGGGGGATATCTGTGGTGTACAGGGGTCAGAGTGCTGGGGGGATATCTGAGGTGTAGCTGGGTCAGAGTGCTGGGGGGATATCTAGGGTATAGAGGGGTCAGAATACTGAGGGGGATATCGGGGGTGTAGAGGAGTCAGAGTGCTGGGGGGATATCTGGAATGTAGAGGGGTCAGAGTGCTGGGGGGATATCTGGGATGTAGAAGGGTCACAGTACTGGGGGGGATATCTAGGGTGTAGAGCGGTCAGAGTGCTGTGGGGATATCTGGGGTATAGAGGGGTCACAGTGCTGGGGGGGATATCTGGGATGTAGAGGGGTCACAGTGCTGGGGGGATACCTGGGGTGTAAAGGGGTACAAGGTGCTGGGGGGATATCTGGGGTGTAGAGGGGTTACAGTGCTGGGGGATATCTAGGGTGTAGAGGGGTCAGAGTGCTGGGGGGATATCTAGAGTGTTGTCAGAGCTGGGCTCAGCCATTCCTTCTCTGAGCTGGCCACTCAGCTGTCGGCTAATTGCCAGCTCCTATCTCTCCACAGGTACCCAGCTGTTGATGATATCCTGCTCGTCAGTCCTGCCCACTTAAGCCGTCCAGCCCAGAGGATCTCTGCCTTTGCCTTAGTCAACATCACAGAGACGCTTTCCTGCATTCCTTTTAAAAGACTTGTTTGGCTGACATCCCTTCTGGCTCCAGATCCTGCTTACTATTTTACTACGCTCAGCTCTGGCTCCCTGACGTTTGGCTTGTCTGACTATCCGTTCCGGTTCCTGAACTCTGGCTATGTTTTGACTATGTTTGTTGTATTTACTTTTATTATTAAACAAGTGTAATTTAACTGTACTTCTGTCTCCGTCTGATTTCATGGTTTCTGACAGGTGTAAAGGGGTCAGAGTGCTGGGGAGTTATTTATTTGGAGTTGAGAATCCAGGGGTGTGGAGGTGGTAACAGGATAACAATGGTAGGGGGAAACCTGGTGTGTGTGTGTGTGTGTGTGTGTGTGTGTGTGGGGGGGTGGTTGGGTGGAGTTAGGAGTGCTGAATGTATATAAGATGAAGAGGGGTTACAATGTTGGGGGTATGTGAGGCCCTGTCAGGCTGGATGGTGCCTCATGATTTCTATTGGCGCCTGTGTCTATACTTGTTAAAACTGTCCTGAGCATCATTCTAGCAGATATATTATATGCACAGGACAGCTTTGTTACTTTATGTATGTAGTATTTTCCCACTCTTTCTTTGCTGTACAGAATGATTGTTCATGTAGTTAAAGCGGAGCTCCACCCAAAAGGGGAAGCTCCGTTTGTCTGCCTCCTACCTACTTGATGTCTGTTTACCTGCACTGTCTCCATTGTAGGGGCCCCAGAGCATTACTTTGCCCAGGGGCCAATGATGCTGTCAAGACGGGCCTGGTTCAGACTGCCAGAAGAGTACATTTTAAAAGACTCACTCATCTCTTCTTTGTTAATGGCTTTACCTACATAGAAGCTTTTTCTAATACAGATTCCTGCTTTTCAAATGACCTGATTTTAATCTGTTTGGCTATGACCTCTCCGCCACCATGAATAGTGTCATCTCTCAATTTCCTGCATATCAGCCAGAGTAACAGTTAATTTGTTATTACAGTGGACGTGGTCAGGCTGAATTTTCTAGAGCTACCTGTGGAGCTTCTAAGAAAGCTCTGACACAGAGGCTACGGTCCGCGCTCAGCATGCAGACATAGAGAACTCTGGCCTTCTCATTGTTTCCAGAATATCAGAACGGAACATCGTGTGTCAGTGACTCTCAATACTTTCCACCTGGTGAGAGTCACAATACGTCCGCTGCTCAGCAGGTGACATTGTGTTCTGACAATTATTAGAGCCCAGCGCCAAGCTGCTATTAGAAAATGCATTGTGTGTCATAGATTACTAAAATAAGAGCAGAGGCATATATGACTATACACATATGAACACAAGATAGGCTTACATTTACTAATTATTATAATGAATTTTGGTCAAGTTATTCCTCGTTAAATGTATACAGATGTATAAATCTTTTAACCACTTGCCTACTGAGCACTTTCACCCCCTTTCTGCCCAGGACAATTTTCAGCTTTCAGCGCTGTCACATTTTGAATGACAATTGCACGGTCATGCAACACTGTACCCAAATGAAATTTTTATAATTTTCTTCACACAAATAGAACTTTCTTTTGGCGGTATTTAATCCCTACTGGGTTTTTTATTTTTTGCTAAAATGAAAACAAAAAAAGACCAAAAATTTTGAAAAAAAAAAAGTTTTTCTTAGTTTCTGTCAGTAAATTTTTTAAATAAGTAGTTTTTCTCCTACACTGATGTGCGCTGTTGAGGCTGCACTGATGGGCTGCACTGATGGGCACTGATGAGGAGGCACTGAAGGAAGGACACTGATGGGGTGGCAATGATGAGGAGGCACTAATATGCAGTACTGATGGGCACTGATAGGTGGCACTGATATACAGCACTGATGGCATTCAAAATGCCATCAATAAAATGCACCTTTGTTCATTGTCCATAGCATACACCTGCCCATATCATAACCCTACTGCCACCATGGGCCACATCAAATGTGAGCATTTGCCCACTCAAGTCGGTTACGATGACAAACTGCAGTCAGGTCGAGACCCCGATGAGGACGACGAGCATGCAGATGAGCTTCCCTGAGACGATTTCTGACAGTTTGTGCAGAAATTCTTTGGTTATGCATACCAATTGTTGCAGCAGCTGTCCGGGTGACTGGTCTCAGACGATCTTGGAGGTGAAGATGCTGGATGTGGAGGTCCTGGGCTGGTGTGGTTACACGTGGTCGGCGGTTGTGAGGCCGATTGGATGTACGGCCAAATTCTCTGAAACGCCTTTGGAGACGGCTTATGGTAGAGAAATGGACATTCAGTTCAAGGGCAACAGCTCTGGTGGACATTCCTGCAGTCAGCATGCCAATTGCACGCTACCTCAAAACTTGCGTCATCCGTGGCATTGTGCTCTGTGATAAAACTACACATTTTAGAGTGGCCTTTTATTGTGGCCAGCCTAAGGCACACATGTGCAATAATCATGCTGTCTAATCAGCATCTTGATATGCCACACCTGTGAGATGGATGGATTATCTTGGCAAAGGAGAAGGGCTCACTAACACAGATTTAGACAGATTTGTGAACAATATTTGAAAGAAATAGGCCTTTTGTGTACATAGAAAAAGTCGTAGATCTCAGCTCATGATAAATAGGGGCAAACACAAAAGTGCTGCGTTTATAATTTTGATCAGTATATATACAGTCTTTATTTTACTAATAAGTGCTTATCACAAGGTGCATTCACTTTTATTTTATTTTTGTAGAGGATTCTTAAAAAAAATGACTTGCTGAGCCTGCTCACTTTTTGACTGTCCCTCTCTAACTGAGAATCCACGGAACTCCATGGACAGGAAGGGGCTGTGTCCTTCCTCTGAATCATTCAGTTGTGTATGAATAGAGATGAAAAATAGGAGATCAAATTATAGGTATAAAATACACAGCATAGTAAAAGGGAGCAGAGAAGAGAACTTCCTCAGGTACAGCACCTGCTGACTGTAAGTTGTAAGTATAAAATAATAAAATGCAACAATCGTATTTTTCTGACCCAAAACAAATATTTTTATATTTTTATTTTAAATACATTAATTAAAGTAATAAAGAATAAATGTATATATACAAAAACATTATATGTACCCTTTTTTCACAATATATTTGCACTTATCACTAGAATATAGGTGTATATGACAGTGAAGGTCTTCTTACAGAGGTAGTCAGTGGCAGTGTTTTTCAACACCCCTCCCCACCACCCACATTGGTGGTCAATGACAGTGAAATTTACCCCCTTACTACTTGCTACCTACCTTACTGATTTCTCGCTCTCTCTCCCCAAAAAGGACAGTACTTTACTTGTAGATGTAGTGCCCTCCTAGGTAGGTGCTAGGTATTGGATAAGTCAATTTAGTTGCCACGCTGTAGGCAGTGTGACTAATTTGTGTTAGGCAAAAGCAAATTTTGGGCGCAACTACATTCTGCTAGTTAGGTCTGATCCATGTGCTCTGCTTCTGCCAATCTACATAAGCTTCCTCTGTATCCAGGAGACTGGAGAAGTTTTTAGATAGGAGGTGTAAAGCTATGTAGATGGTGGCATTAATATGGATACAGTCCTGGCCTTCCAGACAGGCAGACTCTTAAGCCGGGCTGGGTGACTGTATTTATTCTTTGAGCACACAGAGCCCCGGGTCCTGTCCCAGAGTGGAGGAGTCCAGCCTGGGGGAGGCACGATGCCTCCCCAGGCACATGCTGCTGAAGAAGGTTATTAGGTGGGCAACCTGAGGGGAGGAATGCAGAGTGATTAGACCTAGATAGCAAGCAATTGTGCTGCAAGTTTGAAAATGACTTGCTCAGCTATTGCTAGACTTGCTAGACTTCACAAGTTTGTTGCACAATTGCAGCAAGTCCGCATTGCACGACTCCAGATCAACTTTCTTTGCAAACATTCTGCAAGTCCGCTGCAAGTTCTATTTTAGTTATGTTGTGCAATAGTCATCCCACCACAGGCAAAAATGTATATATAATTATTCCTGCGCTATCATGTGTGTTAAAACAGAGCTATAGGGAAAAGCTGCCTGCACCGAGAAGGGTACAGCCAGACCCTGCCAACCCACCACAGGGGTCACTGTGACTTGAAGAGCTCTTGCTGTAGACTCACCACTGTAACTTGACTCTTGTTATAGACCTGCCATGCAAATTTGCTACAAATTGGAAAAGTGTCAACTAGAACTTGTGCTTCAAGTGCTCCGCAAGTATACAACTTACTAGTGAAGAAAAAGGGGGAACAAGGAAATGGGACTTTGTATGAAGCACATGGAAGCGAGAAGATAATTGAGTGGAACAACGGGATTTATTCATGTCACAATAAACTGTACACATAATGTTGATACACAATAACAACAGTAATATAATGATAACGAATTAGAACACTAATGTCAGAGATAAAACAGATAAGCACGGTAATAAAATATAGACAATAAAGTGGTAACACTATCTCAATAAAGAGCGTTGTAAATTCCATGATATAATCCAAAGTTCCACCCGAACATTATTGGGTAAAATAATAATTACAATGTAAAACCTGCAGAACCTATGGCCTCACTGAACCTGTAGGGGTAATTATAGTATGTAGACTTGAAACAGGTATAGATAGGTAGAAACACGGCATCATGTAGCTCTACGCGTTTCGTGGCTGATGCACAACTCGTCAGGATTGTCTGCCAGATTGTCTGCCGGTGGGCCTTCCACCACAGCTCCCGTTTGGAGGCTTTCCGGATGCCTAGGCACTTCGCCACCGCACCATTAGCCCGCGGACCTCAATTAGTAAGTATGCACTCATGTGCTGCTAGTGGTGTCACCGCACCCCTATTCATGGTTTTAATAATTACTGATTACCTCTCTATCAACTCTATCTTAGATTACCACGCGCATGCTCCTGACGAGTGGCGCATCAGCCACGAAACACCTAGAGCTACATGATGCCGTGTTTCTACCTATCTATACCTGTTTCAAGTCTACATACTATAATTACCCCTACAGGTTCAGTGAGGCCATAGGTCCTGCAGGTTTTACCTTGTAATTACTATTTTACCCAATTATGTTCGGGTGGAACTTTGGATTATATCATGGAATTTACAACACTCTTTAATGAGATAGTGTTTCCACTTTATTGTCTATATTGTATTACCATGCTTATCTGTTTTATCTCTGACATTAGGGTTCTAATTCATGACACTTTCGTTATCATTATATTACTGTTGTTATTGTGTATTAACATTATGTGTACAATTTATTGGAACATGAATAAATCCCGTTGTTCCACTCAATTATCTTCTCGCTTCCATGTGCTTCATACAAAGTCCCATTTCCTTGTTCCCCCTTTTTCTTGACTTAATAGGGATGGAAATATGTGACCTTACCGGGCCACAATTTCATTTAAAGTCCGATGGAAATACTTACCTTACCAGGTTTAGGCTTCCTGAAAGTCCCTAAAAATCCCCTTCCTTTAAAATCAACTTACTAGTGAAAATGTGCAGCAAGTTAACAGACTTTTAACAGACAATTCAACACTGCCACAAATTTGTGGCAAGTTATTCTTGCTATCTGGGAAGAATCTGACTGAGGGTAGCTGTCTGCCAAAGATTTGTCTGGTATCACTGGAGGACATCACTTGGAATATTGGAAGGCTGCATTCATCTGTCCTTGGGCCTTGCGAGTACAAACATTGCTGGATCTTGGGGACCTTGTGCTCTAGCCAGTGGTGTATTTAGGTTTCTGGCTACCCTAGGCCTGACTGAACTCATGCACCCCCTAATTTAAATATGACCCACCCCTTCCTGTTTAAGATCAACCCTATAATCTGTAAACCACACCCCCTCCTCCGCCGCACCATTCCGAAAGCGCAGCGTGCTTCGCCTGTCTGTCACTTTTTCAGGCAGACCTGATCGGACGCTTCATTTACTCCTATGGAGCGGTTATCCAATCCGATCCTGTCTGCAAAATCCAGGCGGATGGAGACCTGATTTTCCATCCGTCTAGCGGATCGGATTGGATGAAAATGGACAGGCGGATCCGTTTTCATCCGATCTCCCAATAGAGGACAGCGGGGCTCTGACATGTCCGTCTCTACACAGTGAGCAGAGATGGACCCGTCATCTGCCTGCTCAGCGGGGATCAATGGATCAATCCCCTACTAAACAGAGCTGAGTCCAGCGGGAGGACCGGCCGCATGAAAGAGACCTTTTAATTTTTTTCACGGGGGGGGGCGTAACTCCTCTTTAATGAGTTTGCATTGATTTCAGCATGCATGGGGCACTTTGCACATGCTGAAATCAATGCAAACTCATTAAACAGTCCACATTCAGTGAACATTCATGAAATGTACCTGAACTTTCACTGAATGTGAACTGTTTAATGCGTTTGTAGCATGGTTCACTTTGCAATTTCATGATCTGTATATTTACATATTGAGCACTGTGTGATTGGCTGCTTGGCACACACACATTACAATAGTAATATAAATTAATTGAAATAAATGTGAACAAAATGTGGCCCGCACACTCAAGCGATTTAGGAAATAGTGGAAATAATAAGGATTAAACGTATCAAATGAGTAAGAATCAAGTAAACATCCAGTCTATATGCAGCTGCTAAAAAAATCCAGATGAGATCCAAACATAAAAATATAGCAGAAATGAGCACTGCTCATTTCTGCTATAGTAATAGAAATTCATTTCACCTGCTGTCCTGGCCGCTGCCTGGGGTTCCCCTCATGCTCCTCTCTCTCTACTCCTCCTCCTATCATCACAGACACACCCGAGCCGGGGGAAGATACAGTTAGTGAACCATAGCTGCATGGAGGAGGGTAGGCGGAGCATTAGGCTCCGCCTCTGCCAGTCAAATGGAATGCAGCCAGTCACTGGCCGCTTATGGGGACACCAGTCGCTCCCCCTCGGCCAAGCACGCCAAAACTACTGCTGCCCATAATATTTACTAGTGCTAGACGGGAGGCGGGGGGAGGCTGCGGGAGCCTGGACTCGGTAGGACGGGTCGGGGGGCTTTTTCTAATGCTGGGGCGGCTTTCTTGCAGCCCCCCATAAAGTGCCGCCCTAGGCCTGGGCCTTGTTGGCCTAGGCCAAAAGACAGCACTGGCTCTAGCTACCCCACTGGTGCCTAGTTATAGTTAGTTGTGAGTCTGCTAAAGGGGACACCAGCTGGTGGATGTCTAGCGGTGGACTGTTCCTGCCGTCTTCACATCCAGAGCAGGACATGATGATGTCAGGAATAGTCCACTGCACAAGACCGCTATACCACCGGGGAGGGGAGCATCATGGACCGCTCTTGCACTGGGAGGATCAGCAGATTAGGTAAGTATATCTCCGTTCTCCTATGAGCAATTAACCCATGGAGTGCGGGCACAGCCCCACTGCATGGGAAATTTTTTTTTACCTGGAATTCTTTTTTAATATTGCTTTGACCTCCTTTTGCAGCTACAACAGCCTCCACTCATCTGGGAGGGCTTTCCACAGGAATTTGAGCATTGTGTTAAGTGCTAATGTTTCAGTTTATCCCAAAGACATTAAGTAGGGTTAAAGTCAGTGTTCTCTGCATGCCGATTCAGTTTCTCCACATCAAACTTGTCAAACCATGTCTTTATGGATTGTGCACCTGAAATTAATAATTTGGGGGCATGTCATGATGTCCACATATTTTTGGACATATATGGTAGATGTTATTAATAAGGGTAGAGATGTTATATGGACAGTATAGTAATCTGTATGGTAGTGTATTGGATAACATGGGAAGTGGGTGTATTGGAAGTATTCTAACATAAAGCAAATCTAGCAGTATAGAAATATGGAAACCTCTAATTCTGATTGCCTTTGCAGGTTTATGTTCTGAAATAGGGATAAGCTTGCATTTGTTGTTGGCCTAATATAGCCAAGTGGCCATATTAGGTCAATAATGTCAGGAGGATCCCTGCCCCTTTGTAACAAATCCCGCTCATTGGAGTGACAGCTGATCTCAGGGGCCCAAAACTGGTTCTGAACAAACACAAGCTCATCCCTATTCCAAAGAACCCATCTTTGTCTTTCCTCAATTCACTACTTTGTGAGTCACTGACCTGGAATACTCATTCACCTATTAAATGACCCAGCACCCAATAGCCTCATGACTGCTCAATGTCAGCAAAATGAAAGAACAGAGATGACAGCTTGAAAACCTGTGCCTTCAGAAACAAGTCAGCATGTGTAGCTCCTGTATTTCCGTTCTGACAGGTTGACTTTTAAGCAGCAATGGAAAGATGTAACTGGAATAAAAATGGTTAATGTGATCTCAGCATTCTAGAGGATATGACTTGGCTCTCCCACTGAACTTTCCAAACTACAAGAAAAGTCCTTTATTTTCCAGAAATGTTTGGAGGGGATATTACCTCTTTGTCAGGAATAATTGAAACCATTAACCACAGAAAATCTCAAAATATCCATACTGCTCTTGACCGATTTCATTAATACTGGAGTAAATTTCACAGAGAACCTAATTTACTGACAACATGGTATTAAGCTATTAAAAGCAGCTACCAGCCAGATTGTCTTTGATGCACTTCATTCTGTCTGTGCGTCCACATAATGCTACTGAAGAAGTCTCTACTCCCACACATCCAGCTGCAATATGATAAATGCCAAAATGAGAACACACATGATTATACTTTTGCCATCTGGCTTTGCTGTGCAAGTAAATAACCCGCTGTGTGCTGGGGAGTCGAGTAATTAGGGTGGACGGGTCAGAGATCGTATCCGGGACAAAAACACATCTTTTTTTTTCTCGGGGTGAATGTGTTTAGGCTGCTGCCGGATCTTTGGAAGCAGGCCAGAAAATACTGCCAGATAGATGTCTTCCAAAATATATTTTTTGAAGCCTGCATTTCCTCCGGCTACACTATAGGCTGTAAAATATTGGCAAGAAAGCGTGGTTCCCTTTATAAACGGCCATTGTTACATGAGCCAATAGAACCTTTTGATGTAGCTATAGCAGAAATTACTAAACAAGATATACAAATACTGTGTATATATATATATATATATATATATATATATAGAGATATAGATATATCTATCTATATCTATATATATATATATATATATATATATATATATATATATATATATATCTTTTTCCCCCTGTAATACCATAGTCACATACTACACAGAAAAAGACACATTAGATATGCATTAAAGTGGACCCGTGATGAAATATTAACTTACAGTGATACTGAAGACTTTATTTTTTTATTTAAAAATAACAAACATGTTATACTAACCTGCTCTTTGTAATGGTTTTGCACAGAGCAGCCCGTATGCTCTTCTTCTTGGGTCCCTCACCGGCACTCCTGGCCCCTCCCTCCTGCCCCCACAGCAAGCTGCTTGCTATAGGGGCACCCAAGCTGAGTCGCTGCTCTGTGTGTCCATTCAGACAGAGAGACCCAGGGAGGCCGGCCCTGCCCCCTCTCTTCTATGATTGACTCACTGACTGTTTTTTTTTTTTTCAATTATAGTTTTATTTCAAGAGAGGGTAAAGCTCCAACAGAATAACATAGGCATACAGATATAGAAAAATTTGAGGTCGCAGCCTCCATCAATGCAGTATAATGGAATTAAGGTAATAGAATTACCATCAGATTAGTTATTCATTATTAATACATAACAACGAAGCCTTATATTGTAATGTTTTCAAATCCAGAAGAGTCAAGATTATGTGATTTAAGAGGAAAGAAAAGGAATGTAGAAAAGAAGGCAAGAAAGGAAATGTTAATAAGAGAGAAGGAAAGAAGAGAGGAGAGTAGAGGATGTAGAAGAGTGAAAAGAAGGACGCAAGGGAAAAAAGAGGGAAAAAGGATTCAGCAGGGAAGAAAAGGCTCATGGAGGCGGTGAACGCGCACGGCACGTATCGTCATTACCTGTGAGCACAATTATACAGCGCCAACCAACGTTCCAAATCAACATCTCTTCATGAAAGATCTATACTAGACAGGTGAGCTCCCTCCCACGAGCGCCTGACCCTCATCTGAGAATATAAACATATTCCACCTGGTCCATGTTTTGATGAACAATTTGTTTTGGTGTCGGGCTGTCAGAACCAGATCTTCCATTTTTTTTGCTATCCTCCACCTTTCTAACCCATGCGCCCATGGTCAGAGGCCGGAGCCTGTGTAGACTTCCACAACAGGGGGATGCATGCTTTAGCAGCATCCAGCAAGTGGCAAATTAATGATTTTTTATAAACTTTACTGGATGTGTGGGCAGCATGGAGCAGAAAGAAGGCTGGATCGTTCGCGATGGGGAGTTCAGTAAACTTCTGTATAGTTTTTTGGATAGTCTTCCAGAACTGCCCCAAAACAGGGCAGGTCCAAAAGATGTGAAGAATTGTTCCACGATCACTCTGGCATCTCCAGCAGCGGTCTGAGGAAGATGGGAATATCCTCTGTAATTTCGCGGGGGTATTGTACCACCTAGTAACTAGTTTATAGTTTCCTGCATTTTTGTACATATTGAGGATCTGTATGTGAAATGGTTGATATTTTTCTTTTGACGTGTCGTGAGGGTGCATTGTAAATCCTGTTCCCAGGCATCTAGGCAATGGAGATGGAAGCCATCTGGTGGTGTAATCAGCAATTGATAAGTAGCAGATAAAGCATGTGGCATAGAACCCTCTTCAGAGCAGTAAGTTTCAAACGTGGTCAGAGTGTGGTCAAAATTTCTGGGAGATGGTAGAGTTTTAAGAAAATGGTTGAGCTGGAAAGCTCTCCAAAAGTCTAAATGGAACCGTCCGGTCGGGCTCATGAGTTCGGATATAGTAGGCCACTGGTCAGTTAGAAGAAAGTGGGAGGCTTGAAAATAATTTGAATGTCGCAGAGAATGAAATATGGGGTCTGTGTAACCTGGGGTGAACTCTGGTGTTCCTAGGATCAGACAGAGTGGGGAATCTAGTGACGTAAGACGGTGACGTGTGAAGAGAGACGAGCATGTGCGCACGGTCACACCTATCAGGGGATGATTTTTTATGATCCTCGGCAGTACATCATAACACCAAGGTGATCTGTTTAAGGGTATTTCACACTGAGTCTGTTCTAGTTGAGTCCATAATTTAATGGATTGGTGTCGGTTCCAGTCTATGAGCCTGGTAAAATGGGTTGCATAATAATATTTGCGGAGGTCTGGAACTGCCAATCCTCCATATAATTTAGGTAGTGTAAGTTAGCGTCTATTAAGTCTGGGCCTCCTATGAGCCCATATGAAGTCAAAGAACAGAGCACTGGTCTGGTCAAAATAGGAAGAGGGAATTTGGATCGGAAGGGCTTGTAGAAGGTATAAACATTTTGGGAGAATACACATCTTAAGGATATTGCATCTACCAAACCATGAATGTAGTCCCGTATGCCATTTGGTCAGCAGGTCACGGACAGTTGTCAGTAACTGAGGGAAGTTTAGTGCAAATATCTGAGACATTTTGGGGGGAATATGTGTACCCAAGTACTTCAAGGCCGTGGTGGTCCATTTGAATTGAAAACTAAATTAAATTCTGTAAAAAGACGTGGAGGCAAACCTATGCCCATTGCTTCAGATTTATTGAAGTTGATTTGCATATTAGATATACCACCATATGTTCTAAATTCCTGTAAATGATTTGTAAGGGAGACCACCGGATTGGTAAATGAGAACAGCATGTCATCCGTGTATGCGGCGATCTTCTGCTGTGAATCTCCCATAGCAACACCAGTTATGTCTGGATTGGATCGTATAGTACACAGGAAGGGTTCCAATGACAGGGCGAAAAGGAGCGGGGACAAAGGACATCCCTGACGTGTTCCGTTCCTAATCTCAATTGAGTCAGACAGGACACTGTTAGCTCGGACTGGAGCTGTGGGGTCGGAGTAAATTGAATTTATCCAATTTAGCATCGTGTTGCCCAGTCCTATGTGACTCAGAACGGAAGTCATAAATTGCCAATTCACCCTGTCAAAGGCCTTCTCTGCGTCCGTATTTAAGAAAACACAGGGGGTCTTATTCTGGTTGACTACATGTAGGAGGTTCAGAACGTTAACTGTATTGTCCCTTGCCTCCCTGGTTGGGACAAACCCCACTTGATCCAGGTGGATCAGGGACGGAAGATATAGTTGGATCCTGGTGGCCAATATTTTGGTAAAGATTTTTAGGTCTACATTTAGAAGTGAGATTGGCCTGTAGTTCCCACAAGCAGAAGAATCCTTCCCATCCTTGGGGATCACTGCAATATGTGCAGAGAGAGTGTCCCGTGGGATAGTCGCTCCGAGGCCCAGTGAGTTGAAGAATTTGTGCATGGATTCCCCCAGGGATGGTAACAAAATTTTGTAATATTGTGCAGTTAACCCATCCGGACCCGGGGCCTTCCCTAATTTAATGGCACCCACCGCCGACTGTATTTCTTCAATGGTTATGGGTTCATCCAACAATTTGCCGGCTTCAGCAGGCAAAGTGGGTAAGCCTGATTTGTGCAAATATTCCTCAATTTGATTTTGTGAGGAAGGTGGTTTCTGTAGATTGTAAAGGGACGCATAGAAATCCTTAAATTCTCGTGCAATGTTGTAAGGAAGTGTAATCTTCTGACCCGAAGATGTTTTAACTTGTGGAATGTAATTCGCTAGTACCTGTTCTCTCAGGGAATTGGCCAAAAATTTACCGCATTTGTTCCCCGATTCATAGGAGATGCGTCGGCAAATCTGGATCGCAGCTTTAGCGCGAAACTGCAGTAATCAGTAAGTCAGTAATTTTGTTACGCAGAAGCAGAATTTCTGCCTCTGCGGAGGGTGTTTGGGCATGTTTGTGTATAGCTTCAGCTCTATGTAAGTCATCAAGGAGCGACGTCATCTATGCCGAGCGCTGTTTCTTAATACGTGCCCCATGTTTGATTAAAACTCCACGAATCACCGCCTTATGGGCTTCCCATACCATTCCTGGGTTACTGTCAGTGGTGTGGTTGGTCGTAAAGTAGCATTCTAACTCCCTTACCACATCCTTACAAATCTCTTCATCTTATAAGAGACTTTCATTTAGTCTCCAGGTCCGTGTTTTAGAAGTGAGATTGTCAGTCAAAGCATACAACAATATAACAGTAGCATGGTCAGACCACCTGATAGATCCAATCGAGGAGCTACGTACAGCGTGCAATTGAGCGTGAGGGATTAGGAAGTTATCAAAGCTTGAATACAGCTTATGTGGAGTTGAGTAAAAGGTGTAATCCCTCTCGGTTGGGTGAAGGAGCCTCCACGCATCAACCAGTTGTGCTTTGTGTAAAGAGCGCGCTATACGTTTCCTAGCTGTTGGTGTAACTGAGGAATGTCCCAAAGAAGTATCCTCGGTGGGGATCAACGGGACATTGAACTCCCCCCCGAGGATCAGCTGACCTCTAGTGAATTCAACCAGAGCATCTAATGGCTTGGTTATGAAGTGATCTTGTTGGCTGTTAGGAGCATAGATATTTGGCAGAGTCACCTTGACACCTCCAATATCTCCCTTGAGGAACAGAAATCGTCCCTCCGGGTCAGTTTTCACGTCTGCGCATTTCCAAGGAACCGAGCGAGAGATAAGTATGGATACTCCCCGCGATTTAGCAGACCCGAATGTAGAGTGGTACGCCGTCGGAAAAAATTTGTTTTTCAGGATCGGGAGATTACCTCCCCTAAAATGAGTCTCCTGAATGAACGCCAAGTTAGCTTTATGACGGCAGAGGTCATTAATCAACATACGCCTTTTTTCAGGCACATTTAGGCCCTTTGCATTTAGTGAGAACACGTTCACCACCTCCATGACCCCCAACTGTAGATAGTGAGCCTTGTATAAGGGTAAATGTAGGGAAGGAGTAAAGCTTAGAGTAAGGGGAGAGAAAGATGAGAGAGAAGTAACAGAGGACAGCGAAATAAGAGGAAGAAAAAGGCGAAGTGTCGAGATCGCACTTAGAGAATGCGATAAGAGAAATCTAAATAGGTAGCACACTAGTGCTAGGATGCTCACCAGTACAAAGCTGGTAACCGAGCGCAGACCTAGGTGAAAGCGTGAGAAGAAACAGCCAGTGGTGAGCCCACTAACCCCCCCCTCCCACCCCATGGTGTAATAATACATGACATAACTGGGATGACAAGGGCTATAGTTCATGACTGAGGAAGAAAGGATTGAAGAGGAAACATCTAAACTTCCTTCATTGGATTAGTACACAAAATTATAACATACTTATAACGATCAACCAGTCCCCAATCTTAATCATATCAACAACTGTACCCATATGAACCTTGTTAAACTGCAGACCTAAACTAGAGATTTAGGACCGTATTGTCAACATCCGGTATGTGACCATAAATCATACCCACTATGGAGGAGGAGGATACTCTTGAGGTCAGGGACTATGATCCCTTTCAGTTACCCATTCGTACCTCTCCCAGGAGACATCTCCCTAGACTGGTTGAATATGGTGCAGTAAGTTTCTATTTATTCGATCTTCTCAGCACCACATAGTGTGTCAGAAATACAGGACATCAGCACAATCTGTGTTCTGGGCTGTTAGCATGGATGGGTCCGTTCCCCCAGGGTCCAGCCATCTAAATCTCCTCCCCCCGTAACGTCAGCTCAGGGAGAGACAACCCTAGGATCCGTTTTGTCATCCTCCTGGGACCATCTTGCTTGTATGTGAAGATAAGGTATCAGGGGAGGTAATACTCCTGTCACCCCCTCCCCAAGCCCCCATTCAGCAAGCCCAACCAGTATAACCAGTATGATCAGGTAGGAAAAGGGGGCCAGAACCACAGCCCCAACCATCCCACCCTGCCACACTAAGAGAGACACATCCATCCCACATCATCACTTATTAAATGCTGTTACAACCTACATAATCTGAAAGTACCCATTACCTCATCACAGTAAACCTAGTCCTCTGTGGGAGCATTGATCTTTTGTAAATTGGCATAGTGAGCCCGTGTTGATACTTGTGAGCATAAGAGGCCAAAGGGGTGAATACTAACCCCGTCTATGTGCGGTAATGGCGTATGGCTTCTCCCAGCAAGTTCCGGTCATGCCCCCAGAATACATTTGCAGTACCATTTAACTGGGAGCAATCCCACCAGGTCACCCCAGATCATAGGGCCAGCAGCATAGCAAGTTCCGTCTCTCCTTGCCGAGCACCTAAGATTGGCGACGTTCAACAAATGTGGCGGTAAATCCTGAGCACATAACAGTACTGCTCCAGCCCTCAGGTAGGTGAGGATGGTATGGACATACTGGCATAGGAGAACGATCAGGTATTAGTAATTGAAAGGGTAAAACTGATGATCGGGCTACAACAAAGGCTAGTGACAGGCTTGAAAGTCACGACTCACATGTGCCCTCAGCGGAGGATGCCCGGGGTCCCCTTCTGGAACGCTGCTGGCGGGGAGGTTGTTAGTTCCGTTGAGGAGGGTCCCGGGAGTCCCGAGGGTTGAGGGACCAGAGCAAGCCAATTTGGGACCGGTTCCACTCCTAGGAAGGTGAAAAAGTCTGGTAACTCCGATGGGGTACGTAAAGTAAAGGAGACAGCACCGTTGCGGAAATTCACCGACAGGTCATACCCCCAGCGATATGTGCAGCCTTGACGTCTGGCAAGATCCAGGATCGGTCGCAGTATTGCCCTTCTCTGTGACATGGCCCTGGACAAATCCGGTAAGATTTTTATAGCCGCACAATCAAATTCCACCGTTCTGTGATCCCACGCCTTGCGGAGGATGATTTCCTTCTGGGTGTAGCGGTGGATCCTGCAGATCACATCACAAGGCCTGTCTGGATCTGATGATCTAGGGCCCAGGGATCTGTGAACCCGGTCTAACTCAATTGATGGTGGGGGAGCATCCAGAACCTTCTGAAAGATAGCCACCACCGTCACCTCCAGGTCCTCAGCTCTGGTAGCTTCAGGGAGACCCTGTAGTCGCAAGTTATTGCGGCAACTGCGGTCCTCCAAATCCTCGAGACGTGAGTGATGTAATCGAGCCTTCCCCGACTTCCACCAGATCCGAGATGGTCTGTATCTCTGCCCTGATTTCTTGTATGTCACGAGCGTGAGCCTCCTCTACACTGAGTATAAGTGCCCCGATATCTGACTTGGAGGGCAAGGCCTCAATATCTATTTAGTAGGAAGGGCCTGCAGGATGGCGCGGAGCTCATCGTGCATGCCGCTTTGCCACTGTGATGAGCCCGCCATATCAGAACGGATAGCTGGGGATTCCGAGAGGCAATCCGACGCCATAGATGGAGCCGGGGAGACAGGTAAGTCCAGCGGGTCAGTCTTTGCCATGAATCGTCCACATGGTGCTGTCACAATGGCGCCCGGCGAACCCCGTTGTGAGTAGCGGAAATATCACCTAATACCGCTCCTTGGGGTTGTTGTCTGGCTACTGTTTAACGATGATCTTGTCCTGTATCTCTTGGAGGTTGGCATACCTCCTTTTCTTATGAAAAAGCCGTCAAATTTATGGGTGAGAGTGGGGAAAGCCAGGATCTCTCTGAAGACACGTCCTCACTCGGCCATTGCTAAGCCACGCCCCTGGCTCACTGACTTTGATTGACAGCAGCAGGAGCCAATGGCGCCCACTGTGTGTTTCAGCCAATCAGGAGAGAGAGTCCTGGACAGCCAAGTCTTTCATGCAACATCGCTGTATCGAGAAGGGGCTCAGGTAAGTATTAGGGGGGCTGAGGGGGGCTGCTGCACATCGGAGGCTTTTTATCTTAATGTATTGAATACATTAAGAAAAAAAACCTTCTGCCTTTACAACCACTTTAAAGTTTATTTTCACTTTTGCAGCCAAATCAGCCTAACATCTACTTTATGTTTATTTCATGCTTACGTTTTACTTACTCTTTTCTAAAACTCCAAAACTAAAAATTTAATCAGCTGTATAATGTGAAAGCTGAACTCTAGAAAATATTTAAAGTAGAACTATAGGCAAAACTTTTCTTTTAATTTTTGATAGAGTAAAGGAGGGTCAGTTTTTTCCTCTGTCATCTGTGTCCCATTGGGGAGGTTCACCTTCACTTCCATAGCCAAAACAGGAAGTGAAAGCAAATCCCCGAAAATTAGGGGAATCCCTTGGGGCTCCCCAGGTCACGAAAACTAGTGTCCCTATCGGACGATTTCCCCTCTATCACAGGCATGAATAGGATCTTAGGGACGGGGAGGGTCCTTTTGATTTTGTATATGCCCTGCCACGGCTTAGAGGAACATTTCCCAGGTAACATGCAGATATACCAAGGTTGATGGGTTCAGGATTATCATGAGCTTGGTACAGTGGTTTAGGTTGATGCACATTTGCCCACCTGCTTACTGTGAATAATTGTTGTTATTCAGTCCTTCCCTTCCATATTTTTTTATTTTCTCTCTTCTCCTTGTCTGTCCCTCTGTTCATTTATTATGTTTTTGTTATCTGTGGGTCTGTATACCTCTATTGTACTGCCATAACAATGGTCTACTATTCTATTGCACTTTGGAACAGGTGGGCCATTTGGTTATTTTGGTGCGATTCCACTGCAGTATATGTCTCAGTGCACCCCTGAAACTGTACCTTTTGGAATCTTTGTCTTTTTGTAATGCTTTAGACCTTCTACGATTGTAAACTGAGGTTATCAGACCACTGTATGTTAATTTGAAATTTTTCACAAAAAAAAAACTAATAGGTGTTTTAATCCAGCTTCACTCTGTTCAAAACTCAAATTTTTTCTTTAGTTATACTTTAAGTATATATAACTCATATCTGATGGGTTGCTGGGAAAGCTGGCATTCACTGTCATAGCTGGTGCTACTACAGCAATCTTCTGGTTCCTCTGCTCCTTTGGCACCGGTGCCAGTCATACAACACCCTGTATTCTTTTAACCGCTTAAGAACCAGAAGATTTGCCAACTTAATGACAAGGCCATTTTCTGTGACACGACGTTGTACTCAAACAAAATTTACGTCCTTTTTTCCCACAAATAGAGCTTTGTTTTGGTGGTATTTGATCACCTCTGCGGTTTTTATTTTTTGCGCTATAAACAAAAAAAATACAATTAAAAATTATTTTTTTTTACTTTCTGCTATAATAAATATCCCAAAAAATAAATGAAAAAACAATTATTCATCAGTTTAGGCCAATATACATATCTCACAAAAGTGAGTACACCCCTCACATTTTTGTAAACATTTTATTATATCTTTTCATGTGACAACACTGACGAAATGACACTTTACTACAATGTAAAATAGTAAGTGTTAATGTCTAAACCACTGGCAACAAAAGTGAGTACACCCCTAAGTGAAAATGTCCAAATTGGGCCCAATTAGCCATTTTCCCTCCCCGGTGTCATGTGACTCGTTAGTGTTACAAGGTCTCAGGTGTGAATGGGGAGCAGGGGTATTAAATTTGGTGTTATCACTCTCATTCTCTCATACTGGTCACTGGATGTTCAACATGGCACCTCATGGCAAAGAACTCTCTGAGGATCTGAAAAAAATAATTGTTGCTCTACATAAAGATGGACTAGGCTATAAGAAGATTGCCTAGACCCTGAAACTGAGCTGCAGCAAGGTGGCTAAGACCATACAGCGGTTTAACAGGACAGGTTCCACTCAGAACAGGCCTTGCCACGGTTGACCAAAGAAGTTGAGTGCACATGCTCAGCGTCATATCCAGAGGTTGTCTTTGGGAAATAGACGTATGAGTGCTGCCAGCATTGCTGCAGAGGTTGAAGGGGTCCGCCTGCCAGTGCTCAGACCACACACTGCATCAAATTGGTCTGTGTGGCTGTCGTCCCAGAAGGAAGAATACAAGAAAAAGAGCCGCTGCTCCAGGTGTTTAAAGATAAGGCTGATTGCAGTATCTTGCAGAGTGCTAGCCACGGCCCGCCTCCATGGGAAACTTGGAAATTAGAAAGAAATGGCTGCACATCCAGAACTTCTGATTGCCTTTTATTTTGTTTCACAAAGATAACTCCAAAGACACCAAACTGTGGTCACGTAGACGCGTTTCACACATACATCTTGTGCTTAATCATTGGAAGGAAGGAAGTCTCTTCTAAAGATGAGCAAGAAAGCCCTCAAACAGTTTGCTGAAGACAAGCAGACTAAGGACATGGATTACTGGAACCACGTCCTGTGGTCTGATGAAACCAAGATAAACTTTTTTGGTTCGGATGGTGTCAAATGTGTGTGGTGGCAACCAGGTGAGGAGCACAAAGACAAGTGTGTCTTGCCCACAGTCAAGCATGGTGGTGGGAGTGTCATTGCCTTGGGCTGCCGACACAGGGGAGCTACAGTTCATTGAGGGAACCAAGATTGCCAACATGTACTGTGACATACTGAAGCGTAGCATGATCCCCTCCCTTTGGAGACTGGGCTGCAGGGCAGTATTCCAACATAACGACCCCACACACTCCAAGATGACCCGCAGAAGGGGGTTTAACATAACTCGTGGCCACTCATTAAAATTAGAAGAAAAGAGGTTTAACCTTAAACTACGTAGATGGTTCTTTACTGTAAGAGCGGTGTGGTCTCAGCAGGGGGCATTGATAGTTTCAAGGAACTATTAGATAAGCACCTGAATGAACAACATAGAGAGATATACAATGTAATACTGACATATAATCACACACATAGGTTGGACTTGATGGACTTGTGTCTTTTTTCAACCTCACCTACTATGTAACTATGTAACTTTGTAACTGCCTTTCTAAAGAAGCTGAGGGTAAAGGTGATGGACTGGCCAAGCATGTCTCCAGACCTAAACCCTATTGAGCATCTGTGGGGCATCCTCAAACGGAAGGTGGAGGAGCACAAGGTCTCTAACATCCACCAGCTCAATGATGTTGTCATGGAGGAGTGGAAGAGAACTCCAGTGTCAACCTGTGAAGCTCTGGTGAACTCCATGCTCAAGCGGGTTAAGGCAGTGCTGGAAAATAATGGTGGCCACACAAAGTATTGACACTTTGGGCCCAAATTGGACATTTTTACTTAGGGGTGTACTCACTTTTGTTGCCATCAGTTCAGACATTAATAGCTGTGTGTTGAGTTATTTTGAGGGGTCAGCAAATTTACACTGTTATACAATCTGTACACTCACTACATTACATTGCAGCAAAGTGTCATTTCTTCAGTGTTGTCACATAAAAAGATAGAATAAAATATTTACAAAAATGTGAAGGGTGTACTCACTTTTGTGAGATACTGTATATTCTTCTACATATTTTTGGTAAAAAAATAGCAATAGACATATATATTGATTGGTTGGCGCAAAAGTTATCGCATTTACAAACTACGGGATAAATTTAGGGACTTTTTTTTAAATTGTTTTTACTGGTAATGGCGGCAATCCGCAATTTTTAACAGGACTGCGACATTGCCGCGGACAAATCTGACCCCAAACTACTCTTTTTGAGGACCAGTGACATTATTACATTGATCAGTGCTATAAAAAGCACTGATCAATGTAAAAATGTCACTGGCAGGGAAGGGGCTACACTAGGGGGCGATCAAGGGGTTAAGTGTGTTTCCTCAGTGCGTTCTAACTGTAGGGGAGATGGGCTTACTGAAACATGACAGAGATCCCTGCTCCCGATCACTGGGAACAGTAGATCTCTGTCATGACACTAGGCAGAACAGGGAAATGTATTGTTTACATAGGCAGTTCCCCGTTCTTCTCTCCTCACATCGATCGCGGGCCACCGGCAGACATCGAGTCCCGTTATTACAGAGGGACGTACAGGTACGCCCATTTGTGCTAGAGAGACGCTCTGCCAATGTATATCGGTGTGCGCTAGTCAGCAAATGGTTAATGAATACAACACGTTCTTTGATTGGACGAGGTAAAGATCATGACATCACCACCCCTCCTCTCCACCTTGTTCAATCAGAGAATGTCTTGTATTACAAATGTCTTGTAATACTAAGAGTTCTATGAATGGCAGCCATGCTGAATTAGCAACCCCTGTGGTCAGTGTGCTGAGGGAAAGATGTTTGTACAGAACCCAAGAAGGACCTGGAAGACTGCAATCACTACTGTAGTAACGCTGACTACTACAATGATTTCCCAGCATCAGATCAGCTGGACTTCTGTTTTATGTTAATGAGGGGAGACGCAATGTTTCCCTATTTCCTTGTCTGAGGACAGATTCACTTTGTAATTGTTCAGAGCAGCTTCCAGTCTGCCCAAAGACCTACTAGAAAAGAAACATCTACAGAGTAGGAAATATAGATAAAAAGTATGCTGTGTAAATGGAAACACATAACAAACATATAGCAGGGTTTTCTTAAATTTTCACTGCAAAAGTAGAAATACAATTCAAAGTATGTCTAAACTCAAGCACAAGATTTCTGTGGGGAATATGGAACACAAATATGCAGCCTACGCTGATGACATACTCTTTTATGTCCAGCAACCAGAGATTACCCTACCAAACCTAATGACAGCATTCTCAAAGTTTAATCATGTCTCTAATTTTAAAATAAATATGACGAAATCCGAAATCCTTAATATTTCCATATCAAAGGAGAGAGCGTACCAGTTGAAGAGCTCTTTCCCTTTTGGTTGGCAATATCACTCATTGAAATATTTAGGCATTTTTCTCACACCTAATCCCGCGTCTTTGTTTCGTGCTAATTTCATCCCATTACTGAACACAATCAGATCTGATCTACAGAAATGGTCACAGCTAGCTCACTCATGGTTGGGAAGGATAAGTGTGGTGAGAATGAACATCCTGCCCAGACTGCTATTCTTATTTCAAATGATCCCTTATAAAATTCCTGTAGGATATTTTACATTAGTGAGATCTATTATTACCAGATATATCTGGAACAGGAAACGCCCTAGACTTGCTAGAAGTTTGCTTACTAGACCCAAAAAAGAAGGTGGTCTGGCCTTGCCGGACATCAGACGGTACTACCAGGCGATTATACTGAACAGGGTATCAGACTGGAAATATGATAAAACCTCCAAGCTTTGGGTTGCCTTAGAAACAGATCTCTGTGTATCAGATCTTTACACATTACTATGGATACCAAGGAAATATAGATCTCTAGCTACCAGCACGTCACCACTCACAAGATCCACCCTAATGGCCTGGGACTCCCTGCGTATAGCGCACAACTGGACCTATAATTCTCCTCTGATGCCTCTCACAGATCTTAACTACTTCCCACCAGGCAATATGGATCCCAAAAACAATTCCTGGAACCGTGGACACACAGTTTTACTTTATCAGGTGACAACTCTCGCTAGTGTCTACACCAACGGTGCCTTTAATGACACAGTGGAGATATCGCCAGTTGTCGGCTTTCGTTAAATCTCTTCCTCAACCCATACGAGATATAACTAACTTAACACCCATAGAGACAGCCTTCATAGATGAGCAGCCGGTGGAGAAACCCTTATCATACTTCTACCAAGCTCTACGATCAATAGCCTCTTGTGGCCACCCTAGCTACATCAACAATTGGGAGAAAGACCTTCATAAAGTTACAGAAACCCAGAAATCCACAATCCTCATTCTTTCACATACATCTTCAATGTCCTCCAAAATGGAAGAAGTAAACTATAAACTGTTGACACGGTGGCATTACACCCCAGAGGTTCTTCACAGAACATTCTCTGCAATTCCCCCACTCTGCTGGCGCGGATGTGGAGAACGAGCCTCCCATGCTCATATATGGTGGTCCAATTATAAGACCATACTGGTTGACAATTCTTTATTGGATCAAGGAGATTCAGGGTTCGGAGGTTTTGAATGACCCTTGGGTAGTATTATTGCACTGTACAGACGGGCCAATAGGACCATATAAAAGATCTATTACCCCACACTTATTAAATGCGGCTAAGGCCCTTATACCCAAGTATTGGAAAAAACCTATGGCACCTCCGTTACGCCAATGGTTAAAGCGGTAGACCAAATATATTATATGGAAGACTTAACGTATTCTCTCAGAAACAAAACTGAATTAATAAAGAAGATATGGTCCTGTTGGGTTGCCTTTAAATACACGTCCGCCCACGCGGAAATCATGGCCGCAAAGGTATAAAGGTACAAAGTATCATAATCAGAATCTTTTAGTTTAAGAGACGTATCTGAGACGGACACCACCCCTCACCCCCCCCCCCTTTCTTCCCCTCCTCTATCTCCCTTTCCTCCTGTCTTTTTCTCTACCTTCTTTTTGTTTCTGTGATTACTCATAAAAATAACAAGAATTGTAATAATTGTAATGTTAGGTAATATCAACAATGACTGCTCAATTGCTTTTAATATATATTTTAGTGCATACTAAAGGACACGATAGGACAAGATCCGATATGTGGTAAGGTCATAAAACCTTCCAAACATTGTATGTAAACACTTCTGTATTGTTTTTCTTGTCTTGAATAAAAATTTATAAAAAAAAAAAAAATTACCTCAAGCACAAAATCGTATGCATTGCAACTTACCAGTCCTTATATGTGGTAGCTGCATTAGTTTGCTTATTTCATTTTTTTTCCCTTTATTATGACCTGGTGAACCTCCCAAAAATACACTATGTGCCCTAGGGTGACAACGCTAACTCATAATACTGTATGTACTGTAAGAGTTTATTACCCTAGGATAGGACTACAAAACATTTCCCCTCTCATCCTCTTTATAACATAGGGGGAAGGTGTTTTTGTAAGCCACCAAGAAAACTAAGAACTAACTGATAATAGGGTAAAAGGGAACGTGTAAGAGAAGTTGATTGTTTGGGATTTTATATATCTTATAAAGCAGAACTTCAGACAATATTTTCTGTATTGGATTGAGTTGGGAAAGGTAAGACTTTTTTTTATAAATCTTATAGCAAGTCACTAGCACGTGTTCTAAATTACAATTATTTACAGCAGGAGCCTCCAAACTTTTCAGTACGAGGGCCACATTGTACATTTTACAAATTTTACAAATAGTCATAAAATGTAAAGTAATTAATACATTCTACTTGGAGTTTTTGCTGTAATCAACTGACACCATCAACGTCCTCCTTACATCAGAGTCCCCCTTTACATGGGAGGCCCACCAAAGTCCCCCCCGCACATCATAGTCCCTCTTACATCAAAGGGCCAGATAAAATCTTGAAGCAGGAATTATTTGGCCGATGGGCCATAGGTTGGAACCCCTTCATTACAGAAACATCAAGCTTGTCACAATATATGCTTTGAAAGCCACAATACTGATGAATTACATAAGCACGGTGGAGTCAGAACCTACCTAATAGGTGGAAACAGCATGCTAATGGTTACAGGTCACATAACGTGAAGCAGACATGGGGGTGATTTACTAAAACTGAAGAGTGCAAAATCTGGTGCAGCTCTGCACAGAAACCAATCAGCTTCCAGATTGTATCGTCAAAGTTTAATCATTTCCCATCCAGGCCAATTCTGGCACTTCGCTCCTACATGTAAAAATCATCATTTTGTTTTCTATAAAATTACTTAGAACCCCCCAAACATTATATATGTTTTTTTAGTAGAGACCCTAGGAAATAAAATGGCGGTCGTTGCAACTTTTTACTTCACACAGTATTTGCGCAATGATTTTTCAAACGTGTTTTTAAAAAAAAACCTGTTTCATGAATTAAAAAAAAACAAAACAGTAAAGTTAGCCCAATCTTTTTATATAATGTGAAAGATGATGTTACGCCGAGTAAATAGATACCTCACATGTCATGCTTTAAAATTGCGCACACTCGTGGAATGGTGCCAAACTTTGGTACTTAAAAATCTCCATAGGCGACGCATTAAAATTTTTTTACAGGTTACCTGTTTAGAGTTATAGATAAGGTCTTGGGCTAAAATTGTTGCTCTTGCTCTAACACACGCAGCGATACCTCACATGTGTGATTTGAATGCCATTTACATATGTGGGTGCGACTTACGCATGCGTTTGCTTTTGTGCGTGAGCATGCGGGAACAGGGGCGCTTTCAATTTTTTTTAGATTATTCTTTTTTTACTTTTATTTTATTATTTTTACACTTTATCTTTAAAAAAATATTTTTTTTAATTTTTATTCCTTTTAGAAGGAATGTAAACATCCTTGTAATAGAAATAGTGAGTGACAGGTCCTCTTTACGGAGAGATGTGGGGTCTATAATACCTCACATCTCTCCTTCAAGCTGGAAAGACCGAGATAAAAAAAAATACGTAAACTGTCTCGGCCTTTCCAGCGGTATCCCCGGCATTGTTTACTTCCACCGACCTGGACGTGATGTCATAACGTCGCCCCCCCCCTGGCCTCCAAGGGTCATAGAGATGATTGGGGAAATCTCTATGCCCAATTTCCGGCGGTGACCGATTAGTTCTCCAGCTCATCGATCGCACAAGCAAGTTAGTAGAAGTATCGGAGGGTGGCGAGAGGGAACTGCCGCTATGATTGTTCTTACAGTGCACAGAATCGCAGGCTGAAAAAGATGATATCTGAATGATGCCTGTAGCTGCACCCATCATTTAGATATCCCCACTCAAAATCCAGGACGTCATATGATGTACCTTGGGTGGGAAGTGGTTAATTGAACAAGTAGAAGTTAAAAGCTGTTTGGCTATCATGCACAGCTGCACCAGATTCTGAGTGCTCCAGTTTTAGTATATCTCCCCTATTGGGTCATGAGTCGTAGCAGCTCTCCAACATGGATGTTGATATCAAAAGAACTCTGCTGAGGGTATACTGCTGCTGAAACCACCAAGTCACACAGCTAAACTCCTCCTTTTACTGGTATCATTTTTACCACTTGCTGACCGAGCTATAGCCGAATAATGGCTACAGTGCAGACAGCTAGTTCAGGGAGGCCATCATATAATGGCCTCTCATGATCACGCCTGCTGTGGGGCATGGGCAGAGGAGGCTGGAGGACACTGCTGATCACAGATTGAGCGGCTCTTTACCACGTGATCAGCTGTGTCCAATCACAGCTGATCACGGATGTAAATAGAAGCCAGTTATCGGCACTCCTGTCAGCATGAGAAGAGAACAAAGTCGATAACCAGCTTCTCTAAAAGGGACATGTACACTTATAATCAGGGCACTGATTATTAGTGTCCTGATTATCACTGCAGTCCCAACAGTGCCCACCAGTGCTGCCAATCTGTGCCCACCAGTTCTGCCAATCTGTGCCCACCATTGCTGCCAATAAGCACCCATCAGTGCCTCCTCATCAGTGTCGCCCATCAGTGCCATCTATTAGTGGCCATCAGTGCCGCCTATCAGTGCTGCCTCATCAGTGCCCACCAGTGCCGCCTCATCAGTGCCCATTAGTGCCACCTATCAGTGCCCATCAGTGCCCATTAGTGCCGCCTATCAGTGCATCCTCATCAGTGCCGCCTCATCAGTGCCCATCAGTGCTGCCTATCAGTGCCCATCAGTACAGCCTCATCAGTGATGGAGGAAAATTACCAAAATTTTATAACAAACTATGAAAAAGTTTTTTTTTTTTTAAATGTTCTGTAATTTTTCATTTGTTTAGCAAAAAAAACAAAAAAACAGTGGTGAATAAATACCGCCAAAAGAAAGCTCTATTTGTATGAATAAAATTATAAAAATTTCATTTGGGTACAGTGTTGCATGACCGCACAATTGTCACTCAAAGTGCGACAGCGCTGAAAGCTGAAAATTGGCCTGGTCAGGAAGGGAGTGAAAGTGCACAGTAGGTAGGTTGTTAAAGTGGTCAATTTATAAGAAAATTATTGAGTCTGCTATTGCTGACTTCTTTCTGGAAATGTTAGCTGTCCATCTGCTGTGATAAACCACTGCATTCAATACTTTCTGATGCCTTTTCTTGTAAAAAGGATGCATATTAGGAAAGTGAGAATAAAGCTAAAGTCCTTAGCTGCATATTTGATCGCTAACTTAAAGTGTTTGTAACCCTAAAATAAATTTAAAAAGACATCCCGTTCCCTTATAGCAGATTAAACAACACAGTGCTCGTGCTGTCTATTCTACCCCTCTCTAAACTGTAAAAAAAAACCTGGCTGATCCTGCACTTCCTGTGTGCTGACCACGGTAATCAGGGCTCCTGAGCCCTGATCACTGTGGTCAGTTTACGTGCCTCCATCATCCACAGCTCTACTCTGTCCCCCCGTCCTTCCCTCTATGCCTGTCAGTTTAAAATTGTCACTGCCAGCCCTTCTGTTTTATCCAGGCATACCACACTGTGTAAGTGTTTTTAAAAAAGAAGCCACTAAATACCTTTTTCAGATATCTTCCGGCCGCTTACGTGACACCCGGCTGCTCTGCTACTCCAGTCAATGCGCACGGGAGGGGCTGAGCAGCCAGCACTGTGGTCACGTGACCTTCCCGGCTGACATCAGAGGGAGATCTCGGTCCCTCCCACTATAGCCCTGGATGAGGGTAGCAGAGCGGCCGGGAGTCACGTAACCAGGCTAAATATAGCTGAAAAAGGTATTTACATGCTTCATTAAAAAAACAAAACACTTATACAGGGTGTTATGCCTGGATACAAGAGAGGGTCTGGCAGTGATTTCATCTTTAAAGTTACAAACATTTTAATGATGAAGTTTAATGCACTTATATTTTGTGTTCCGTGTTCCTTGTTTCCCCCCAATCAACGAGCTAAAAACATTTAAAGAAAAAAAAAGGTTTTCTATTTCCAATACACACCTTATGCCAGACCCAGTGATGTCATCATTGGGTTTCTGTGCTTCTCTATGCCCTTCAGGTAGATCATGGCTGGTGGAAGGGGTTTGCCTCAGTAGTCCTCTCAAGAGACCTCAGCCATGATGCTAGCAGTGGGCTGACTCTTGGGAGAAGTTATGCAACATCAAATACCTTGATAGATGGATGTCAGTCTGGAGAAGTGGGCTTTCCTAAGTAGGCTGCATTTGCAAGCAGACCACCCTAGGTAGCACCCACGTGTCATGTTGAACTTCCATGGAGAGTATGGCTGGGGAGAAAAGAACTAAATGATGCTGCAGGCCCTCAAGCCAGGAAATAAGGTTGGCTCTATCTGACTTGCTGCAGTAAACATTTTGAATACAGGAGAGGAGCCTGTGTACAACACTGAATGTAAGGGTGAAGCTCAGGTTTAAAGCCAGGGGGTCAGTATGGCAGCCAGGAAACGACTGTAGCTTTTGCAGAATGAGGAGTCAGCAAAGGTAGCCTCCACATTTTCCCCATAAATTTAGTCTGGAGATGGGCTTTAAGCTTAACACTAAGTAAAGTTGAATATATAATAAAACCAGAATATGTGTAGTAAAATATTCTTAATAACCATTTTAAACGGGTTTCTATGATTCCATTGTGTATTGACTGCTTTTAAGACATGCTGCATTGTCAACCCTTACTGACCATGTGACCACTTCTAAACTGTGTACAACTCCTAACATGCATTGCACCAGTCCCATGTTGAGGGACATGTAAGAGGGGGTTAAGAGGGTGTTGATATAGTTAGAGATTGCATGTGCTCTCTTTGTGATTGTAGGTGAGTATCTCACAAGCAGATAGACAAGATATTGATGGTGGGAGACAGACAAGAGTGTTGATCCTGTAACCAAGGAGGTTATTCAGTGTATGAGATTTCTAGTGTGCACGAGCAATGAATATGTAATAGGGCAGGGCTGTTGTTACAAATCAGGAGGCCCAACAGCCTACATGGCAGCGCCCCAACCCCCAGCCTGGGGCTACGATTAGAAATCATGGTGCCTGTACAGTGTGAATCAGCATTTCATTAATTTGGCTGGAGCTGTGTGTATGCAACATATGTTATGCTATGGAGATGCAGCAGCTGTATGAACAAAGGATGCAGGTGGATGCAGGTGTGTGGCCCCAAACATAGACATTGTGCATTTGGGGCCACTCACTTGCACCTGCACACCTGTCAAATTAGGACAGCTGCATGAACAAACCACTTAATCGTATGAGTCCTTAGGGCCCTTTCTGCTCTCTGCTCCCAACCCCTGGGCCCCTCTGTCAAACTAATAGGGCCCAGGCAAATGTAATTTAAGTCCTGGCAAGCCCAGTGGAAGCAGTGGTCATCTATTTATAACTGCTGCACTATATGTCCATGAATGCACAATAAAGCTGCCTGGGCCTCCCTGTTGAGCTGATGGGGCCCGAGCCTGGTACAGAAGGGCTCCTCCCAACCTAGTTTATATGTGGTCACTTACTCACCCATTACATCATTACAGGCAGGCTCTATCTAAAAGGGACCTAGCACCTGATGACACTATTCTCTGTAACCAGGACACTATTCTGGAACCCAGTGGCAGAATGGCTACTGCACCTGCTTACAGGGTTGTATAGCCTTAGGGGCAGCCCTGAAAAGAGATCAACTGTTTGGAGCACCTGCAGCAAAGGGTCACTACTACAAAGGTAGTGTAATCTTTTAAGACATAGTTTATGCAAATTAGACTACTTTATGTATGCTGGGAAACTACCATTGCAGTAAAGAAGCTTCTCCAGTAACATTTAGTTTCAGACTTTAAAACTTAAAATGATGGCATATAGGTAAGAGATATTACTATAACCACTTTTCCATCCTTGTTCCACCAACCATTATTTGGTGATGTAACCCTTTAATCAGCAGCATACCTACAGGGGTTGCAGGGGTCACAATTGTGACCCAATCCCATGCTGCAGGGGACCCGTGTGACCCCCCCCCGGCGGCATATAGGAAAACCAATCTCTCCATTTGGAGAAAATGGAGAGATTGATTCCTCTATATGCAGCCACCCCCACCGCTCCTCCTACCCAGCTTCTTTCTGCTGCCCCCTGTGTGCTCTCCAGCCCCCCTGTGCTCTTTCCTGGCCCCCTCCCCTCTCGGGGGATTTGTCATCATGGAGAGTGGGGAAGGGGGCCAGTAAATGTGTCATTTACCAGCCCTTTCCTTTTTCTGAATGGATACTGAATGGATACTGATCACTGACTCTGTCCATTAATAACTGAAACATTTGCTTCAGTTTGTGAATGAACGCGAAGCTCTGTATAGAGCTATTCCAGTCCATTAAATCAGTGCAGCTGAGGCTGCAAAGAGGGAGATTGAGGGCTGTGTCCTCAATCTCCTTTCTCTGTCTCAAAGGTAAAACATCAGAGGTATGTTGGGGCGCCTAGAAAAAATGATGAAAAGTAATAAAAAAATAATAATGTAAGAAAAAAAAATTGGTAAAAAAATAATAAAAAATAAAATACCAAAAATAAAAAAAACTACTGAGAACTACCAGGGTCACAAAAGTCTCACATGCTACTGGGCCCTGGCGTTCCACCACCAGGCTCGGAGGGAAGGGCCCCGGCCGGGGGTCAGGGGGCCCTTCATGGTTTTTTGCACCAGGGCCCTGAAGGCCCTAGTTAGGCCACTGTCATTGATCTGCACACTGCAAAGTACAATAGTTCCATCTTGATTCCTATTTCAACTAAGTACTATAGAAGAAAATACATAGAACCACACTTTTTAAAGCAGTCCATTACTTGTATCAGCTAATGAGAGAGTATAATCATACAGATTAGGCCCCATGCACATAGGGCTCCAGCTTTTAACTGCAGCCATGAGAGGCTGACAGTTGCTTCGGCTGGATGGGTCAACTAGCAGTACTTACATTTAGAGCAGTATGCACCCAGAGTTGAATGCCCAAAATGCAAGAAGTCTGCTTTCTGGGCATTCATCCCTTGGTGCATACTGCGCTAAACATTTGTAACATTTAGTGGACAGTCCAGCCTCTCAGAGGTTTACAGGCTGCTTGCAGCGACACTAGATGACTTACCTGTGCCCTCCACCTGCAGTTAAATGGCAAAATCTCATGCACCAGGGCTAAACGCCCAAAAAGTACTAAAGCAATCAAAAAGCTTTCACTCTAATCAGTGCGTAGCATGGTATTCACATGTCTCTTTCTATCACATATCCCAAAAATAAGAGGATTTTATTTTTCACGACAGTGGGTGGAACTATATAAATAATTCCTTTGCACCCTATTGGCCAGATGCACATCCAGAGCCGCTGGTGTGTAGTGGAAATATAACCTGAGCAATTTATTCTAAACTGCATACAGCCAAAAAATGATGGGAAATTCTACTTCAGTGCGTATTACATTCATATTGTGGTTTGATGGTGACCTCTAGGGGTTAGCAATGAACATAACAACCCAGCTTGAGACACTTGCTCTGGACTGGATTTTATTTAAAAATATTCACTTTTCTCTTCCTTACACACAAAGTTTAATTGTGAATTATGCATTAGTACCTATGCTGGTTTCGTACCATATCCCTGATGTGCTGAACTGGATCCGGGGGATTAACATAGGCTGGGAATAATTTTTCAAGCTGCCATGGCACTGGTCATGTGACAAGCCATCAGACTTCTTGTTTGGTGAAGTGGTTTTAGTACATATGGCTATAGGGCTGCAGTGAACAGCAAATAGTTAGGTATCATAGTATATGACAACTCCGGTTTTGCTGTGAAAAAAGCAATCCCTCTAGATAAATGGAAAAAAAGGTTTGCAAACATTGCAATAATGTTTGCAAACCTTTTTTCAAATTCATATCTTTCTCAGCTCTAAAGTCATTTGTGCTTGCTTTGCCATGTCCTATCTCAAACAGGTTTCTGAATGGGAGGGCCAGCACTCATTAGCATCAGAACAGTTTCAGTGTTGTAATAAAAAAACTGCAGTGTCAGCATTCCTTTAGGCAAGCCTTAGAAGTCTATGACATGCAATGGAGAAAGAGCGGCCTCACCATCCTTTTATTTTAAAGCTGGCTATACACTAGTGGAATTTTGCTTGAAATTTTACTTTTAAGCATGCTCATTGAGGGAGTCAAATTGACATTTGTTTTCGACTGAAGTGATATGAAAATTTAAAGAATCTCAAACAAACAAATTCCTAACAGTTAACGTGGTTTCCATTTGGAAAAGTCCATTCACTCCAAAATTAAAGTGAAACTAAGCACACACCGTTTAATTTACATTGTCCATTCTTTTTATGTATGTGGATGATGGCACTGTAATTATTTTAATATAAAAAAACCCATCTACCCAAGTACCTTTTTCCTAATCGATATACAGCTGTCACATGACCCAGATCTTTCCCAGCCTGTATGCTTCTAGTCCTCTGCTACTGGTCACATGTTCAAATAAAAAATAAAAAAACAGCGTTTGGAATAAAAAAAAAAAAATATTATCAATTAACTGTTTTAGATTGGTGTGCAAATATTTATTTGAAATCAAATCTTTAATATTTTGTGGAAATAACATGGTGTGAGTGAATTTCTGCCAGTCCTAGAATAAGAGGTAGGGGAAACCTCCATCAAACTACAAGTGATATCCTGCCCCCATTGTGTTTAGCTGGTTTGTGGACACATGTGTGACTCTATAGTCACATGGGCTGCTCAGATGTGAGAGGGAGGAAATGCTCAGCATACAAACTCACTGAAAACGGAGCATGTGCAGAGTTGCCACAGCTGCAAAACAAGACATGAACAGAAGGTGGAGATAGAGAGCAGCAGGATCAACCAGGTTTTTTGCAGAATACAGAAAACAAATCATAATAGTGACTGAGTGAGTATAAACAGCATGTAATACGCCATTTATTGATATTTTTTTATGATGTGGCTTTAAGGACACTTTAAATGTTAAGCAAACTGGATTTTTAAGTACTTTCAAATTACATTTTTCAAGGTGTCAAATGTACTGAGCACACGTATACAAATTTTTGTACAAAAATCTACTAGTGTATCACCAGCTTAATTCTCCCACATATGTATGACTGTTTGAGTAATTTTTTCATAAAAAGGGTTATTTTTGTGCTTCTAAATTTGCACTTTTGTTGTGTTAAGTGGTCCATTTAGATGCAACCAATGCTAAGAACAGTTTGTTAAAGCTGAAGTAAACCATAAAACACAGTGTATACTTCCCCTCCTTTCATGCTATGTACCGGCAATGATGTAAACCCTGTGGGCATATGCAGGAGTTACATTAGGGGCCATTCAATGGGCAAAGAAGATGACCGGGGACCTTGAAGTAGCAGCAAAGGAGATGGCAGAAGTGAGGGATTGAGCAGCAACTGACAGCACAGATCGATCAGCACTGGAGGAGGGCACACTCATATGGTAAGTGTGCCATAATGTGGAAGTATGCTGAGCTCACCCACCTTACTTCCACGTTTAAGGTGTTAAGGGTTAATAAAGCTAAAGAACACAATATCCTGGACTTTGTAAATCCATTCTATGCACTGTGTTACATACAATAAGTTGTGGCACTTTTTATTGCAATGTATCAATACAAACACCAAATGGGCATGGACAACACATCTGCATTGACTGTTTCCCATATACTTAATTAAAAATTGACAGAGAAAAATCTATTCTATCTGAGGTAGAAAATACAAATATTACTTCATTTCCAAGAGATATTCATTCATATTTTACAATACATGATATTTTCAATCTATTTCCAACAAGCAGAGCCAAAAGGGGCCATCCTTCCTTGCAAGACATTGTTGAAATTCAAGTCTTCAAGTAGAATGCTGATATCTGAAGAAAAATGGAAGTGTAGCCTCTAGCAACCAATTAAGTGTTACCTTTTCTTTCTAATGTGCTTTAGAAAAATTATAGCTGTATACTGATTGGTTGTTAAAGAGACTCTGTCATTTCAAGAATACTGAAGGCTGCTGATAGGCATGGAGAGGTGCACCTAACTGTAGAAGCTTTCAGTTGGGGGATTAACTAAAACTGGAGCCCACAGAAGGTGGTGCAGCTGTGCATGGTAACCAATTAGCTGCTAAGTTTTCATTAAATCGAGTATCACAATACCCATCACATGAAATATAACAGCCATCATAAATAGGGAATGCTTCCATGTAGAGAGTGGCATTAACACAGTGGTTTTTAACCCTGTCCTCAAGTACCCCCAACAGGCCATGTTTGCAGGTTTTCCTTCCTATCATGCACAGGTGCTTTAAATCAGAGTCAATGGCTCGGTATTTTGGACAGCTTTTTTATCAAAGACAAATTCCCAAACAATGGCTTGTTGGGGGTACTAGAGGACAGGGTTGAGAACCACTGCATTAACAGGTTCCATTAATATGTCAAAACAAGCGACAACTGTACACAATAGGCCAATCAACTTATGGACAAATATTTTTTGTCAAATGATGGCTTGTAGCAATCTAATAGCTAAAGTAGAGGTAGAAAAAGATAAAAGAGCTGACATTCGGGTGGCCCACCCCAGTCTTGGAAACCTGGGACCAGCTTATAAGTTTTATTGTCCAATTGTCCAAACTAAAGCTGAAGTTAGAAGCCGATTGTTACTGTGCACAGCTGTACCAAATGTTGTTTGCTTCAGTTTTAGTAAATCCCCTTAGAATGTGTTTCTTCACCCAAATTTTAAGCAGTAACGCTTATTTTTGACACTTAAAGGTAATGTCGGAGCTCGCTGCTAAGTCCTGCCCCCACATATTCCTATTAGTCCTTCACTATGATGGATTGCTTCAATGGCCAGTAGGAATGTCTGGAAGAAAGGTGGACACTTTAGTATTATGCAGACATGCAGAAGCTTTCTCTGATCAGAACTGCCTGGCATTTGGGTGAAGCAGAGGATACTGAAAGCTGCTGGCCATAATGCACAACCACCTCTGGGTGTCTGCGCTTCATACTGTCAACAGTTCTCAGTATTCTTAAAGTGAAAGAGTCTCTCTTGCAAGTGCAAAACCACCCCTTTCTTTTCCTCCAGTTACAGTTACGCTTTGGAGACATCTGATAGAGTAGCCCCAAAACCACTTCTAAAAGAGATGGTAAAAAAATGGTAGAGCTACAGAAAAATGGATAGTGTGAGCCACCAGAGAATCACTAAGTTGTTGACAAATATTTTGCTATAAACTTTTTTTTTCATACAATATAAAACCCAGCAAAGCCTCATGTAGGCTCTTCTTCCAGCTGTGAGCTAATATCAGTAGAGAGGCAACTATGGCAGGAAAGAATTTTCTGTTGTTATAGTAGTCCAACATATCTGGTTCTCACAGAGCTCCTATCTGTGAAAAGATATTTTATCAGATATCATTCTTCAGTCTTATTCCAAAGACTTTGCTTAAAATCATAATCAAGTTAAATTTTTCCTGTAAGAAGCCATTATTCCCAGGGCCCCCAGACACCAGAGGCTCCGGGGTCACACCTTGGATCATCATCTGGATAGTAAATAGAAACCGAATTGTTGTAGTAATACTCCAGACGGGAAAGAAGTTTCTTCACCACACCAGGGTGTTTGTCTGATAAATCACGAGTCTCTTTGGGATCACTGATGATATCAAACAGCCAGAGAGATTTTTTCCAAGAATCCAGAGAGGGAATGTCTGTGGCATTTGGTGGGGGAAACCAATGGTCACAACCTTTTCAGAGAGAAGGTAGAAATAGAGAAAAATAAAACTATAGTACTAAAATGACACAATTGTGGATGACACAAACATCTACTGTATTAAATCACAAGACTTGATGAACACATTGACTAATACATCCAACTCTGTGAAAAACTCTGTCAAGTTCCCTTTTCCCATAGCTTGGAACAAATATGTAAATTCTCCCTAACATGGCACATAAAATGTATGAAATACAAAGAGGAGACCAAGTGTAGGTACACAGCGATTATAACCAGTAAATGTCACCTCCATCTACAACAGTGGTTCTCAACTCCTGTTCTCAGGACCCACTAACAGGCCAGGTTTTCAAGATAACTGAAATACATCACAGGTGATATCTTTTGCTTTTTAGTGATTGCAGTATTCTAGTCTGCATCTCCCCAAGGTAATACTAAAAATCTGGCCTGTTGGTGGGTCCTGAGGACAGGAGTTGAGAACCAATGATCTACAACCAAGCTCCTAGTTTATTATGTACAATATATACAGTTGGAGCCATGGTGTTGGCACTCCTGACAACAATCCACCAAATCACCCTGCTGCCAGACCCCCATCTATCACTTCTTGGACTCTATCACTCCTCTTGTACAAATCCTCTACTGCAAAAATGTTAGATTCCTGTTGCTTCACTTCCAGTATTACAAAAAGGGACCACTCTGAATAATCCCAGTTTGCTAGCTGTACTTGAATGGTGTTGCTTCAGCAAATCAATAAGCCAGAGGCATGCAATTACCTCTTCCCGGTGGATCAGTGAATTTGGTAGCTACACAGTCTTTTGGAAGGTATCACCGGAGGGATTTACCAGGCCAGAGATACTTGGTACCTCTCCCCGACAGCGTAGCACACGGTAATAAGCGGACTACTGTTCCCAGCCAGTCCATAACTGCAAACACTGCGTTCCCCGTCCACAGCATTCTGCACTACTCTCAACACTTCTCCTCTTGCTTCTTGTACACTGACCTTCTCCAAAGGGCAAGCTCAGTGTTCCCTGGTCACAGAAATCTGCTCTTCTCAGTCCTACTGTTACTTCTCCTTCACCGATCTTCTCCTGTGTGAAAGTCCTGTGTTCCCTGGTCACCCCAGCCTGACACCAACTCCATAATGAAGATCTTTTTCCAGGAATACATCCTAGCAGCTCCTCCATCCCTCCTCCACGCTTGGCACCCCCCCCCCTCGTGGGGATGTCCTGTGGCAGCTACCTAATATTCCATTCTCCTTTTCTCCTGCACCATTCGAACTCCCGGGCAGCATGTGACCCCAGCTTACCAACTTATATGGGAGGCCTGCCCCCTGCCAATACCGAATGGTAATTGGTCAGAGCTCCTCACATGAGCTACCTGCCACTCAAACTTTAGGTCCAACCTCTGTTCCAGAACAATCTTCCTGAAAGCAGGGTAGGTGCTTCTGAGTCAGAGCACAGGTGGTCACACCCACCACTACACTAAAAACTCCCAATCTCAAATCAAAACAAACAGGCCTAACCTACAGCACAGGCCTGTCTAAATTTGCCTACACTGATATCTTAAACCCTGAAATTCCTATTCTAGCACCTACCCTCTGGTAGAAGGTGCTACACAGTATATAGCTTAAATACAGCAAAATATGATAGTACTACTCATAGCTCCCAACTATCACTGATTTAAAGGGAATGTCCCTGATTTGGAACAAAGTCCCTCTGTTCCTCTTTCCTCCTCATTTCTCCCTCATTTTAATCTGATCTATATATATAGTTGTATATAAAATGCACTACTTATCTTTCAAAACGTGTTTCAGTGCGCTAAACCATTTATCCAATTTCTAAATTTCTGCATTGGTAAATTTCATAAGCCAATATAAAGAAATAGAAGTGGTTAAAAAAAGCACCCGTGGGTTTAACTAATCATTTTTTTGTATAATTCAACTTTAAGGTGGCACGGCAGGGGATGTGTCTTATGCCTACATACTTTTGCTAATTGGTGTCCCTCGTTCCAATTGCAAAAACTTGGGAGGTATGTACTACTTGTCATTTGTGCCAAAGTATATCACCATAATTCATGCTCCAAGAGTTTGAGAGTATGACACAAAAGCAATTGCATCTGTTCCCCTAGGGGTGTTCACAGGTGGATGGATGGTAGGCGATGTAGAAAAGTAAGATACTTTGGGATTTAGATGCAGGAGGGAGTGGTGGGAATATTGCCTGCAGGAGTAAGGAGTAAAGATGTTGAATGCAGGAGCGAGGGGTATGGATGTTTAATGTAGGAAGGAGGGGTCTGAATGTTAAAGCAGGGGGGAGGGGTTTGGCTATTAACCACTTGAGCCCCGGACCATTATGCTGCCTAAGGACCAGAGGTCTTTTTCCAATTTGGCACTGCGTCGCTTTAACTGCTAATTGCGCGGTCATGCAATGCTGTACCCAAACGAAATTTGCGTCCTTTTCTTCCCACAAATAGAGCTTTCTTTTGATGGTATTTGATCACCTCTGCGGTTTTTATTTTTTGCGCTATAAACGGAAAAAGACCGAAAATTTTGAAAAAAAATGATATTTTCTACTTTTTGTTATAAAAAAAAATCCAATAAACTAAATTTTAGTCATACATTTAGGCCAAAATGTATTCGGCCACATGTCTTTGGTAAAAAAAATGTCAATAAGCGTATATTTATTGGTTTGCGCAAAAGTTATAGCGTCTACAAACTAGGGTACATTTTCTGTAATTTACACAGCTTTTAGTTTATGACTGCCTATGTCATTTCTTGAGGTGCTAAAATGGCAGGGCAGTACAAAACCCCCCCAAATGACCCCATTTTGGAAAGTAGACACCCCAAGGAAATTGCTGAGAGGCATGTTGAACCCATTGAATATTCATTTTTTTTGTCCCAAGTGATTGAAAAATGACAAAAAAAAAAAAATATTTACAAAAAGTTGTCACTAAATGATATATTGCTCACACAGGCCATGGGCCTATGTGGAATTGCACCCCAAAATACATTCAGCTGCTTCTCCTGAGTATGGGGATACCACATGTGTGGGACTTTTTGGGAGCCTAGCCTCGTACGGGGCCCCGAAAACCAATCACCGCCTTCAGGATTTCTAAGGGTGTAAATTTTTGATTTCACTCTTCACTGCCTATCACAGTTTCGGAGGCCATGGAATGCCCAGGTGGCACAAAACCCACCAAAATGACCCCATTTTGGAAAGTAGACACCCCAAGCTATTTGCTGAGAGGCATATTGAGTCCATGGAATATTTTATATTTTGACACAAGTTGCGGGAAAGTGACACTTTTTTTTTTTTTTTTCCATAAAGTTGTCACTAAATGATATATTGCTCACACAGGCCATGGGCATATGTGGAATTGCACCCCAAAATACATTTAGCTGCTTCTCCTGAGTATGGGGATACCACATGTGTGGGACTTTTTGGGAGCCTAGCCGCGTACGGGACCCCGAAAACCAATCACTGCCTTCAGGATTTCTAAGGGTGAAAATTTTTGATTTCACTCTTTACTGCCTATCACAGTTTCGGAGGCCATGGAATGCCCAGGTGGCACAAACCCCCCCCCCCCCAAATGACCCCATTTTGGAAAGTAGACACCCCAAGCTATTTGCTGAGAGGCATGGTGAGTATTTTGCAGCTCTCATGTGTTTTTGAAAATGAAGAAAGACAAGAAAAAACAATTTTTTTTTCTTTTTTCAATTTTCAAAACTTTGTGACAAAAAGTGAGGTCTGCAAAATACTCACTATACCTCTCAGCAAATAGCTTGGGGTGTCTACTTTCCAAAATGGGGTCATTTGGGGGGGTTTTGTGCCACCTGGGCATTCCATGGCCTCCGAAACTGTGATAGGCAGTGAAGAGTGAAATCAAAAATTCACGCCCTTAGAAAGCCTGAAGGCGGTGCTTGGTTTTCGGGGTTCCGTACGCGGCTAGGCTCCCAAAAAGTTTCACACATGTGGTATCCCCGTACTCAGGAGAAGCAGCAGAATGTATTTTGGGGTGTAATTTCACATATTTCCATGGCATGTTTGAGCAATATATCATTTAGTGACAACTTTGTGCAAAAAAAAAAAAAAAAAAAATTTGTCTCTTTCCCGCAACTTGTGTCGCAATATAAAATATTCCATGGACTCGACATGCCTCTCAGCAAATGGCTTGGGGTGTCTACTTTCCAAAATGGGGTCATTTGGGGGGGGTTTTGAACTGTCCTGGCATTTTATGCACAACATTTAGAAGCTTATGTCACACATCACCCACTCTTCTAACCACTTGAAGACAAAGCCCTTTCTGACACTTATTGTTTACATGAAAAAGTTATTTTTTTTTGCAAAAAAATTACTTTGAACCCCCAAACATTATATATTTTTTTAAAGCAAATGCCCTACAGATTAAAATGGTGGGTGTTTCATTTTTTTTTTTTTCACACAGTAATTGCGCAGCGATTTTTCAAACGCATTTTTTGGGGAAAAAACACACTTTTTTAAATTTTAATGCACTAAAACACACTATATTGCCCAAATGTTTGATGAAATAAAAAAGATGATCTTAGGCCGAGTACATAGATACCAAACATGACATGCTTTAAAATTGCGCACAAACGTGCAGTGGCAACAAAATAAATACATGTTTAAAAGCCTTCAAAAGCCTTTACAGGTTACCACTTTAGATTTACAGAGGAGGTCTACTGGAAAAATTACTGCCCTCGATCTGGCCTTCGCGGTGATACCTCACATGCATGGTGCAATTGCTGTTTACGTTTGACGACAGACCGCCGCTTGCGTTCGCCTTAGCGCGAGAGCAGGGGGCGACAGGGGTGCTTTTTTTTTTTTTTTTTCTTTATTATTTTTTTGCTTTTTTAATCTTACTTTTAAACTGTTCCTTTCATATTTTTTTTTTTTAATCATTTTTATTGTTATCTCGGGGAATGTAAATATCCCCTATCATAGCAATAGGTAGTGACAGGTACTCTTTTTTGAAAAAATTGTGGTCTATTAGACCCTAGATCTCTCCTCTGCCCTCAAAGCATCTGACCACACCAAGATCGGTGTGATAAAATGCTTCCCCAATGGCGCTATTTACATCCGGCGCAATCTAAGTCATGAAATGCTCGTAGCTTCCGGTTTCTTAGGCCATAGAGATGTTTGGAGCCACTCTGGTCTCTGATCAGCTCTATGGTCAGCTGGCTGAATCACCGGCTGCATTCTCAGGTTCCCTGTTGAGACAGGAGAGCCAGAGAAAAACACGGAAGACGGTGGGGGGGGGGGCATTCCCTCCCACGGCTTGTAAAAGCAGTCTAGAGGCTAATTAGCCGCTAGGATTGCTTTGACATGAAAGCCGACCGCTGGCTGAAAAGAATGATACCAAGATGATACCTAAACCTGCAGGCATCATTCTGGTATAACCACTCAAAGTCGTGAATGGCGTACCTGAAGACAAAAAAATGGTTAACAATGGTTAACAATAAAGCACAGTAAACAGTAAAGTATAAATAATTACATACCTGAAAAACAAACATGATAAAACATAATAACAATAACAATAACAATAAAACATTGCAGAATAGAATACAGTAAAAAAGAGCAGAACAATAGAGAGAGAGAATAGAGAGAGAGAACAATAAAACGACAACTATTTTTTTTTATTTCATATATTTTTTTTTTTTTACACTTTTTTTGTAACTAACTTTTATAACTGTAACCGGTTCCAGGTTCGGGTCTCTCAAAATGCGATGGCATCTTGGGAGACCCTGTGAAAGTGTGCCTAGTATGTGCAATGCTGTACCCTATGCTAATACTCAACTAGTGTATGGTAGCGTTCAAAACATTCACCAATGCAAAGACCAGGATTGTCAGGACAGAAGGGACAATAATAGCGGGTGTCACGCCTATATCTGCACTTGCTGCAGACACAACATCTTTTTGGGGGGGTTCTTTGGGTAGGGGTACTCGGGAGGACATAAAAATGCCTCTCATGCAGCCGACTGCATTTGGTTGGGGATGTGAATGGGGGAAGTACGGGCGCTGCAGAAGTGGTGGGTTCCCAATTAGGATTGGCGAATGCAGCAGGAAGGGCATTATGGGCACGACGGGCCTGTGTTTGTCTTCTTGGTGGCAGCGGGACACTACTTGTGCTTGCCACCTCACCTAGTGTTACTGCAGTGCTGGTTTGACTACGACCGGGGTGTACTACGCCGCTGGTGCTTGCCAGTTCCCCAAAACGCTACCAAAAAAACTGTTAGCGATCGCAGGGATCAGGCCTGACTCTGCGAACGCTGCAGTTATGCGTTTAGTGTTTTGTAAGTGACAGTGATCGATTGATACTGCACTTGGGTGGGCTGGGCTCGCCTGGGCGGAGGGGCAAAACGCAGGTGCTAGCAGGTATCTGGGCTGATCCCGCTAACACTGCGTTTTTGGGAACCCTAAACTGCTGGTGACGCTAGTATAGATCTGATCGGATCAGATATTGATGCGATCAGATACTATACCACTAAGGGAGGCATATGCTGCGTGTGTGGGTGTTAGCGGTACTGGCGCTAACCTGACGCTGCCTGGGGCTGGTGCTTGCCAGTTCACCAAAACGCTACCAAAAAAACTGTTAGCAATCGCAGGGATCAGGCTTGACTCTGCGAATGCTGCAGTTATGCGTTTAGTGTTTTGTAAGTGACAGTGATCGATCGATACTGCACTTGGGTGGGCTGGGCCGGACGGAGGGGCAAAACGCAGGTACTAGCAGGTATCTGGGCTGATCCCGCTAACACTGCGTTTTTGGGAACCCTAAACTGCTGGGGATGCTAGTATAGATCTGATCGGATCAGATATTGATCCGATCAGATACTATACCACTAAGGGAGGCGCATGCTGCGTGCGTGGGTGTTAGCGGTACTGGCGCTAATCTGACGCTGCCTGGGGCGACGCATATCACCGTCGGGCGATCGGGGGGCTAAACCTTTATTCGGTAATAAACGGCGGGTGCCCTGACACTATAAAAAATAAACGAACTAACCAGCGTCAACCGTAACGGTTATACGGTGATCAGTGGTGAAAGGGTTAACTAGGGGGCAATCAAGGGGTTAAAACATTTATTAGGTAGTATATGGGGGTCCCTGACGCTATAAAACGCTGACTGCGAACCTAAATATTTACCTCACTAACTAGCGTCACCAGCGACACTAATACAGCGATCAGAAAAATGATCGCTTAGCGACACTGGTGACGGGGGGTGATCAAGGGGTTAAAACTTTATTAGGGGGGGTTAGGGGGGTACCCTAGACCTACAGGGGGGTAACAGTAACTGTGCTAACACAGTAACTGTCACAAACTGACACCAATACAGTAATCAGAAAAAAAAAAAAAAAATGCTGGTGTCAGTTTGTGACGGGGGGGGGGGGGGGGGGGTGATCGGGGGGGATCGGGGGGCGATCGGGGGGCGATCGGGGGGGGGATCGGGGTGTTTTGTATGCCTGGCATGTTCTACTGTGTGTGTGTGTGTTGGTGCACTCACTCACATGTCGTCTCTCCTCGGGCCGGAACGGAAACTACCGACCCGAGGGGAGATGACATCACTTCCTTTGCTGCTGTTTAGCATACAGCAGCAAAGGAGTGTTCCCATTGGCCGGCGGCGATCGCGAGGGGGGGGCCACGAACGGATGGCCTCCCCCTCGTCTCTGATCGCCGGGGGACAGAACGGGACCGCCTCGGGCGGCGGGGGGGTCCGATCGGACCCCCCACCCGCGGGAGGCAAATCACGTACATGTACGTGATTTTGCCTGCCCGTGCCGCCTTGCCGACGTACATCGGTGTGAGGCGGTCCTTAAGTGGTTAAAGCGGGGTTCCACCCAAATTTTGAACAATATCTGTATGTATTCTCTTCCTTGCCTAGATGCTGACATGCCGTTAAAAAAAATTTAAATCGCCGTAATTACCTTTTATTTTTCTATTCTTCTTTGCACTTCCTGGTTCTCCTCCCGTGGGAGTAGGCGTGTTTCTAGCCTCTCCCAGACTCCTGGGAGCTAGTCTCAGGCTTCCCAGGATGCCACTGAGCATGTTCGGGAACGAGCGGTGAATGCTGGGAGCACAGCATTCACCGCATCCAGGAAATAAATGCTTGTGGGCTTCAAATGCCCACAATGAAGATGGAAACCGCCTGCAGTGAATAATATAAGTTATTCTTTCCGACGAAATCTGACACAGGCGGACATATTACACACAATATGTGAGTATGTAATGCTGAGAAGAAAAGTTTGTGAATGAACTAAAAAAAAAAAAAAACAATAGATAGGTGGACCCCCGCTTTAAATGCAGGATAGAGGAGTATGTTAAAAAATGCATAAAGGAGGAGTATGGTTAAAAAAATTCAGCAAGGAGGGGTATGGATTTTAAAGAAGGTGTGAGAGGTATGGATGTTAAATGCAGGAGTGAGGAGTATGGATATTAAATGCAGAAGAGAGGGATATGGATGCTAAATGCAGGAGTGAGGGGTCTGAATGTTAAAACAGGGGGGAGGGATATGGATATTTAATGCAGGAGGGGGGGGGTGTATGGTTGAAATATGTAGGAGGGAGGAGTATGGATATTAAATGCAGGAGTGAGGAGTATGGATATTAAATGCAGGAGTGAGCAGTATGGATATTAAATGCAGGAGTGAGGGGTATGGATGTTAAATACACGAGGGAGGGGTATGACTGGTAAAGCAAAAGGGAGGGGTTTGTATATTAAATGCAGGAGGGATGTGTATGGTTAAAAAATGCAGGAAGGAGGGGTATGGATGTTAAAGAAGGAGTGAAGGGTATGGATGTAAAATGCAGGAGTGAGGAGTATGGATATTAAATGCAGGAGAGAGGGATATAAATGTTAAATGCAGGAATGAGGGGTCTGAATGTTAAAACAGGAGGGAGGGATATGGATATTAAATGCAGGAGGGGGGTTTATGGTTAAAAAATGCAGGAGGGAGGAGGATAGATATTAAATGCAGCAAGGAAGAGCATGGATATTAAGTGCAGGAATGAGGAGTATAGATATTAATTGCAGGAGTGAGGGGTATGGATGTTAAATGCAGGAGTGAGGGGTATGGATGTTAAATGCACGAGGGAGGGATATGGCTGATAAAGCAGAAGGGATATGAAGGTTAAAGCAGAAGGGAGGGGATGTATGGATGTTGCATGCAGGGAGTTTGTGTATTTTAGATCTATAGGGAGATTCTATATATTGACGTTTTTCGAAGCTACAGGGGAGGACAGGGTCCTGATGCACTTCTTGGGTGTACATTATGGCTCAGAAACTACAAGCCATACCAAAGCAATTAAATTCCATAGACATTGAAAGCAAATAATTTTAGTGCATGAAACCACAGTCCTTATAGCTGAATGTTTTGTGTAAATACTTCCTAGTGAAGCCCACCGGGACCTGCCAAAATCAAAGCAAATGATACCTGGATATCCAGTCAGTAGTTTCCATTTCCCATGTCGAATAGCAGCATGAACTGATATATTGAACTGTGAATAATCATAATCAGGAATGGTGCTGGACAAGGGCATCCTGGTTTCATTATTTGCAGAACCTAAGAAAGAATAAGTATGTAAAGAGCTTTCAGCATGTTATCCTTATATTTGCTGTCAATGACAAGGTTAAGCTATCAAACCATCCCCAGCTAATCACGGTTTACATTTCAGTTGTGTAGATACACTGAACAATACTAATTAGATACACATAGTACCCCCATAACCACAGTTGGGTCCCAGGACTATTTTTTGTAATTTGAATGTCACTACTGGCATCAAGCACTATGTGCCCATAGTAGGCCTCTCTAAGGCTGCCCAAATGGCTTCCACACCCAATATATATTGTTGTTCCCACCTGTCATTAAGCAGGAGCCAAAGTGGTGCCAATCAATTCCATTAGCTGCTTCTAGCACAAGGAGTATGATCAGATGACTGCAGACTGTATCACATGCAGGGGTGCTTGACTAGTGCTTATCACAGCAGCTTATTGGCGCAGGACATCCAGAAAAGACCCTGACGCAGCATTCAAGAAATGTTCACAGACCACTGAATGTAATGTAATGTGCGTTACTTACATGGGGAAGTGTCCACAAATAAAGGGTCTATATTATGCAGCAGTTCTTTTCTCGGGGATGGTCTTCCTTCACTAATGACGAATGCAGAACGGGAAAAATCATTACTTGATTAATGTATGCTAGCAGCATTATATTCTATTTATGTACTCTACCACAATTGGGGAATTCTTTTGACAAGAAACTAGTTAAAGAAACAAACATCACAGTGACTATATACTATACAAGGCACATAATCTACATCTACATGAGCTGTAAGATTTCTGCAGGATCATTTCAAGTTCGTACAAAATACATTATTAATGCTCTGTTGTCAAAATGTCAAAATCAGATAGGGGATTTCCAATGAAACGTAAAATCCTCAGGTATTAAAATCATGTTACATCAGTGCTACCCATAGGTGTGTGCAGGGGATGTGCCTGGGTACACCCTAATCACCCAGTGTGGTGCAGATTCCCCCTGCTCATATTTCACCAAAGCCCCCCAATGGGGCTCCTGAAAAATTTTAAAAAAATAATACAAATAAAAAACTACTGACACATCAATCTCTGCCCTACTTACACATCCACTGCTCTACTGACACTGTCTATGTTTTAATACATTTATTTATAAGTGTGTGTGTGTTTGTGTGTATATATACTCTATATTGTCAAATGTATTGGGACACCTGCCTTTATACGCACTTTACACAAACATTAACCACTTCAGCCCCGGAAGGATTTGCCCCCTTAATGACCAGGCCATTTTTCCGAAAAGGCACTGCGTCGATTTAACTGACAATTGCGGTTAAATACCCAACAAAATTGACGTCCTTTTTCACCCACAAATAGAGCTTTCGTTTGGTGGTATTTGATCACCTCTGTGATTTTTAATTTTTGCGCTATAAACAAAAAAGACCGTCAATTTTGGGAAAAAACAATTGTTTTTACTTTCTGCTAAAATACATATCCAAAAAAATAAAATATAAAAAACAAATTTATTCATAAGTTTAGGGCGATATATATTCTTCTACATATTTTTGGTAAAAAAGAAATAGGCGTATATTGATTGGTTTGTGCAAAGGTTATCGTGTCTACAAACTACGGGATAGTTTAAGGGATTTTTATTTATTTTTTTATTGTTTTTACTGGTAATGGTGACAATCTGCGATTTTTAGCGGGACTGCGACATTGTGGCACACAAATCTGACCCCAAATTACACTTTTTGGGGACCAGTGACATTATTACTTTGATCAGTGCTATAAAAATGCACTGATCAATGTAAAAATGTCACTGGCAGGGAATGGGTTAACACCAGGGGGCGATCAAGGGGTTAAGTGTGTTGCCTGGGTGTGTTCTAACTGTAGAGGGGATGGGCTTACTGGAACATGACAGAGATCACAGTTCCCGATCACTGGGAACAGTAGATCTCTGTCATGTCTTCTGGCAGAACGGGGAATCGTCTTGTTTGCATAGGCAGTTCCCCGTTCTGCCTCTCCTGACCGCGATCGGGGGTCGCTGACAGACATCGAGTCCGCGGGACCCACGGGACCCGCGGGCACACTCCCGTGGTGCACATCGTGCTTGCACATGCCCGCTATCCTCCTTGCAAAAAACGACGTACAGGTACGTTGGTTCACGCACGAGAGCCGACCTGCCGCAGTATATCTGCGTGAACTGGTCAGCTAGTGGTTAATGGCATCCCAGTCTTAGTCAGTAAGGTTCAATATTGGGTTGGCCCACCCTTTGCAGCTATAACAGCTTCAACTCTTCTGGTTAGGCTGTCCACGAGGTTTAGGAGTGTGTCTATGGGAATTTTTGACCATTCTTTCAGAAGTGCATTTGTGAGGTCAGGTACTGATGTTGCACGAGAAGGCTTCACTCTAGTTCATCCCAAAAGTGTTCTAATCGGGTTGAGGTCAGGTCTCTGTGCAGGCCAGTCAAGTTCCTCCACCCCAAACTCGCTCATCCATGTCTTTATGGAGCTTGCTTCGTACACCAGTCATGTTGGAACAGGAAGGGGCCATCCCCAAACTGTTCCCACAAAGTTGGGAGTGTGAAATTGGAGTGTGACGCCTTAAGAGCTCCCTTCACTGGAACTAAGGGGCCAAGCTCAACCCCTGAAAAACAACCCCACACCATAATCCCCCTATACCAAATAATTTGGACCGGTGCACAAAGCAAGGTCCATAAAAACATGGATTAGCGAGTTTGGGGATGGAGGAACTTGACTGGCCTCCACAGGGTCCTGACCTCAACCGGATAGAGCACATCTTTGGGATGAATTAGAGCGGAGACTGCGAGCAAGTCCTTCTTGTTCAACATCAGTGCCGGACCTCACAAATGCGCTTCTGGACGAATGGTCAAACATTCTCATAGACACACTTCTAAACCTTGTGGACAGCCTAACCAGAAGAGTTGAAGCTGTTATAGCTGCAGAGTGGGCCGAATCAATATTGAACCCTACGGACTAAGACTGGGATGACATTAAAGTTCATGTGCGTGTAAAGGCAAGTGTCCCAATACTTTTGGTAATATAGTTTATGTCTCTTGGGGAGATCCCCTTTACTTCCTGTACTCAAAAGGAATCAAGAGAAAAATTCCTTCGTAGACAGTTGTCCTTGGAACAGGAAGTTTGACCATTGGTACAGTTTCCCTCACCTCAAAACTCAAAATTTTCAGCCTCTATGACAGTGGTCACCAGGACAAATACAAGTAGTACGTCTACCTTGCAGGAACACAAAGAGCAATAAAAATACCACAGGGGCTCTTAAAGCAGAACTTAATTGTATCTAAGCACCACAAACCAAAAACGTTATTTAATACATTTTTGATATTCAAAGCAAACTCACTCGTCCTTTAATGTCTCCATGCTTTTTTTCATTGAGAAATCACTTTGAAAAAAACCCCCTGCCATTTTTAGCTGTGGCCATCTTGAGTGAGGGCAGAAGATTCAAGTAACACTTCTGGGAATCCATCTGCCCTTAGCTTAGCCCTTAGGCATGCAGGCAGGAGGGTGTGCTTAGCTAAGAAAGCCCCTCCTCCAGATAAAAGAAAAAAACGCCCATGAAGACTCCTGGAATGTATCACATCATTTTGGTCTAAGCCAGAACCAGAAAACAACTGAATATGTAAAAAAATGAAATGTAAAAAAAAAAAATCTATATACTAATGCTAACAGCATAAGAATTAAAAAATAGCTAATGTTGATTGAGAGAACAACGTTCCACTTTAATGTTCACCACTGTATCTGCTTTGTAAAGAAAAAATACCTGATTGTCTCCCATACATCGAACCCATCAAGGGGCTTCGTCCCATTGGTAGATCCTCCTGCTAGGTGTACTAATGTGGGCAACCAATCTGAAATATGGATCAGCTCTGGGCTTGTGACTCCAGTCTGTTTCAACAAGGGGCTTGTAACAAAGCCCACTCCTCGCACTCCTCCTTCCCAGAGCGTCCACTTCCTCCCACGCAGAGGCCAGTTGTTTCCCCCTTCTAAGGTCTGACCACCGTTATCTGTAAGCAAAATGTTATCCATCAACCAGGATGCTGAGACATGAATACAATTAAAAAAAATATCTAATTTTGGCAATATTTGACACAAAATAGGCTATGGAATTTACAGTCACTGGGACACTCTTAGCCATTTCTTGTTAAATATTGTTAAGGGGTGGGGGGGTCAGAGTAGCGGAAATTGGGATCTATATGGCCATTGTGGCTGCCCTGCAGCTCCAAAAGTCGGTGGGAGGGCAGAGGAGGGAAGCTGACAGCTGCAGGGCATTGGGTTTGCGAGGGGGATCAGTGCAGTGGGGTGAAGTGGCAGGGAGAGGGAGCTGGGGGCGTCACCCCCCTGAAAAATGCCACCCAAGGCAAATGCCTTGTTTGCCTCCCGATAGCATCGCCCCTGCCTTTGCTAATGGAGTTATTTTATAAGTTGGTGTAAAGCTGAAATTCAGCCACCCCTAGAAATCATAAAGCAGTGAAAAATGTAGAAATAAATTATCTGAAGTTTATTTTAGCAGTTTAACTAGCCTCTCAATGTCTGTGTCACAAGAAAAAAGCTCCAAAATTGAAAATCTTGGAAAAATCTTAAAATATTGCAAGCTCTTCCTTGCTGTTACTAAACCTGGCTTCAGGTATCTGGCTCTCCTAACTCTCACTCTACTTCTCCAGCTGCCCTCTCTCATGGTGGCCTCCACTGGACTCATACACTTAGAGGAAGTTAGAGTTGGAATCCTTCTATCCCCACAAAGCAATTTGAAGATTTGATTACATCTCCCTTGCTATCCCACTCCTCTTTTGAAGCTCATTGCATTTCTGCTTTTTTCTCCAGTTTCTCTCAGGATTTCTCTGTCTGCAACAGCTCACTCTCATCTTCATTGGACAAACGTGTCCTCTCACTACACACGGAATTAGGCCCCGACCACTACAACTTTGGCAAACAGATGACAGCAGAAGTCTCAAAAGACATAACCATGCTCTTAAGCCACTGTGGTGTAAATCTAAGTCCCTGCAAGATATAAATCTGGCCCCCAAAAATACAATTCCTACCAAACAGACCTATTCACCACTCCCGTCTAGTCCTGGTTAAAACTCTTTTCTACCTTCTAAAGCAAGGTATACATGCAGTTTTCTTTCTTTAAACCACTGACCTAGACAATTTTCGGGGGAAATGTGTACAAAGTTTAACTCATCACTTCCCCACCCACTGTGTCCACCCACTAGCTCATTCAAGGAGATTTCTAGTCATTTCAAATACAAGACTGGTGCTTAATGAGATCTCCACTGTCCAGATATCTCCCCCACCTAACATAACATGTCTCTCACCATATTCATTACTTTCTTCTTTGACCTCTTCAACACATACTTTTATTTGATGCCGACCTAACCACCTGCCCCCTTGGACCCCACTCTCTTACACCTACTAAGTTCACTCTTTTGCTCTAGTTTTCAACTCGCATCTTCAATCTCTCCCTTTCTACTGGCATCTTTCCCTGACCTCTAAAACATGCACTAGTCTGCCCCATACTTAAAAAGTGCTCCCTGGACCCCTCCAGTCTGAAGCCCATCTCCTTGCTCTCCTCTCTTTGCACCTCCAAACATTTAGAATACCCAGTCTACAATTGTCTGAGATGTCACTGCACTGTTAACAAGCTTCTCGACCCCTTACAATCTGGCTTACAGATGCAACAACACTCCACAGAATATGCCCTACCAAAACTTGACAACGACTAACTACTAAAACCAACGGCCACTACTCTGTACTTATAATCTTAGACCTTTTTGCCGCCTTTGCTACAGTTGACCACCTGCTTCTCCTCATAAAAACCCACTCCCTTGACCTCCAAGACTCTGCATTTTCCTGGTTCTCCTTCTACTAATCTCAGAGCACAGTGTCACCTACAACTGTATTGTCTCACCATCTCCATTCTGATGACACCCAAAGCTATTTCTCTAATCCTCTTCTTAACAAATGACACAATAAAGCTACTTATGCACTTCCTTGTTATCTCTTTCCTATATTATTGCAACTCCCTCCCAGTTGGCCTACCTCTGCATAGGCTCAGTCTATCTTGAAGGCTGCTGCAGGACCTGTTCACCCTACCAACCGCCCTGCTCTGTCAAAGCATCATAGAAGCTGCACACAGAGTGCAAACACTCTATGAATGGAGGAGACTGGTCTTTCATTCATTCACCTATCCTCAATTCATAGAGTGCTTTTCAGTGTCCATGAATGGAGGAAGGGGGAGAAAGGGTGAGCATGGTCAGCACTCTTGACAAGTTATATGACAGGTCCCTTGGTTTATGTTAGCCCCTGTGGCACCAGAAGATTATGGTTGCAGGGGAAAAGGGAATCAGTGGACACAGGATTTCAACTAAAACCACAGCCAGCAGCAAAAGGAACACTTTGCATTGATTGAAAATATTGTCCCTTGTGCTGATTTTTTATTTTAATTTTGACTAAACGTAGGCTTTAGCTCACTTTGGGGCAAAAGTACTTCAAGGGTGCAGGTTAAATGAAAACCTCCATACACACCATCCACTGACAACGCTATATTTATGTGTTCTTGATCATGATGCCACTCACCTGGTCTAGGTAGGTTATATTCCCTTTTCCCTCTGGACTAATCTTCCCCTCCTTCCTCTCTACCCCAGCCCTTTCCTTGCCTTCATTAAACTTAGTTGCACTATGCTCATTATGCCTGTTTAGATTATGATTTTGCCTCATAAACTACACTGTACTTTTCTGTTTATCAAAATATAAACCCTCCTATATAATTACCCCTGATGAAAGGACTTTGAACCTGAAATGCGTTGGGTACCACTAAGACTTATCCCAAATGTTGAGCACCGGAAAGTACTATCGGACATTGGAGTGAAACTACTTTGTATATGTATCGTCACAATTCTATTGCAAGATACCATTGTTTTTCATGTGCAATTGTGTTATTGTCAGTGTTTGTTTTATCAATCCTCATGTGCAGATGTTTTTTTTAGCATAGTCTTCTTGTCTTTCTTGTGTAATAAATCAACAAAATTTTTAAACAAACTTACTAGTGTCTTTGCCAATTTAAAGTCCCATTTTTCTCGGAGGAGTTGCAAATCACCTTTTCTAGGCTTTAGCTCATGTCAGAGCAATAAAATATAAATCCAGATTTGCTACGAGTTACTATAATTTGCACATTGTTCTTTGCTGATAAATAAATTGTTTATTCAAGGAAAAAACTTTTAGATAGTTATCTTCCATTAAAAGTCATTTTACCTGTATCTACAACCCAGCATCCTACAAATAAAATATCTTTATTTACAGGCACATTTAGCTGTGACCTCCCTGCCACCTGTACCTTCAATAGAGTCTTTGCATCATCTGCACAAATTCCTGCATATTTTTAAAAACTAAAAATTATCTATTGTCACACTGAACGTGGCCAGGCTTAAATTACTTGCGCTGCCTGTGGAGCTTTAAAGACAGCTCCAACACAGAGGCTGCGGTCCATTCTCAGCATGCAGACATAGAGAACTCCGGCCTCCTTAATGTTTCCAGAACATCAGAGCGGAACACCGAGTGTCAGTGACTCTCAATACTTTCCACCCGGTGAGAGTCACAATACGTCCGCTGCTCAGCAGGTGACATTGTGTTCTGACAATTATCTGAGCCCAGCTCCAAGCTACTATATGTTTTGTGTGTCAAGATATTATTAATAAAAGAGTCTTGTGTGGGCTAAGTTAGATGTGACAGATTGTCACTGACTTTATAATGTACCTCTCATCTTTACAAAACCATTTTGTGGGCTGAATCTAGACCCTCAGTGATGTCACCCTAGACCTTCAGTGATCTCAGCAATTCTGTTCTGCAGATCTGCCCTAGGGTGACATCATTGCTCTTCCATTAATTCAGTATGTAAACAGGGCATTAATATACCTTTGTGGAAATTCCTACCTCTAGGAGTGATTGGGGTTGAGTCTTCTTCTCCCTATATAATGCCACTGTAGGATTGGAGTGGCAGAGGATAATGGAAGATGTGACCCCGAAGCAATGAAAATGTGAGCTACAAGGGAGTTTGAGAAACACTCCTCTAGGGTAGACTCCAGGCATAAATGGGATTGGGAGTAAGGAAGAGCTGGACTGCTCCCCTTTATCCAGTACATTACCTGCCAAATACATTATATCTGGAGAGAAACTGAATGTGAATGTGATAGAACTGCTCTGTATAATGTTCCAAGTTTATAAGTAATGCAATGAAAGGCTGACAATCGCTTATTGGGAACAAGTTCCAAATTATCCTGTAAGAGAGGGTCTCCAACTGGGAGTGTATGAGTAGTCAATATGACAGAGTTTTTTTTAGCAAGGTGTGTCAAAAACCCTAATCCATTAATATCACATCAAGATGAAGAGAGGTGCACTGGGCAAGCATGGTCATTGCTGGTAGTCAGCCCGGGGCCTGTTTACATTTGGCATAGTCAGCAGGATGGGGTACGTGACCACATGTGGAAAAGGTGTCAGGTTTGCCAGTTGGGCCTTGAGCAGAAGGCGGAGCTAAAGAAAGAGTAGAACTCCAGCATCAATTGTTAGATGTGTTGGTGTTCGGCCACATATTGTGGTACCAATAAGTCTGGGATCAACGGTGGACACTGGGTTATGGTTTGTGCCCAGGAACAGGCTGGCTTTGTGCTGCTATGGTATCAGCAAAACGTTGGTGGCGATAGGCCCGTGTGGTAACCGGCTCTGAGCTTACGGGTGGGACGGGAGAGCTCAGGACCCCTTCTGCTGCTTGTAGTAAACAAGCAGCTGTTTAGCTTGCTTTTACCAGAAAGGGCATGACTGTATCTAAAGAATGGTATCTGGATGATGACTGTAACTGCAGCCATCATCCATATATCAACACCAATTTCCGAGGACGCACATATGCGCGCGTCCAGAAGTGGTTAACGTTTATGCTGTTTATATAAGTCACGCAACAGAATCTCAATCTTATAAATAAAAAAATATACAGTATTTATTATTTTGTTTTTTTGTTTTAGAAGCACATATCGGGTTTCTTTGGGTGAACACTTCTCAAACAAATGCCATTGGAGACGATTTACAAGTTGTCCTCTAATACAATGGGAAAAAAGATACTACTGTTGTATGTTGGGCATTCAGGTGACCAAGGTCAACAAGGTGACCAAGGTCAACAATAGCTTGACCTTTTGGCATATATGACTTATAGCATGTATGATACAATAGTGCCATCTAGGGGTTGAATTGGGAAATGTTTCACTCATAAAAGACTAATATAAAGAAAGAAGTGGGAAATATGCCTGTGTGGGATTGTCTACCTAAATATTCCAAATAAAAGCCCAACAGCATAAGCTGACAGGAGGACTCCATGATGACATAACAACAAAGAATGTTTGTGCCAGACGAAACATCACCTGGGGATGATGCTAGCACCCAATATCTGCAATCACTTGAATAGCTGGGAATCCTGGTTGCCTATAGAGATCGTAAAGCCGCTATAACCTGAGCTGAGTAACGTTTAGCGTATTTCTATTGTATAGATAGATAGTGTGTGTTTTATGTATAGCTCTCAGTATTGTATTCCTATAACTGAAATAGTTTGTATGTAATAATGCACATTAATATACCACAGAAGTTTTAATGCTTCCTTGTGTTTAATGAAAAGAATCTTAAAAGACGCAAAGCAAAACAGTTGGGAAATGATCTGAATATTGATTATTCCTTATATGCCACACCTCCTCCCATTTTTCCTATAATGTATGCTGTAAAGAGCAAAGTTGGACTTTGACAATTTTAGACGCAGCTTTTCACAGATTGGTGAACCTCTGCCCATCTTTACTTCTGAGACTCTTTTTATACCCAATCATGTTACTGACCTGTTGCCAATTAACCTAATTAGCTGCAAATTGTTTTTTTCCAGCTCTTCCTTGTTAGTACCACTTACTTTGCAATCTTATTGTTGCCGTGTCCTAACTTGACATTTTGCTGCCATCAATTTCAAAATGTCCCTATTTATTTTCCTAAAATTATACATTTTTTTTCATTTTAAACATTTGATATGTTTTCTATTTTCTATTGTGAATAAAATATGGGTTTATGAGATCTGCAAATCATTGCATTCTGTTTATATGTAGATTTTACACAGCCTCCCAACTTTTTGGGAATTGGGGTTGTACTTAATAATTGTTAAGCTCAAGCATATTTCACTCATCACAGTAAGTTGTATGCCACTGTGTGTAATATGTGAACGCTGAACAGTGATTTCTGTAGCTCACACCTACAATGGTGCTGAATTTATTTGATAGCATCAAAAACGCTTTACTGTAAAATATGAACATTATGGATGTTTGGTGCCCTCCAGTGGTAAGTAAGGAATGTAACAACTATGCATGAAATCGCCCTCAACATAAATTGGTTTCTCTACACTTTAACTGAAATACAGAAAATTTAATTTCAACAAAATTTTATTCTGTGATCTTATTTTAAACGCCAAATTCCACTCTGCAATCTTTTTTAATTTTAACCAAACCAAAACTTATCTTAGTTTTCAGTCCAGTGCCTGGATACATCTACACTAAGGCCTCCAACAGTGAGCTCTGTATATCACAATTCCTAGCTCCAGCAACCTGTCATGCAGTGGTTGTCCGTGCATTGTGGACGCACGGGCTCTGCCCCCCCTAACACCTCTGCCGCCCTCCCTATTCATGTGCCCGGCCCCTTTCAGAACGCCGAACACATGAAATGCTATGGCGGGGATAGGCGGGGGTGTGTATTTTAAAGCATGTGATTAGAGCCAGAGGCTCCAATAGGCTTCAAAATTGGGTGGGCGGGGGTAGTAGTAGTGTCATCAGTGGGTGGGAGGAGTTAGTAGTGTCACCATCACTAGGTAGGTGGAGTTATTAGTGTTGTCATCACTGGGTGGGTGGAGTTAGTAATGACGTTATCAGGTTTACCATATTTGATCTCAACTAAATCCCACTTCTCCAACATCTCCATTGGTTACCATGTTTTCTAAACTTCAGGTTTACCTGTAGAGAAGATGAGAACGGTGTTGTCCCAGAGTCCTTTCTGCTGCAATGCTGCTGTGACGTTTCCCACCGCCTCATCCATGGCGGACACCATCCCTGCGTACTGACGTCTTTTCTTGTCCTGGATGGAGCTATAAGGCTCAGTGTACTCCTCAGGAACTTGTAGAGGAGCATGGACAGCCTGGAAGGCCAGATAGAGGAAGAGAGGCTGCAAGAAGGATGCAGACATGTAAGAACCAGACACACTGTCTGGAATTTATTACAGGAAAATCAAAATTGCATAGACTGGCCCATCTTGTCTTGCTGTCAGTATACATAGATGATATCCAGTGGGCCGGTGCTAGACTATTTTGCGCCCTAGGTAAGACCAGCAACTTGAAAAATTGGGGGAAAAACTCAGCGCTTAGGATCAGACAAGGTGTGCAGCCTGCCCTAATAGACCCCCTAGGGGGCTAATTCATATGAGTAAGTAAAGTGGGGTAGATGGCGCTACCTATACTTGGGGGAAAAAAACTTCTCCCTGATGTTGCAAAAAATATGCACCCTTACATGTTACAGTGCTCAGATAATCAAATAGTGATACTACAATCATATATAACAACATGTGATCTACAATTTAAAGTGCAGCCAAACCAAATCAGTAATGACATATATGTGATAAGTGTCAAAATTAATTACTCCTGTGTAGGGATGAGCTTCGAGTTCGAGTCGAACTCATGTTCTACTCGAACATTGGCTGTTCGCAAGTTCGCCGAACAGCGAACAATTTGGGGTGTTCGCGGCAAATTCGAATGCCGCGGAACACCCTTTAAAAGTCTATGGGATAAATCAAAAGTGCTAATTTTAAAGGCTTATATGCAAGTTATTGTCATAAAAAGTGTTTGGGGACCCGGGTCCTGCCCAGGGGACATGGATCAATGCAAAAAAAAGTTTTAAAAACGGACGTTTTTTCAGGAACAGTGATTTTATTAATGCTTAAAGTCAAACAATAAAAGTGTAATATCCCTTTAAATTTCGTACCTGGGGGGTGTCTATAGTATGCCTGTAAAGGAGCGCATGTTTCCTGTGTTTAGAACAGTCTGACAGCAAAATGACATTTGGAAGGAAAAAACTCATTTAAAACTACCCGCGGCTATTGCATTGCCGACAATACACATAGAAGTTCATTGATAAAAACGGCATGGGAATTCCCCACAGGGCAACCCCGAACCAAAATAATAAAAAAAAAAATGATGTGGGGGTCCCCCTAAATTCCATACAAGGCCCTTCAGGTCTGGTATGGATATTAAGGGGAACCCCAGCCAAAATTTAAAAAAAAAATGACGTGGGGTTCCCCCTAAATTCCATACCAGACCCTTCAGGAGTGCGGCCCCCCCCCCTTGAACCGTACCAGGCCACATGCCCTCAACATTGGGAGGGTGCTTTGGGGTAGCCCCCCAAAACACCTTGTCCCCATGTTGATGAAGACAAGGGCCTCATCCCCACAACCCTGGCCGGTGGTTGTGGGGGTCTGCGGGCGGGGGGCTTATCGGAATCTGGAAGCCCCCTTTAACAAGGGGACCCCCAGATCCCGGCCCCCCCCCTGTGTGAAATGGTAAGGGGGTACTTACCCCTACCATTTCACTAAAAAACTGTCAAAAATGTTAAAAATGACAAGAGACAGTTTTTGACAATTCCTTTATTTAAATGCTTCTTCTTTCTCCTTCATCTTCTTCTGGTTCTTCTGGCTCTTTTGGTTCTTCCTCCGGCGTTCTCGTCCAGCATCTCCTCCGCGGCGTCTTCTATCTTCTTCTCCTCGGGCCGCTCCGCACCCATGGCATAGGGGGGGGGGAGGCTCCCGCTCTTCTCTTCATCTTCTTCTCTTCTTCATCTTCTTCTTCATCTTCTTCTTCTCTTCTTCCTTCTTCTCTTCTTCATTTCTTCTCCGGGCCGCTCCGCAGCCATGCTGGCATGGTGGGAGGCTCCCGCTGTGTGACGGCGTCTCTTCGTCTGACGGTTCTTAAATAACGGGGGGCGGGGCCATCCGGTGACCCTGCCCCCCTCTGACGCACGGTGACTTGACGGGACTTCCCTGTGACGTCACGGGGAATGCCACAGGGAAGTCCCGTCATGTCCCGTGCGTCAGAGGGGGGCGGGGTCACCGGGTGGCCCCGCCCCCCGTTATTTAAGAACCGTCAGACGAAGAGACGCCGTCACACAGTGGGAGCCTCCCACCATGCCAGCATGGCTGCGGAGCGGCCCGGAGAAGAAATGAAGAAGAGAAGAAGGAAGAAGAGAAGAAGAAGAAGAAGATGAAGAAGAAGATGAAGAAGAGAAGAAGATGAAGAGAAGAGCGGGAGCCTCCCCCCCCATGCCATGGGTGCGGAGCGGCCCGAGGAGAAGAAGATAGAGGACCCTGCGGAGGAGATGCTGGACGAGAACGCCGGAGGAAGAACCAGAAGAGCCAGAAGAACCAGAAGAAGAAGAAGCATTTAAATAAAGGAATTGTCAAAAACTGTCTCTTGTCATTTTTAACATTTTTGACAGTTTTTTAGTGAAATGGTAGGGGTAAGTACCCCCTTACCATTTCACACAGGGGGGGGGGCGGGATCTGGGGGTCCCCTTGTTAAAGGGGGCTTCCAGATTCCGATAAGCCCCCCGCCCGCAGACCCCCACAACCACCGGCCAGGGTTGTGGGGATGAGGCCCTTGTCTTCATCAACATGGGGACAAGGTGTTTTGGGGGGCTACCCCAAAGCACCCTCCCAATGTTGAGGGCATGTGGCCTGGTACGGTTCAGGAGGGGGGGGGCCGCACTCTCGTCTCCCCCTCTTTTCCTGCGGCCTGCCAGGTTGCGTGCTCGGATAAGGGTCTGGTATGGATTTTTAGGGGGACCCCACGCCGTTTTTTTTTTTTTTTTTTGGCGCGGGGTTCCCCTTAAAATCCATACCAGACCTGAAGGGTCTGGTATGGAATTTAGGGGGAAACCCACGTCAATTTTTTTTTTAAATTTTGGCTGGGGTTCCCCTTAATATCCATACCAGACCTGAAGGGCCTTGTATGGAATTTAGGGGGACTCCCACATCATTTTTTTTTTTTAATTTTGGTTCAGGGTTGCCCTGTGGGGAATTCCCATGCCGTTTTTATCAATGAACTTCTATGTGTATTGTCGGCAATGCAATAGCCGCGGTAGTTTTAAATGTGTTTTTTCCTTCAAAATGTCATTTTGCTGTCAGACTGTTCTAAACACGGGAAACATGCGCCCCTTTACAGGCATACTATAGACACCCCCCAGGTATGAAATTTAAAGGGATATTACACTTTTATTGTTTGACTTTAAGCATTATTAAAATCACTGCTCCTGAAAAAACGGCCAATTTTAAAACTTTTTTTTGCATTGATTCATGTCCCCTGGGGCAGGACCCAGGTCCCCAAACACTTTTATTGACAATAACTTGCATATTAGCCTTTAAAATTAGCACTTTTGATTATTCATGTTCGTGTCCCATAGACTTTAACGGTGTTCGCGTGTTCGAACGAATTTTTTTCCTGTTCGCATGTTCTGGTGCGAACCGAACAGGGGGGTGTTCGGCTCATCCCTACTCCTGTGTATAAAAAATAATATATTAAATACCATAAAAAATTACCAAATTTATCAAAAATTCACCAAAAAATTAATATGTGTATCAACAAAAAAGTCCAAGTGATAAAAAGTCCCAAAAACAGTGTTAATAATGTGGAATTGGTAAAGCTCCAAAATAGCCCAGTGTTCAAGCGATCAGGTGACTCTTGTGCTCAACAGATCAGGTGACTCATGTGCTCTCCCTTATGGGTCCCCACTCACCAGCTCCTGTTACCCCTGCGGGGGTGATCGGCATATATGGATAGCCATGGGTAATCTCCCTTGATGGCTCTACCAGTGGTCCGCCTGCAGCCTATTGGGCCTCTACAGCCGCTCCACCGGGCCAGGGCATCCAAACCGGTCTCCCACTCAGCACCTCACCAGTCACAGTATCCAGAAAAATGTTCAGCAACTTCCCAAGGCTAGGTCCTGCGCCATTTTTGATAATTCTTTGTGTTATATAGACTTGGTCAACAAACCTGAGGGAAGAGATGGCACCAGGATGCACTATGGGAAGAAGGTAATCCAGCGGAGGCAGTGTGATGCTTTGTCTAGTGGAGTCCATGCAACAACGCTATCACACTGTTAATGTGGAATTGTTAACAACGCTATCACACTGTTAATGTGGAATTGTTAACAACGCTATCACACTGTTAATATGGAATTGCCAACAACGCTATCACACTGTTAATGTGTTAACACTGTAACACTGTTAAAGCAATTCCACATTAACAGTGTGATAGCGTTGTTAACAATTCCACATTAACAGTGTGATAGCGTTGTTAACAATTCCACATTAACAGTGTGATAGCGTTGTTAACAATTCCACATTAACAGTGTGATAGCGTTGTTAACAATTCCACATTAACAGTGTGATAGCGTTGTTAACAATTCCACATTAACAGTGTGATAGCGTTGTTGGCAATTCCACATTAACAGTGTGATAGCGTTGTTGGCAATTCCACATTAACAGTGTGATAGCGTTGTTAACAATTCCACATTAACAGTGTGATAGCGTTGTTAACAATTCCACATTAACAGTGTGATAGCGTTGTTAACAATTCCACATTAACAGTGTGATAGCGTTGTTGGCAATTCCACATTAACAGTGTGATAGCGTTGTTGGCAATTCCACATTAACAGTGTGATAGTGTTGTTGCATGGACTCCACTAGACAAAGCATCACACTGCCTCCGCTGGATTACCTTCTTCCCATAGTTTGGCTGCACTTTAATTTGTAGATCACATGTTGTTATATATGATTGTAGTATCACTATTTGATTATCTGAGCACTGTAACATGTAAGGGTGCATATTTTTTGCAACATCAGGGAGAAGTTTTTTCCCCCCAAGTATAGGTAGCGCCATCTACCCCACTTTACTTACTCATAAGGCCAGCTACTTACACCCCCCCCCCCCCCCCAAAAAAAAAGTATTAAAGCAACAAAACATGAAAACTGATAAATTTCTCCAGCTAACAGAGAGAGAGAGAGAGAGGAAGGAAACAGTGGGCCCAGGAGAGCACAGCGGCACAGCAGGACCTGGATAGGAGGGGCAGCATTTAGAGAAACTGATCTCCTCCATCTCTCTCCTGCAGGCGCCAAATGGGAGGGAGAGGAGAAATCGGCATTCAGCAGCTGCAGGGGAACGATTTCTGTACATGCCGCTGTCTTATTACGACATGCCATGGCTGCCTAGTTTGCCTAGTGGTAGCACCGGGACTGCTGCCGGGGAAGCTGACAATCACTGTAGTAATTAGCTGGTTCATTCAGTGCAGAGGCGTAACTATCACCTTCAGGGCCCCGGTGCAAGAAACCATGATGGGCCCCCCTTCCATCTGAGCCCTGGGCTTCCAATTTTGGGAGGGTGTCCATGGACTCTTCAATTCTGCCCATCAAAGCCCATCCATACTGCCTGAGTTCTGCCTATCAGTGTTCCTCAGTGCCCATCAGTACCACCTACCAGTGCCCATAAATGCCACCTATTAGTGCAGCCTATCAGTGCTCATCAATGTGGCCTATCAGTGCTCATCAGTGCCTCCTATCAGTGCCCACCAGTGCCTCCTATCAGTGCCCATAAATGCCTCCTATCAGTGCTCATCAGTGCCTCCTATCAGTGCTCATCAGTGCCTCCTATCAGTGCCCACCAGTGCCTTCTATCAGTGCCCATTAATGCCTCCTATCAGTGCCCATCAGTGCCTTTTATCAGTGGCCATCAGTGCCTTCTATCAGTGCCCATCAGTGCTTTCTATCAGTGCCCATCAGTGCCATCTATCAGTGCTCATCAGTGCCTTCTATCAGTGCTCATCAGTGCCCTCTATCAGTGCTCATTAGTGCCTTCTATCAGTGCTCATCAGTGCCTTCTATCAGTGCCCATCAGTGCCTTCTATCAGTGCCCATCAGTGCCTTCTATCAGTGCCCATCAGTGCCTTCTATCAGTGCCCATCAGTGCCTTCTATCAGTGCTCATCAGTGCCCATCAGTGCCTTCTATCGGTGCTCATCAGTGCCTTCTATTAGTGCTCATCAGTGCTCATCAGTGCCTGCTATTAGTGCTCATCAGTGCTCATCAGTGCCTGCTATTAGTGCTCATCAGTGCCTTCTGCTAGTGCTCATCAGTGCCCATCAGTGCCTTCTATTAGTGCTCATCAGTGCCTTCTATTAGTGCTCATCAGTGCCTTCTATTAGTGCTCATCAGTGCCCATCAGTGCCTTCTATTAGTGCTCATCAGTGCCTTCTATTAGTGCTCATCAGTGCCCATCAGTGCCTTCTATTAGTGCTCATCAGTGCCTGCTATTAGTGCTCATCAGTGCCCATCAGTGCCTTCTATTAGTGCTCATCAGTGCCTGCTATTAATTTCTATCAGTGCTGTCTGCCTTCTCAGGACAGCACAGCTCTGAGCGGAGATTTTGTGTCATAGTTAATAGCACAGAGACACCGGCGGCATTAATGTTCTATTTGTCGGTCCTCTCTGGCACAGATGAGAGAGGACACACAGCTGAACTCACTGCTCCCCCTTCTCCCCCCTCCCCTCTCCTCTGTGCTCCGCGGGCAGTCAAGTGTGAAGCTAAAGAGCTCACATTTCCAGCGGAGCACACAGGAGAGGGAGGGGGGAGAAGGGGGAGCAGTGAGATCAGCTGTGTCTCCTCTCTCATCTGTGCCAGAGAGGACCGACAAATAGAACATTAATGCCGCCGGTGTCTCTGTGCTATTAACTATGACACAAAATCTCCGCTCAGAGCCGTGTGTGAAGATCAACCCCACTGGGCCCCTCCACAGTGGCGGAATGCTGGGCCCCGTCGCAACTGCGACTGTTGCAACCCTGGTAATTCCGCCACTGATTCAGTGATAACATTGATCTTTTTTCTTTTTCTTTTTTCTTTCGTTTTTAAAATGTTTTGATTTACAAGAAACTTAGTAATAGTTTAATGTTATCAATTATGTTAGTGTATAAGTAATCACTTCTATCTATATCAGTGGCGGCCCATCCATTAGGGGCGCACAGGCACCACCCCCCCATCCTTGAGTCCGGCCCCCTATTCTGCATGCAGGGTGGGGCACATGGATTCCAATGGGGGGAGTGTTATTTTTTGAAGCACGTGATTAAAGCCAGAGGCTCTAATAGGCTTTAAAAAAGGATGGGCATGGGGTGCAAAGCACTGTGCTCCGAGCCCACCCAGTTGTGTGAGAATAGGGAATAAATATATGCTATTCTCACACTGATCCTCCTCCCGGCCAATCAGGAAGCAGGTCCTGAGACCCGTCACCCGATTGGCTGAAAGGACAGTCAATCCTAATAGATGCTTAGGAGGAGGCGGGAGGAGACGCACGGCGGAAGCTGCCATGATGCAGAGGAGGAAGAGACACCCGTCCGCCGCTCATCGCCTGTAGGAGCGCTGCCCGCCAGGAAACCTAGATGGGGTAAGTGCAGGGCTGGATGGCCGACCACAAGACCCCCGGGGGGGGGGGGTGAGGGGTGCAGGGGTCTTGCGGTCGGTCATCCAGCCCTGCACCACCGGACGAAGGGGGGGGGGGGTTGTTGGGAAGTTGGGATCCTCTGACCTTTCTAGTCTGTGGTGTGGCTCAAACCGGTTTTAACTATTTTTTTGGCCTGGGATTCAGTGTTAATTTTGTGGACTAAAATATTTTTGTCGACTAAATTAATACCATTGAGATGACTAAAATACGACTAAAACTAAAAAGGCATTTTAGTCAAAAGACTATGACTAAGACTAAATTGAAATTTGATGTCAAAATTAACACTGTACTACCACATTAGAATAAGTAGGGAAGCATGTATTAAGCTGCTAAAAGAAAAAAAAATCAAGAAAAAGGGTTTTCTTATTTATTACCTTAATATTTAATGTTGGTGATATATTCAGGTAATATGTGCAATGGTATTACAGTCAATAGTTTACAGTTTTTTGGGTTTTTTATATTTTCAAGTTATACTACTGCTTGTCAAAAAGCAATATTTTTGTTTGTTTATAAAACTTGGTATTATTTATAAAGATGGTATATTTTGCAATGGCTAAATCTGTGTCTGTAGTGAATGTTCAAACCTTAATATTATAAATAACAGTATACAAGCTTTACTCCAGGAGCATATAATGATTTTGGCAATTCTAAAGATTTAAAAAAAAAATGCATTAAAATTTAACTAAACCTATTAAATTGTAGTCGACTAAAACGTACTGGAGATTTTAGTCTACTAAAATATGAATAAAACTAAAACAATTCAGATGACTAAAATACGACTAAAACTAAGATGGCATTTTTGTCAAAAGACTAAAATGCGACTAAAACTAAAATGGCATTTTGGTCAAAAGACTATGACTAAGACTAAATCAAAATTTGATGTAAAAATTAACACCACTGAGATATACACTGTATTGTCAAAAGTATTGGGACACCTGTCTTCACACGCACATGAAATTTAATGGCAGCCCAGACTTAGTCCGTAGGGTTCAATATTGAGTGAATATTGGCCCACCCTTTACAGCTATAACAACTTCAACTCTTCTGGGAAGGCTGTCCACAAGGCTTAGGAGTGTCTATGTAAATGCTTGACTATTCTTCCAGAAGCGCATTTGTGAGGTCAGGCACCGATGTGGGATGAGAAGGCCTGGCATGCAGTCTCCACTCTAATTCATTCCAAAGGTGTTCTATCAGGTTGAGGTCAGGACTCTGTGCAGGCCTGTCAAGTTCCTCCATCCCAAACCCGCTCATCCATGTCTTTATGGACCTTGCTTTGTGCACTGGTCCAAATCATTTGGTGGAGGGGGGATTATGGTGTGGGGTTGTTTTTCAGGGGTTAGACTTGGCCCCTTAGTTCCAGTGATGGGAACTCTTAAGGCGTCAGCATACCAAGACATACCAAGACATTTTGGACAATTTCATGCTCCCAACTTTGTGGGACCAGTTTGGGGATGGCCCCTTCCTGTTCCAACATGACTGCGCACCAATGCACAAAGCAAGGTCCATAAAGACACGGATGAGTGAGTTTGGAGTGGAGGAACTTGATTGGCCTGCACAGAGTCCTGACCTCAACCTGATAGAACACCTTTGAGATGAATTAGAGCAGAGACTGTGAGCCAGGCCTTCTCAGAATGGTCAAACATTCCCATAGACACACTCCTAAACCTATAGCCAGAGACATGCGGGGACACACGCAACCCACAGGATCTGTTGCAGTTTAATATCCCAACCAACCTGCTCTGTGGTTCCCACCCTGCTGTCATTCGCTTACACAGCTTAAATAATCTGGTCCTGTGGCCACCTGCAGGCTTTGAAGTGGATTTACTGTAGCACTTCATCATCTATTGAATAAAAATAGTGACTATTGCTCTAAGTGTTATTTGAGGAATACAGGTAGGCTAAAACCCAAAGCGAATACCATCCCCTGAAGAAGCCCAATACATAGGGCGAAACATGTCAGGATTAAACTTTATGCCACTCTAAAAAGTTCACAGACCACATTAATGGGTTTTAGCTTATGTTTTTTAACATGACTTTAAAATAATTTTGGTAATAAATTTTGAAGATTTTATCATAATATTATTTCTCGGTTTGATTCTTGCACCGCTATAGTCCCATCCTTTTTGCTCTACTTGACTCCTAAACCTTGTGGACAGCCTTTCTAGAAGAGTTGAAGCTGTTATAGCTGCAACTCAATATTGAACCCGCCCGACTGGGATGCCATTAAAGTTAATTTGCTTGTAAGGCATTAGATTAGTGGATTCACTCTCAGAGATCTGGATACGGGGGCCACAATTAAAATCTGGGGAGGCACAGCCCACCCCAACACCCCCTGTTATCCGGATCTGGATTGTAAGCTCCTTGAAGGCAGGGACTGATGTCAATGAGTAAGTATGTAATTGATGGTGAGAGATATATACACAGTATTTCACAAAAGTGAACCCCTCACGTTTTTGTAAATTTTTTATTCTATCTTTTCATGTGACAACACTGAAGAAATGACACTTTGCTACAATGTAAAGTAATGAGTGTACAGCTTGTATAACAGTGTCAATTTGCTGTCCCCTCAAAATTACTCAACACACAGCCATTAATGTCTAAACCGCTGGCAACAAAAGTGAGTACACCCCTAAGTGAAAATGTCCAAATTGGGCCCAAAGTGTCAATATCTTTTGTGGCCACCATTTTCCAGCACTGCCTTAACCCTCTTGAGCTTGGAGTTCACCAGAGTATTACAGGTTGACACTGGAGTCCTCTTCCACTCCTCCATGACCACATCACAGAGCTGTTGGATGTTAGAGTCCTTGCGCTCCTCCACCTTCCATTTGCGGATGCCCCACAGATGCTCAATAGGGTTTAGGTCTGGAGACATGCTTGGCCAGTCCATCACCTTTACCCTCAGCTTCTTTAGCAAGGCAGTGGTCGTCTTGGAGGTGTGTTTGGGGTCGTTATCATGTTGTAATATTGCCCTGCGGCCCAGTCTCCGAAGGGAGGGGATCATGCTCCGCTTTGGTATGTCACAGTACATGTTGGCATTCATGGTTCCCTCAATGAACTGTAGCTCCCCACCTGGTTGCCGCCACACACGCTGGACACCATCTGAACCAAATAGGTTTATCTTGGTCTCATCAGACCACAGGACATGGTTCCAGTAATCCATTTCCTTATGCCGCGTACACACGAGCGGACTTTACGGCAGACTTTGCCCGGCGGACTTTTCGACGGACTTTACAACGGACTTTCTGATTGAATGGACTTGCCTACACACAATCCACCAAAGTTCGTCGAATTCGTACGTGATGACGTACGACCAGACTAAAACAAGGAAGTTCATAGCCAGTAGCCAAAAGCTGCCCTAAGGTGGCTTTTTGTCCGTCGAACTAGCATACAGATGAGCGGACTTTTCGACCGGACTCGATTTCGACGGATTGATTTAAAACATGTTTCAAATCTAAGTCTGTCCAACTTTTGAGAAAACAAAGTCCGCTGGAGCCCACACACAATCTAATTGTCTGACGAAATTCAGTCCGCCGGGCAAAGTCTGCCGTAAAGTCCGCTCGTGTGTACGCGGCATAAGTCTTCTTGTCCTCAGCAAACAGTTTGGAGGCTTTCTTGTGCATCATCTTTAGAAGAGGCTTCCTTCTGGGATGACAGCTATGCAGACCAATTTGATGCAGTGTGCGGCATATGGTCTGAGCACTGACAGGCTGACCCCCCCACCCCTTCAACCTCTGCAGCAATGCTGGCAGCACTCATATGTCTATTTTCCCAAAGACAATCTCTGGATATGATGCTGAGTATGTGCACTCAACTTCTTTGGTCGACAATGGCGAGGCCTGTTCTGAATGGAATCTGTCCTGTTAAACCGCTGTATGGTCTTGGCCACAGTGCTGAAGCTCAGTTTCAGGGTCTTGGCAATCTTCTTATAGTCTAGGCCATCTTTATGTAGAGGAACAATTCTTTTTTTAAGGTCTTTGCCATGAGGTGCCATGTTGAACTTCCAGTGACCAGTATGAGAAAGTGAGAGCGATAACACCAATATTAAACCACCTGCTCCCCATTCACACCTGAGATCTTGCAATGCCCTGTACACACGGTCGTATTTTCCGACGGAAAAAGTGCAATCAGATTGTGTTGTCGGAAATTCCGATCGTGTGTAGGCTCCATCAGACTTTTTCCGTCGGAATTTCCGACACACAAAGTTTGAGAGCAGGCTATACAATTTTCCGACAACAAAATCTGATCGGTTAAATTCCAATCGTGTGTACACAAATCCAACGCACAAAGAGCCTTGCATGCTCAGAATAAATTAAGAGACGAAAGCTATTGGCTACTGCCCCGTTTATAGTCCAGACGTACGTGTTTTACATCACCACGTTCAGAACGGTCGGATTTTCCGACAACTTTGTGTGACCGTGTGTATGCAAGACAAGTTTGAGCCAACATCCATCGGAAAAAATCCATTTGTTGTAGAAATGTCCGATCGTGTGTACGGGGCATAACACTAACGAGTCACATGACACCGGTTAGGGAAAATGGCTAATTAGGCCCAATTTGGACATTTTCACTTAGGGGTGTACTTACTTTTGTTGCCAACGGTTTAGACATTAATGGCTGTATTCAGTTATTTTGAGGGGACAGTAAATTTACAGTTATACAAGCTGTACACTCAAATGACAGTTATACACACCTTCTCAGACTTGTGATTAGTGATGAGATCCACAGCTCTCTTTGTAAATAGGTGAGTGGAGTATTTCTTGTCATACCCTTTGGCTGGTGCTTCTCCATCTCGAAAGTCGAGAGCACACATGGTTTTGTTCAGAGCAATAATTTCATAGCATCTCTCATGACTGTAATAATCTTCACTGCCAAGAAGATATCCTGGAATACAGAACAAGATGCAATACATAAAAAACAAAACTCTAGCAGTTATCAGTTACTTAACTCCTATGTGGTCAGTTGATCTGTGCTTTCACCTAAGTTTCACAAAACTTTCACCTAAGATTTACCCAATTTCAAATTCAGGGAGAAAATTGGTAATTCTTGGGTGAAAACACTGATAACTAAAACTCTGCGTGTTTTCAGAAGGTTAGGCTACATTTGCAGTTGTGACTGGCCCCGGTGTGAATTAAAACACTAGGAAACTGCTGATTCCTGCTGCTGTTTTTGCCACTTGTCAGCAGCTAGCTGCGGCCACCGATCACATACACTTTGATGACAGGTCGCCAGCGGCCGCAGCTATCTACGCACGGTAAGTGATTACCTGCAGTGATTGCTGCTGGACACATACAGTACAAAGTGCATGCCATCCACACCAGGGCGAAACGCCAATGCAAATGCAGCTTTATTAGCACAGTCAGTTCCCCATATTAGGTCAGAATAACTTTTCACATTGAGTTTAAAATAAACCCATGTTGGTCTGCCAGAAATCCAGAGTGTGGCTAATTTTCTGAACAGACAGTGCCAAATCTCAAACAATGGCGTCAGTGCTGTCTGCTGAACTACAGAATTACACCTATCATCCTATCATCTCTGTTCCTCTTTACATGCATACCATTGATTTTTTCCCTGCAAAACAATGTTGCTGCCACTATGTACATTTTTGTTCATTAAAAATCTTACAAAGATACAACATAATACATAAAACATTAAAAACATATTTACATATATACAAAAAATAAATAAAAATTAAAAAAAAATAAAAACAAAAACAAACAAGCTTACATCAGCAAATAACAGAAAAGAAAATGTCTTTTTTTTTTATCTTTTTTTTTTTATTAACATAAAAAGAATTACCGTATATACAAAAGAAACATAATTTTATTATCTGTAAACTACTAAATTAAGCAAAACACAACCCTACTTCAACCTAAACACACCCTCAGGCTAAGAAACGATCAGACACTTAACCCATACATGCCTTTTTCCAAAAAAATCTGATCATAACAAAATCTAGTGGACATGAAAGGACAAAAAGAAAGCCGCACACCCAGAGACTGACAGACAGCCGCTACGGGGACCTGACATTCCTCCATGCCTTTGTCCAGGCCCCCGACCGCCACCTGTCCCTTTCAAGACCCCCAATCTTCCCAACCTCAGCCAGAATATTGTGCACCACCTCGACAGAAAGGACTTTTTTCCCCGAGTGGAAACCTGACACCATGCATTCCAACGGACTATTAAAGCGGTAGTAAACCGCAAAAAAAAAAAAAAACCTGCAAGACAATAGCATAAATGTGCTAGTATGCATCGCGTACTAGCACATTATAAAGTACTAACCTTAGAGCAAAGCTCTGCAGCAACGCACCCGTCACCACTGAGGGAGCTGACATGTTCCCTTGCGTTTCTTCACTGGCCCTGGCGCTGTGAGTAGTCGGAGCCACAAGGACGTCACTCCCGCGCATGCCCTCCGTTCAGGCAGGACACGCCGGACATGCAGAGCGGCTGCATGAATGGTCAATATCTCCTAAACCTTGCAGGTTTAGGAGATATTCTTTTTACCTACAGGTAAGCCTTATTATAGGCTTACCTGTAGGTAAAAATCACCAAGCGGGGTATACAACAGCTTTAAGCTAACTAGAAAAATTGACCGTATGACCACTCGGCATAACTCGAGCGTAAAAGGAAAGGGATACCCAGAGCCCCAGCCACCCACCTATAGACTTCTACACTGAAGGGGCACTGAAGCAAGAAACACTGTGCCACTGTGTATTTTCCTATTGTGTTTAGGGAAAGGACTCTTGAAAGTGGGTGTACCAATGTCCTTAAGAACTGAGCAGCGGTGCATGGAAGAATTGTACAAGCCTGGCGATGATGTCACAGAGAGTTAAGAAAGGGTTTTCTTACTACAAAAACAAGATAAAAGAAAAACAGGAATGCTGGGACATGGTCTAGATCAGGGGTGTCAAACTCAATTTCATTGTGGGCCACATCAGCAATATGGTTGCCCTCAAAGGGCCCGGGTGTTTGTGTGATGGGGCGTACACACGGGCGGACTTTCCGACTGGACTGGTCCGATGGACTTTCCGACATATTTTTGACAGACTTCCGACTGACTTTTTTTACGAACGGACTTGCTCACACACGACCAGACTTTCCGGCAGACTTTGTCCTCCGGTCTTCCCGACGGAGTTACTACGGACTTTCCGAATGAACCGACTTGCCCACACACGAACAAGTCTGTTCAATTAGAACGTGACTCAGGTATGACGGGACTAGAAAAGGAAGTCAATCTTGCCGCTTTTATCGGCAAGATTGACACCTTGCGAGCCCCGTTGCGGGGCATACCAGGCCCTTAGGTCTGGTATGGATTTTAAGGGGAACCCCCTATGCCGAGAAAAAGGCGTGGGGGCCCCCTAAAATCCATACCAGACCCTTATCCGAGCACGCAGCCCGGCCGGTCAGTAAAGGGGGTGGGGACGAGCAAACGCCCCCCCCCCTCCTGAACCGTACCAGGCCGCATGCCCTGTGCCCCCCCACCCCAAAGCACCTTGTCCCCATGTTAATGAGGACAAGGGCCTCTTCCCGACAACCCTGGCCGTTGGTTTCGGGGTCTGCGGGCGGGGGGCTTATCGGAATCCGGGAGCCCCCTTTAATAAGGGGCCCCCAGATTCCGGCCCCCCACCCTATGTGAATGAGTATGGGGTACATCGTACCCCTACCCATTCACCTAGGGAAAAAGTGTCAATAAAAAAACACACTACACAGGTTTTTAAAGTAATTTATTAGACAGCTCCGGGGGTTTTCTTCTGACTTTGGGGGTCTTCTTCTGACTTCGGGGGTCTTCTTCCGACTTCGGGGGTCTCTCCGGCCTCTTCTCCCGGTGTCTGGTTCTTCTCTCGCTCTACAGCCTCTTCTACCGGTGTTCGACCTCTTCTCCCAGTGTCCGGTTCTTCTGCTGGCTCCCCTGCTATCTTCTGCCGCTCTTTTGCTAGCGGTGGTCTGGATTTCTGCGTCGTCTTCTTCCCTCTTCTCTTCTTCCGATGCTGACATAATGCTCTCTCCTGCTGTAATGCTGTGTGAGCACTCCGCAATGGCTTATATAGGCGGTGACCCCCGCCCCCTTATGATGTCACAGTACCGGGGCATGCTGGGGAAGAGGTCCTTGTCCTCATCAACATGGGGACAAGGTGCTTTGAAAGAGGGGGGCCCCAAGATGCCCCCCTCGCCCAAAGCACCCATCCCCCCATGTTGAGGGCACGCGGCCTGGTACAGTTCAGGAGGGGGGGGGCGCTCGCTCGTCCCCACCCCCTTTCCTTAATGTCCAGGCTACGTGCTCGGATAAGGGTCTGGTATGGATTTTGGGGGACCCCCATGCCGTTTTTTCGGCATAGGGGGTTCCCCTTAAAAACCATACCAGACCCAAGGGACATCGTCCGTCGGACCAGTCCGTGTGTACGCTGCATAAGAATAGATGTACAGAGCACCCCACACTCACTTACATCAGACGTCAAGAGCCCCCCAACCATTAGAAGTCAAGAGTCCCCCACCCTCCCCTACATCACAGTGCACTCCCCTTGTGCTTCTGCCAGAAAGAAGCTGGGAGTGCAGGGTCTGGAGGAGGACCAAAGGAGGGCTGGAGTCAGCAGTGTGCACTGACACACCGATGAAAAAGCGCTATTTGACTTCTTTTAATTTAGAAGCCAAAAATGTTTGGTGAGTGTGGTATGAGTGGTTTTTCTTAAAGACACATGTTTCATTATTTGGACTGACGCTTCATGCACATGAGCACTTGATTCACAAATAATGGTTGGATCGGCAGTTAAATGATGTAAACAGGTGCACATCCATTTACACCTGCCTGCCCATAGACCTAACATGGGTCTGTGAGGGGAAAAACTGAACACACACATTTCTGTTTTGTTCAGCTAACATTCATCGGGGCCTTGAAAAAGTATTTTGAAAAGAAGAATGGGCAAAAATATCGCTCTCTAGATGTGCACAGCTGGTAGAGACATCCCCAAAAATACTTGCAGCTGTAATTGCAGTGAAAGGAGGTTCTACAAAGTATTGACTCAGGGGGGCTGAATACAAATGCATGTCACACTTTTCACATATTTATTTTTTAAAAAGTTTGAAAAGCATTTATCATTTTCCTTCCACTTCACAATTATGTGTAACTTTGTGTTGGGCTATCACATAAAATCCCAATAAAATACATTTATGTTTTTGGTTGTAACATGACAAAATGTGGAAAATGTCAAAGGGTGTGAATACTTTTTTTCAAGGCACTGTATGTTCACAGATCACCTGCTGATTGGAATGGACGCCGTCCACATGAAAGGGTCCTTATTCAGAATGTAGTCCTTCAAGCAGAAATCTATTGATAAATAATTAAGTATCATCATCTCACCAAAGTAAGTGTCAAATCCTCTTCGGGTTGGCAGACAGTCTTTCTTATACATGCCGAGGTGCCATTTTCCCACCATATGGGTGACATAGCCAGCGTCTTTCAGTAGTTCGGGTAGAAGCTTCTCATCCAGAGGTAGGCAATGGGGCTGACAGGGCCAAATGATCTCATGCTGCAATCCTGTGTGAATCTATGTATAAGAAAAAGAAATGCAAAAAAAACTAACTAGATAGCAAATAAGAATAATATCAATGTATAATGACTAGTGATTAGTTTAAAGAAAAACTCTCACATTTTTTCAGTGTTCTGACCCCCTATGTAGCACTTTGTTCCTATAGAGGGGTTTTTTTTCTCAGAGAATCGGTGCAGGTACTCCCCCCTTCCGAGTCACCTTGTCTTCACCCCCTTCCCACCTCCAAGCTCTGTCCCTCGGTTCCACTCCCTACGCACCCTCCTGCACTGTCCCTTTTGGAGAAAACAGAACATTCATTTTTTATGCCAAATAGTTAGTATGGAATTTGCTTATGAAAAGCTGTGAAAATAGGTCCCCTGCAGCCAGCAACAACCCCCCCCCCCCCCCGCAACAGACCCCCTCAGCAACAATAGATCCCTCTGATCAACTATAGATTCCCCATCAACGATAAATCCACCTCAGCAATAATAGAACCACCTCAGCAATAATAGACCCCCACCAGCAACAATAGATCTCCCAGTAGCCAGCATTAATAGACCCCCCCCAGCAGCCAACAACAATAGACCCCCTCCCTCAACAGTAGATCTCTCCCATCAACAATATATCCCCCCAGCAATAATAGTAAAAGATCCCCCCACCAGCAGCAACAAACCTCCCCAGCAGCAATAGATCCCCCAGCAGCCAGCATCAATAGACCTTCTAGCACACCCCAACACCCTTTGGCATTATATAAATTCAGTGCTGGAGGTGCTGGAACTGCGTTCCCATGCGTTCCTGCTGAAAAAGAGCCCTGTTCCTATCTGCTTTCTATGCCAGGCCTTGCTGCGAGGTCAAATAGGGCGCCCTCACCCTTCTGCTGCAGCCACCCGACAATGTAGCTTTGAAGGAGAGGATTGTTTGACAACCAGTGCTTGTTTCAGGTTTAAGCACTTTCCCTAGACAAGTGCGGGGAGGGGAATACAGAGGGGTGGGGGGCTGATACGTCCCCTTTCTTTCTGCATTCCTCTTGCTACCATTGACTTGGGCAAGTGCCAAGACAAATGCTGGTTATCAAGTGCCATTGTCAGAAAACAGCCATGTCAGACCTTGTAATTAGGCTTATAAAGCACAAAGGAACATGGGACAAATTGCTACATGTCCTTTGTCCCCTGGAGGACAGAACACTGAACAACAATTGAAGTTAGAGCTCTTTTATACCATTATTACAAATAGAATAACATAGTAATTGTGACATGAATTTGGTATTTACTGTAAATACCCGATGCCATACCTTCTTCCAGGACTCTGCATGGAAACTGGAGATAGAAAAACGGGTCTGTTACTACAGATTGTATCTTCAAGTAATTCTGCCACAGAGGCCATCTCTTAAAATCAAAAGTAAAAGTTCTGCCTAAGAGAAGACACCACAAGATGTCTGGAGCACTAATGTGCAGTCATGTTGCTGACGCCTTAAAATTCCCTTCACTGGAACTAAGGGGCCAAGCCCAACCACTGAAAAACAACCCCACACCATAAAAACTCATCCACCAAGTGATTTGGACCAGTGCACAAAGCAAGGTCCATAAAGACATGGATGAGCGAGTTTGGGGTGGAGGAACTTGACTGGCCTGCACAGAGTCCTGACATCAATCCAAAAGAACACCTTTGGGATGAATTTGAGCAGAGACTGTGAGCCAGGCCTTCTCGTCCAACATCTGTGCCTGACCTCACAAATGCGCTTCTGGAAGAATGGCCAAACATTCCCATAGACACACTCCTAAACCTTGTGGACAGCTTTCCCAGAAGAGTTGAAGCTGTTATAGCTGCAAAGGGTGGGCCAACTCAATATTGAACCCTACGGACTAATGACGCGTACACATGAGCGGACTTTACGGCAGACTTTGCCCGGCGGACTTTATGATGGACTTTCCGAATGAACGGACTTGCCTACACACAATCCACCAAAGTCCGTCAAATTCGTACGTGATGACATACGACCGAACTAAAACAAGGAAGTTCATAGCCAGTAGCCAATAGCTGCCCTAGCGTGGCTTTTTGTCCATCGAACCAGCATACAGACGAGCGGACTTTTCGACCGGACTCGAGTTCGACGGAAAGATTTAAAACATGTTTCAAATCTAAGTCCGTCCAACTTTTGAGAAAACAAAGTCCGCTGGAGCCCACACACGATCGAATTGTCCGACCAAATCCCGTCCGCCGGGCAAAGTCTGCCGTAAAGTCCGCTCGTGTGTACGCGGCATAAGACTGGGATGCCATTAAAGTTCATGTGCATGTGAACAGGCGTCCCAATACTTTTGGTAATATAGTGTATTCATCATATTGTAGCTTACCAATTCATAGATGTGATGGCTGTATTTATTTTTTTAGGCTTTCTTTCCTTTTTCACCTGGTGATCTGGTCAGTAAGTCTGTTGTTTTTCAACAGAACAAGCTGTCCTGCAGATACAGCAGTAAGAAGGTTGAGACAAACTATTTACTGCTGACAGGGGTGCTGGCAATGATCAGCTTTTATTTATGTAAAACCCTTATTCCAAAAGGGAAAAAAATATTTGCTGTATCTTCTTTTAAAGTGTTAGCTGGAGTTCAGCTTTAATGTGTTAATGTATCTAGATCTGCTAATACTTGTACTTGTGCAAATGCTCGGAATCCTAAAACAGATACATATTTTAGCCCGCGGTACGATTTGAGCCCATACACAATGAATTATTGAGCCCATACACAATGAATCAATGAAACCGGCAGTGAAGCCTTGCAGCTCCACAGCCAGTACCCTACTGCGCATGCGCAAAGCGCGCTGCGCTTTCTGAGTGACCCGGCAGCGGGGGAAGGAGGAGGGGGGCCATGGCGAGATCTCTCGGAAGTGGGTACGGGTATAAGCGGAGCTTCCACTTTTGGGTGGAACTCTGCTTTAAGTGAAATATTTGTGCTGACGTGTTGTGTACGGTGGAGGAAGAGCCTCAGCACAAATTCAGGACGTCCTGTATGAAGCATTTGAGGAGCCTAAATAGGAATTCACCAATACCAGTTTTTAAAGACCACACAGGAGCGGTGCGGGAAACCGCATGTGATTTGGACAGGTTTCATTCATTCATTTTGTACCGGCTCAAATCGCACTGCACCGCAGGCTAAAATAGGTATCGGTAATTGGTATTGGCGAGTACTTGAGAAAAAGTATTGGTACTCATACTCAGTCTTTAACTCCTTGGCACCGATGGTATGCAAATATGTGACCACACTGGACTGGGCTTTTTTCCGTGGGGCCGCATATTTGTGTATCTGTCACCGCATGGTGCACTCCCAGAACAGAGACCAGGGTCTCATGGAGAGCCCCGTACTAATGATTGGGACCAGGAACTCCCGATTTCAGGTCACCTGATCGCTGACTGGCTATCACAGTCATCAGTCGCTATAAAGCCTGCCCTTGTGTTTTCTCTCTCTGTGAATGGAGGAGAGAGATACATCGTATCTCTCTCTGTCCTTGCAGAGAGGAAAAAAAAAAAAGTGTGTGTAAAAAAAAATAATAAATAATAAAAATAAATAAATAAAAATGCCTAGATCAAGGTTTGATCAAGGTCAGTGCCAGTGTTAGTGTTTGGGTCAAAGTTCAAGGTCAAAGTTTAGGGGGGTCAGCTTTTTTTGGATAGGATTTTTTTTTAAATTAGTATCAGTGTCAGTTAGACCCCTTTCACACCGGGGTGGTTTTCAGGCGCTTTAGCGCTGGAAATAGCCTCTGCTAATCGCCTGAAAACCACCTCCCATTCATTCAAGTGTGACTTTTCACACTCGGCCGGTGTGCATGCGGGACGTTAGGAAAAGTCCTGCGAGCAGCATCTTTGGGGTGGGATGGGAGCGCTGTATTTAGCGCTCTCAAAACGTCCTGCCCATTGGAATTTTCAGTGGCTTCGTAAGGCGCCACAACAGATGAGTTTTTAACCCCTTCTTTGGGTTTAAAAGTGCCCCGCTAGCGGCCAAAGAGCGCCGCTAAAACAGGCGGCGCTTTACCATGATTGCGGCCGCGGCCCCAGGGGTCTTAGTGTCAGTGTCAATGTGTTTTAGGTATGGGCTGTACTACGGGGAAATACAACAACTAATGCTGCGTACACACGACCGGTTTTGCCATCGGAATAAATCCGAAGGTTACTCCGACGGAATTCCATTTAATCGGTCTTGCCTACACACCGTCAAACCAAAGTCCGACCATCCAGTTTTCTGTCGGACATTCCGCTCGAGTGTACGCAGCTTTACATACATATATGCAGGATATTTCTGCGATCATTAGGAGCAGGAGAATTTTATTTTGGGTTGTTCTTTGGTGAAAGGTTATTGTAGTACCAAGAAATATACAGCTAAATTAAAAAAAAATAAATGTCCTTACTATTTTGGGCCAGTTTTCCTTTGATAATAAAAAAAAAATCCAGAGATATCCATTACCATTTACTACCAAATGAAAGCCTAATTTGACCTGAAAAAAACACAGTATAATCCACCTGGATGCACAAAGTAGTTGTGATCATATGTACAGTTTTACTAACAACATGTTAAAGTTGCTAAATTGTGCTTAGGCATTAAAATGTTTTACCCTTAGCCACAAAGGGGTTAAAAACTGGTACCGGTGCATTCCTTGTTGACATTTTAGGTCTGCACTATATACCAATATAAAGAGCAGATAGTGGGAAGTACTCATGTATTAGAGGTTTGCATTATATATATATATATATATATATATATATATATATATTTTTTTTTTTTTTTTTTTTTCTTCTTATGAGATGTTTGTTTTTCATTTTGTACACTAAGGCTCCATGCACACTGAAGCTCATAAACGGCCGTTTTTGGGGGTTTGGGCATTTTTTATTTTTTTTTTAACGGCCCATAAACTCCACTCTATGTTATCCTATGTGTCCATGCACACATGGACAATTTTGGATGTTTATCAACAGTGGAGTTTATGAGCTGCTTTCTGAACGCCATAAAAATGCATTCAGGAGTCGTTTTTCTGACCACAAAAAACGCCAAACGCTCATAAATGCTGATAAATGTAGATACATGCTCAAAAACGTGGCTCACCAGCGTTTTTTAATGTTTTTGATCCATTGAAAAAAAAAAAAATATATATATATATATATCTATATATATAGATATATATATATAGATATATATATATCTATATATATCTATATATATATATATATATATATAGATATATATATCTATATATATATTTTTTTTTTTTTCAAAAAAAGATGCTAAAAAACACTAATAAACGCTATTGCAAAACCGCTAAAAGATGCTAATAAACGCTATTGCAAAAACATTAAGGCTCCATGCAAACTGGAGCTCATAAACAGCCAATTATTGGAGTTTGGGCATTTTTTTTAACAGCCCATAAACTCCATTCTATGTTATCCTATATGTCCATGCACACATCTATGTTTTTTAGCTTTTATCAGCATTCAGCTATTCTCTGAACGCCATAAAATCGCATTCAAAGTGCCGTTTTTCTGACCACAAAAAATGTCAACACTGATAAACGTGCATTACCGCACGTTAATTAGCTTTCGGCGTTCTATTTTTTCAATGCATTGTGGGATTTTTGGAGTGTCCTCTGTGTATTTTTATTAAAAATGCCCATAAATGCTAAAGAACACACATAAACGCTGTTAAAAGCGCGTTTTTCAACCAGCGTTTTCTGCCAGCAATCTGGTGTCCAGAAAAAGCTGAGCGCCAGTGTGCATGGAGCCTAAAAAACGTTGAAAGACTCACTGCAAAGCTCCTGTCGTTTTTATAAAGTTATTTTACCGTCCAGTGTGTATGGAGCCTTGGTAGAACAGCAATGACATAGAACCTGTGTCTAGAACAAGGCCTAAGAATTGGTCCGTGCAAGGTTCTGATAACAGGAAAACATTGAAGAAAAAAAAACAGACAAAAGCCAATACAACCAGACACACAACATTCAGAACTTGTCTGCTGCCTTTCCCAATCCTCAGAGTCATGTGACCAGCCTCAGTCATGTGACTGTGAACTGAAAATACAGTGTACACAGAGACGGCACCATGAGCAAGCTGCAAGAGTAAGACGGACGGATAAACAAAGACAGAAATACAGATGAATAGAGGCGGACAGATACATGTTTATTTGGTATTACCAGGCATAGCACAGGAGAAGGAAATATACTACTGACCGAGCATCAGACCAATCAGCTTCTAGCTTTCCTTTTCAAAGTTGAACTAACTAGTTGAAGAAGGTAAGGCTAGAAGCTGGTTGGTTACCATGCAGGGCTGCTCCAGATTCTGTGTGCTCCAGTCTTAGTAAACCTCCTACCCCCATAATAGGGTCACTGACCTGGTATCTGCCGCTCATCAGCTGGCTCCGTGATGGGGTGCACAGAGGCTGCACATAGTACCCCCCCAGCTTCACCCCCTGCCCGGACAGCCGGTCCAAATTGGGGGTTCTGATTTCCGATCCGTGGAAGCCGACATCGTTCCAGCCCAGATCATCAGCCAGTATGAATAGGATGTGTGGGGGGGAGCCGAGCACAGCCTGGCACAGCGCCAGCCCCATCCACCCGCATAGCAGAGCCCGGGGACCCAGCATGGTTCTGCCACTGACTGCGGATGGCTCTTCTATTTCATTCAGGAACTGTCTGCTGAGCCCAGGGACCGCCCCGCACCCTCCTCCCTTCTGACATGTCATACATGGTCGGAGGAAGCTGGGTTGTCACGCTGGGATCCTGCTCGGCAGATGTATACAGCAGCTTTTCTCAACCTTTTTACCACAGAGGAACCCTTGAAATCATTTTCCGATCTCAGTAAACATCGAAATAATTTTCAAAGCTTGTATGGAAACAGAATCAGGAAGTTGTAATAGAGAACAGGACAAAGGCTAACATTCACCTTTCTGAACAAGAATTTCCAGACTGTTTTTTGCTGCACACTAATTCAATTCAATGTAAAGAACTTGTCTGCATTTGAGTTTAGTGGCAAAGTATACATTTACATGGGTGTTCTGTTCACTCTGTACTGCGCTGCAGAATATGTCAGCACTAAATAAATACAGGGATTAAAGTGGAAACTAAAGTCTTGATTGAAAAAGCTGTGAGTGGGAAGCCTTTTTATTGCAGAGGAGACATGCAATATCTCCTTTGCATTAAAATATGCACATAACTTTATCTCGCAGTTGTCTATAAAATGTACACTGAGTTGTGCATGCGCAGCTCAGTTTACATTCTGGCACAGTGTCTGTGTGTCAGGATGACTGTGCTCCCACGCATGGACAGGAGTGATGTCATACCGCATTGGCCAATCAAGATGATTGAAGACCAGCACTCATAAGATGCTGGGGAGCAGATTCCGGTGCCAGGACCTTTGAAGCAAAGGTAAGTAAGTTTGGGGGGGGGGAGGGGTTCAGCCAGCTGGCGGGAAATCACAAGTTACCAGGTCGCAGGCGGGGGTGTACAGATTAGTTACATAGTAATGCTGGCCATACATTATTATTATATTAAATTAAAAGGTAATGTGTTTCCCGTCCGAACTGTTTGCACTAGGTATATGTAAAAAAAACTATCAAAAAATTGATTCATTTATACTGAACGATTTATCGGTCATTACATGATGGCACTATCATTTGCTCTCACGGCCGAATGTTCGTTTTTACAAAATGGGTTCAGCCGATTTTTCGTATAGTGTATGGCCAGCATTAGTCTGGTTAAAAAAAAGAAACAAGTCCATCTAGTTTAACCACTTGACCACTGGGCACTTAAACCCCCTTAATAACCAGACCAATTTTCAGCTTTTGGTGCTCTCACATTTTGAATGACAATTACTCAGTCATGCAACACTGTATCTATATGAATTTTTTGTCCTTTTTTTCACACAAATAGAGCTTTCTTTTGGTGGTATTTAATCACCACTGGGTTCTTTATTTTTTGCGCTATAAAAGAAAAAAGACCGAAAAATCTGTAAAAAAATTAATTTTTCTTCGTTTCTGTTATAAAATTTTGAAAATTAGTAATTTTTCTTCATATATTTTGGCCAAAATTTATACCGCTACATATCTTTGGTAAAAATAACCCAAATTAGTGTATATTATTTGGTCTTTGTGAAAGTTATAGCGTCCACAAGCTATGGTACCAATATCTGAAAATTGATCACACCTGAAGTACTGACGGCCTATCTCATTTCTTGAGACCCTAACATGCCAGAAAAGTACAAATACCCCCCAAATGACCCCTTCTTGGAAAGAAGACATTCCAAGGTATTTAGAAAGATGCATGGTGAGTTTTTTGAAGTTGTCATTTTTTCCCACAATTCTTTGCAAAATCAAGTTTTTTTTTTTCGTTTTTTTTTTTCATTTTTTTTTTTTTCACAAAATTGTCATATTAGCAGGTTATTTCTCACACACAGCATATGCATACCACAAATTACACCCCAAAACACATTCTGCTATTCCTTCCGAGTATGGCGATACCACATGTGTGAGACTTTTACACAGCGTGGCCACATACAGAGGCCCAACATGCAGAGAGCACCTTCAGGCGTTCTGGAGCACCCAGGCCAATTCTGACATTTCTCTCCTACATGTAAAAATCATCATTTATTTGCTAGAAAATTACATAGAACCCCAAAACATTATATATGTTTTTTTAGCAAAGACCCTAGAGAATACAATGGCGGTCATTGCAATTTTTTATCTCGCACGATATTTGCGCAGCAATTTTTCGAACGCGTTTTTTTTGGAAAAAAAACAGTTTTTTGCTTTAAAAAAAAACAAAACAGTAAGGATAGCCCAATGTTTTTGCATAATATGAAAGATGAAGTTACGCCAAGTTAATAGATACCTAACATGTCACCTTTTAAAATTGCACACGCTTGTAGAATGGTGCCAAACTTCGCCACTTAAAAATCCCCATAGGCGACGCTTTAAAATTTTTTACTGGTAACAAATTTTGAGTTACAGAGGAGGTCTAGGGCCAAAATTATTGCTCTCGCTCTACCGATCGCAGCGATACCTCACATGTGTGGTTTGAACACCGTTTTCATATGTGGGCGGGACTTACGTATGCGTTCGCTTCTGCATGCGAGCACACGGACAGGGGCGCTTTAAAAAATTTTTTTTTTTTTTTATTGTTCATTTTACTTTAATTATTTTAGTTTGACACTTTTTTCCAAAAAAAAAAATTTTTTGATCACTTTTATTCCTATTACAAGGAATGTAAACATCCCTTGTAATAGGAATATGGCATGACAGGTCCTCTTTACAGTGAGATATGGGGTCAATAAGACCCCACATCTCACCTCTAGGCTGTTCCTGAAATAAAAAAAAAAAAAAAAAAAAGATCCTGGCTTCGATCGTAGCGGTGAGTCGGTAGAAGCACCGGAGGGCGGCGGGAGGGGGGGCGTCCCCTCTCGCCTCCCGTAAGAACGATCAAGCAGTGTAACAGCCGCTATGATCATTCTCATGGTATAGGGAATCGCCGGCTGAAAAATATGATATGTGAATGATGCCTGTAGCTGCACCCATCATTCAGATATCCCCGCACAAAGTCAAGGACGTCGTATGACGGAAGGCGGGAAGTGGTTAAAACGCTTTTTTTTTTTTAACACAAAGTTGTCCATTTATACAATATTTCTAACACATAGCATGTATATACCAAAAATGACCCCCCAAAATAGATTCTCCTACTCCTCCTGAGTACGGGGATACCACATGTGTGAGACTTCCACAGCCTGGTCACATACAGAGGCTGGGTATGGCTGAGCATGGCTGGGTATTGCAGAGTATCGCCGAGTATGACTGGGTATGGCAGAGTATGGCTGGGTATCACCGAGTATTGCAGAGTATGGCTGGGTATTGCGGGGTATTGCAGAGTATGGCTGGGTATGGCAGAGTATTGCGGGTTATGGCAGAGCATTGCAGATTTTTGCGGGGTATTGCAGAGTATGGCTGGGTATCACTGAGTATTGCAGAGTATGGCTGGGTATCACTGAGTATTGCAGATTATGGCTGGGTATCACTGAGTATTGCAGAGTATGGCTGGGTATTGCGGGATATTTCAGGGTATTGCAGAGTATTGCGGGGTATTCAGGGTATGGCAGAGTATTGCGGGGTATTCCAGGGTATTGCGGGGTATGGCAGAGTATTGCGGGGTATGGCAGAGTATTGCGGGGTATTTCAGGGTATTGCGGGGTATGGCAGAGTATTGCGGGGTATGGCAGAGTATTGCGGGGTATTTTGGGGTATGGCAGAGTATTGCGGGGTATTCCAGGGTATGGAAGAGTATTGCGGGGTATTCCAGGGTATGGCAGAGTATTGCGGGGTATTCCAGGGTATGGCAGAGTATTGCGGGGTATTCCAGGGTATGGCAGAGTATTGCGGGGTATTCCAGGGTATAGAAGAGTATTGCGGGGTATTCCAGGGTATGACAGAGTATTGCGGGGTATTCCAGGGTATGGCAGAGTATTGCGGGGTATTCCAGGGTATGGCAGAGTATTGTGGGGTATTCCAGGGTATGGCAGAGTATTGCGGGGTATTCCAGGGTATGGCAGAGTATTGCGGGGTATTCCAGGGTATGGCAGAGTATTGCGGGGTATTCCAGGGTATGGCAGAGTATTGCGGGGTATTCCAGGGTATGGCAGAGTATTGCGGGGTATTCCAGGGTATGGCAGAGTATTGCGGGGTATTCCAGGGTATGGCAGAGTATTGCGGGGTATTCCAGGGTATGGCAGAGTATTGCGGGGTATTCCAGGGTATGGCAGAGTATTGCGGGGTATTCCAGGGTATGGCAGAGTATTGCGGGGTATTCCAGGGTATGGCAGAGTATTGCAGGGGTATTCCAGGGTATGGCAGAGTATTGCGGGGTATTCCAGGGTATGGCAGAGTATTGCAGGGGTATTCCAGGGTATGGCAGAGTATTGCGGGGTATTCCAGGGTATGGCAGAGTATTGCAGGGGTATTCCAGGGTATGGCAGAGTATTGCAGGGGTATTCCAGGGTATGGCAGAGTATTGTGGGGCATTGCAGAGGGAATTGCAGAGCATGCAGAGTAGTAGGGATGGCTGAGCATGGATGGATGGATGGCTGGATGTCTCTGTGCAGCGCTGTGGGCACTACAGATGCAGCCCACAACGCTGCAGCCATCCATCCATCCGCCTCTCCGGTCACTGTGTACCGATCGGTACACAGGAGGGGAGGAGAGGAACCGGCGTCATCAGATGACGCCGGTTTGTTGACATGTGATCGCTCCGTCATTTGACAGAGCGATCACATGGTAAACGGCCGCGATCAGTGGCCATTTACCGGGATCTGTGATGCGCCGGGTCCTCTGGACCCGGCGGTCACGGATGCTCTCGAGTGCGCGCCCTAGGGGGCGCGCGAGAGCAGAATTCTGGGAGGACGTCCCTGGACGCCCTCCCAGAGTAAAACAACCGCCCTGTAGCCGTCATTTGGCTATGGGCCGGTTGTTAAGTGGTTAAAGCGGGGGTCCACCCACACCGCCGGAAGTGGGTGCAAATACCTGTCTTAGACAGGTATCTGCACCCCCCTCCCCCCTGAAAGGTGCCAAATGTGACACCGGAGGGGGGGAGGGTTCCGAAAAGCGGAAGTTCCATTTTTGTGTTAAACTCCGCTTTAAGCAATAAAAGGGTTAAAAAACAAGTGCAAAACTATATACACAATCCTATACCCACAATTGATCCAAGGGAAGGCAAAAAAAATAAAAACTCAGCAAAGCATGATCCATTTCGCTCCAGCAGGGGAAAAAAATTTTGGCAACAAAAGTGAGTACACCCCTAAGTGAAAATATCCAAATTGGGCCCAATTAGCCATTTTCCCTCCCTGGTGTCATGTGACTTGTTAGTGTTACAAGGTCTCAGGTATGAATGGGGGAGCAGGTGTGTTAAATTTGGTGTTATCGCTCTCACTCTCTCATACTGGTCACTGGAAGTTCAACGTGGCACCTCATGGGAAAGAACTCTCCGAGTAACTGAAAAAAAAACAGTTGCTCTACATAAAGATGGCCTAGACTATAAGAAGATTGCAAAGACCCTGAAACTGAGCTGCAGCACGATGGCCAAGGCCATACAGAGGTTTAACAGGACAGGTTCCACTCAGAACAGGCCTCGCCGTGGTCAACCAAAGAAGTTCCGTGCCCGTGCTCAGCGTCATATCCAGAGGATGTCTTTGGGAAATAGACCTATGAGTGCTGCCAGCATTGCTGCAGAGGTTGAAGGGGTGGGGGGTCAGCCTGTCAGTGCTCAGACCATACGACACACACTGCATCAAATTAGTCTGCGTGGCTGTTGTCCCAGAAGGAAGCCTCTTCTAAAGATGATGCACAAGAAAGCCTGAAAACAGTTTGCTGAAGACAAGCAGACTAAGGACATGGATTACTGGAACCATGTCATGTGGCCTGATGAGACCAAGATAAACTTATTTGGTTCAGATGGTGTCAAGCGTGTGTGGTGGCAACCAGGTGAGGAGTACAAAGACAAGTGTGTCTTGCCTACAGTCAAGCATGGTGGTGGGAGTGTCATGGTCTGGGGCTGCATGAGTACTGCCGGCACTGGGGAGCTACAGTTCATTGAGGGAACCATGAATGCCAACATGTACTGTGACATACTGAAGCAGAACATGATCTCCTCCCTTCGGAAACTGGGCTGCAGGGCAGTATTCCAACATAACGACCCCAAACACACCTCCAAGATGACCACTGCCTTGCTAAAAAAGCTAAGGGTAAAGGTGATGGACTGTAGTGTAAGGGTGTAAGGTCTCTGAGTGTAAGGTCTCTGACACCTACCAGCTTTGTGATGTCGTCATGGAGGAGTGGAAGAGGACTCCAGTGGCAACCTGTGAAGCTCTGGTGAACTCCATGCCCAAGAGGGTTAAGGCAGTGCTGGAAAATAATGGTGGCCACACAAAATATTGACACTTTGGGCCCAATTTGGACATTTTCACTTAGGGGTTTACTCCGTTTTGTTGCCAGCGGTTTAGACATTAATGGCTGTGTGTTGAGTTATTTTGAGGGGACAGCAACTTTACACTGTTATACAAGCTGTACACTCACTACTTTACATTGTAGCAAAGTGTCATTTCTTCAGAGTTGTCACATGAAAAGATATAATAAAATATTTACAAAAATGTGAGGGGTGTACTCACTTTTGTGAGATACTGTATATTATGTGTATCTAGGAAATACTCCAGGCCTTTTTAAAAGGAGGAGTCTACTCCATATTTTCACAGCTCTTGCTGTGAAGAAGCCTTTCCGTATTTGGAGATTAAATCTCTTTACCTCCAGATGTAAAGAGTGCCCCCTTGTCCTATGTGATGACCTTAAAGTGAATAACTCAACACCAAGTTCACTATATGGACCCCTTATGTATTTGTTCATGTTGATCATATCCCCCCTTAGTTGCCTCTTCTCAAGGGATAATAAATTCAGTTCCTCAAATAATTCTTCATAGCTGAGCTCCTCCATGCCTCTTATCAGTTTGGTTGCCCTTCTCTGCACTTTCTCCAGTTCCCCCGATATCCTTTTTGAGAACTGGTGCCCAAAACAGAACTGCATATGAAGTCTTACTAATGATTTGTACAGGGGCAAAATTATATCTTTGTCTCTCTCTGGAGTCTATAAAGGGTGCAAATTATTGGTTCTTGATCTCTCCCTCTCATCATTCTTTAATCACAAAGTCCCATTATTCCCATCACACAGCACTGCCCTGGTTTACAGCTGTCAAGCTATGCTCACCATACACTATACAATCTGATTATACAATGTCCTTTAGAATTACCAAAACTTTGTACTATAAGGACGAACCCAAACAATCCGATCAATAAATATCAAATCAGGCAGGCTCTTGCATTACATCGTTGATGGTAGACCTCAAGGAGATTGTACAATCAGATTGTACAGTGTATTGTCAGCATTAAATGGACCCGGTTATGAATGAGAAATAATGATGTTACTATATGTTGCATGATAGATCACTCCTGCAAGGTGACAGTGGAAACAAAACATAGGTATACGCTGCCTTTCCCGTCGTGTCGTGGTGTGTTCAAGGCAGCCACCTCCACATTCCATGCTGTTCTCTCCCTCCTGGACACTCTGCTCTTACAGATCTGCCTTCCAGGGAGCCACTGTTCTGGTGCCCAAGGACATTCAGCCCTCTGCATGTACATTAAGGCTTCACACTGGGGGACTTTTCATACCATAACACACATAAAATCTCACAGTAATGCCACCTACACACGAGCAGACTTCTCATCGGACTGAACTCTGAGGGACTTTTCAACGGAGTTCCGACGAAACGGTCTTACCTACACACGATCCCACCAAAGTCCGATCGCTTCGAACGTGATGACGTACGACCGGACTAGAAAAGGAAGTTCAATAGCCAGTAACCAATAGCTGCCCTTGCGTCGTTTTCGGTCCGTCGGACTAGCATACAGACAAACGTTTTTTTCGATAGGAATCGAGTCAGTCGGAAAGATTTGAAACATGTTCTATTTCTAAGGTCTGTCAGATTTTTCGACAGAAAAGGTCCGATGAAGCCCACACACGATTGGATTCGCTCCGTCGGACCTTTTCTGCTGGAAAGTCTGGTTGTGTGTACGCTGCATAGCGCTTTAAAACTGTATGCTTGTTGATATGTATTCAACATATGGGTTTCATGTGCGTTCCATTTTTATACGCATTAGTGTGAGTTTTCATGTCATACATACCTGGAAGGGTCAAAATACTAACAACTATTTCATTAATTTTTTTTACTTAATTATGCTGTGTTTACATACTTTCATAGATGCTACATGTAAATGCAGTACACTGCAGCAAACGATTACACAGCATTGTCGCATGAACGAGGTACATAGAAAATCGTTGTTTTCTATGTGTCCTTGCAGTCACTTGTATTGATCTAGTACAGAAAAACACAGGTTACTCACTGTACATGATGTGAACGGGCCTTACACCATGGTTGGTGTGTCATTTCCCAAGTGCACCAAGCCTTTTTTACACATAAGCTGGTTGTTCTTGCATACAGTGATATCCTTGATGATCATTTCAAGGATTGGTCCAAAGAACCATCCTCATTTGAAGAACAAGTTGGTCAGACGCTCCTGGGACACAGTGTCTGCATTCCAGCATTTTAACCAGAGTGCTTTGCACATGTGTATACACAACAGATCCATACGGGGACAAACCAAGATGCTTCCACCAGGCCATCACAGCTGAAGTGCAAGGCCCCAGACATCTACTTCACACACTCTATCAGGAAAGGATCCATTGCTGCAGTGGCGAGATCCTTTTTCAGGAATTTTGACCATTCGGTCAGGGTTTGACAAATTAAGGTCACAGACAGAACGAGGCAAAGAGCAGAGCCTGCCAGCAAGAACTGGGTTTTAAAGAGGGATTCTAATGCCCCGTACACACGGTCGGATTTTCCGATGGAAAATGTCCGATCGGAGCGTGTTGTCGGAAATTCCGACCGTGTGTGGGCTCCATCGGACATTTTCCATCGGATTTTCCGACACACAAAGTTGGAGAGCAGGAGATAAAATTTTCTGACAACAAAATCCGTTGTCGGAAATTCCGATCGTGTATTCACAAATCCGACGGACAAAGTGCCACGCATGGTCAGAATAAATAAAGCGATGAAAGCTATTGGCCACTGCCCCGTTTATAGTCCCGATGTACGTGTTTTACGTCACCGCGTTTAGAACTATCGGATTTTCCGACAACTTTGTGCGACCGTGTGTTGACAAAACAAGTTTGAGCCAACATCCGTCTGAAAAAATCCTAGGATTTTGTTGTCGGAATGTCCGAACAAAGTCCGACCGTGTGTACGCCCTATAATTGTTGGCCAGCAGAACCCTTAAATGTCAGAACGCATTCTACTGGCCTAGACATTTCCTTGTTAAGGTAGATCACTGGTGGATTCACAGTGGGTGCAGACCACTGTGTAATTAAATCATTTCCAAATGTGAACAAATTCAGTGTTCAGGGGGTGTCCAGGACCTAAGGGGGGGTACTTCCAGTCCCCATAGAGAAGTATCTTGAGGTTTAATTGGAATGCTTTTTCAGCAGTAGGAGCTTTGCAAAACTCAAGACAGAAGGTTGATCCTCCAGATGCAGAGTAGTATGTAGTGCATCAATAAGAGCTGAAACAGTCTCTTTTAAATCTGAACTAGTACCAGAAGACTGCAATTCCTCAAAAATAGTCACATCAGGAAGAGACTTAAGTGACCCAGGTTCAGATATTTAAATGGTTACTGTGACAAACGGCCTGCCTTTTAGGCCTGCAGGCAGATCAACAGTAAATTCTCTGAGGAAGGTGCGGGGGTGCACTTAGAGCCCTTGCAGTCAGAGCCATCGAGGAACTTGGTGAATTTGGCCACAAAGTTATGTGTGTCTGTCTTAGGGACCCAAGTCAATAAGGCAGAGGACTCCGATGCCTCACCCAGAGGAGCTAATGAGGACTCCGATGACAGAGTAGACCCTATAATCATAAGGTAGGAAGATTCCAGACTGCAAACATCAGCACTTTCCGAAGGCACAGATCAAATATCCCTGGAACCATTAGGCTCCGTTCAAACTTACATGTACTGCAGTGACACCTGCTGTGCCGTGTTTCTTTTTAGCATTTTTCTGCACATTTTTGGAGTGGCACCATTCATTTGAATGGGCCTCCCTTTACTCCAAAGAAGCTCATGTACCAAATCTTGACACAGAGACAGGCGCGTTTAACGTTGCATTTTTTTTCCACAATTTTCATGCATTTTGTCACACGACACTCGTGGCAAAATCACATCACATTTGGGGTGCCATTAAAAAATAATATCATCGCAAATGCGTATCGTATTTTACTGCGATTCCAAAATGCTCAAGTGTGAATGGAGTCTTAAAAGAGAAGTTTGGGAATTTTTTTTTAAGAATCATACTTACCTTAGTGGATGAAGCATTGATCCAATGCTGCATCTGTCCTCTGCCGACTCTAAGACTGAGAACTGGGCGATCAAACACTGCTGATCACTCAGTTCTCAGTGCTCCATGAGCAGGGAGCTAGTGACTATCAGTCAACTGCTCTCTGCTCTGCCCCCCACCCCCACTCACTGGAGTGCTTGGCTGTGGAGGGGGCGGGAACAGCTGGCTCAGGCTCTCAGAGGCTCACTGAGAGGCTGAGCCAGGTGCCGGTCTTTCCCCAGCCTGGACCAGCTCTTGGACGTCAGCCGACAGCAGCCTTCAGTCCGTTGTTGGCTGAAAACAGGTTACAGGAGTGCAGTACTGCACTCCTGTGATTCACAGGAGAAGTACAGCCAAATGAGCTTTGATTGTTCTTCTCCTTTAAGGAAGTGTGAGCTGAAGTCATACATTGCAGGGGGCACTTCACTCTGTGTCTAGATACAGACATGTTGTGACCACATGGCAGTAAGGCAACTAAACTCAGCGTACAAGCCAAGACCTCAAGTACTCATGAAACCCAGACAGCTGGCAGCCGGTGAGGGTCAGGTGGCCAGAGGTAATCAAAGTCACTGTAAGTGAGCACTAGAAATGTACCAGAGATCAGTAGGAGCATCAGCGAGGAGATACTTCCTCAAGAGTGAAGGGCGGGAAAGAAAAGGAGGAGCACATGTGCCAAACTCCACCCAGTGAATGACATCAGCGCTCAATGCCCCAACATTAACCCCTTCTGTTGTAGGAACCAGCAGAGGGTGGGATTTTAAAGGTGCCCAGCAATCCAAACAATCAAGTATCTCCTATCTCCAATTAGCTTGTTTACAGAGTGAGTCTTCAGAGAGGGCAAAAGCTGAGGCACCTGAAAAGCACTCTGCAGGTAACTTGTTACCAGAATAAGTCTGTGAAGCACTTTACGCAGCTCATTGCCCAAAGGTCACTACCGGGCTAGCCCCACAGTGTCCAATGCAGAAGGGTCTGTTGGCGCCTCTCTAAATACTAAGACACACCATAGGCCTCATCAGATAGATACAAATTTAGAGACCAGCTCTTGAATTGAAGTAGAAAATAATCTTGATTGAAGAGAAGAATAAAGAAAAATGCTAGCAAAAAATAGAGCAGAGTTGAAGAGAAGGCTTCCATCCTCCAAAGGACACTAGTAAAAAAACGGAGGCATGATGGTAGAAAAAAAGGTAGAAAAAGGGCTGCTCCACAGTTTTTATTAGTTATCAATTCTCCTGTACGTGGCATTGTAGCCCAAAGGTATAGACTTGTGTGTCTCTCAACGAATGAGAATGAGGCAGAGGTTACCATCATTGAAATCTGCATCTCAAAATGCTCTGTAGAGAATGATGTAGGCAGCTGACGAGAAATGAAGATCTTATATATTTATGCAAAATTTGGGCAGTGCCCTGCCCACTGCGCTTCCCTATTTGTCCTTTAATGTAATTGACAGACTTACTTACCAATGGGAAGCTCATGGTTTTGGCAAATAGTTTGCAACAAAGGTAACCTCTGCATATGTATTTCTTTATCTTATGCTTAGCTGAATTGCCCAGGATTGTGACAGGTTTACTTTATTATCTATGAGGATCCTTGAGGTTGTTCTTTACTTGTGAGGTTAGGATTGCTGCTGCAAAAAAAACAAAACAGTATACCGGTATATAAAGAGAAAAAGAAAATGCTGGCTATTTTGTATATAAATTGTATTTGTGTAGCTTAGATTAATTAATACGTGCATTTGTTTTCTCTGTGTTACTGATCACAAGGACCTTGACAAGTACAAGCTGCACAGGAAGACAGCCTGAATGAATATCAAATAGCAATAGTTTGATTGTATCAAAGGATGGGATATGCGCAGTTTTAATTTGTAAACAAACATTAATCTAACTTGAATGTACTATTTAAAGAGGAAGTAACTATTTAATATGTTTGTATTCATTAAAACTAAACTATAGCCAAAGCTTTATTTTTTTTTTTTTTTTTCAGTTTGGACAGTGCAGTTGTGCTCTGTTTTGCTGAAACTTTTACTTTCTAAATATTTACTTTCTAAAACGTCGATTGCAAGCATAATTTGTTCTGGAAACAGGCTTGTAATCCAAAGCACTCATATATCAAAGCGAATTTCCCCATAAGAAATAATGGAAACTCAGATGATTCATTCCACAACCGTTTTTTCATAAATCCTTCAGTTTATAGTCCATATAAAAAGATTATAGCAATGTGATAGGTTGTGTAACCATAAAATGTCCATCCACAAATGGAAGCCTTCACAAGGGGATTCGAAGTAAAATCCAGCAGGAGCTACAGAATATAAAAGAGAAGTGAGGCGCCTCTAAGTGTAGCAATATGGTTACATTTAATGAAGGTACAACATTTAGCAACTCACATGGTTGATGAATAAAAGAGGCACATCTAAGTATGCAGGCATCCGGGGTAAAGCTGTCCACATAGACCGTCCTCCGCACTGCTGGCTCTCACCTCTGTCAGTCTGCAATCGTGACCAGGAAGACTACCCTGCAGTAGAGCGATCTGAAAGCGAGGCTTGAACCAGTTGTGGAGCGCAGCGTGGAAGGGATGACGTCGATGGCCGTGCGGAGGACAGTCTATGTGTACAGCTTTACCCCGCATACCTGCATACTTAGATGTGCCTGTTTTAATCATTAACCATGTGAGTTGCTAAATGTTGTACCTTCATTAAATGTAACCATATTGCTACATTTTTTATCTACACTTAGAGGTGCCTCTCTTCTCTTTTATACTCAGTTGAGACATGACGATACTTGTATATCAAGACCGCTCGTTTATCAAGTCACAATTTATTAAAAAAGTTTGCTTGTCTTGCAAAACACTCTCAGACCAAGTTACTCGCAATCCAAGGTTTTATTGTATACTTTAATGCTTTTGCAATTTGTAACAAGCAAAGGGAGAGGTCACATGGGCAGCCCTGCCAATTATACAAGCCACCCAGACCAAAGGATTGGTGCATGAGGGGCATACATCAAATTTTACCACATAACGGGTCCTTTGTATGTTAGGTAATAAAATCATAAAAAGAAAATGATTACTAACAGCACATACAATAAAGAATAGTAGTGTGGGTACTAGCTGTAATTGAAATTACGGTCTCTTTTATACAGGGCTTTTTTTCAGCTGGAACTTGGTGGAACTCATTTCCACTACCTCTGGATCAGGCCCTTTGCTCCCTGCTCACCACTATTACTTGTAAACACAGAAGTCCGGCTTCTGTGTTTACCAGTGATAGCTTGTCTCCAACTGATCTGCAGAGTGCAGGATGGGATTAAGGGAGATGCAAGTGCCCGGGGGTTCATTGTGGATGCTGACACCCCCACTAGATGATCTGCAAGCGAGGGAGGAGGTGCCATCTACAGTGTGCGTAAAGTTACTATAAGACGTGGAAGATGGTGGAGCTTTTAAGGAGGGGAGGTTGCCTGCAGAAATCAGAACTGAAGAGGGGTGAAAGTGAGATGTGGATGGGAGATGCAGAGGTGAGCAGTTGTGGAAGAAGGCTGAACCCAGCACTCTATATGCAGCGCACCCCTGAACTCGGCACTATGTACGTAAAGCTACCCCAAACTGCAAGAAGTGCACTCCTGAACTCTGCGGGAACCCCCCTGCCCCCCATACTCTGCACTCTCACACTGTACGTAATGCACTCCTGGTATTTCATGCCCCTTTAAGGCCCTCCCACTGTGGTGAAATTTGACCACACCCACTATTTGATGCATGTGAGAGGGTATGTGGGTGTGTTTGTATAGGGGGGGTTTTGGGTGGTCGTGGTTGAGTTCCTGCACCTATTTTCTGAGAAAAAAAGCCCTGCTTTTAGACATGGGGGAAGCAGGTGACCTCCTCCCTTATAGCAGTGGCCCATTGCCAGGCCTGAACACCATCATGTGGCAGAGGTGGGTGACATCATCAACTTTGTGTACATTCTAACACCATCCATCAGAGAACTTACAGGTTAGGACTACAGAGCAATGGAGCAGTGAGGAAGCACAGAGAAGGTGGGTGTATGTGGATTGAGTGTGGGCTTTAAAGAGACTCCTTCACTTTGCCTATTCAAGGTTCTTTAAGCAACTGTATGTCGGTATGACGTTTGGTATGAATTAAACGAGTCTTAGAAAAGTCTGTAGTGCTCTTGCCTCCAGAGTGGCTGTCCAGGAATGCCATACAGTGCCTTGAAAAAGTATTCATACCCCCTGAAATTTTCCACATTTTGTCATGTTACAACCAAAAACGTAATTGTATTTTATTGGGATTTTATATGATAGACCAACACAAAGTGACACATAATTGTGAAGTGGAAGGAAAATGATAAATGGTTTTCAACATTTTTATTACAAATAAATATGTGAAAAGTGTGGCGTGCATTTGTATTCAGCCCTCCTGAGCCAATAATTTGTAAAATCACCTTTCGCTGCAATTGCAGCTGCAAGCCTTTTTGGGGATGTGTCTATAAGCTTTGCACATCTATAGAGTGACATTTTTGCCTATTCTTCTTTGCAAAACAGCTCAAGCTCTGTCAGATTGAGTGGAGAGCATCTGTGAGCAGCAATTTTCAAGTCTTGCCACAGATTCTCAATTGGATTTAGGTCTGGACTTTGACTGGGCCATTCTAACACATGAATATGGTTTGATCTAAACCATTCCATTGTAGCTCTGGCTGTATGTTTAGGGTCGTTGTCCTGCTGGAAGGTGAACCTCCACCCCAGTCTCAAGTTTTTTGCAGACTCCAACAGGTTTTCTTCTAAGATTGCCCTGTATTTGGCACCATCCATCTTCCCATCAACTCTAAACAGCTTCCCTGCTGAAGAAAAGCATCCCCACAGCATGATGCTGCCACCACCATGTTTCACGTTGGGGATGGTGTGTTCAGGGTGATGTGCAGTGTTAGTTTTCTGCCACACATAGCATTTTGCTTTAGGCCAAAAAGTTCAATTTTGGTCTCATCTGACCAGAGCACCTTCTTCCACATGTTTGCTGAGTCCCCCACATGGCTTCTCGCAAACTGCAAATGGGACTTTTTACGGCTTTCTTCTTGCCACTCTTCCATAAAGGCCAGATTTGTGGAGCGCACAACTAATAGTTGTCCTGTGGACAGATTCTCCCACCTGAGTTGTGGATCTCTGCAGCTCCTCCAGAGTTACCATGGGCCTCTTGGCTGCTTCTCTGATTAATGCTCTCCTTGCCCGGCCTTTCAGTTTAGGTAGATGGCCATGTCTTGGTAGGTTTGCAGTTGTGCCATACACTTTCCATTTTCAGATAATGGATTGAACAGTGCTCTATGAAATGTTCAAAGCTTGGGATATTTTTTTAAAACCTAACCCAATACAAATGCACGCCACACTTTTCACATATTTATCTGTAAACAAATTTGAAAACCATTTATTATTTTCCTTCCACTTCACAATTATTTGCCACTTTGTGTTGGTCTATCACATAAAATCCCAGTAAAATAAGTTTACGTTTTTGGTTGTAACATGACAAAATGTGGAAAATTTCAAGGGTATGAATACTCTTTCAAGGCACTGTAATAAATAACTTTGGGGCACCTCACTGTGTTTTTAGTATGTTGCCATGGTCACACCACTTTTGCATGCTTTTTTCTTGTTCAAACATTTTATTGAAGAAATAGAATAAGTTTACAAAGGTAAAGAACAAAAGGGAAAACTCCCATCGATAGCGAGGGTAAGACGGGGTATACAATAATACAATGCGATAACAGGGACGCAAGAAACAACTTATAGAAATAAGATTTGTGAGGGGGTACATTCAGGAGGATCATAAAACATCTTACTTCTTATAGAAGCAAAAAGCTATAGGTAACAGAGAAGGGAGGTTACAGATAAGCATGGTAGCAGGATCGCTGCGTAACCTCTCACAAATTGAGGCTCAAGAGTGAGAAAACCGAGTGCAAAACAAAAATGAGGATACTAGGCTCTCTGATGATTAAAACGGGAGAAAAGGGGAGGTGATTACAACACTTAGGTAGGGCTATGGGTCTTGTACAGCAGGGGTCCCTGGGCAGCGGACCGATGCCAGTCCGTGGCCTGTTGTCGAGTGGGCTGCCGTCAGAGCAGGAGGGGTGCCCTGTCACAGCCCACGGGACAGTTAGTAGCCTGTGTGTATTCTGTCTGATGTCAGCCTATGAACAAGGCAAGGGGAGGGAGCAGCTGCAGATCATGACAGAGAGCAAGAGACTCTTCAGAATAACAAGTTGGTAATTGTCCGCTTGTTAATATAAGTTTGGCAGCTCTCGCTCTCTGTCACGATCTGAAGCTGCTCCAGCCCCTTGACTTGCTCATAGGCTGACATCGGACAGAATACACACAGGCTACTAACCGTCCTCACTCATGGCAGGGCTTGCCTCCTGCTGAGGCATGAGAGATGCATGACTGCAGAGAGGACTGTGATGGGGGGGGGCATGACTGCAGGGAGGACTGTGATGGGGGGGCCATGACTGCAGGGAGGACTGTGATGGGGGCCATGACTGCAGGGAGGACTGTGATGGGGGGGGGCATGACTGCAGGGAGGACTGTGATGGGGGGCCATGACTGCAGGGAGGACTGTGATGGGGGCCATGACTGCAGGGAGGACTGTGATGGGGGAGAGCATGACTGCAGAGAGGACTGTGATGGGGGAGCATGACTGCACAGAGGACTGGGATGCGGGAGAGCATGACTGCAGAGAGGACTGTGGTGGGGGGGGAGCATGACTGCAGGGAGGACTGTAATGGGGGGAGAGCATGACTGCAGGGAGGACTGGGATGGGGGAGAGATCATGACTGCAGGGAGGACTGTAATGGGGGGAGAGCATGACTGCAGGGAGGACTGGGATGGGGGGGAGATCATGACTGCAGGGAGGACTGTAATGGGGGGAGAGCATGACTGCAGGGAGGACTGTGATGGAGGAGAGCATGACTGCACAGAGGACTGGGATGGGGGGGGGGCATGACTGCAGGGAAGACTGTGGTGGGGGGCCATGACTGCAAGGAGGACTGTGATGGGGGGCCATGACTGCAGGGAAGACTGATGTGACGGGGGCAAGACTGCATGGAAGACTGTGATGAGGGGGCCATGACTGCACGAGGACTGTGATAGGTGGCCATGACTGCAGGAAGGACTGTGATGTGGGGCCATGACTGCAGGAAGGACTGTGATGGGGGGTCATGGCTGCAGGAGGGAATGTGATGGGGGGTCATGAATGCAGGGAGGACTGTGATGGGGAGCCATGACTGCAGGGAGGACTGTGATTGGTGGCCATGTCTGCAGGGAGGACTGTGATGGGGGGCAATGATTACAAGGGGCACTGTGATGTGGGGGGGGGGTCAATAACTGCAAGGGGCACTGTGATATAAAGGGGACTGTAATCATTACAGTACAGTCCCCTTTATATCACAGTGCTCCTTTACAGTTCAGTGCAGGGGGGGTTATAAGACTCTGTAAACTGCCCGCCTTCCCCGGGCCCTGAAAAAAGTGGCTACACCAAAAGCGGTCCCTGGTACCAAAAAGGTTAGAGACCACTGTATGTAGAGTAGTTGTAGATGGTGTCCTGTCAAATATATACATGCTAGCGAGCCTATGCTAGTAAGATAGGCCCCTAGTAAATAAAAACTAGTGGGAATAAGAAAGTTGTAAGAGAGGGAGAGTAGTAGGAAACAGAGGATAGGAGGAGAAAAAGAATAGAATCAGTAAGACAAGGGGGGATTAAAGCCTGTTCCAAGGGGAGGGAATGTGGAGAGCCCTGAAGGGGGATGGGGCTCTGATTAGCCATATTGGAAATATTCAGGGAAATAGTAGTGTTTTGTCAAAATCAACAGGGAGGTAATGATCCACCCAGGGTTTCCACATGCTTTTTCGTATTTCTTTACGCTATCAAACGAAATTCATTTTAGTTTCCGCAATGCTAAGGTGAGGGATTTTCCATGCCTTGGCTCCTTGGCTATAGTTTGCTTTGCGGTGGTGGTGACCTGCAAGGGAAGTTTGAATTGTTGTCTAGTCACAGCTAACGGTTTTTGGTTGAGTATAGCCATGACTGGAGAAGGGTCGAGAGTACAGCTAAATAGGGTAGATAGGATGCGGAAAATCTTTTGCATGCTTTTTTCACACCTGCCTTCTAGGCTGGGCCTTTTGGCTGAAACTGGACAAATTTTTATAGTGGCCAGAAGGCTAGTCATTGTTTTACACTTTGGCACCCCCGAGCACTTATTTATTTTTGCACTCTTTTGCATAGCATGTATGTACTTTACTCACTTCTGATTAGTAGATTGAATGTCTTGGGGGAGGGCATGTGACCTTATGGTCAGCTTCCCCCCCTCCCATGGGGTCTCCCTTCAGGGGGAGCCCCACCTAGTTCTTGGGTGGACCTTGCTTTCGGCAGGTCTACTGAGGAATGGGGTCCATCTGGTTTTGGTCAGGTGTACCACGAGTACCCCTATCCTCATCAGGAGCCTTGCGGGGATCAGGGCCAGGGTCTTTTCTCTTCGGATGAGGAGGACCATGTGTACACCTGGTGAGCTTTATTGTGTGATTCACTTTTGCCTGTTCGCTTTTTTATTGCACCTGGTTCTAGTTTCAAGTGTGTGTACTGCACCGTATGAACCATTTTGGACTTCCTGAACTATTTCATGGTTATGGGTGATCAATAAAAGTCAATTTCATAATTTCATCATCAACCTACTTTCAATGTTCAAAGCATAACAATATACTTTCAGTGTTCAAAGCATTACAATATAAACAGCATGAAAACACAACTGAGTTATACATAGATTTCATTTATTTTTGTATTTATTCAGTACCATAACTGTTTACAAAGTATTAAGTACATTCATTTACCAATATTTGCATTAACATTAATTAATGTCCTCACCAATTTATGTGGATGGAATATCAGATAAAGTGAACTGAATTGATTCTGAGAAACTGATATAAAAGATAGAAATAAAAGTAAGATTCCAGTCAACCATTTTTTTTAGTTATGGATAGGGTGGGAAGGAGTTGTTAAAAAGAGGAAGTGAGGGGATGGGTCTACAAAAGGGACACACCAGCAAGAAAAAAAAACTGCTTTTGGTACCGTAGTTAGAAGCGTTTGAATTGTTCCCTGTGTCACCACTGGAACTTTCTTTGAACTTTCTGTCAGAGAGAGGGAGTTCTACAAACAGAATTACACACAGAAATAAAATAAAAAACTTAGCAGTAGAGCTAACACTCCTCTTTTTTTCAACAAATAGAAGTGTATGGTAGAGTTACACACTTTAAATCTGAACCAAAGAACAAAAATCTTAATATATTGCGGCATACCAGTCCTTAGGTGTGTTAACTGCATTCATTTTCATTTCTGATGCTAAGAATATTTTCAGCAAGTACAGAGAATACCTGTTGATCTCAGAAATACAGTGTACTTGCAACTTCCTGTGTGCTGTATTTAAAGCACATGCAATGTTGTTATCTTCTGTAAACTACAATTTTCCCACCCTGTGTAAAGGAGATGAAGAAAGGAAGAAGTGTTTGTAGGGGATCAGCCTGGGCAACAACCATAGCTCTCCCCATAGATATTGAGTGAATTTTGTCACATTAGGACAGGAAGTGTGCCTGTTGCAGAATCACCAGATTTAAATAAAGGAAAATGCCTGAAAAAATAAAACGAAGTCAGCCAACACATCTAAGCACTGGTAAACAAGCATTTACAAATAGACACACACTGTCCTGCCTGACTTATAGGCAGAAAGGGATAGGTTGCATGATTGGATTTGTGTAGTTTGTATGTATTTGAAGGACCAGATGTGATTGGAAGCTGCTTGGGTAACGATCAGGCAGGTTGGCCTATTGTTTGAATAACCAGGGTGATGATGGGATTGATTAGGATGATAGATATATCCTGGCTGCTGATTTTGCTAACCCAGATTCCCAGTGCCTTAGTCACTCTAGAGCAGCCTTTGTCCATCTTTTGAAGGCTAAGATCACCATTTGAAAAAGAATATACATGCACATTTCTTTAACAGGTTAAAAAAATGTGTTTTTTTTTTTTATCTAAGGAGCCTGCAGAGAATTGCACCTGCGATCAGCATATTGCGGGTGCAATCTCAGGCTCCTGTAAACTCTCAGGATAGCTGTCTCACCAGGGCCCTTGTAGTTTTTTGAGAACCGCAATGGCTGACGGTACTTGTAGTCTATCCATTCATAGAAAACTGTGTATGAATAACGCGGATGTGTTTTCAAATTGTGACAACGTGTGCGGGGAGAGGATCCCCTGCCCGCTGTCACAGGGAGGGTGGATCAACCATGCGGGGTGCAGATGCTGGAACATGCTACATGTACCACACGTTTTTATGGTGGAATATGTAACATGTTCCAAAGGAAAACGTATCCTTTAACATGGAGGAACCCTTGAAATAACTTTCTGGTCTACCTTCTAATAATGACTTTATCTACAGCTCACGGTATATTAGTGTGATTGTCAGTGAGAAGAATGCTCCTTACATTTGTGTTTTGTAGGATGTATCCCCACCTACAGATAGCTAAAAAGATCATTGGTGTTCTGAGGAAACTTATCTGAGTGGTAAAAATTGCTCAGAGCTCAAGGAACAGCAACCTCTGGAGGAACCCTAGGGTTTCATGGAGCTATGGTTGAGAAAGGCTGCTCTGTAGTAACAGCATTAAGAAAGGTAATGCAAACCACCAGGCATTCCTCCTGTATCCAGAGCAGCATTGGCAATACCATTGTGAAAAGCATGGGGAGAGGTAAGCGAAGTACACAGACGAGTGTTCACAAATTCACATATATCACTTAGTTTTAGTTTTGCCACTTTTTTTCTCCATGCGGTTCCTGGTTGGCTCAGTGAATACGAGGGGTTCCTGGACTATTGTGGCAGGGTAATGCTTTCCTAGAAGTTCCACCTCGAGTTTCTGTCCTTCTGTACTGAGCTCTGTAGGCACATAGGCAAAAGCCAAGCTTTTGTTGGAGCTGTAGCTGTAGGTCCCTGATGTAGTGTTACCAACAACCTGAAAAATAAGAATTTATTTATACAATTAAAGCCATGCTTGAGGAACCCTTAACTGTAATCATAAAAATAGTACAACAGGTAGTTAATACAATAAGCATTTGATGAATAGTACTCATTTTTCACTCTAGTCTGCATCTGATCATGGACTGGCTTTGATCAGCTGAAATTTCCCTTGGTCCTCTACCGCACCTATTGAAGTTTCTAGACTGCCCTTACTTGTAAATCTAAAGGCAGGTAATCTTTAATTACCTTACCAATGAATCATCCTTCTCTAGTAGTTAGTTCTACAGTATGAACCACATTTACCAGAGCTCAACAGATGTGTCAAATTGGTGTTAGTTCTGTGATTCAACCTTTGCCTGTCACACTGCACTTTGTTCAACTACCGTATATACTCGTGTACAAGTCGAATTTTTCAGCACATTTTTTTGTGCTGAAAGTGCCCCCCTCGACTTATACTCGAGTCAAGCACTTTTCTGCAGCAAAAAATTTCATTTTCCGAACCGACTTTGGGGCCCCGTATCTCAGGGCCACTTGGTGCTAGGAACCCCAAATTTGGTGTGCAAACCCAGTGGAACTGGTGCCACAACATATCCAAAGCTGGAGTTCCTAGCACTAAGTGGCCCCGAGATACGGGGCCCCAAAATCGGTTTGGAAAATGTCATTCTCTGCTGCAGAAAAGTGCTTGACATTTTCCGAACCGAATTTGGGGTCCCCGTATCTCAGGGCCACTTGGTGCTAGGAACCCCAAATGTGGTGTGCAAACCCAGTGGAACTGGTGCCACAACATATCCAAAGCTGGAGTTCCTAGCACTAAGTGGCCCCGAGATACGGGGCCCCAAAATCGGTTCAGAAAATGTCATTCTCTGCTGCAGTAAAGTGCTTGACATTTTCTGAACCGAATTTTGGGGCCCTGTATCTCAAGGCTACTTGGTGCTAGAAACCCCAGCTTTGGATATTTTATGGTGCTAGTTCCACTGGGTTTGCACACCAAATTTGGGGTTCCTAGCACTAAGTGGCCGCGAGATACGGGGCCCCAAAATCAGTCAACTGTGTCCACCTGCAGCAATGTCATTTCGGGACCCTTTGGGTTCAGAGACCCCAAATTTTGGCTGCAGCTAGGGGGCATCTAGGAACCCTTAACTACCGAGTTTGAAGTTCGGGGGACCTATGGCTGCAAATGGGCACAGTGAGGCTGCAAATGAGCATTGTTGACCCTCTTTTCCTCTTACAGTAGCTGCGCATTTCTCACCTTCGTCTTATACTCGGGTCAATAAGTTTTTCCCATTTTTTTGTGGTAAATTTGGGGCCTCGACTTATACTCGGAACGACTTATACTCGAGTATATACGGTAGGTTAAACCCAATTCATGTTAGAGAATAATGTGTAGTAAATAATTTAGCATTTTTTCATGTCATTCAAATATAAATCTCCAAACAAAGTAAATTGACTCATTTACAGTATATGAAACCACAAGGCCTAAAGATACACATTAACCCTTTCATAGCCAGAGATCATTGATGTCAAGCTGCCCAGGCCAAATTAAAGTGGATACCCAGGCTTTTCCTAACTATGCTTAAACCGCTTTACACTTACCTATTCTGAGGGCGCTCTGGTCCAGTAGCTTTATTGGCTCCCAGTGGTGGCTTCAGGGGAGAGGAGGGACAGCCAACAATGGATGCCCCATAGCAAGCTTATGGGTGACGTCACCACCCAGGCATTTCAGCCATTGTTGGCGAACTCTCCTCTCCCCTGAAGATGGCCTCTGGGGTGATCATGTGACCAGACCAGAGCTCCCTCACCATAGGTAAGTGTACACGTTTCCATAAAGACATTCTGCTCTGTAAGCTGAGAAATGCTCAAAAATGTAAAAAAAAATATATTTTCATAAAAATTACTAATATTTTAACTAAAATATCTAAATAAAATTACTGGTATATATCGCGTTCTGGAAATACTAGTTAACTGTTTTTTTACTATTTTTCTTGTCACTGCCTTGGAACATGTAAGAGGTGGGCAGGTGGGCCTGGAGGTAGCCCAATCCTGCTTAAAAGGCACAGGGGCACACTGGACACCCAGCACATAGCACAATGGCAGCAAAGGTGTCTTGCGTGTGTTGCAGGTTTTCTCTTGCATGCGTTGCCCTTCCATGTGCTCCTTGCTGTGAAGGCCATAGGTGGGGGCAGTGGCCATTTGTTATTTACTGATGTACTGTTACTGGCCACTTTGCTGCCATTGTGCTATGTGCTGGGAGTCTGTGCTTTTAAGGAGGACTGGGCAACCTCCAGGCTCACCTATTTGGAGAACTGGCGGTAATTCTTTAAGAATTTGTCACTGCCACAATGATGGATTCTTGTAGTGGCGGCAGTAAGAACGACCTGAATTTGCCGCATGTCAGTAATGTTACCAACACTGGGGCAAATTGTTGTCTGAATTAGGTACAGGAACGTCCACCAGAAAACTGTCATTGGAGCTAGTTTGATTATCTTTATAGAAGCTACCAACAGCTCCACGTGAATAAATCATAATTCTGTCATCTGACTGTGATTCACTGCTATATGGATTTTTCCAGTGACCTTAATCTGTTAATGTTCCACTGACCAGAATGCTTCCTATTAGCTGCGTATTTCTTCAAAATGCCAACAAAATAGTGCTATCGTCTGAGCATGTACTGTATATACTATTGTCAAAATAGTGCTATCGTCTAAACGTATACTGTATATACTATCGTCCAAATAGTGCTATCGTCTGAGCATATACTGTATATGCAGAAACATAAATATAATAATTTAAAGTGGATCGGATTTTCTTTTTCATTATAGGAGCAGAATGCTAAGTAATGTGTAAGTGTGACCCATCTAGGTATTTATTACCTCTAGCAGAGATCACAGTACTTACTTCCTTTACAATGCCATCCTCTTCCAGAGGATGGATACATCTTTTCTCAGTTATCATCCATGGTCAGCATCTACATTCTGGACTAGGTTAATTGCTGAGATATGACACTGTTACTGATCACAGCAGAGCGGGTGAATGAAAGGTCCGTGTCTGCTCAGTTTCTGCAGAGTGGTCACAGGCACAGCTCTGTGGGCAGCCAGGGGTAAACGGACTCCGCTGTCCCTTTACACTTGACTGCCCTCCGATCTTATCCATCTGCATGGAGGAGAATTGATCCTCTTCCGTTGGTTTTTAGTGGACCGGATCGGATCGGAAATAAGCGAGTGTAAATAGACACAAGTCAGTTTATACCTGCTGGTCCATAGGGGTGAATTTATTGTCCAAAAACTGACAGGCGGACCTGATCAGATGTGAAAGGGGCCCCAGAGGGTGTGTGTGTGTGTGTGTGTGTGTCTGTGTGTGTGGGGGGGGGGGGTTGGATAGTTTAGTTTATTTAACGTTTTATTTATTTATTGCAATGAGTGCTGTTTTTCTGGCACAACAGGTTTCGGACAGCTTCCCTAAGCCTTCAAAGACATTTAAAGGGCTAGTTCACCTTTATCTCCTGAAGCCTTGCTGAAAAACCCCCCAGAGATGGCATCATCCTGCCCTGCCTTATTGTTAGGACATTGCTGAGACACTCACAGCTGATTCAGACCATGTGCTCTCTTCCCTGTCATAATACTGTAGCTCAGAGCTCAGAGATTCTGCTATGGAGAAAATAGTGGATCACACATGGGTGGGGGTTTGATCGCTTGCTCCTATATGATTGGGGATGAGCAGTAATGGCTGGGAGTGTCTTAGCAACATCCTAGCTACAAGTCAGGACAGGATGATGCCATCTTTGGGTGTTTTTGAGCCAGTCTTCCGAGGTATGTAAATGGCCTACATCTATAGCAAGGATATTTTATGCCAATTTAGTCAGAGCTGCAGTTTGTTTTTATCTGTAGGTGACCCTTACCTGGATAGGCTGTTTTTTTTTAGTAAAGGTGATCTAACCTTTTAAAGCTCACTGCACTCTTAAATCCCAATTCCAGGAATTGGAGAAAATCTACCTTTGCAGTAGGGTCCCCCACACGTCAAGGGTTAAATGCTCATTAGGTCTAGGGGGAACTGAAGAAGCTGCATTGCTTACCCTACCCCCACTCCAACAAGCTCGAGCATGATCGTTCTTTCCCTTTGTTTGCAGTCCCTCACCATCATCACATACAATGCAGGGCTATTAAAGGGGAAATGTATGAATTTTACAACAGAGTGTGAGCAGGCAGGCTTTTATCGCAAAAGAGACATGCAAAATCTCTTCTCCAATAAAATACACCTACCTGCCCACTTGCAGTTTTCTATGGCATATAAACTGAGCTATGCATGAGCAGCTTACATCCTTGCCTTGGTCTCTGTGTGTCTCACTCCTGTAGCAGAGATGCCCAAAAGACTGGCACCCAGGGAGAAGTTGCCGATGCCAGTGAGGGACTCTGACCATTAGAGAGGAGCTAAGAAAATTGCCTTTAGTTCTGCTTCAACCATGCACATGGAGGAGACAGGAGTGCCTTAGAGGGGAGAACATGGGGCCAGTTGCACCATTGGTGGGACCCTACTGGAGGAGGAGTAAGGTTAGTATTATACCTGATCCCCACACCCCATAGACTGAATGAGACATTAACCCTTGCAGTGAGGGTGGGGAGGCACGTTAAGGGTCGATTTTGTCAAACTCCTGGGCTTTAAACCCACCAGAAACCACTTTAAAGTTGCTTTCTCCATTTACTACATTTCATCTATAGAATTTTAACAAAATTTTAAGATGTTCGCTAAACTTGCGGTGAAATACAAACTCTCATTTGTACTGCGTAGCATTCAATATGAGAATGGATATACTAATAATTGTTTTGTACTTTAACATATAGCTGCCATGTAATACGATAAATTGCTGCGACTGCTCATCCTGCTCTCAGTTCAGGTTTCCTCGCTGTGGCAGGAAAAGATTTCCAATCCACTTCTAATGATTAAACTCTTCTCACCTTCCCATTGTGCCAGATGCTTTCATTTCCCTCAGGATCAACATTATCTGTTTCCAAGGTGAGATACACCAGCTTCCTCCGAAGCCCCTTTTCCTTAATTTGCTGCAGCGCCTGCTTGCCAATGAAGTCGGCTTGCTGAAATCACAGGAAAGGAATGATGATAAATGACTATGGTGTGCAGCATCATGGCCGACTGGCAGAGATTTACATACATGAACGTCTTTACTGCTAGAAGCCATACAAACGTCAAAACAACATTAAAAATGTAATTTGCCCGTTACTGTGTCAGCACCGCTAAAACATATTGTTTGATCACAAATCATATACTTACATTATAAGATAAAATTTACTTAAACACTTGAGTACCAGCCTGTAATAACCCTTCATTTTTTTTTTCAGTTTTTAGTTCTCTGACAGGTTGACTGACATTTATTAATAATAATAATGATAATAATAAAATTCATTTTATATAGCGCCTTTAACCACTTGAGCCCCGGAAGGTTTCACCCCCTTCAGGCTATTTCTTGCGATACGGCACTGCGTTGCTTTAACTGACAATTGTGCGGTCGTGTGGCGCTGGACCCAAACAAAATGGATGTCCTTTTTTCCCCACAAATGGAGCTTTCTTTTGGTGGTATTTGATCACCTCTGCGGTTCTTATTTTATGCACTATCAACAAAAAAAGACCGACAATTTAAAAAAAAACAACATTTTTTAATTTCTGCTATAAAACAAATCCAATAAAAAAAATTAAAAATTTAATTTCTTCATCAATTTAGGCCAATATGTATTCTTCTACATATGTTTGGTAAAAAAATCCCAATAAGCGTATTGAATGGTTTGCGCAAAAGTTATCACATCTACAAACTATGGGATATTTTTATGGCATTTTTATATTTACAAGTAATGGCAGCGATCAGCGATTTTTAGCAGGACTGCGACATTGCAGCGGACAAATTGGACACTAAGTGACCCTTTTTGGGGACCAGTGACACTAATACAGTGATCAGTGCTAAAAAAAAAATATGCACTGTCACTGTGTAAATGACACTGGCAGGGAAGGGGTTAACACCAGAGGCGACCAAAGAGTTAAATGTGCTCCTAGGGAGTGATTTCTAACTGTGGAAGGGGGGGGGTTAACTGGAGGAAGAGAGAGATCTGTGTTCCTGATTAGCAGGAACACGAGATCTCTCTCTTCCTCTGACAGAACGGCAGTCTGTCTTGTTTACATAGACAGCCCGCCGTTCTGCCTCTCCATCGAACAAGCAGTAGGTCCCGTCAGCCATTGCGGCCGCCGGACCCGCTGATTGGCTCCCGCTGTGTCCAATCACAGCGGGAGCAAGTCGCCGGTGGCGCGTGCCCGCTCCCCAGACCCAGAAGAGGAAGCAATGTACAGATGTATTGTTTCGCACAGCCGGGCCGCCCTGCCGCAGTAAATGTGTGGTGGGCGGTCCGGAATCGGTTAAAGGTAGCTTCTCAAAGCGCTTTACAAGAAAAACACAAGGAATACACAGGATAAAATAGCACAAAGGAAAAAGGGACAATTAAGTGAAAGGTTGTCTAAAGAAAAATGTTTTTAGATTTGATTTGAATGAGTTCAGAGAAGATGACTCTCTGACGATTTTTGGAAGTGAATTCCAGAGTTTTGGAGCATAGCAGGAGAAGGCTCTGTCCCCCATTGAGTGTGGGTGAGTAGGGGACACACACAGCAAACCACAATTTCAGGAGTGGAGGTTACGGGGGGGGGGGGAGAGTACGTTGAAAAAAGTTCAGAGAGATAATAGAGTGCCAACTATGGAGAGCCTTGTAGGTGAGCAAGAGGATCTTAAAGTCTATGCAAAACCTGATGGATAGGGGTAATATGATCACTTCTACCAGACCTTGTCAGGATTCTGGCTGCAGAATTTTGAACATATTGAATATTGAAGTTGATTAATAGTGGATTTAGGTACACAAGTGAGTAGAGCTTAGAGCCCCGTACAGCCTACCTGATGAGGCACCCATCAGCCCCATCCCTGACCCCGCCTCTGGCCTCTCCTTCAGCCCCACCCCTGGCCCCTCCCCAGAGCCTGCTATAAACAAAAAAACATCCAATAAAAAAATGTAAAAAAAAATCAAATTTCTTCATCAATTTAGGCCAATATGTATTCTGCTACATACTTTTGGTAGAAAAAAATCCCAATAAGCGTATATTGATTGGTTTGCGCAAAAGTTATAGCATGCCATAATGTATATGTACTGCAGAGACCATGCCATCCATGCCAATACCATGCCATAATGTGTATGTATCGCAGAGATGTGCCATCCATGCCAATGCCATGCCTTAATATGTATGTGCTGCAGAGACCATGCCAATGCCATAATGTGTATGTCATATGCTGCAGACAAAGACAGATACAGTGTAATCATTAGACCTTGTCTGAATCCCAAGTCTCCAGTCTCGGGCCAAGTAGGAAGCAGAGCTGAGCGCCGTGAGCAGAGGAAGACAAATCACTCCGCTAGGGAAGGAAATATGCAGGCAAGGGGGCGAGACTTGTGCCAAGATCAACATGCAGAGCAGGCGTGGCGCAGAATTAACATGCAGCTGAAACAGAACAAATAGTCCCTCCCACCACACACTCACTATTACATTACAGAGGGAGAGAGGGACCCTGAAAATGGATTAAAAAAAAAAACCCACCTAAGTTAGAAGGAGGATCGTGGTTGTAATTCAGAAAGGCATTTTTTTATTCTGCACTGTTCAGATTGCCTGGGCCCCCCTCTGAGCCGAGTACACCGGGCCCGGTACAGCAGGGCCGGTTGTACTGGCTTATCAGCAGCCCTGATTGCAGCGGTCAAGTCGGGAGAACACAAATGTATGGATCAGCTTTTCAGCTACAGTGTATGATAGCATAGTACGGAGCCAAGCAATGTTTCTCAAGTGGCAACACTTTGTACATGTGATTTTTCAATTTAGACTGAAGCTCAAGTACAGTCTATAGATAAGCTATTAGGACTGCCCTTACGTAATTGATGGGGGGTGCCAATGGAACCCTGAGGAACACCACACTTGACTGGACCTACTTCAGACTGGAATCCACTAAGAGAAACAAAGTGATAGCGATTAGTGAGATATGACTTAATCCATTTCAGAGCCAATTCTGAGACTCCAAATATGGTTTCAAGGTGAGAAATTAAAAGATTGTGGTCTACAGTATCAAAGGCAGAACTAAGATCTAGTAGAATAAGAATAGTTAGTGACCCAGAATCAGAAGCTAACAGAAGGTCATTGACTTTGACCGAGGTGTTTTCTGAGCTGTGCAGTTGCCGAAAAAACTGATTGGTGGGGTTCAAATAGATTATTTAAAGTCAGGTGATTATGTAACAGAGATATCACAGCCTGCTCGAGGATCATGGCAAGAAAGGGAAAGTTAGATATTGAGCGAAAATTGTTTAAATTGTCCAGAGCCATGTTGGGTTTTTTTGGTACCAGGGTGATGGCGACAGTTTTGAGGATTGTTGATACAAAACTGGTGCTAAAGGAGTCATTTATGATATTGAGAATAATGGGGCATAGAGAACTAAAACAGGATTTAAATAAATGGGTGGGAATAGGGTCAAGTATACAGGTGGAGGATTTCATATTAGAGACCAATTTAGTTAGAGATGCCGAGTCAAGTAGAGAGAAGTGAGAGAGAGAAGAGCCAGTAAAACTAGGAAGTGATGTGGATAAAACATGTGGTGTGGTAAGAAAAAGGTGTCTTAGTTTGTCAATTTCTGAGGAGAAAAAAATCTAGGAATATGTTGAAGCAGGTAGTGTGGAGGGACTGTGATGGTGCAGAAGAGTTGTCTAGGGTTGCTAAGATTTTTTTCAATAGCATGGGAGAAAAAGTTTTATCTAGCTGTCTCAATTTTACCCTTATAGACATACAAATAGTCTTTCCATGCCTGATAATGTACAGTCAAGCCAGATCGGCGCCAATTTCTCTCCAGTCTCCGCGAGACTGCTTCAATTGCTCAGTCATGCAACACTGTACCCAAATGAATTTATATGTATTCCCCACTGGGTTTTTTTTTTCATTTTTTACAGCAAAAATGAAAAAAACACCAACTTTAAAAAAAAAAGACAGTTTCCCATAGTTTCATTTAAAATAAAAATGTCAGGACAGTACGAGAACACCTAGAATTGCCCTTTTAGAAAGTATACACCATAAAGGTGATCTCGTGTTTGACACTATTTTTTGGATGATGGTATTGAGAGGGTTAAACACACAGCTTGGTAATGGTAAGGAGTTAATGTTCAGGTCACATTCAGTGGCAGGATGGAGATGAAGGGATTAATGTTCATCTGTGCAGGATTCGGGGGTAAGGGGTTATAATCCAGATTACTAGAGTTTGCATAAAGTGTGTAGGAGAGGAGGGGGCAGGGATGGGTTAACCCCCCCCCCCTTTCCTGTATCAGTGAAACATACTAAATGATCCTGCAGCTGCTGATCCATTCATTCTTTTCTCATTCACAAGTATTACGATCTCTCTTCCTTCTCTGCTGTTGGAGAAGGGGAGAGATCAGCACTGACAAAACTAACAAACAATCTGCTTCCCCCTGTTTTATGCTTAAAAATGTAAGAATCCTGGATGGTCACCATGCGCAAAAGATCTATTGGCGTTGCACTTTTTCTATTCTTCACTTAAAGAAGCAGCCACAAGGTGGCAGTGTGGTACACACGATTTAACACTATTTGGCAGACATGCTGCACCCGCATATTTTTCAAATTGTTATTAGCAGTAGCATAAGTACAAGAACTTTTTTTTCACTTACCTTGTTTAACTTTATAAAATATTGTAACCCAGCCTCAAGTGGGTTTGTGTCACAGTTCATCTAGCCAAAATATAAAATGAATGATTAGTACAACTCACTGACAATACAAAACAAAACACATACACACAAATTGTATTTCTTAGTTTTTGTGAGATGCTGCTGTGCCAACACAAATACGGATGCAGAGAAATCACATAAGTCTAGGTTCACACTTATGTGGATTTCCTGCGGCTGCATTTTATAGTGTGGTTCCCAGCACAGTAAAATGTGCTGTGGTTTCCAGTGCATGGAAATGCCATTAGGAATTTATGGCGCTCTATGCGTCTGCTATCAGCAGCGCATTTTTAATGCGGCCATGCGGGTGTGGAAAAACGCGCATGCGGGAGTGGCTACCTTTCATTTCCATTTCACAGAGACTGTATTAGACCTGTGTTGATTGAATATAAATTATAATGTACTGTGTGTGTGTGTATGTATGTGTATATATGTATGTATGTGTATATATGTATGTATGTGTATGTGTGTGTATATATATATATATATATATATATATATATATATATATATACACATACATATATACATATACATACACACATACTAAACATCATTTTTCTTATTAACTGCAGCCCAGGTAGTTTTCTTTCAACACATCTGTCTATAATAGAGGCAGGGGCAACCTAATGTAAAATGAAAGAGCATGTCTGCCCAATCCATTAGCCATCTTAGAAAAGGCAAAAATAGATGGCTGCTCTATTTTTTTTAGGCACATTAACCACTTCAGCCCTGGAAAGATTTGCCCCCTTAATGACCAGGCCATTTTTTTGCGATACAGCACTGCGTCACTTTAACTGGCAACTGCGCGGTTGTGTGGCGCTGTACCCAAACAAAATTGACGTCCTTTTTTTCCCACAAATAGAGATTTCTTTTGGTGGTACTTGATCACCTCTGCTGTTTTTATTTTTTGCGCTATTAACAAAGAACGACATTTTTTAAAAAAAAGATTTTTTTTTTTTACTTACTTTACTTTTTGCTATAATGCATATCCACAAAATATATAAAAAAAAAACGAATTTATTCATCAGTTTAAGCCAGTATATATACTTCTACATATTTTTGGTTAAAAACAAAATCGCAATAGGCGTATATTGATTGGTTTGCGCAAAAGTTATCACGTCTACAAAATATGGCATAGATTTAGGGACTTTTGTTTTATCTTTTATTGTTTTTACTAGTAATGGCGACGATCTGCAATTTTTAGCGGGACTGCCACATTGCGGCGGACAAAGAGAAACAGACTTGTATAGAAAAAGAGCAGTGTTACCCTTACCTCTGCCCCCCAGGCACGAAATGCTTTCTCCAGCCTTAGTGCATTCATGGCATAAGTGCCAAAGTTATCAATGCTTTCTTCCTGACCGGCCTCCATGATCTTACTATAGAGTGCAGAGGTGTCCTGTCTCCTGTGATACAACTCCCAGCCCAGTTCACCTAGGAGCACACAACATTATATTCACCATTATTACAGATGTGGTGCCCATGTTTTTCAAATATTTCATCCTCACCTGTATAGGATATCCGTATGGCGGTTACAGGAATTCCAGCAATATTCATTCTTCTGCTATGTAGAAATTTAAAGGCTTCTTCACTCAAATCTTCCGAAGCCAGTTTCTGCAAAACCTTTCTAGAAAGTGGTCCTGCCATGCCTAGAACTCCAACCTCATCTGTCACATTGGTGACCTCCACACTGTACTGGCCTTGGGTTGCCACCACTTCTATCCACCTGCAAACTCAACAAAGTCAGTGCCATATATTACAAGTGAGGAATAAAAACAGCATCTGCCTTGTGCATATGAGTGAAAGGATATTAGCTTCACCCCCCCCCCCCCCCAAAAAAAAAACCTTGTTTTCTTCTGCCCTCTCCTGGTAATTTTTGTTACTTAATTGTGTTTCTGTGCTGTGGACATGGCTTTCAGTCCTGGAACAGCCTTGCAGCACATCTGTGCACTAGGCCAGTAAGGAGATTTCAATACTCGGCGTGTCTGTGCATGCCCGGTACCCCCTCTTGCCGCCCTGAATGTGCGCGGGTGTGTCACAGGGCTCTACAAGGACCTGAATGCTGATCAGGGGCCTTCAGCACATCTGCGCACACCCTAGTTTGCTCATGGGGACTGAAGTTCCTTATTGATACATAAAGTCCATGATCATCATCACTGAGCAGTTGTGCAATTCACAACCTTATGCCGTGTACACACAGGCGGACTATTCGACCGGACTGGTCAGACAGAATAAATCCGTTGGACAATCCAACCGTGGGCTTCATCAGACCTTCAGCTGACTTTTTCTGTCGAAAATCAGACGGACTTTAGATTTGGAACATGTTTCAAATCTTTCCGATGGACTTGAGTCCGGTCGAAAAATCAGTTTGTCTGTATGCTAGTCAGACGGACAAAAAAGGACGCAAGGGCAGCTATTGGCTACTGGGTATGAACTTCCTTATTCTAGTCCCTTCGTACGTCATCACGTTCATACCAACGGACTTTAGTCCGTTCCTGTGTGGGCAAGTCCGGTCGTCTAAAAGTCCGTCGTAACTCCGTCGAAAGTCCGTCGGAAAGACCGTCGGACGTTTTATGCTGAAAAGTCCGCCCGTGTGTACACGGCTTTAGAGAAGCTTCAACATATAGTTAGACACTTAAGGGTGTATTTATAAAACATTTGCAGAGCTTTTCGTCCTATGAAACTATAAGTACATTCAAGCTTCATGGTATCAGATACCTGACTACTTACTGCAACTGAACTCATTGGTTTACAATGATTATCTGCTTTATAAGCACACAAAAACTTTGTCTCATCAAGGGCTTCAATGTGATTACTGGAGGTTTTTTTGTATGCAGAGTTCTGTGTATTGCTGTTTGTACCCACTGCTGAGCCCAATTACTAGAGCACAAATGGAGCCCCTTTCTGACATTGGAAATATCTATGAAAAGCACCAGCAGGTATGAGGACTGATCAAGAAAATGTACAGATCCTGCACTGGTCAATTTTTACAGTAAAACAATCCATTATGTTTGAGGCAATATTTTTTGGCATGCATTAACAAGTATTGATAAATCACATACAAATAGGTTCTGGGTCAAATAACATTGTAATGTCAATAACAGGCTACACACTCCTTGGCCCTCATTTTTATATTCACCTGAAGCCCTCGTTCTGTTAAGATACCTAAAATTATGCCTGAAATGAATTCTAAAATGAACTTAGGGTTCAATTATAGCAATATATAAAGGGCCTTTATGATGGGTAAGAAGTGTGTTATATGGGTACCCAAGCTCATGCCAATTGTGTTAACTACCCCAAAAAATAGAATACATGGAATAAAATGCTGGACACACCTGAGATCATGCAGTTCAGATCCAGAGCCAGTGATCAACAGGAACTCTCCAGGAGACAAATGGGACACCGTGAGCTCAGCATAGACCCGCCCTCTAGGGGTCAACATGTGGCTTATGTTGGTGAATCCAACCTGTACACACAGAGTACCAATTATTTTCTCCCAATAAAACATGAGCACATATCATCATACTAGTCATCGACATTCCAAGATAAATTTCTACCTCTAATTAATGTTTACCAATCACCAACTCAGAAACAAAGTAATTTTATATATTTAGCTATTGTGGGCCAGGTGCTTGGCTAGATACAGAGAATGATTTAGGACGCTGTACTGCAGTACTCTCTGTACTTCCAATGGACTTCAGCTGAATGGGTAGTAAACGCTACCACTCCAATGCTGCTTTTTATCTAGGCCATTATATTAAGTTTTTATAAAACATTATGCATTATAATTCAGCCCCATTCGCATGTTACTTACTTTTTTTGAGACACTTTAAAAATTCGTACCTCCCAGGATAAGTATTGTTTTCGGAGTCCGCATTACAAAATACTTTTGGCCTTTCATGAAGCCCTTTCAGTAATCTTGAATTCTTAGCTAAGCCCCATTCTAGTTCCGTGGTTATAGCCGACCTGTTTGACCCCACTGTAATGGTCCACTGTATGCTGCAGCTGATCTCCGCTACAGTATGCCGTCCTATGCCTGGGTTTATACCCCATGTGATGTCACATGGGGTGTAGCAGGAATGAAATTGTAGCACGGGTTTTTAAGCGCAGTGCCACAGGGAGTGGAAATGACAGACACGGCTTACTTGTTAATGGACTGACAGCACAAAGCGCGTGCCGTGAATCAGGGGAAAGATGCTCATGTGCTGGTGAGGTCGTTACAAAAGAACAGGATGGATTACAAGCGAACAGGGCAAGTAAGGAGACATCTAAATGCAGTGATCAGTAGTGATTTTAATGCTGATTTATAAGTGCTAAAGGTGTTATGCAGGAGAGTTTACTACCACTTTAACACTACCTCACCTCCTTCCATCAGGGTGAGCTGACAAGCAGAAGGAGCTCAAAAGAATTGATGGTTAGCACCATTAAATCATGGGAGATGAAGTTCAGGAAAGAAACTTTACTTTGGCAGTTAATGGACTATTGGACTACAATTGCAAATGTGAGCTTGGTATAAAGAGAGAGAGAGCTGTATTTTTACAGATTGAATACCAGGGGATTTCCTCTTTGCTACAAGGAGACCGAGGTGTGCACATCACCCTGCACATAGCCTGCAGATATGTGCCGAGGACTGGAATTGCTCCAGGCAGATCCAGAAGTGAGCTGACATCTAAACAGTGTGAACCCTGTTGCTATTTTACTGGTGAAAGGACTGGTGAGAGGACACTGCTGCCATTAACCTGTTGTTGCTAGCAGATAGGGACTGGGCACCTAACTAGTAGCGTTATTTGCTGCATTCCGACTTTACTGGGACTGTACTCATGTGCACCACTGTAAAGACTGGGGCCCAATGCTAGCTTGCTGAAGAACTTGGGCTAAAGACTGCTCACTTAGATGGTTGCTTTACAGGTCATTTGCCTATTGTCTACAATAAGAGGTACCTCTTTAGGGAGTCTTAAATTGCATTGCTGCAGCTGCCCCCTTTTGCCCTGCATCAAAGATGGCCTTGGTTGTGTACAGCCCGCCCCTAGAAACATAATTTCTTGCTTGTGTGATTGGCTCACTGATTTTCCAAGAAGTCTGCACTGAGATACAAGTCAGGAATCAGAAATCAGGCATCCCCTGCAACATAAATGTCATTTTTGGAAAGATAACCCCACTAGGAAATTATGTCTAAAGGGATGCAGGCCCTGCTGCTTTCCTCATTAGTGCCCTGCAGGTACTGCAGCTGACTGATAATTATGAAACCACTCCCATTAGATTCACTTTCCCACATGGACACAGTAAAAAACACATTGATTTCTTCAGAATAACAAAAGGCAGGAATATGCAATAAAGTTTGTTAAAATCCTTGAAATGTACATAGATCACCCAGAAGGGAATGTTTTTTTTCTCAACAAAAGTGGAGTTACTCTTTACGTATTTATATTTTAATATTTTTTATTGAATGAAGAACAAAGTCTAGAATGACCAGACACATTGACAGAATGGAGTTAATTTTTCAGATCGTCAACATCACAATACAGAGAAATAGAAGGTATGGCCATAATACATATCCATCATCTATCACAATAACAGAACGTAACATGTGTGATATGTATCTAAATACCAAAGGGGTTTAATAATAGTCTCCCAGCTATGATCCGGAGTACCCCTATATGAAAGAATGGTAAAGATCCGGAGTCACGGGGAATCCCGGTCCCAATCCCTAAGATAATCTCAGGACTCACGGTCGTATGAGGCCCCATGTGCGGTCATCTGTATTGTGTATAAAATTTCTAGAAGAGGAAACAAGTAATGAAGAGAAGGGAAGAGAGAAGAGGGGAGAAAAAAAAAACACGAGGGAAAAAGAGGGAGATGAGGAAAGAGAGGGTCATCCTGGAGTTCTCTACGGAGTCGAGATGTAATCGATCCACGGGTCCCATACCTTGTTAAATTTCTTGGTTTTATTACAAAGTATATGGATGAGATTATCATTAATCATAATCCAATTGAGTTTAATTTTAACCTGGTAAAGATGAATTACAGACTGTTTCCAGTGTCTGGCGATTGTGATTCTCGCTGCCAACAATAAATAATTAATTAATTTTACCGATTTTTTTTTTGGGTGTCTCATCAGGTAGTTTGTGAAAGAGAGCGGCTTCTGGAGATCTGCGAATGTTTACCCCCATTACTGAGTTGATTAAATTGAAAATCCTAATCCAAAAACTAGTTACGAGGGGGCATTGCCACCAGATATGGTGCATCGTCCCCAACTGTCCACATCGTCTGAAGGAATTTGGCGAAGTAGAAGGATGCATCTTAGCTACCCTAGTTGGTACCAGGTACCAACATTGGAGCGTTTTATAATTGGCATCTATAAGAGTGGTATTGATGGAAATTTTGGATAGCTGAAAAGCGATATCTTGCCATTCAGTCAGATCAAAGGTAAGGTTCAAGTCCCTTTTCCACTGGTCCATATAGGCAAGTTTTTGGTTAAGTTTGGATCTGGCAAATGATGCGATTTGGTTGTATTGAAATATTTCATTAGGAGGCATTAGAAAGGTGTCTTTAAAATGTTGTATAGTATATAACTGACCCCCGTTAAGGAAATCGCCGATTCTGAGTAGCCCCTTATTAAGCCACCATTGGAACAATTGCGGAGTCAAACCAGGTGGAAACTCCGGGTTACAGACAATGGGAGCTAGTGGAGTATGAGGGGATGATAAAGGACTGCGATGGCGTGTCCTGTCCCATATTGCTAAAGAATGTGATAAAGTGGGGCATAGTATAGGTGGGCGTAAACGACTAGGAAGCCACATTAAGGATCCTATAGGAAACGGATGGCAGGAAAGTGCTTCAATGGAGACCCAAAAGACTGAGCCTTTAGCTGTAGTGTAGGCTAGCTGGGCAATCTGGGCTGCTTGGAAATATGTCTGTAAATTGGGAAGACCAAGCCCCCCCATAGGTTTAGGTGTATAAAGTGTTCGCTTTTGTATCCGAGGTCTCTTGTTACTCCACACGAAACGCAGGACTTCAGCTTGCAAACATTGTATGTCTCCCCTAGGGACTGCCACCAGTAAAGTTCTAAAGTAATAAAGGAGTCTAGGTAAGAATGTCATTTTTATTGAATTGACTCTGCCAAACCATGAAAGGGAATAATCCGCCCAACAACGAATATCCTCCTTAAGTCTTTTAAATATTGGGGGTAATTTGCCCTATAGATAGTGTCTATAGAGGAAGTCAGCTGGACCCCTAAGTATGGGAGAGAGTGAGGAGCCCACTTAACCACTTGCCGCCCTCCATATAGCAGAATGACGGCGGCAAAGTGGTTTCAATATCCTGACTGGGCGTCATATGACGTCCGCAGGATATTGAGCTGCTGCGCGCCCCGCAACACCGATCTAGGTAAAGTGTCTCTGACAGAAACTCTTTACCATGTGATCAGCCGTGTCCAATCACAGCTGATCACAATGTAAATAGGAAGAGCCGGTGATCGGCTTTTCCTCACTCGCGTCTGACAGACGCCGATCGGCTTCTCTCCTGACAGGGGGGGTCTGTGCTGATTGATTATCAGCACAGCCCCCCCTCGGATCCCACCCAGGACCACCAGGGAAGCCGCCCAGGACCACCAGGGAAGCCATCCACACTGGACCACCAGGTATGCCCCCTAGACCCCCAGGGAAATACCAATCCGTGCCCAGGCAGCTGCCAATCAATGCCCAGGCAGCTGCCAAGCAGTGCCCACTAACAATGTCTACCACTGCCAGTGCCACCAGGGATGCCTATCAGTGCCACGTATCAGTGCCCATCAGTGCCACGTATCAGTGCCCATCAGTGCCCAGCAGTGCCACCTATCAGTGCCTATCAGTGTCCAGTAGTGCCGCCTATCAGTGCCCATCAGTGCCACCCATAAGAACCCATCTTTGCTGCCTTTCAGTGCCCATCAGTGTCGCCTATCAGTGCCCATCAGTGCCACCCAGTGCCACCCATGAGTGACCATCAGTCCTGCCTATCAATGCCCATCAGTGCTGCATATCGGTGCCACCCATCAGTGCCGCCTACCAGTGCCCATCAGTGCCGCATATTAGTGCCCATCATCAGTGCCCGCTCATTGGTGCCACCTCATCGGTGCCGCCTTATCAGTGCCTGTCAGTGCCGCCTTATCAGTGCCCATCAGTGAAAGAGAAAACTTACATAATTACAAAAAATTTTAACAGAAACAAAAGCAAAACTTTTATTTTTTTCAAAATTTTTGGTCTTTTTTTATTTGTTTTGCAAAAAATAAAAACCGCAGAGGTGATCAAATAACACCAAAAGAAAGCTCTATTTGTGGGAACAAAATGATAAAAGTGTAAGGCTGACCGCAGGTCAGCCTGTTATTGTAGGAGGAGTCAGGCTGCATAAAGCCTGCCCTCCTTCTTCTCCTTGCTTGTGGTCGTAGGATCTCGTGTGCGTCTGACGTCACTTCCGGGTTTTGTCTTAGCGGGAGGATGTGCGGCTGCGAGGAGCGAGTCTCCCTGTGGCAGCGGCGGGGTTGCAGGTTTGAAGGAGGGGGGGAGCACCGCTCGTGGTGGCCGCTCTCCCTCACACAGCGCTGCGGGCGGCCCTCTGGGTTCCCGTCCTCCGTCATGGGAGCCGTGCCGGTGTCCGCACGCACACACTCGCCTCTGTCCTCCTCGCCCGGCCTCGGCGCCCCTGTTGTGCTGGAGGGGATGGTCGAGGTCCAGCTCGGGCTCGTCCCCGGGGGGTTCTCATGTCTCCCGGCTGGTGGGGGGCAGTGTGTGCGCGCTGCGGGGGGGCTCTCGGTCGCTCTCTGGGCGCTCTCTCTCTCCCCTCCTCCTCGCCGGGGACCTGTTGCTTGGGCTATCTCTGGCCCCGCCCCCTCCTCTGCTCTGTGTCGGTGATGGCTGGGGCTTCCTCACTTCGCAGCTCCTCGTGTGTGCTGTGTCCTGCTCATCGCTGTCATCCAGACACGTGGTCGCCCTCCCTCTCCCCCTCCTCCTCCCCGATCATTACCTCCAACTAACTGTTGTTGTTATTGGCCATCTGTGTCCCCAACCACGAGATTCCCTTCGCTTCCTGTCCCACAGCAGGAGGTCACTGGTTGTTGCTGCAACTAGCGCTCCTCGTCCACCCCTGTTCTGGTGATGATCCAAAGTGTGGAGTTGTGATCCCCAGGACAGGAGGGGTGAATGTCACCAGTGGGAACCACACCTACACCTAATGTGTGAAAATTTATTTTGCAGTCCATGCTTTCAATGATGATCAGTCCCCTTTGGATTGTGGGCTCCTCGCCGGGGACCTGTTGCTGGGGCTGCCTCTTTCCTCGCCCCTCCTCTGCTCTGTGTCGGTGGTATCTGGGGCTCCTCGCTTCGCAGTTCCTCCTGTGTGGGGAGGGCTGCCAGTGTGTGCTGTGTGCTGCGCGTCGCTGTCGTCCAGGCGCGTGATCGCCCTCCCCCTCCCAGATCATCACCTCCAGGTACTTTGATTAGTGTTGACCATTTGTGTCCCCTACCACGGGATTCCCTTCACTTCCTGTCTGCGGCAGGGGGTCATTGGTGGTTGCATGGGCTGGCGCTCCCCATTCACCCCTGTTCTGGTGATGGTGCGGAGTGTGGAATCATGCCTCCTACTGATCGGTTGCGGTTTCGTATGCATTTCATGGTTTCTTGCTATTTGCGATTTCCCTTTAATTTTTTGCGCTTTCTTTCAATTTGCGGTTTCTTATGCATGTTGCAGTTTTTCAGGTGTTTTTGGTTGCTCGTGCATTTTGCGGGTTTGCGCATGCCTTTTGCGGTTTTCTCATTAATTTTGCGGTTTTCCCATGTGTTTTTTTCGGTTTCCTCATGCATTTTACGGTTTCTCACGCTTTTTACGGCTCTCATACAATTTACGGTTTCTCATGTTTTTTCATGGTTTCATGCAGGACGGGTTCAGGAGAATTTACGGTACGCATGTGTAAGCACAGGGTTCAGGGGATAATTCAGGCTGGGGGGTTGGCAGGACACTTGCTCATTGCCTGTCCTCTCGTTATTTTCTGCGAGGGTCCTTTGGGGGGTATGTAATTTACAATTTCTCATATAATTTTGGTTTCTCATGCGATTCACAGTTATCATGGGTTCTCATGCATTTTACAATTTATATTTACGGTTTCTCATGTATTTTATGGTTTCATGCGATTTACGATTTCTCATTTATTCACGATTTCTCATGCATTTTACGATTTACATGCGATTTACGATTTCTTATTCGTTTTTACGGTTCCATGCTAGTTACGGTTCGCATGCATGTTTAGTTTCGCATACGATTACGATTCTCATGCATTTTACGGTTATCGTGCATTTTACGGTTTCTCATGCAAGTTATGGTTCTCATATAATTTATGGGTTCTCATGCATTTTACAGTTTGTTTTTTACGGTTTCAGTAAATTTACGGTTTCTTGTGTTTTTTATGGTTTCTCAGGTTTTTTACGGTTTCTCATGCATTTTACACGTTTTAAGGCATTTCACGGTTTTATAAATTGTGGTTTCTTATGCATATTTTTCCATCTCTCATGCTTTGTCATGGTCAAGTTACATTTTCTTATGCAATTTATGTTTCTCATGTTATTTACGATTCTCATCATGCAATTTACGTTTCTCATGTAATTTACGTTCTCATGCAATATTCGTTTTCTTATGCAATTTGTCATCTCTCTTGCCTATTCATGTTTCTTACATTTCTCGTGTTTCCCATGTTACTCACGCCTTACATGGTTCTCACGTGTTCTCTTGGTTCTCACGTTTTCCATGTTTCTTACGCTTCCCACGTTTTCCATGCCTCGCACATTTGTTCATGCTTACGTCTTCCCATGTTTCTCACGTCTTCCCATGTTTCTCACGTCTTCTCACGTTTTCCCATGTTTCTCATGTTTTCCCATGTTTCTCTTGTTTTCCATGTTGCTTTCGGGTGTTTTCATGCAGTTTTACAGTGTTTTCATGCAGTTTACAGTGTTTTCATGCAATTTTTACAATATTTTCATGCAATTTTTACAGTGTTTTCATGCATTTAAGGTTTCTCGTGCTATGTGTCCCTTCTTATGCCTTTTCATGTTTCTTACATTTATCATGTTTACTTTTCGTATGTTTTCACGTTTTTTCCCTTGGTGCTCACGTTTGTTCCCTCGTGTTTCCTTGATTCTCACGTTTTCCTTTGATTCTCGTTTTCCATGCTTCTCTCGTTTTCCATTGATTCTCTCGTTTTCCATTGCTTCTCTCATTTTCCAGTGCCTCTCTCGTTTTCCATTGCTTCTCTCGTTTTCCCATGTTTTTCTCGTTTTCCATTGCTTCTCTTGTTTTCCATTGCTTCTCTCATTTTCCATTGCTTCTCTCGTTTTCCATTGCTTCTCTCGTTTTCCATTGCTTCTCTCGTTTTTCATTGCTTCTCTCGTTTTTCATTGCTTCTCTCGTTTTCTATTGCTTTTCTCGTTTTCCCAGGCTTCTCTCGCTTTCCATGCTTCCCTCGGTTTCCCATGTATTTTACGTTTATGATATATGTTTATGTCATATGTTTGTCACAGTTTTTCGTTCGCTGCATTTCCGTTAGCTAGTGCTCATATTCAGGGTCTGTCACGTCTACAGATCTGTACAGGCTGAGGTTTCGTTTTTAATTGATTGTTGTCCCACAATCTTCTCGCCTGTTTCCATACGTCATACGTGCACGTTCACCCTTACACTTTTACTTTTACCCACCTCTGTGGGTATCTTAGCCCTGAGTGTTCGTTTTTAATTTTCCTGTCCAGGCGCTGCAGGTTGCTCGGGCTCACTCACTGCATACAGTAGGGGGGTGTCATCATTAGGTTCACATTCTTGCGCTATTGGTCTTGCCATTCCTGCACCCACATCATCATTGTCAGGTACCAGGGGTATTATGTCTTGGGGCTGCTTGTTATGTATGTTATTTGGTTGCTGTCAAACAGCTGGGTTGTTCATGTTCTACCACTGTTGAATGCCCATCACGTCTATGGGTTGACAGATTGAGGTGATCGTTTTTAATTGGCTTGTTCGGTGGCAAGTCTCCTCATCTGTTCTTACGCTGTTTATGTATTTCATACAAACTCACGTTTCTCATGCAATTTACGTTTCTCATGCAATTTACGTTTCTCATGCAATTTACGTGTCTCATGCAATTTACGTGTCTCATGCAATTTACGTGTCTCATGCAATTTACGTGTCTCATGCAATTTACGTGTCTCATGCAATTTACGTTTTTTTTTCTTTTTTGTTTTTTTTTTTGCAATTTATTGTTTCTATGATAATCTCACTTATGTTTCTCTCGTTCTTCTAGGTTTTCTCATGTTTTCCCAAGGTTACTCTCGTTCTCATGTTTCTCACGCTGTTCATCATTCACGTTCTCGTGCTACCGGGGTTTTCATGTAGTTTGCGATTTCTTGCAGCTTCGGTGCTTAGGCTGCTTACGGTTTGTAGCTCGCATAATACATGTGTTTCGTTCTTTCATGCAGCTACGTTCCTGACGCAGGTTCTCAGCATGCTCACGTTCTTTCGTAGTTCATGTTGCTGTCCCAGTGGCATGCCACTTACGCGGAGTAGGTTACCCAGGGGACTGGTTTTTCCCTCTGGTATGCACACGTCCTTTTATTTCCTAGTTACTTTTGGCTAGGATTGGCGGAAGCATGGAACTATGGTAAGTCAGCATGGCAGCTCCAGCAGCTTTTACAGGCTCAGGGGGTTAGTGGATTCCGAATTTTCTCAAGTCTCTAGGTCAGGATCAGTAGGCTTCCTACTTGGTTCGGTTTTTGGCCCTTTTATCACGTATCGGCATGGCATTGTCAGGGCGTTTCTGGTTGGGCTCAGTTTTTCATGTTGTTGGAGACCCCGACAGACTTTCTTTATTTGCTGCACCTTTTATTAGCAATCCTTAGGGTTCTTGAAGAGTAGCCCTCCTGCTGTGATCAGCGGACTTCTCACCATGGGTCAAATTTTTCCGTGTGGTATCTATCACATTCTCATGGTCTCCTTCATGTTGGGTACCAGCTAGGTGCTCAGGGCAGGCTTATACCCGGTTTGGGTCATAAGTGATAGGAGCAGGTTCGGTGTATTTGTGCCAGGGACCCCAGCCCGTTGGGTAAGTGGAGGTCGTCTGGTTTCTCTGGGTTTGGCCCAGAGCCATTTTTGAGATACCATAAGCATTTGCTATTTGATAGTTATACGTAATTTCAGTAGGCTATAATTTGGCATCATATTCATCCTACTGGTCATTTTTGCCCCCTTTCAGGCATACTGACCATTTGACCAGGGCACAACTCAGGTCTATCTTCCTGTTGCTTTTTGTTCCTTGTTACACTATCACAGATTGACTCCGAGTACAAGTGTAAGGCTGACCGCAGGTCAGCCTGTTATTGTAGGAGGAGTCAGGCTGCATAAAGCCTGCCCTCCTTCTTCTCCTTGCTTGTGGTCGTAGGATCTCGTGTCCCACCCACCCATTCCCTTTTTCTTTTCTATTTTTATTTTATTTCAATTCATACTTGGGTATGCCCCCTTTCAGGCATACTGACCATTTGACCAGGGCACAACTCAGGTCTATCTTCCTGTTGCTTTTTGTTCCTTGTTACACTATCACAGATTGACTCCGAGTACAAATATAGTTTGGGTACAGTTTTGGATGACCACGCAAATGGTCATTCAAACTGCGACAGCACTGAAAGCTGAAAATTGGTCTGGGCAGGAAGGTGTATAAGTGCCCTGTATTGAAGTGGTTAAAACTATACGTATTTTGAGTCTGCACCATAGCAGAGGGTAATGATATGTTAAATGCTACTGTTTTTTGAGAATTCAGAGACAGGCCGGAGAGTTGTGAGAAATGATCTACTCTTTACGTATTTAAAGTGCATCCTGCTTTGCAGTTCCACACAGTGGTTGCGCTTTACTGCTCCTTCTCACGTGGCAAGTCTTCGCAGTCAGCCAAATCCTTGAAAGCAATACACTCTTTGTTGGGCCAATATCTTATCTCCACAGCTGCTAAACAATCAGATTGAATCAAATACAGAGTTCCCCCTGCAAATCTCTATATTAAGTACAATAACTAGGGTTGTCCCGATACCACTTTTTTAGGACCGAGTACAAGTACCGATACTTTTTTTCAAGTACTCGCCGATACCGATTACAGATACTTTTTTTTTAATGTCACGTGACAGTGTTTTTTTTTTTTTTTTTTAACAGTGTTTTCTTTTTTTGGGGGGGGGGGGGGGGGGAGTAGGTGGTGAACGGTGTATGTGTGTGTGTGTTTTTTGTTTTTTTTTTACAATTTTTATTTTTTACAATAATATTTTTTTTATTCTTTATATGTGTTGTTTTTTTTTTTTTTTCGTTTTTTTTTTTAATCAGCCCTGTTGGGGGGCTTTGGTGAGATATCAGGGGTCTTAACAGACCTCTGATATCTCCCCCTTGAGACAGAGAAAGAGACAGAGGATAGAGATTCCCCAGTCCCTTTCTCTGCAGCGTCAGCTGCACTGAGAATGAATGGAGAGAAGACAGCGGCTCCTCTCCATTCATAAACTGACACATCGTAATCACAGGAGATTACAATGTTTCAGTTATGTGAATAGACAGAGTCAGCTGACTCTGTACATACACAAAGGAAGGAGGAGGAGGACGGCGGAACGGAGGGGGAGAGAGAAGGAGAGGAGAACGGAGGGGGACAGAGAAGGAGAGGGGGATGGAGGGGACAGCAGAGAGTCACAGCAGAACGGAGGGGACAGCGGAGGGGGACAGAAAAGAAGAGAGGAACGGAGGGGACAGCGGAGAGACACAGCAGAACGGAGGGGACAGCGGAGGGGGACAGAGAAGGAGAGAGGAACGGGGGAATGGAGGGGACAGCGGAGGGGGACAGAGGAAAGGAGGGGGCATGGAGGAGGATGCAGTGACAGTCAGCGGTGAGCGATCACCGCTGTATGTCACTAAAGCTGCTGAAAGCCGCTGGGGGAGAATCTTGTAACTCCCCCATGCGCCGATCACAGCTGTCTTCCAGGTATCGGCGGAAGCATCGGGAGCATTTGCCCGAGTACAAGTACTTGGGCAAATGCTCGGTATCGGTGCCGATACCGATACTAGTATCGGTATCGGGACAACCCTAACAATAACAAAATAAAAAAGGAAGAGCAATCATTTATAAATGTGAAAGTCATATCAAAGCTTACAACAAATGCTGCAATAAAATGCATCCACTAGAAATACACTATAATTTCCCTTTAAAGCAATGGGTTACATTCAGTGACAATCAATACCAGCCAGGGGCGAACTGACAACTCACGGGGCCCCCGGGCAATAGTAGATCATGGGGCCCCCTGTGTCCCCACCCACACGCAAGCCACACCTACACAAAGCCCCACCTACATAAATCATTGGGGCACAGTAAGGCACACAGCAGGGCACAAGCACATCACAGGGCATGAGGCGCACAGCAGGGCACATCATGGGGCACAGGGCACATCAGGGGGTACACAGCAGGGCACTGAGAACATCACAGGGAATGGGACACATCACAGGACACACAGTAGGGCACATCACAAGGCACATCAGGGGGTACACAGCAGGGCACTGAGAACATTACAGGGCATGGGGCACATCACAGGACACACAGTGGGGCACATCACAGTACACACAGTAGGGCACATCAGGGGATACACAGCAGGGCACAGGGCATGGTTCACACAGCAGGGCACATCACGGGGCCCACAGCAGGGTTTATTATGCTGTACACAGCAGGGCACATTATTGAGCAAAGCATGGTGCATCACAGGGGACACAGGGAACATCAGGGGGTACACAGCAGGGCATTGGGCACACAGCAGGTCACATCATGGGGCACACAGCAGGGTTTATTATGCTGTACACAGCACAGCACATTATTGAGCACAGCATGGTGCATCACAGGGGGCACAGGGAACATCAGGGGGTACACAGCAGGGCATGGGGCACACAGTAGGCATGTCATGGGGTATACAGCGGGGCACATCACAAGGCACATCAGGAGGTACACAGCAGGGCATACGACACATCACAGGGCATGTGGCACATAATAGGGCACACAGCAGAGCACAGGGCACACAGTAGGGCACATCCCAGGGCACATCATAGGCAACAGGGCACATTTGGCAGTACATAGCAGGGCACATCACAGGGCATGGGGCACACAGTAGGGTACATCAGGGGGTACACAGCAAAGCACGGGGCACATCACAGGACACATCAGGGAATACACAGCAGGGCACAGAGCACATCACAGGGCACACAGTAGATCACATCACAGGGCACACAGAAGAACATCATGGGTCACAGGGCACATTAGGCGGTACACAGCAGGGCACATCACAGGGCATGGGGCATACAGTAGGTCACATGAGGCATTACACAGCAGGGCACGGGGCACATAGCAGGGCAAAGGACACATCACAGGGCATGTGGCACACAGTATGGCCCATCCGGGGGGTACACAGCAGGGTACATCACAGGGCATGGTGCACATCACAGGCCACAGGGCACGCAGTAGGGAAAATAGCAGGGCACAAACCAAAAGGGCACACAGCAGAGCACTGGGATCCTCCAGACTCAGCACAGTGTCTCTCAGGGCAGCCATCTGGGAGGGGGGAGCACAGAGGGACACCGTGGGGGATTGGACAACACAGTGGGACACCGTGGGGGGAGAGGACACAGGGGGACACTGTGGGTGGGGGGGAGAAGACACAGGGGGACACCATGGGGGTAGAAGGCACAGGGGGACACCATGGGGGGGATAAAAGGCACACAGGGGGACACCGTAGGGGGGTGGAGGGCACAGGAGGACACTGTGGGGGGTGGACAAAACAGGGGGACACTGTGGGGGTTGGACAAAACAGGGGGACACTGTGGGGAAGGGGGGATGGAAGGCACAGGAGTCACTGTGGGTAAAGGACACAGGGGGACACTGTGGGTGGAGGACACAGGGGGACACTGTGGGTGGAGGACACAGGGGGACATTGTGGGGGGGTGGAAGACAGAGGGGGACACTGTAGGTGGGTGGAGGACAAAACAGGGGGACACTGTGGGGGGTGGACAAAACAGGGGGACACTGTGAGGGGGTGGAAGGCACAGGGGGACACTGTGGGTGGAGGACACAGGGGGACACCGTGGGTGGGTGGAGAATACAGGGGGACACTGTGGGTGGGTGGAGGACACATGGGAACACCGTGGGTGGGTGGAGGACACAGAGGGACACCGTGGGTGGGTGGAGGACACAGGGGGACACCGTGGGTGGGTGGAGGACACAGAGGGACACCGTGGGTGGGTGGAGGACACAGGGGGACACCGTGGGTGGGTGGAGGACACAGGGGGACACTGTGGGTGGGTGGAGAACCCAGGGGGACACCGTGGGTGGGTGGAGAACACAGGGGGACACCGTGGGTGGGTGGAGGACACAGGGGGACACTGTGGGTGGGTGGACACAGTGGGTGGAGGACACTGTGGGGGGACACTGTGGGTGGGTGGAGGTCTGGAGGACACTGTGGGGGGGAGAGGACACGGGAGGACCAGGAGAATATCACGCGCCTCACGGTCACCCGATGCCTGAATACCTCTCACATCGCTCTGCTCCACGCTGGCCCCTCCTCTCTTCTCGTCCGTCCCAGGTGATGTCATGTACAAGCACCTGGGGTGGACGGGAGGGAAGGAAGAGCCGGCAAGGAGCAGCGTGCTGTGAGAGGTATTATCACAGATGCGTCCTAATTTCTGCTAGATGCTGCACGTATTGCAGAGGCTCTCACGGGCCCCATAGCGGCACGGGCCCTCGGACTGTGCCCGAGTGTCCGATGGGTCAGTCCGCCCCTGATACCATCCTTTAAGAATTCAAATTTTGTCAAGAATTCAAGCACTGAATGCTGCTTTGCCTCATTAAATAACCAACAAAATGATATACACACATACCTTTGGAATGATATTGGCAAGAAGATGATCCAGTAAATTATTGGCATCTTTTCCTTTCACAATAAACTTGCCAAATGGAGTCAGGTCAATCACCCCCACCTTCTCCATGACCTGTCTATATTCTCGTCTCACTGGTTCAAACCAATTTGTCCTCCTAAAGCTTGGTCTATTAGAAGAAAAATGGATAAAAAATAGTGAAGTCAAATAAACATGTTATCCTTAGAGTATGACTCCAGAGAAGGGTTATGTTTTTATTGGTGTCCTGATTTGGGAGATTTTCCTTATTCCTTGTCCCAGTGACTGTGGTCACTAGGAAAGAACGTGAAAAGAAATTCAAAATTTTACAGTTGTCACCAGAACTGAAACAATTAGGACACATGTCAAAAACAACTGTCAAAGATGGTAGTTATAGGTGGAATTCCCAGTTTTCAGCGGACTTCCACGATATGTAAGACAAAAAAGTGGGACAAAACCATTGCGCAGGAATCGTGCCAAAGTAATCCTAAATAAGATTAGGGTAACCTCTCTCACATGTCCCCGTCAGTGTGATCGCATGTGAAAAATGATCAGCTGCATTCAGCTAAGCGCTGGGGACTCCTCATCCACCACCAGTGCACACACAAACACTGCTGGAAACATCACAGGCTCCTCCTCCCGATCGGCATCTTATTATTTGGGCATCTTTTAATATATTTTCACATAATTTGGATCACTATTTCCATATCAGCGCTTTAGTAACTTATCACTTGCCAAAGATGGTATTTGTCTTGCTCTAGGGAAATTTTTTTTTAACTTCTTGTTGTGTCTAAGAAGAAGTGAGGATAATTCTCCCCAACAATGAAGCATAGAATATTACAAACCTGACAGATATTCTAATGCCGCGTACAAACGAGCAGACTTTACGGCAGACTTTGCCCGGCGGACTTTTCGACGGACTTTACGACGGACTTTCTGAATGAACGGACTTGCCTACACACAATCAACCAAAGTCCGTTGAATTCGTACGTGATGACGTACGACGGAACTAAAATAAGGAAGTTCATAGCCAGTAGCCAATAGCTGCCCTAGCGTGGCTTTTTGTCCGTCGAACTAGCATACAGACGAGCAGACTTTTCGACCGGACTCGAGTCCGTCGGATAGATTTGAAACAAGTTTCAAATCTAAGTCCGTCCAACTTTTGAGAAAACAAAGTCCGCTGGAACCCACACACGATCGAATTGTCCGACCAAATCCCGTCCGCCGGGCAAAGTCTACCGTAAAGTCCGCTCGTGTGTACGCGGCACAACTCTAACCCACTTTCTCCAAAACACAAGTTCTTGGGTTTCTACTTTAACATCTGCACCTTCTTATCTCCTGTGTTCTATGGGAACTTTCTAAAACATGTATCGCATGACTAAAATAAATTCTAGTTAAACAAGTTTGACAAAAAAAACTTTCATATAAATTTATGAAAAAATGAAATGAAGTGAGAAAATGCAAAAAAAAAGTGCTGACAATTTGTCTAGAAATAAAAATAAAATAAAAAAACTTGATGAAGGTTTGTTCTACTTTTGAAGATTTGTTTTGCTTTCTTCCATTCATATTAATTATGCTGATAATAAAAATAAGCCCAAAAAAAAAATCAACAGTTTGGATAAACAAACTTTCAAAATCCCCCACAAAACAAAAAAGGTACAAATTGTGATTGGTTGTTATAAGTTTGCCCTGCACTGGCTTCCTGAACACATCTCTAAAATCCATAGGCCCATTTTGTTTACTACCTTTTTGTACAGTAATTGATGAGATAGACAAACTATTACTGGCAGTTGACAATGGATTTAAAATGGGAAAAACGAAAAATGACATATATGATGTAATGCCAATAAAATTATCAAAGCAGTTTTTTTTATTTTTCCCAGACGTTTGTGCCTGATACAAATAGAAGCAACAGTGCTGCTACCTGCTACCCATACAACATACTGATAAAAAAGCTTCTGGATGCCCGATCCACAGCTGTTTTACTGAGCGCATATATAGAAAGATGATCCGCACAGTTGCTCTTAAAAAATCTTCATCTTTATTCAGAAACAACAGTCTACAACCACAGATAAGATCAGTTGACGCGTTTTGTTTGAGGCTTTAGTCATAACATATTGTGCCCGATAGCTTTACACATCAGCAGCAATTATTTACTCACTTATCTTTGTTTTTTTTTTTTTTTAACAACAAGGTTGGTCTTTATTGAATAAGGCATTATTGTACAGTTAACATTCATAGTCAAGCTCTCGTGTATAATACAGAATACAAGGAATAAAATACAAAAGAATCCTTTGTAGAGCAACGTGAATTGCTGGGTTAGATATAGGAAGGAAAACAGTGCTAAGCATTACAGATATCTCTGATATAGTCATCTATTAGCATATAATCTATGTTGCTAGGTCTAATCTGCTGCCTATTTGGTGGGGGGGGGCCGTACATTTACAATGTTAATACCTTATAGTCTGTCTACATGTCCTACTAAAACACACCATGGGGGACTAGAACTGTTCGGTCCAGGGCAGCCATATTCGATCAAACTTCCGCGGACATCCTCTATTGGTGTAGGTCATTTTATAAAGAGGCAGCACCGCATTAACAGCGGAGTCCCACGCCTCCACCTTGGGGGAGGATGGTGATGCCCATTTTTTAAGAATTTCCTTCTTGGCGTAAAACAGCAGTAAGGAGATTAGTAGTTTTGTATACCTAGGTCTCTGGTCATCATCATGAATGCACAAGAGGGCCAGCTCGGGGGATGTCTGCAGCGTTAATTGTAGGCGGATATTTATGCTTTCAAAAACGTCTGCCCAGAACTTCACAATAAGAGGACATGTCCAGAACATATGTAAATATGTGCTGTCCGGAGATTGACATCTATTACAGTTTGGTGATCTATTGGGATAGATCTGGTGCAGTCTCTGTGGGGTGTAATATACCCGGTGTAGGAATTTGGTATGTATCAACCTGTCTCTAGATGAAATTAACAGTTTGGATCCCTCTTCAAAGCATTCTTCCCAAGTCTCCCTATCCAAACTGGGAATATCAGTCTGCCACTTGGTCCACAGTGAGTGCATCTTAGGTGAGTCAGTTTCAATCAGAGCGAGGTACAGAGTGGAAAGGGTCTTTCTAAGGGTTTCATGAGCCAACGTTTCCTCAATAGGGTCTGGTTTGAGATGTATAGGCGTGGGAAATTGGGCTCTAGCTGCATGCCGCAGCTGATAATATCTGAATATCATATTACCAGGGAGCCCAAATTTCTCAACTAATTCTTGAAATGAAAGCAATGTCCCTGAGTGTATAACATCACTGAGGACCTTAACTCCCATTCTGGCCCATAACTGTGGGTCAGGTATGGATCTAAAGTGATGAAGGGATGGGTTTCCCCAAAGTGGTGTAAAGGGGGAGTATTGACATGGGCGCATAAACCTCCTTCTAGCCATTGCCCATACCTTCAGGGTCGTCCTGGTGGGTCCTGGGAGCAGAGGGTAGGCCGAGGAGCCTCTATAGGCTAGATTCCCTAGCTCCTTAAAGGAGCCTATGATAGCCGCCTCTAGACATGTGGCGGCGTTAGATCTGGATTGTTCAAACCACCATCGCATGGTAACTAGCACCGCTGCCCAGTAATATATCAAAAGGTTTGGTAATGCGAGGCCCCCGCAATGGACCGGGAGCTGTAGAGTTGACCTAGCTAATCTGGGGGAAGATCCCTTCCATAGGAATGACCCAATGTATCCATCCAGGTCTTTAAATAGTGAGTTGGGGAGCCACACTGGGCAGTTCCTAAATACATAATTAAATTTGGGCAGGTAAAGCATTTTAATTATATTGATGCGTCCTAGTAGATTGAGTGGTAATTCCCTCCATTTGATGCAGTGTTCCTTAAGTTTAGTGATAATGGGCTGGACGTTAAGGCGACGGAAGGCCTGGATATCCCTGGACACCACTATCCCCAGGTACTTAAATTCCTCCACCCACACTAATGGAGTCAATGAAGTCTCGTCCCGGGCCTTAGGATCTACAGGGAAAATGACCGATTTGGACCAGTTTATTTGGATTCCGGAGAATCCCCCATATTTATTAAAAATCCCCAGTGCCGCCTGTAATGAGGGACCAGCGTCGTTGAGGTACAGCAGTGCATCATCTGCATATAGTGAGATTTTCTCCTCCAGAGGGCCTACCCTAAACCCCTTCACAGCCTCCGATTCACGGATCAGTACAGCTAGCGGCTCGAGGGCCAGGGCAAAGAGGCTGGGTGATAGCGGGCATCCCTGCCTCGTGCCCCTCTGGAGGAGAAAATAGTCAGAGAGGGTGTCATTAACTCGAATCCTGGCCCTGGGGGAGTTATATAGTAGACCAATCCAATTTAAAAATTTTGGGCCAAATCCAAATCTTTTTAATACCTCCCACAGAAAGCCCCACTCCACGGAGTCGAAGGCTTTCTCCGTGTCCAGGGAAGCAATGACTCTAGTGCCTACGTTGTCATGTGCTGTGTCAAGATTAACAAAAAGCCTTCGTATATTAATATCGGTGCCCTTCCCCGGCATGAATCCCGTCTGGTCTTGGTGAATTAGGTCTTCAATCACCGTGGCCAATCTAAGAGCCAAAATTTTGGCCAATAATTTAGCGTCCGCGTTAATGAGAGATATGGGCCTGAAGGAAGCGCATTCCTCAGGGTCCTTACCGGGTTTTGGCACCAATACCACTACTGCCTCCGACATAGACTCTGGAAGTGAACCCAGGTCATAAAACTTTGATAGGAGAGAGGTCAATCTGGGGGCCAGCAGCTCCTGCTGCTGTGAATAGAACTCTATGGGGATACCGTCTGGGCCAGGTGCTTTTCCTGCCTGCATGCAACTCATTGCCTTTTGAACCTCCTCTAGGGTTATGTCCTTATCAAGAGCTTCCCTCTGGTCTAAGTCCAATTCGGGCAGCGGTATGAGGTCCAAAAAGTCAGAGAGGTCGGTTGTTGTATAATTTACCCTAGTGGCGTATAATTGCTGATAGAATTTTAAAAATCTATTACTGATTTCCCCAGGGGTGGTCAGTAAAGCGCCATCTGCGTCCCTCAGTCTACTCACATGTGTCGCTGCAAACTGTCCCTTTGCCAACCAGGCCAGAAGTCGGCCATTCTTGTCTCCATATTCAAAAACTCTTTGGGCACAGGCTAGCATGGACTTTTTAGTAAGGTCTACTCTCAGTAATGCCAACTCCCTGAGGGAGTGCTGCCAAGTTATGTAATTAGCAGAGTTCGGGGTGGCAACATACGCTTGTTCCATTTCTCGGGCCTGTGTTTCCAACTGCCCAAGAGACTGCACCATCTTCCTTTTTTTATTTGCAATTTTCCTAATATATTGACCTCTCAACCACGCCTTAAATGTGTCCCACAGTATGAGTGGTCCAGATGAGTCAGCATTGGTCAACCAAAAGGTACACAGCTCCTCTGGTATCTCCTCCTGGATCTCTGGGTCCATTATCCAATATTTGGACAATCTCCACAATCTCAGGCCCCCAGGAGGGGCCGCCCGGACCGTGACTAATAGTGGAGCATGGTCCGAGATGCCCCGCGAGAGAATCTCCGCAGACACCGTCTCTCCAAGCATCTCTGTCGAGGCAAAAGCCATATCTAAACGCGACAGCGTCCGAAAAGTGGTGGATAGACAAGTAAATTGAGTATCTGAGGGGTGGAAATGGCGCCAGAGATCCGTCATATGAAAAGAGAATGCCCAGTGGGACAGGCCTCCACCAGTGGAGGAAGATGGTCTGAGTCTATCCAAAGCATCTGACATTACCTGATTAAAGTCGCCCACCACCAGCACTCTACTAACATCATATTGGATAACAGAGTGCATCAGTGTGTGAAGCAGGGTAATATCAGCAGGAGGAGGCAGGTATACCCCTACTATTATGTATGGGGAACCAGCTATTAATGCATGTATGAGGACATACCTGCCCCCTGGATCAGTCTTAACATCTACCAATTGAAAGGATAGGGATCTGTGTATCAAGACACTCACCCCTCTGGCGTAGTTGGAATAAGAGGCGTGGTAATGGGCAGAGACCCAGGCTCTTTTTAACCCCATCACTCTGGCTCCTATCAAGTGGGTTTCCTGTAGGATACATATTTTGGGGCCATACTGCCTTATATACTTATGTACCAGAGACCTCTTAATTGCTGAGTTAAGGCCCCTAACATTCCAGGACAACACTGTAAAATCAGCCATATTTTTTGTGTACCCAGAAATGAAGGATATCTGAGTGTTGCGACCTGCAGGGCCCATCCGAGGGAGCGCAGCCGCCCATCCCCCACTCGAGCCCAGGGCACGCAGCACCGCCAGGGGGCGGGGACTCCACCCCCCCGGACCACCACACAGGAAGTCCAACACTGAGAGCACCATGACCAACCAAGTACATCTGAAACCATATATTAAACATAACATATAACTTGATGATGACAACGGTCATCCAACCCCCCCCCCCACCCCGTGTACCCTCCAACTTCAAGGGACACTAATTCCCAAACAAACTATGAGTCCCAATATCAAGAATTTGGTATCGGGGAGCGTGTACCCGATTAGAGCATACCAAAAAATAGAAAAATGACAACAAAAATAATAAAAGAAAAAGGAAGAACGGGAAAAAGAAAAAAGGGGGATGTAAAATGAAAAATCCTCACTATAGTGAGTTGCTGGAGAGCTGACACATGCGATGAACACTGAATGTTCCAGAGCGGCATCAGAGTTATGGTGAGGCACATGTGCCAAGTTGCTGTATGGGGTCTTCCTTTAAGGGGATATCCCAGGAGAGAACATGGACACCATTAACAGCTTATGAGGGGCCTTAGAAATACAGGGTTCACTAGGCCTGAAGCTCTGCACTTGCATACAGAACCATCAGATGGAGCTACGACCGGATAGCGTCAGTACCTCTTTGTGTAGGAGTTCCATCAATGCTTGTTGCAAAAAGGTAGTCAGCAGAAGGGGGAATAAGCTGAAATTGCAAAGGGAGATTCAGTCCCTCACACCCGAAAGGTTTAGGGAGGCAGGGTTTCAAGCCAGGCATTAGCATCTTTGGGGCTGGTGAAGATCCGTATCGCCTCTCCATCCACCACACGGAGCTTAGCGGGAAACAGGATACTGTATCGGATCGCCTTGGCTCTGAGAGCTGCTTTCACCGCATCAAAGGAACGACGCTGCCTCTGTGTCTCCATCGTGTAATCCGGGAACAGCATTAACCTCACATTGCGGTAGGGGATGTCACCTGCTGCTCGGGCCGCTCTCAGAAGCTCATCTCTATCTCTGTAGTTAAGCAGACGTAGAATTAGCGTGCGTGGGGGTGTCCCTTCTGGTCCGGGTCTCGGCGGGACTCGGTGTGCTCGTTCCACCGTGAAGAACGGGGACAGGTGTGCTGCAGGGAGAACCGATCGCAGCAGATCCTCAGTGAAGGCAGTGGGATTGCGCCCCTCAGCCCCTTCAGGGAGCCCAACAATCCGAAGATTGTTTCTCCTGCTGCGATTTTCGGCGTCTTCCGCCCGATACTCCAGCGCCTTCACTTTGTTTTGCAGTGTTCTAATGGAGGCCGCATGGTCGGTCACTACGTCTTCCGTATCTCCGACCCTCCGCTCCACTTCTGTAATCCTAGTGCGGATTTTATCCAAATCTTGCCTTAGCAGCCCTACGTCCAGCTGTACCGCCTCTATTTTAGTTGTAAGGGTCGTCTGGCATAGGGAAATAGCCGCCATCACCTCAGGGATGCCCGGTGGAGCATTCTCCTCGCACTCCGTCTGTGACGCCATGTTGGTAAGGCGCGCTGGTATAGGCCGCAGGTCTGGAGCCGGAGTCCTTTCCGCCGCTACGTCAGGAGGGAATTTGAGTTTTTTGCCCCGATTCGGGCCCCCGGGTGTTCTTGAAGGCATACAGAGGCTGTCAGGCCAATTACAGTGTGTCTATCTCAGTTACGGATCTATGGACGGATTTGTCTCCAGCAGAGCTCAGTGAGGCACGTCTGCTCAGTCCAGCATCCCGGCCACGCCCCCTATCTTTGTTTTTTACATTTTCTGGATAGACAGTTTCCCAATTTTAGCAATGTCTCGAAAATGAACACTTACTTGTATCCGGTATCATTGCCAGGCATGTAGAACCAGTGAGGCTGTTCCCATCCCGCATGGAAGCCCATTGAACATTTTGTCTTCAGCTCTTCATATATTCCACTTATCCTTTCTGTTGGTCTTCCTGCAAATCTTTCTTCTTTGGGATAACCAACTAAAAATATACAAATATTTCACATAGCAGTATTAACAAAAAAAAGGGAAGAAAGAAAACTGGGGTCCTCTCTATCCCCTCTTTCTCATCAAGACTACGTTAAATGGTTACCAAGAAGGAAGCCTCAGACACCCAGGACTTTCAGCCCATTTCTTTACTCGATGTGGACCTGAAAGTGTTGAACAATTTGTTGAAAAATAGGATTAATAGAAAATCAGATCTCACAATGTACAGGTACCCAAGATCTTATCTCCGCGCCAAAGAACCACCTATCGTAAATAGAGCAGCTACTTTAAAGAGACAAATGTATATAAAAAAACCATCTACCAGACATAACATTGAAGGTAAATAGTAGCGCTAGAAAGCAATAGCATAAACAATATATATTACACACCCAGTGAATAATGGTGTATGGAAATGCAAAAAAAGTCCAAAATATTCGTTGTGTATGGGTCTCCTACTACTGCCAGCTCGCATACACTAGGGCTGCATATTTATAATATCCCCAGCTCACATAAATTGAGGGCTGCATATTACCAATATTCCCCTCCCGACCTTGATATAAATGGAGTAAATAGCTCAATTCTTACATGGTTATGTCTCCGAAAGCAACATGATGGCAAGGGCACAGTAAGCGCTGTTATAAACCATCACTAGTTTCTCTTCTGATTTGTTCTTGTAACAAGTTAGATATTTGAAGGATTACCATGTCCCATAACATCCAGTACTGGGTAATAAATCAGTTGATAGGTATTCAGTTGCTTGAATGATCTGACACCACACTACGTGATCAAAACTGTGTCTCCACTCCCCAGTTAGATGTAAACTCTCAGAGTCATGGATATCCCATCAAACGTTCCAGGCATCCAAAGACCACAAGATATCTCCGAGCAGACATCTCCGCCCCGAGTGGACAGCTCTCCAGGAAGAGGTGCGGAGATGTCTGCTCGGGGCACAGGAGATACCTTGTGGTCTTTGGATGCATGGAACGTTTGATGGGATATCCATGACTCTGGGGATACAATGCTTTACCAACATGAGAATGTGAGGCAATTAGTTCGGGTGAGTTTACATATAACTGGGGAGTGGAGTCACGGTGTTGATCACGTGGTGTGGTGTCAGATCATTCAAGCAACTGAATACCTATCAACGGATTTATTACCCAGTATTGGATGTTATATCTTATGGACTTTTTTTGCATACTTTGCATTTCCACACACTATTATTCACTGGGTGAGAAAGAGGATTAACAAACATCTACAGTCCCTCATACTCAGAGAGAAAAAGCAGGATTTGTTCCCGGGTGCCAAGCTAGTGCTAATCTCTGGAAGGTGGATCACCTTACCCACTTGTTACACTAACACAGAGTTCCTGGGTTCCTTGCTTCTTTGGACATGTCATGAGATTATATGATTTATACACTCTTTAGATCGAGATTTGAGAATTCCCTGGTTGCCTGGGTGACAAGCTGTGCATTCCAGACCTATGGGCAAGGTCCAGTATGCAAGCTCCCTTTCTCAATTTTTTTTAATCCTCCATGAGATGAGGCAAGGTTGCCCTCTTCCCCTATTTATGTTTATATTGGCCCTAGAGCTCCTGGCGATTGCTTTTTTGGGGAATTGGGACATTTCCAAGGTTGTATGCACAGGCCTTGACTTCAGAATCAGCTTGTCTGCAGACAACACCCTCCTGACCCTAAAGTCATGTAAACACGAGCCGAATGTCGGGAGATATTGGCTTCTGTCAGACCAGCATGCTATGTTCTGGCAGGGGGGCTGTCCCTGACAGTTTTTTTCATTCAACCTACTGGGTTGAATGAAAAAAAACTCATAGTGTGTATTAGGCTTTACCAATCCCCACATTCCCCACCACAATCTTTACTGTGTTCTCAGGTTTTAGGAAAAATCAAGCCAAATCCACTGTTCTAAACAGGGAATATCCAGAAAATTACCCTAGAATAGGTCTTCACCACCTCACTATCCCAGGTCTTACTAACCCCCAGTAAAAGCTTGCTACCTTCCTTTCTATAGTAGCTAAATGGACTATTGCCAGAAAAAACCTACGGTGGTCTTGCAAAAGGTTAAAACATATATGAATGTGCTGCTTGTCAATCAGAAACTTTATAGCATTCTTACAGGCTCAAGACAAATTCTTTAAAGGCTGGAAACACTGACCTCAGTTGTCTATAATTGTTTAGTATTGTCTTATGTTCCCAGCCCTTGGGGGCTGTTAGAGCAATTAATGGCATGTGGGTCAGGGAACGTGGGTCAACAAAAATTCTATAAAAAATTTGAATCAGAAAAAAAAATATTTACAGAAAACCTATTCCAAGAAAATATGGAGGCTGCCACTGCAGATCTATCTTTTTAAAAATGGTCATTTCCTGATTGTTATGCTGTGCCTGTGCCAGACGAGACCCGGATTCGATTCCTGGCCTATGCAGTTGTGGTCTCTCTGAATTTTAAAGGTGGAAATATGGTTCAGAAGGGAAGTATTTTTAATATAATGCTTAGATTAAGAACATTTTGCTAGCTGCAGGACAACCAAAAAAAATTAAGACATTAAACAAACCAACGTAGCTTGGCTGAGTAATGCTACAGACCTATGGCTTTAAACACCAGAAGCACAAGCATTCTTTAGTCACACTTATTTTTATCAATGCAAAGAAGTTGTACCAATGTTGTTCAATCCATAAGATTCTCTTGCTTTCTGTGCTGTATACTGTGTAGTGGTCCATTTGCCATATCTGTTTGGGTCTAGTTCAATGAGGTCGAAAGGAGGTTCTCCGTCCAGGATCCAGTCACTTAAGAACTTACCAATGCCTCCAGCATGGATGACACCATACCTGAAAATAGAAAACAATTTAATGATATCAAGGCACTGACCAGATTCAAAAACAGAGAGAAAAGCTGCAAAGAAAGGGATGTGAGTAAACACATTGTTAATACAAAAGCAAAGCTCTACCAAAAATGTCCAGCTTTGGATGAGACAAGGCAGGGTTTAATCAGCCTTTAAATGTCTTCCTATCACCCCCAGCACAGCCAAGACAGACCAGAGTGTTTTTTTTTTTTGTTTTTTTTTTTACAAGAAAAACCAGAGTGTTTTTAAATGTCATTCATAAATAGCTAGTGATTGCCGAAAGGGGGTGTGTGATACAATGTTTTGTGGCCTGCCCTTTGGTGGGTTCTGGGAGAATGCACCAACACCATTAACAATGTAAGCTTGGCTTTAAAAGGAGCTCTCCCCACTTAAAGCAGATAATGCATGCAAATGCTGGCCCACCACCTCATGTGTAATCATTGCCTTACAGCTGGATTAAAAAAAGGCCTGTAGAGAAAAATGTGAAAATATACTCCCCTTACACCTGGCTTTTGTTCACGGCTCCTAGGCAGGGGTGACATCACAATTCCTCCTTTAAGATTCTGGGAACACCAAGAATCCCAAATCATATTAAAAGATGATCCTTCGCTGTAATGGTGTGATTATGCATGGGGGGGAGTGATAGAATGTACTAATCTGAACCAACAAAGATCATTCATCAGTCTTCACATCATAAGCCAACATACTGTATAGTGTATACACTTACCCAAAGCCAACAGCAACCCAGTAATTTCGGACACCTTGATGTGGCCCTACCATTGGAAGGATATCTGGAGAGTACGTTATGGGTCCAGAAACTATATTGATAATCTCGGCGTTTGTCAGCACAGGAACCATCTCCATTGCAGCTTCTACATGTTCCATAATTCTGTCAAGATCAGACTCAAACAATTCTTTCCCAAAACCTACAGAACATAGAGTGTTAGTTACAGGCTAATCTTGGTTATTGCCAACAGTGTAAACAAAATAACTATTACCAGTTATAATGTTTGTTAAAGAGATTCGCTTTAATGGCAGCCCCACCAGCAACCCATACCTTCCCTTCACTCCCATGCTGCTCAGTTTGGTTGCTAGGAGCAAAGAAAAGTAACCTGTACTCTTGGGTCTGGAGAGTGTTTTACCCATGCCCCTTCTTCCCAACGTGATAGTGTTGGTGCTTGGCCACTGGCCAAGAACAGAGAAAGAGTCTTCAGCCCTGTTTTAAGCTCCAAGTTTTGACTTACACAGGGTTAACTCTCCCTCTCTCCCCATGACTGAATGGAGTGGAAGTGAATAGAAGAAAAGTATGCAAAGCTGGTGGAGCCAGCATTAAAGTACAAACACACTACAGGTACAGACTAAAGCCCTAAAAAAGCATCTATACTACAACTGTTTTGCATGGACACCCATGATGAAACCATACACTTTTTTTTCTCTTTGCTCAGCTCCCCCTCCAAGTATTGACTTAGCAACCTTCCCGTCTTCTAATCTTTATTGGAAACACGGAGCATGTGCTCTGTGAAGGAGCTGCTGACAATAAGGACTTCAGTGATTGTGGTGTGAACATTAGGGATTAATTGCTCTACAGTTTCTGCAGTTACAGAGGTTAGTGGGGGCTTGTTTTAAAGCTTTACTACTTTTGAAAGCTAAAGTTTATGTATGGTTTTTATAGCATAGTTACATTGCTCCAGTTTGGACCAATATAAGTGTGCATATCTCATACCTGACTGCCACTATTCAGAGAAAGCCTTGTATTTTTAATGACTATAGGGTATTCTTTAATAAGGGGAGGGGGGGGGGGGGCAGCAGAAACACCTTGTATTCTTTTGTTACCTAGGAATCTTGAAGTGGACGCCCAAAGAACCAGACACCCTGTTCTCTCTGCAGCTCAACTTCCCTCTCCCAGAACTGATGTACCATACTTCTAGTATTGTAATGTCTAATGTAATCACAGGGCTTGCACTATGGGATGGGGAAGCTGCTAAAAGATAGGACTCCAGTGCATGCGTTGTGCACTTTGAGAATGAATTGCTCTACAGTGTCTGCAGCTACAAAGGTCATTAGGGGCTTGTTTTAAAACTTTACTATGTGTTAGGAATGCAGTATGCAGTACTGTCCACAGCCTGACTAGAGCTTTACTTTATTATGTCAACTAAAGTATGAAGTATTACCTGGTGGGACTCCATTTGTTACCCAAGAATCTTGCAGTTTCATTTTTTCATGGCTTTCATACGGTCCTAACAAAAGTCCATCCCGTTCCTGTCGTAAATAATATGATCCCTCCAAGTCTCGGAGGACTGGTAGTTCCTTCTTTAAAGCTTTCACCTCAGGAACAGAACCAGTGACCACATACTGATGGTGCACAGGAATAAGAGGATGTTCCAGGCCTATCAACTTTCCAACCTCTCGTGCCCAGAAACCTAGGAGATAAATTCACTGTCAGGTGCTAATCAAATAAACAGCACATATTTTGCTTAGCTGGTCATAGAAGGACCTTTATGGATATAAAACAGACAGAGATTTGACGGTCATTGTTGTAACTGCAAAGACTCCGAGGGCACCCAAACATTTCTAGTGATGCATACCACGGATGGTATCATGTTTTGAGAAAAAGGAAAGAATATTCTTATTTCTGTGGGGAACAATGAGCAATTGAAACTTGCATGCCTACTGGATCTTTAAACTTATTCGGTCCAATATTAGGAAATGGATCATGTAAGACTGATGTTTTTCATGAGAAATAAAGATGTCAGTTTTTACCCCCTTTTTTGTCTTTGAAAAAGCAGACTTTGAGCCTCCTGCCCTGAATGTTCGTACAGGTAGGTGCACCATCCAGCTGCAGCAGCTGTCAGCCTCTTATATAGTTTGACAGGCTACCGGTAGCGGGGATGCACCTGTGCCCTTCATACACAGCTAAACGCCAGAACCTCATGTACCTCTGCTAAATGCCCAGTGTGCATAGGGCCTTAAGATCAAAGGAAAACAAACAGGCAATCTGCTTAAAATACAAAAGAAGACAGCAAGTTATGAAGGTGGCATAAAAAAGTTGTTTTATCTAACATTTATAAGTCAGTAGTGCTAGCATGTAACTCTTTGGAACTTTAAAGTTATATACTATAAAAAATTTGGGGGACTGCAGCTAATTACACGCTGAATTTTCTGAAAGGTTTCTAAAAGCAGCGAAGCTGCTCAGAAGCTGTCTGATCCAGTTAATTCTGGTTCTGCTGCCTGATCTTGGCTCTGAATAGACTTTACTAAACATTTTAGCTGTTCCAAGCCAGGAAACATGAAGCCAGCTCTACTTGGCACCAGCGCTACATAGACAAGAATCCAAGTGGGAGGGGCATGCTAGAAGAGCAATGCATAGTAAAAGCTGCACCAAGACCACGCTCACAGGGTCTATTTTTCTACCATAAAATGTTTCTAACTTCATATTCACAATCCCTGCTTCCATATTGTCCTGCTTAAAGAATACATCATTCTTCTTTACATTTTCTTTATGACTCGGGTTAGCTAGCTCATTTGGTATTATTATTATTATTATACAGGATTTTTAGAGCGCCAACAGTTTGCGCAAAGCTTTACAACATGAGGGCAGACAGTACAGTTACAATACAATTCAATACAGGAGGAATCAGAGGGCCCTGCTCGTTAGAGCTTACAATCTAGAAGTATTTATATTTATTTGAATAATTAATATTTAAAAACATTTTTTTAATAACTTTTAAATACTAGTTAATGAAAATCATAATGTTATGGCCAAGGCTGAAGAATGATAAGTGGCAGTACAGTACTATCACAACTAGTAATTGAAGACACTAATGTATATATGTATAACCCAGCAGTGAGATAAGATACACTCTAGCAAGTATTAAAGAGAACCTCTCACCTACAAAGGAATGCTTGGCATCAGTTTCTTTTTTTCTACGCTATCCAGTTTCTATATTGCTGACAGGCTGCTTTGTGCAAATAAAACCCATGTATCTTTTACTGCTATTTGGAATTGTCATCAAGAATATAAAAAGAAGACAATTATCACCAACTTGGCTTTGTCAGAAACAAACATATATTCAATGTGGACATGAATTACCGTAGCTACATTTGCCAAAACACTTTCCCACAATAGGAATCACATGCTTCTGAAACTTAATGGCAAAAAGGCTTTCAGCAAAATACTATCTCCTTATCTTTATGAAGATTTAGGAGGTTCATTTTGAGAATTCATTCATTTAATTTTTACCTCACCTTCCATTTCTCTTTTAATAAATGTAGCACATCCCCTAGGTTGCCGCTTCTGGGATACTGGGAACCCCCACCCTTCACAGCCAGGCACACCGAATTTCCACAGGCACTCAGAGTCCGAGAACAGTCCGTGATTTTGTTTTTGTTATTTAATGAGGGATAATAACTTGGATAGGGATTAGAGATTATGGGATGCCCACTTGACTTCAGAACAACTTCAGGGACAACTCTTCATATATACAGTCCTATATACATAGTTACTTAGTTAGTCAGGTAGAAAAAAGACACAAGTCCATCCAGTTCAACCAAAAAACAAAAACACAAACCTATACCCACAGTTGATCCAGAGGAAGGCAAAAACACCCAGCAAAGCATGATCCAATTTGCTACTGCAGGGAAAAAAATTCCTTACTGATCCCCTGAGAGGCAATCGGATTTTCCCTGGATCAACTTTACCTATAAATGTTAGTACCCAGTTATATTATGTACATTTAGGAAAGAATCCAGGCCTTTTTTAAAGCAATCTACTGAGCTTGCCAGAACCACCTGTGGAGGGAGTCTATTCCACATTTTCACAGCTCTTACTGTGAAGAAACTTTTCCGTTTTTGGAGATGAAATCTTTTTTCCTCCAGAAGTAAAGAGTCCCCCCTTCTCCTCTGTGATGACCTTAAAGTGAATAACTCAACACCAAGTTCACTATATATTATATATGTACATGTTGATCATATCCCCCCTTAATCTTCTCAGTTGCTCTAATCCAGGGCTCTTCAAACTACGGCCCTCCAGTTGTTCAGGAACTACAATTCCCATCATGCCTAGTCATGTCTGTGAATGTCAGAGTTTTACAATGCCTCATGGGACGTGTAGTTCTGCAACAGCTGGAGGGCCGTAGTTTGAGGATCCCTGCTCTAATCTTTCCTCTTAGCTGAGCTTCTCCATGCCTCTTATTAGTTTGGTTGCCCTTCTCTGCACTTTTTTCAGTTCCCCGATATCCTTTTTGAGAACCGGTGCCCAAAACTGAACTGCATATTCCAGATAAGGTCTTACTAATGATTTGTACAAGGCCAAATGATATCTCTCTCTCTACAGTCCATACCTCTAATTAATACAAAAAAAGACTTTGTTTGCTTTGAAAAGCGCAGCTTGGCATTGCATGCTATTATTAAGCTTCTATCAAAACCCCCAGATCCTTCTCCACCATTGATTCCCCCAGTTGTACTCCCCTAGTATGTATGATGCATGCATATTCTTAGCCCCAAGTGCATAACTTTACATTTATCAACATTAAACCTCATTTGTCACTTAGTTGACTAATTAGACAGTGCATTGAGGCCAACTTGTAAATTGGAGACATCCTGAAAGGATGTTAGTCCACTGCATAGTTTGGTGTCATCTGCAAAGACTGAAATGTTACTTTTAATCCCAGACCCTATATAATTTATAAAGATTTTAAAAAGTAAGGGTCCCAGCACTGAACCATGGGGTACACCAATAATAACCTTAGATCCCTTCAGAGTAAGAATCATTAACCACTACTCTCTGAATTCTGTCTTTAAGACAGTTTCCTATCCATTTACAAATTGATCTTTCCAAGCCTGTACACTTTACCTTACACATGAGCCGTGTGTGGGGAACTGTGTCAAACGCTTTTGCAAAATTCAAGTATACCATGTCCACCGCCACCCCTCTGTCCAAGGTTATACTTACCTCCTCATAAAAATAAATCAGGTTTGTTTGACAACTTCTGTCTTTCATGAATCCATGCTGTCTGTTGCTTAAAATATTTTTTTCCGGCAAGAACTCATCGATGTGGTCTTTTATTAAACTCTCCAGTATCTTCCCGACTATAGAAGTTAAACTAACAGGTATAGTTACTTGGTAAAGACTTTGATCCCTTTTTAAATATGGGCACCACGTTCGCCCTACGCCAATCCAGTGGTACCATTCCAGTCATTAACGAGTCTCTAAATATTAGAAACAATGGCCTTGAAATGACAGAGCTCAATTCTTTTAGGATCCGTGGGTGGATGCCATCTGGTCCAGGTGCTTTATCCACCTTTATTCTGTCTAAATATTTCTGGACCATATCCCTTTTGAGCCATTGTGGATCATTTGGGGCTGGGTCACTGCCACCCCATTATGAACATAAGCTGCCCCATGCTCCTTTGTATACACAGAGCTGAAGAAAGTATTTAAAGCGGTTGTATACCAATTTTTTTTATTTTTACCTACAGGTAAGCCTATAATAAGGCTTACCTGTAGGTATAATTAATATCACCTAAATCTGTTTAGGAGATATTCACTTTGCATGCAGCCGCTGACATCAGCGGCACATGCGCTGTGAATGCCCGGCTGAAGGTCCGGCAGACGCTGCCGGACCTTGCCGGGAAGACTCCTGCGCGCATGCACGTGACGTCATCGTGGCTCCGGCCACTCACAGCGCCGAAGCCGCGAACCTGGAAGACACTCCGAGGACAAAATGTTAGCTCCCTCGGGATTAGACACCGATGCCTTATTCTAAAGGTCCATACTAGCTCATTATGCCTTTGCCTTACAGGTTTTTTGTTTTTTTTTTATTTGTTTTTTTTTCTGCGGGTATACAACCACTGTAATAAATTTGCCTTCTCTTTGTCCCCAGTCACCCACTCTAGATTATTTTGTAAAGGGTCCACATGCTCAGACCTGACCTTTTTACTATTAATATATTTGAATTTGTCCTACTATCTTTTGCAATCTGTCATTCGTTTTGAATGTATGCATCCTTGATTTCCTTTTTACATATTCTGTTATATTCTTTGTAACATTTAAACGATGATAACGTTCCTTATTTTTTATATTTTTTAAAAGCTTTTTTTTATTATTTATAGCCATTTTAACTTTGGCCGTGAGCCACATAGGTTTTATTTTTAGCCTTTTAAACTTATTGCCCATGGAATTATACTTTGCAGTGAGTTTACATACAGTCACTTTGAAGAATTCCCATTTCTGTTCTGTGTCCATTGATGCCAATATTCCCTCCCAGTCTAAGTCCTGGAGAGCAGCCCTCATCCTGGTAAAATTTGCTCTCTTAAAGTTAAGTGTTTTTATCTTACCTGTATGCGTTTGTTGCTTACAGCTAACATTAAATAAAATCATGTTATGGTCACTGCTACCCAGGTGTTCTTTTATATGATTATTGGCAATAAGCTCTGCATGGTTTGAGATTACCAGGTCCAGCAGAGCGTCATTCCTAGTTGGGGCCTCAATAAACTGGACCATAAAATTGTCTTGTAATAGGTTTATACATTTTTGCCCTTTAACTGTCCCAGCAGTGCCATTACTCCAGTCAATTTCCGGGTAGATAAAATCCCCCATTATTATCACTGTCCCAGCCCTTGCAGCCCTTTCCATCTGTGCAAGGAGCTGAGTCTCCACCTCCTCATTAAAATTGGGTGGTCTATAACAAAATCTAACAATAACCTTTGTAGAACGCACACCCATGTACAGTTCCACCCATAATGCTTCAGACTCATCACACTCTCCATCAACTAGGTCCTCTTTCACACTCACTTTGAGATCTACCACCTCTGTAACATGACAAAATGTGGAAAATTTCAAGGGGTATGAATACTTTTTCAAGGCACTGTAAATATGACTCTTTATTAGTCTCTTGTAATCCTCTATACTGTATCATGTAGGGATTATTTAGAGCTATTTGTCCTGTAAAACTGTATGTATTTTCATTCTGTGTGAATGGAGGCAAAAACAAACGTTGTTATGCTTTTTTCTTTTCAGGTCGAATGTTCTTCATACAGAATAAAATGAATCAGAAAAATTCCCGGGTTCTAAACAGAGTTAATGATCATAAGTAACACTTATTTACTATGATTGTTAGCGCCATCTAATGCAGTATTTTCCTGATTCACACTATGAAGAACATTTGACCTGAAAAGAAAATAGTCTATGAACATTCAATTAGTTCCCCCATTCGCACATGTGGTTTCACAGGATGGATAGCTCTACAAATATTTTTAGAAATATACCCCTTAGACTTGAGAGAAGGGATGGTACTAAAAGCAAATTAGGTGCGCTGCATTTTCATGTGCTGACAAGGAACATGCTAACAGGAGAAAACCGCAAGGTGGGCGGAGTTGTGAACTTCTGCTGTTCCTTCTTTGACAAAATTATGGGTGGTATGATGATCTAGTTCTACTTTTGAGCTGTAGAAGAGATAAAGTTTGCTCACCAGCCTGGCTGTACTGTCTGAACGGATGTGTAAATATTAGGACTGATTGGACAGAAATACAGAAAAACATGTGTACTTCAAGTGTGTGTTTAGGTATTTGCTTGGAGTTCAGCTTCAACACAACTGACTTTGTATCTTCAGTTTTGTAAAAAAAAATAAATAAATGTCTGTACATACAGTGCCTTGAAAAAGTGTTCATACCCCTTTAAATTTTCCACATTGTGTCATGTTACAACCAAAAACGTAAATGTATTTTATTGGGATTTTATGTAATAGACCCACACAAAGTGGCACATAATTGTGAAGTGGAAGGAAAATGAAAAATGGTTTTCAAAATTTTTTACAGAAAAATATCTGCAAAGTATGACATGCATTTGTATTCAGCCCTCCCGAGTCAATACTTTGTAGAACCACCTTTCGCTGCAATTACAGCTGCAATTCTTTTTGGGGATATCGCTACCAGCTTTGCACATCTAGAGAGTGACATTTTTGCCCATTCTTCTATGCAAAATAGCTCAAGCTCTGTCAGATTGGATGGAGAGCGTCTGCGAACAGCAATTTTCAAGTCTTGCCATAGATTCTCAATTGGATTTACCGTATATACTCGAGTATAAGTCGAGATTTTCAGCCCTTTTTTTTAGGCTAAAAGTGCCCCCCCTCGACTTATACTCGAGTCACCGCCGTCTGACTACATGATCAGCGTGTCACCCAGACAGACGGCGGTCAGCGTGTGATAATACCATTCGGCAGCCATTCCACTGTTCAAAAGCCATGCCTCCTCCTCGTCTGTGATAGGCAGAACACTCCATTTCCCAGCAGTCAGCGGTCAGCCTATCACAGGCGAGGAGGAGGCGCGGCTTTTGAACAGTGGAATGGCCGCCAAATGGTATTATCACACGCTGATCGGTGCAGAGCGGCACACAGAGGATGCAGATGGCCACACGGAGGCATGCACAGGACACAGGTAGGCTGCACAGGACACAGGGACATATGCACAGGACACAGTGAGGCTGCACAGGACACAGGGACACATGCACAGGACACAGGTAGGCTGCACAGGACACAGGGACACATGCACAGGACACAGGGACATATGCACAGGACACAGTGAGGCATGCAGCTGCAGATGGGCATTGTTGACCCTCTTTTCCACTTACAGTAGCTGCTGCATTTCTCACCCTTGTCTTATATTCGGGTCAATAAGTTTTCCCAGTTTTTTGTGGTAAATTAGAGGCCTCAGCTTATATTCGGATCGACCTATACTCGAATATATACGGTAGGTCTGGACTTTGACTGGGCTATTCTAACACATGAAAATGCTGTGATCTAAACCATTCCATTGTAGCTCTGGCTGTATGTTTAGGGTTGTTGTCCTGATGGAAGCTGAACCTCCGCCCCAGTCTCAAGTCTTTTCCAGACTCTAAAAAATGTTCTTCTAAGATTGCCTTGTTTTGGCTCCATCCATCTTCCCATCAACTCTGATCAGCTTCCCTGTACCGTCTGAAGAAAAGCATCCCCACAACATGATGCCGCCACCACCATGTTTCATAGTGGGGATGGTGTGTTCAGGGTGATGTGAAGTTTTAGTTTCCCGCCACACATAGCGTTTTTCTTTAAGGCCAAACGTTAAATTTTGGTCTCATCTGACCAGAGCACCTTCTTCCACATGGTTGCTGTGTCCCCCACATGGCTTCTCGCAAATTGCAAATAGGACTTCTTATGGCTTCCTTTCAACAATGGCTTTCTTCTTGCCACTCTTCCATAAAGACCAGATTTGTGGAGAACACCACTAATAGTTGTCCTGTGGACAGATTCTCCCACCTGAGCTGTGGATCTCTGCAGCTCCTCCAGAGTTGCCATGGGCCTCTTGACTGCTTTTCTGATTAATTCTCTTCTTGACCAGCCTGTCAGTTTAGGTGGAGGGACATGTCTTGGTAGGTTTACAGTTGTGTCATACTCTTTACTTTTTTGGATGATGGATTATACAGTACTCTGTGAGATGTTCAAAGCTTAAGATATTCTTTTATAAGCTAACCCTACTTTAAACTTCTCCATAACTTTATCTTTGACCTGTCTGGTGTGTTCCTTGGACTTCATGATGCTGTTTGTTCAGTAAGGTTCTCTAACAAACCTCTGAGGGCTTTACAGAACAGCTGTATTTATACTGAGATTAAATTACACACAGGTGGACTCTATTTACCTCTATTTAATTGGTGACTTCTGAAGGCAATTGGTTCCACTAGATTTTAGTTAGGGGTATCAGAGTAAAGGGGGCTGAATACAAATGCACGCCACAATTTTCAGATATTTATTTGTAAAAGATTTTGAAAACCATTTATCATTTTCCTTCCACTTCACAATTATGTGCCACTTTGTGTTGGTCTATCACATAAAATACCAATAAAATACATTAATGATTTTGGTTGTAACATGAAAAAATGTGGAAAATTTCAAGGGGTATGAATACTTTTTCAAGGCACTGTATGTGTCCATGTACGTGTTTAGCAGAGTTTAGGAGCTGCTGCGGTTAGGTGAGGTTCAACCTCCCACATCCTCCCTCTCTTGAATGCGGTAGAATCGCATTCAGGACAGGAACGTTTTGACCGCCAGCGGTGGAAAAACGCAAAATGCCGCAAAACCGCTGCACTATTTTTTTTCAATTTTGTAATCATCAGTGAGGACAAAGAATGATCACATTGTTCCACACTACATTTCTGTATAGATTTGGAAGAAGTACCCATAGCATACTAAGATTAATGTAAGAACACACACTCGTATTCAGACAATATTTGCCTATCCTGGAGTTCAGCTTGTATTCGTTTCTATAGTGTCATTTAATAATTAACATGCTATGGAAAGTTTCTCTGAAGTTTCTGTCCAGCTGCTTTACTGAGCAAATATCACTGTACTCAAAAGGTAATGTTTATTTTTAATAAATCACTCAAAAATAATGTAAACTTACCAGATGTTGGTAATGTCCCATAAAAAGTCTATTGTAAGGGTAGAGGTGATGTCAGTAGGTCAATGGTGTAGCAATCAATCTCTTTACAGATGGAACAAATAGTTCCCTATTGTATAAACTATACAAACAGCAAAGTAATAGGAATTAAAGTAGTTCTAAAGTCATAAGGTTTTTTAATTTAATGCATTCTATGAACAAAAAAAATAATAAAAAACACACCTTTCAGCGCCTGTTTATCCCCCTCAAACACTTACCTGAGTCCTGTATAGATCCAACGCTGTGCCCATCTGCTGGTCTTCTCTCCTTTCTATCCTCTCTCACAAGCTTGGATGAGAGCAGTGGGGGCCATTGGCTCCTGCTGCTGTCAGTCAAACCCAGTGAGCAGAGAGAGGGGGCGAGGCCAAGCTGCACTGTGTGTGTCTATGGATGCACACAGTCCTATTCGGAAGTGAGACCGCATGTGTGCCACAGTAGGAAGCACACACAGAAGTGGAGGAGCCAAGAGCGCCGGCGAGGGTCCCCAAAATAGAACGTTCAGGGCAACTCTGTGCAAAACCTTTGCACATAGCAGGTAAGTATAATATGTTTTTTTTTTTTTTGAGGGAAAAAAATGAAACTTTACAATCACGTCAAGGAGTCCTTGTTCCCAGACCATTCATTTCAACAAAAATCTTCAAATAAGGTTACATGTGCGTTTTACATGTATTTTTGCATGTTTTCCCTAATTTCTACCTGGTGATCCTGCCAGTAAAACAATTCTGATCCTAGGGTGAAAACGCTAACTCACTCCATTATGGCAGGAGCAGTGTTGACACTCTAGGACAAAATTACAAACACCACCCCCTTTCCTCTTCTTAACGTAGGGGAAAGATTTTCTGTAGTTCACAGAAAAAAAATGGGAAGGGCTGATGACACCAACTAAATTGATTGTAAACGATCGCCTTGTAAAACAACAGTTTAAAGGAGTTGTAAAGGTATACATTTTTTCACCTTAATGCATTCTATGCATTAAGGTGAAAAAACTTTTGACAATACCGCCGCCCCCAGCCCCCCCGTTTTACTTACCTGACACCTCGAAACTCAGCCGCTCGCTCCCGACCTCCAGTTTGCCGCTCAGCCTGGTCGCTGATTGGCTATAGTGGATGGATTGAAAGCAGCGCAGCCATTGGCTCGCGCTGCTGTCAATCACATCCAATGACGCGGCGCACTGGGGGGCGGGGCCGAGTGATACAGCGAGCGGCTATAGCCACCGGCTGTATCACGGGAGCGCGCCCGCAATAACTAACCACCATGCGAGGGAGCTTGCATTAAGATTGTTAGTTATTGCGGGGAGGAGCTTAAACAGCCGCTGAGGGACCCCAGAAGAGCAGGTTCGGGGCCACTCTGTGCAGAACGAGCTGCACAGTGAAGGTAAGTATAACATGTTTGTTATTTAAAAAAAAAAAAAAAAATTACCTTTACAACCCCTTTAAATATAAAAGCCAAATCATTTTTGTATAGATATGAAAAAAATTATAAATACCTTTTTGTCCCTTTTTTATAAATGAACATATTCCCTCTGTTCTCAGCTGCATAAGAGCTGGGGGGAGGAGAAGCACACTGAGCTTGCCAGTGAATGGCTGTTCAGCAGGGGGGGGGGACAAGTCTGATCATTGGAGGAGAGCACACTGAGTTCCCAGCACAGCTAGAGAATTGACCGTGGTGTGCTTTCCTGCTTAGTGTGGTCAGGTTTTAATAGGAGAGCAGAGGGACTGGCTGGAACACCAGGGATTTCACACAAAGGAAGCAATACAAAGAACATGATACTTTCTCATACAAGTACATGGTGCAGCATGCACACTCAGGAATATGAAGTGTTGGGGTAACAAAAGCTTTAAGATTGTAATGTACACAGGAACTTGCAAGGTCACTGGATTTCTGGCAAAATTAACAAGTTTCCTTGTTAACAAAACACTTTCCCTCGTACATTTAGTAAACTGAAAAGGATCAAATAGGAGAAGTTCATTGTTGGGGCTCATTCACATGGGCGTACTACAGCATATACCTATGTGAGGGCCATGTTTACCCGCACAGGGATGCACAGGTGTTCCATGCATCCTTGTGCAGGCAGTCCTATTGATGTCTACTCTGGGATGCAGAGGGTGCACAGACACAGCCACTGCGCTCAAAGTGACATCCATGCGGGGGCACGGCAGAGCCGTGCATCCACACCCACACGGATGTGAAATTGGGAGTAATGGGCGTGTCCATGCAGCTGCTGCAACCCAACAGTCATGGGCCTTAGGGCGTAAAAAAAATGTGTTGCGTGTGTTTCAAGATTTTGCAAATGGTTTTTGAACATGCATGGCTGCCCATGGCTTGGGAAATTCGAATGTTGCCACTCTGAAGTTTATGGGTTTTTTTTGGCATACAGCACTATACAGTTGTGTGTGAGAGTGTGTATCCCATTACCTAGTAGGTGGTTGCTTCTGTTACAAATTTGCAGTGTCTCCTCACAGCCACTGGACACTGTCCTGAGCATCTGTCTTCTGTTGCTATAAAGGTTACCAGCAGGCGCTGTGACTGAGAAAAGTTGCGCCACTTGCCTGCCCCTTTCTGTCCTCTTTACCATGCACAGAGCTTGTATTACTACACTCCCACAATCCATTTTTGAACCCACATTATGGGAATGCAGTAATAAAAGTTCTGTGAATGGAAAGGAGGGCAGAAGGGGGCGGGTGAGTGGGTCCACTTTTCTCAGTAGCAGCAGCTGCTGTTAACCTTCACAGCAGCGGAAGACAGCTGCTCAGGGCACTATCCAGTGGCGGTGAGGAGGCATTATAGGCAGAATTTTCAGCTGAAGCAGATGCCTGTAGGTAGAGGGATTCAAACCGCTGCACATAACTAATATGAAACTAATATGTATGGTACTTTATTGCTAGAAAAAAAAAAGCTTTAGCTTTAAATGCTGTATTTTTGATGGCCATTTTCATGGGTACTGTATCTATCGATTGCATTGTCATGCTTCTATGACATAGTGTCTGGGCTTTTCAAGGGCAGAAAAAAATGCACAAAAAACAAAGTTTGCTGTCAGTGGAGACCCTTAGGGTTTACACTTTAAGGTGAGCATGGTGTTGTTTTGTTAATGTATTGGGGGAGTGCAAGAGGAGGGGCTTTGGGGTGGGGAAGAAAAGATACACGCCATGCACATTTAATAGGATGAAGCAGAGGCTGCTTCTGTCGTACACATTTTAAGTCACAATATACTGACCATGACTGAGTTTAATAAGTAATAAAAGTAAATGTCCTGCCAGACACTGCTGTTATTTAATCTCGCTCTTGCACATCGGGTTCATCTTAGTGCATGCATCACAGAGGTTGTTTCTGAGAACTGGGACCTCAAACACGCACATTTTTTGGAACCCTCCCATTGGTTACACAGAAAAGTTGACTTGGCAGGGAGTATGCAATTGTCTGTTTCATGAGGAATGTGAAAAGCTCACAGATTTTAGCTGAACTGTCCTCATGATTTTCTTGTGAGAAGCAGATGTTATTTTCAGTCAAAAGTGGATTTTCTCTGCAAGTAAATGCTCCAATACAGACACTGATACTGTTCTAAGAATATTTCTCATTTCTCATCAGGATGCCCACATTAAACAGTAAAAAGCAGCTCTGAAAGGAAATGTAACGAGAGCCTGCTATAGGTGACTACTCCTTCAGAAATTGCTAGCTGCTTGGCTGTCATGGTTATCCAATAATTTTAATACAGATATTCCGAGTTAGGAGTTGTGACTTAACTTAGATTCTGGTGTCAGCAACCAATAAGCTTTAAGGCCAGATCCTCAAGTTTTTATAAAGTGGTTAGCAATGACAGCTTTATATATTTACTCCTTGAAGAAATTATTATTAGTTTTGATTAGCAGAGATATCAAAAGTTAATATAATACATTGGACAAGGATTATATCTGAATTCTAATCTTAGCTAGTTTGCAAACACTTTGCTATTGCAGCAAGGTTCCAAAGTTGCTATTCCAGTAGAGTTCCAGGACAACCCACACTACATATACACAAGTCCAGATGTATCAATGCATTTCCAAGCAAATACAATTCCCCTTTCAATCTCTCTCACCCACTCCACTTCCACCAATTACCAAATTAAAAATACATTTTAAAAACCTTCTAATCTATTTTTTAATCACCTGAGTCTGGTGTCTCATGATCCTCTGTGGACCCTCTTACAACAATGCAAACCGGTGACCCACTTCTTCAGTTTGGCCGGCCATAAACTGTTATTCTTTATGTCACTTATTGCAGAGCCATGAGGACCTTGCAGGGGGACTCGTCTTTGATCCAATTGGAAGTGTCCATGTCACCAAGGGACATTGACACTCAAAGAAGGATCCTCTTAGTCTGCAGTAAAGAAGGAGTCAGGTCCCAGTGTGTCACGTGACCATAGACTTGGGTAAGATTTTTTTTATCATTTGATTAGGGTATTAACTTGTGGGCAGGGATAAGGGTAAGATTTATTGTGGAGGGGGAACCCTGGACAGAGATCAGGATTAGCACATCCTTTTATTTACACTGCCAAGCTGGTTGCACAGTTATAATACAGCCACTGGTTTGTGGGAGAGGTTCAGGAAAACACACAGCCCATGCTCTGCTTATTCGGTGACACCCACTCCATTGTTGGTACATGTAAGGTGGTGTGGGTGAGAGATAAAAGTGTGTTGGTGGCTCACTCAGATATGATTGCATAATGTATTTACCTTTACTTCTGTACTCAATTGTCAAGTGCCGACAAATCACTTGAATTCACAGGTAATAAATACATTTCACTACATAAATAGGTATCAGAAATATTATTATGACTTTATTGAGGTGGATACAAATAAACTTTTTTATTTATACTAGAGTCACATACTCAATAATAACATAACGGACTGTACTCCTACACTGAGGCCCTCAAGTTCTTTTCCAAGTCATTCTCAACCATCTAATCTAGGGGTTGCAAGGGGTTCCTTGAGCTGTGGCACACTGACCTTTCCTCTGATGTGCTGGCATAGTTCCAAGGTCAACGCCTCTTGCCAAAGCCGATGACATGAGATCTAACAAACTTTAAAGCATTCTTTTCACTAACCGCAAATGTAAGGAGACATCTCTCTCATCGACCATAATGCAAGGATGCCCTTCTCCTACACAGTCCTCATGAAAACTCCTAAAGAATAAAAAAAATATTTTCACTATCTACCAAAGGGATGGGCAATTAATCTCCCACTGAGCACATATAACCTCTTACTATTTGGCACATCAGGCTGGCAGCAGACAGGAACAAATCAGGCTGGGCAGAAGACAGAGGCTTATCAGGCTGGGCAGCAGGTTCCAGGAGGTCGAGCTGGGCAGCAGGCAATGAGACATCAGACTGGAAAGCGGGCTCATCAGGCTGGAAAGCAGGCACATCAGGCTGGAAAGAGGGCACATCAGACTGGAAGGTAGTCACTGGCTCTTCATACTGGAACACTGGCACCTCCAGCTGGAACACTGGCACCTCCGGCTGGGATTCTGGCGCTCCAGGCTGGGACTCTGGCGCTCCAGGCTGGGACTCTGGCGCTCCAGGCTGGGACTCTGGCGCTCCAGGCTGGGCCAGATTGGTGGGTGTGGAGGCAGGTTGGGTTAATGGCAGGATCGTCTTGGTTGGGAAAAACATTCATTTTTTCTTGGGCTTAGTCACTGAGGCTCTGTAGGTGGGGGGTGCAGCAGACTGGAAAGGAGGATTGGGATATGGCAGAGAAGAGGTAACAGTAGCTGGGGGAAGTTCTTGTGGATTAGTAGGCAGCTGAGAAGAGGCAGGTGGGTTGAATGCAGGATAGGTACAGGGAGCAGAGACCGGATATGAGTATTTGGTTGGGAGCAATGTATACTGGGCTGCAACTGAGTTTGGCATGGGTGATGGGGAAACATACATTCGGGTAGGCTGGTGTCTGATGGCAGTGGTGGTTTGTTTGGCTGGGGCTGATTGCACCATGTCAGACAATGCTGAAAGTATGGGTTGTACAAACAGCACTTTTTAATCTTCCTGTCTAACAAAAGACTGAGCAGACACAATGCACTCAGCAATCACCTGTGGGGAACAGGCTGAATAGTGCTAATAAAAATCACCGGGGTCATCTTCAAAAAGCCAAACTAGGGATACAACCTGATTCATATTAAAAGGGGGAGTGAAATCATCATGGTCCTCTGGGATGCAGGGCAGGGCCAGCTCAGTACAGATCTTGATCAAGGGCTGCACCTCCCCAAACAATATGTAACCCTGATCGACCAGGGAGTGAGCCAAACGTATAATGGCAAACAATTGGTCACTAGACCATCCTTTCAAAGCCTGGTGGCAATAATCACTACTTTCAGCTGGCAGCATAGAAAAATAAACAACCTCATCGGCATTCGTGTTTGCAAACAGAATCAGATGGTCCCCATGCAGCCACTTCTGGTCAGGGATGGCCCTGGTATTCTGTCATAAACCGGATGTGACCAGAACTGTGTGACTGCGACAGAGTAAACCAAACATAAGTAGGTGAAAGTAAGTGATTTATTAAAGATGAGTGAATAAATATAAACACAACCACCTCCAATATCACTCAGTGCACAACAACCAATACCAAACAGAAACCCACAAATAATAATAGTAACAAACAAGTATATATAAGTAAAGGGGAATACCGAGATCATAAACAGAGCCAGGACAGGGTCGTCAACGGGAGGTCAGCAGCTGGGGAAGGGAACCAACCAGCACAATGAGAGGATGGATGGATCACAGGAGGGACGGGTCAGATATAAGGCTCAGGGTCCAGGGAACAGACAGAGAACAGGATAAACAGGTTCAAGAAATCAGGTTTCAGGTTCAGGAATCAGATTTCAGGATCAAGGTAACAGGATGCAGGCTGCAGGTCAGGGCTCAAGGACAATACCAGGGCAAGGTGTGTGTGCACTTGCCGGGTATTTATACTACAGCTGCTAATTAAAGTCAGGTGATGCCTGTCTGCAGAGGGTAATACCTGCTCCATACTGCCAGGATCCCTCTGCTGGTGGACGCCAGTACTGCGGCCCAAAGATGACAAAATACCAGCAGGAAAAAGCTCTTCTGACAGCTCCAAACTACCAGGAGACACCTGCTGGTGGACCTCAGTACTATATGCCAAATGATCGATATTGCCAGTGGAGGGGACCTTTCCTGACACAGTACCTGGTGCATTGGAAAGGGTACGGTCCGTAGGAATGCTCTTGGGTCTCATCCTTGGCCGTATATGCCCCTGTCCTCCTCCGTGATTTGCATAGATGTTTTCCCCTCAAGCCTGGTGGTCCTTCGAGGGGTAGGGGTCATTGAGGAGGGGAAACTGTCACGGCTGGGCTCAGCCCTTCCTTCTCTGAACTTACCATTCAGCTGTCGGCTAATTGTCAGCTCCCATCTCTCTCCACAGTTACTCAGCTGTTGTTGATATCCTGCTCATCAGTCCTGCCTACTTAAGCCGTCCAGTCCAGAGTTACTCTGCCTTCGCCTTGGTCAACATCACAAGAAACTTCTCCTGCGTTCCTGTTTAAAGACTGACTTTGCTGACATCCCTTCTGGCTCCGGATCCTGCTTGCTGTTCCACTATTTTGATCCCTGACTTCTGGCTTGGCTGACTATCCGTTCCGGTTACTTAACTTTGGCTGTGTTTTGACTACGTTTGTTCTTTTTACTTTTATTATTAAACAAGTATGATTTAACTGTACTTCTGTCTCAGTCTGATTTCATGGTTTTGACACTATTGTACTCTGAGCTGTAGATATCATTTGAAGCAGGGGTTCCCTGAGATCTGTAAATTATTTCAAGGGCCCCCAGGGCTAAAAAGTTTGAGGAAGGCTGTATTACTCTGTAATACTAATGTATGACTGTGGGGCAACAAACACTTGTTATTTCAACATTGGCAGGAGAATTATTGTACATATATAATATCCATTAGTATGAAAGCTGTGGAAGAGTGATCTCCACATTTACAGCTCTCCAGAGATCAGGGGTAGGGAACCTTTGAGAGGTGGAGATCTACATGAACAACACGAAAGAGATTAAAGATCACCGGGGTTTGACGCCTTTTTTTTTTTCTTTTTTTTTAAGAAATTAACTAGCAAAGCCTAACTAAATAATAAAGAAAACTTAGAAAAAAAAAATTTTTTTTAAAAAATCAATGCAAAAATATAAACCTAAGCGCCCTGTACACACGGGCCGAACATCAGATGGTATCGGCTGGTTCAATCGAAATTTGGCCCATGTGTACAGCAGCTGGCCTGAGAAAATCCGGCCGAATGTTCATCTTCTGTTGAAGAGGTTGAAGGTTGTCAAGTAAGTAAAACTTTTTTTTGTTTGTTTTTTTATTAAATGTTCCTTTGTTTAACCCCTTATTAACCTTTCATTTACTCTAATTAGTCCTAATTAACTCCTTTCCCTCCTCCATTTAATTATTATTTTTCCTGCTGATTTTTTTTTGTTCACTCCTAAATGTAGAAATGAACAAAAAATATATACCTTGTCATGCCAACAATGGGAGTCTGGATCCGCCAGGTGCCTGGACTGACACCCGTCTCAGCCTTTTCAGAGACCCGCTGAGAGCCTGAGAGGCCCGCTCCGCCCCTCCACAGCTCAGCCCTCCAATGAGTGAGGAGGGAAAAGAGCAGAGAGCTGCAGACTGTCAGTCACAGCTCACGGTGTGGTGAGCACCGAGCGATCGGCGGTGTTCAATTTGTTTGGTTTTCAGTGTAGAGACGCCGGGGGACAGATGCAGCAATGGACCGATGCTGCATCCACCTAGGTAAGTATGAATGGGGGAAAAAAATACCCATACTTCTCTTTTAAGGCTGGGAGCCCTTGTTGGAATATCAAAACATATAAGAAGGCAAGGGCTGGCACAACCCACCATACTCCATGTATAATTAAAATATCACTACTGGGTATAGGGATCATATGATAAGTGCATATATATAATTTACCTGTAGCATTCACAATCCTTTTGGCTTGAATTGTTCCATGAGGTGTTTCCACATTCCATGTACCGTCAGATTGAGGTGTTAAAGCAGTCACTTGTGCTGGAAAATATAATTGGGCACCATACTTCCTGGCTCCAGCTGCAAGGGCCATAGTGAGGGAATAGGGGTCAATATGTCCATCTCCAGGGTTATAGAGGCCAGCTAGGACCTACAGTATAAGACATTGGTGTATGTATACAGAAGCACTAAATAAATCAAAAACCAGTAGTAAAGAAAAGCTATGGGTTGCAATTGCACTTGTTCAAAAACAAGCATTTTTCCGTATTTACATAACAAAAAATCCTTATCATATTTCGCTCATTAGCAGTCAGATATTGTCTCCTTTATTTTCAGTTTATCCAAAATGGCAAACTGGTCTCTCCCTTATTTTCATAGTTTAACCTCTTGTCTTCTAATAGGCTTCTTCAGTTAACCTGTATCAACCAATTGGATTTTAGACTCCTGTAGCCAGATAAGCCACTGGTTTAATTGCTCTTTGGAGGTGCCAGATAATATGGAAACAATGAGTTTGTGAGTGTTCAATTATCTTATGGCAATCATTCCAAAAATAATATTGTCCAACAGAAACATTTACGCTTCTACAATTTTTTTTGCCAATTGTCATCTCAGAAAGATTCTTTGTATTTCTGTGAAGTTTTCCACTTATCTACTGTAGGTTATGGTATATTCAATAGTAGTCAGTCACATTCAACTGGACTTATTCCATAATCTTGATGATGTTTTGTAGCTCATCCAAGCTACGTCGTCAGTTCATTAGAACAAAAGAGGATTGGATTAAGAATTAGAAAAAAGTGAATTGTATAAGCTTCGAAATGTCTATTAGATTATAGAACACATCCAATTGAATGTCACTAGATATTATTTGCATGAACATTTTTACATAATAAATTAAAGGCCAATAAACTAAAAATTACCAGTTTCTTATTAATGTGGGCAGCAGTACTGAATATACAGTTGTGCTCACAAGTTTACATACCCTGGCAGAATTGATGATTTCTTGGTCAATTTTCAGAGAATATAAATAATAACACAAATACTTTTCTTTCACTCATGGTTAGTGTTTGGCTAAGGCCATTTATTATCAATCAAATGTGTTTACTCTTTTTAAATCATAATGACAGCAGAAAATACCCAAATGACCCTGACCAAAAGTTTACATACCCTGGAAAATTTGGTCTGATAACATGCACACAAGTTGACACAAAGGGGTTTGAATGGCTATTAAAGGTAACCACCCTCACCTGTGATCTGTTTGTTTGTAATTAGTGTGTGTGTATAAAATGTCAATGAGTTTCTGGACTCCTGACAGACCCTTGCATCTTTCATCAAGTGCTGCAATGACATTTCTGGATTCTGAGTCATGGGGAAAGCAAAAGAGTTGTCAAAGGATCTGCGGGAAAAGGTAGTTGAACTGTATAAAACAGGACAGGGATATAAAAAGATATCCAAGGAATTGAGAATGCCAATCAGCAGTGTTCAAACTCTAATCAAGAAGTGGAAAATGAGGGGTTCTGTTTAAACCAAACCACGGTCAGGTAGACCAACTAAAATTTTTTAGCCACAACTGCCAGGAAAATTGTTCAGGATGCAAAGAAAAACCCACAAATAACTTCAGGTGAAATACAGGACTCTCTGAAAACGTGTGGTGTGGCTGTTTCAAGATGCACAAAAAGGAGGCACTTGAAGAAAGATGGGCTGCATGGTCGAGTCGCCAGAAGAAAGCCATTACTACACAAATGCCACAAAGTATCCTGCTTACAATACAACAAACAGCACAGAGACAAGCCTCAAACCTTTTGGCACAAAGTCATTCGGAGTGATAAGACCAAAATTTAGCTTTTTGGCCACAACCATAAACGCTACATTTGGAGAGGAGTCAACAAGGCCTATGATGAAAGGTACACCATTCCTACTGTGAAACATGGAGGTGGATCGCTGATGTTTTGGGGATGTGTGAGCTACAAAGGCACAGGAAATTTGATCAAAAATTGATGGCAAGATGAATGCAGTATGTTATCAAAAAATACTGGAGGAATTTGCATTCATCAGCCAGGAAGTTGCACATGGGACGTACTTGGACATTCCAACATGACAATGATCCAAAACACAAGGTCAAGTCGACCTGTCATTGGCTACAGCAGAATAAAGTGAAGGTTCTAGAGTGGCCATCTCAGTCTCCTGACCTCAATATCATTGAGCCACTCTGGGGAGATCTCAAACATGCAGTTCATGCAAGACAGCCCAAGAATTTACAGCAAATGGAGGCTTTTTGCCAAGAGGAATGGGCAGCTTTAAAGAGCCTAGAAGATAAAGAGCCTCATCCACAAATACCACAAAAGACTTCAAGCTGTCATTGATGTTAAAGGGGGCAATACACGGTATTAAGAACTGGGGTATGGAAACTTTTGATCAGGGTCATTTGAGTAGTTGCTGCTGTCATTATGATTTAAAAAGAGTAAACACAGTTGATTGATAATGAATGGATTCAGCCAAACTCTAACCACGAGTGAAAGAAAAGTTTTTGTGTTATCATTCATATTCTCTGAAAAATGGCCAAGAAATCATAAATTCTGCCAGGGTATGTAAACTTATGAGCACAACTGTACCTGAGCATATACCCACCCTTCAATTAGGAATAAGCATCACTGAGTATGTTTAAAGGAACCATTTAAAAATAACTTGAAGACTGCAAACATAACTTGTGCATATGAACCTGAATAAAAATGCCCAGGATAATGAACAACTGAAGGACGTTGTATTAGAGTATCAGTAATTTCCCAGATTGCAGTTGCTGCCACTTCTCCCACACATTGTAGGATTCCTGCCAGACTGACTCAATATACATTAATCAATGTAACAGTAATTTGTTGCAGTTGATAAGGTCCCTGTTCTTACCTCCTCTGCTCTTTTGTACTCTTCATCTGTGCGTAACTTTACTCTAAGCTAAGTATTTCCCACCTGTTTTCTGTTTAAATCTTTTTCGTGCTTTTAGGGAAACCTATTAGAAGTTGTCAAGAACTTAAAGTGATTGTAAAGGCTTGATTTTTATTTTTTTTAAATAACAAACATATACTTACCTCCACTGTGCAGCTTGTTTTGCACAGACTGGCCCTGAACCTCGTCTTCTGGGGTCCCCGGTGGCTCTCTCAAATAACCAGAATGCTCTGGTTATTTGTTGCACATCTGGTAACAGGTTTTGCTAAATTGCAGAAAATTCAGAAATGTTTCTGATTTTGTTTATCCTTCACTAAAATACAAATTAAACCAGGGCTGAAGACATCAGTAGCAAAGTTTTGTTACCTTGTCCATATTCAGTAATGGAAATAGTTCTTCAACTTTTTCTGGCCCAATAAGATACTGCGGATTTGGATGCCATCGAGCACGGGTCATCTGGTATTTTAATTCATCCACTCGTGTTGGAGTTGAGGCTATTCTGATACTTCCTGGCTGGTGAAACCCAACAGCCTGCATAAGACAACAGTTGAATAGTGATTATCACTGCTGACAGGGGTAGCATCTAGCTACCTTAGGGGTGCCTAACCTTTTTTGAGAGCACCACTTAAGTGATTTGGTAAACAGTCATGGACCACAGTGATTTTTTATTTTATTTTGAATAGCATAATAAAGATCTCTAAACAGCAATCAGGATACTCATTTTCCGTGGGACCAATCCCCGTTGGATATTTACCCACTGTTTATTCACAATAACAAAAATCACATTTTTTATTAACCAGATCACCATTAATCCCACTCTCGTGCTCAAGTGTGACTAGCCAAAAACAGCGGACTGTGGACAATCCAAACAAAAAAAAACAACAGTCTGGGAAATGCATGCCCTAGTAGTGCAACAAAATTTTTTTATTAGGCAAAGATAAAATGACACATAATCACATGCTCCCAGAATGACACCAAGCTCATCACACAACTGTGAGATCCCACCTTCAGAACCCCTGTATGAATGCCACTAGATGTAATCCACCTAGCTGTTTGTGTTTTAGCAAGGAAAGAGAACAGCGGGGAGCTGGCCACAATAGCAGCTTGTGTATGAAAGCCTCAGGGATTATGGAGGACTGATAATCATTCAGTAGAGCTGAATGCACCCAAAGGTGGCTGTGCGGGTTGCCATAGGTTTGAGGTCGATGACCACATCAGATGGCTCCGTGGGCCACATTTGGCCAGTGGGCCATGGGTTAAGCATGCCTAGGATACAATATCAAGATTTAAAGGGTTAGTCCACCCAAAAGGATTCATCTCTTTAAAACTGATGTCTGGTGAACAGAGTCACTTAGACCCCTTTCACACTGGGGCGTCGGGGCCGTCGGCGCTAAAGTGCTGCTATGTTTAGCAGCGCTTTACCATAGTTTTTTCAGGGGGTTTTTGGCCGCTAGTGGGGCTAGCGGCCAAAAAAGGGTTAAAACGACCTGCAAGCACCGCTGCAGCGGCGTTTTGCTTGGTGGTTCTGCAGCGGTGCCCATTCAGTTCAATGGGCAGGAGCGGTCACCGCTCCAAAGATGCTGCTTGCAGGACTTTTTAAGCATCCTGCCAGTGCACCACTCCAGTGTGAAAGCTCTTGGCTTTCACACTGGAGAGACAGGAGAGGTGCTTTACAGGCGTTATACAGGCACTATTTTTAGCGCTGTAGCGCCTGTAAAGCGCCACACTGTGAAAGGGGTCTAACTCTTCTGTTATATCCCTTGTTTATCCAGTATCAAAACTTTCCTGCCATACTGTACATCCTGGCTGTGTTTCTAAACACTGTGGACTATTGATATTCCTGCCAGTCTCTTGATGCATTTCCAGAAAATAAAGTAAATTAAAAACCCAACAAGGAGAGTGGGAATACATACCAATGGTGGCAAGAGTTGTGCTGTGCACACCTAGGAACTCAAATGTAGATATCTCACCATGGAAGGAAGAAGGAAAGAAAGAAAGAAAAAAGCCCTGTTCTGTGTTTCAACGCCCTGTATCATTAGGTCCCTTTTTCCTTCACTTCACCATCAGACCCAAAGATGTCAATGGAAAATATCTGACACTAGTGCGGACGATGCTACAGGCAGGCACTATACAAAGAAGCACAATTTAATACCAATCTGGAAGATGACCTGGAGTGAAGTTGCATTTTCCACTTCAAGGGTCTATTTATAAGTCTTTTCACATATGTTTCACACATGTTTCCAAGTGGATCCAATTAGAAATATGTGTGAATCCTGCATGAATGTTGTGTGACCAAAAGCGATCATGACCCCTTAGTATTGCAGCCCTTTCATTTCTCCTTAATAACAAAATGAGTGCACTGATGGGGTCCCTCAGGTTGATAGAAACGGTGTTTGTGTATGTTGTGTACAGGCATGGAAGAGGTGATGTAAATACTCAGTAAATGGCCTGGTTATAAATTGATGATATACAAAAAAGTTGAAGTGTACTCCTGGACATACCTGACCTGTCTCCTCTTCCAATTCCTCATAAAGCTTAATACTGTAATAATGGATCTTCTTTAGGTTAATTCCAGGGTGGTAATATGTAGTTAAACCAGCCTGTGAAAATAGAAATTACAAAATATAAACACTTAAAGTAAAGTCATAAAAAAAAATGTTACAATGCCCTGTGCGTGTTGAGGCTCGGTAGTAACCCCACTAAGCAAATCCCCAGATTCTTAGTACTCCTATTCAGCATTGGTACCCTTGTACCCTTGTACCTCTCAAAAGCTGCAGGTGCTGTAACCAAGTTTTATTTTTGACTTCTTTGGAGGCTTTGAAGACGCTTTGAAGCACCAAGAAAGCGATATGGGGTATATTTTTTGAAGCAAAGCGAAGCAAACACAATGTGTGAACAGGACTGCAATGTAACCATTTTATTTAGTGACAGGTGCTTTGATTGGCATTCAGAGTGCTTTAGCCACTTCACCCCCGGAAGATTTGGCTGCTCAATGACCAAGCCATTTTTTGCGATTCGGCACTGCGTCGCTTTAACTGACAATTGCGCGGTCATGCGACGCCTTACCCAAACAAAATTGATGTCCTTTTTTTCTCACAAATAGAGCTTTCTTTTGGTGGTATGTGATTACCTCTGCGGTTTTTATTTTTTGCGCTATAAACAAAAAAAGAGCGACAAATTTTGAAAAAAAAAAAACAAAACAATATTTTGTACTTTTTGCTATAATAAATATCCACAATTTTTTTTTTTTTAAAAAGCTATTTTTTTCCTCAGTTTAGGCCGATATGTATTCTTCTACATATTTTTGGTAATAAAAATCGCAATAAGCGTATATTGATTGGTTTGTGCAAAAGTTATAGTGTCTACAAAATAGGGGATAGATTTATAGCATTTTTATTATTATATATTTTTTTTTCACCAGTAATTATCGGGACTGCGACATTATGTCGGACACATCGAACACTTTTGACACATTTTTGAAACCACTGACAATTATACAACGATCAGTGCTATAAAAATGCACTGATTACTGTGTAAATGTCACTGGCAGGGAAGGTGTTAAGACTAGGGGGCAATCAAGGGGTTAACTGTGTTCCCTGACTGTGTGTTCTAACTGTGGGGGGAGGGGACTGACTATAGGAGATAACAGATTGTGGTTCCTAGCTATTAGGAACTCACGATCTGCCTCTCCTCAGCTTACAGAACAGGGATTTGTGTGTTTACACACACACACGTCCCTATTCTGCTTCTCGTGCGTGCGACTGCCGGCCACGAGCATCGGCACCCCCACAATGCAGCGCCTGCTATCCCACTTAAAGGAGCAGACGTACAGCTACAACAGTTTGTGGGATCGTGCTGACCTGCCGCAGTATAATGACGGCGGCTGCTCAACAAGTGGTTAAAAATGCATGTCCAATGCCACATTTTGAAGTGTAAATGAGTGGATTCACGGAATAATAACGGAATATTGGAAATGCCAAACTAGTTTATCTCTTTTTAAAAAAAGTAAAATGGAATGTCAGCCTCTACAAAATAGAAAATGTAGCATGTCAAAAAATAGAGAAGCAGGTCTTGTTGCATTACCGCCCCTATGATGCAGTCCCAAAGACTTACCGCTCTGAGGTCTAGGATTAAACAGCATTTCAATCTACTTCCTGTGCGCCCCTGTTGTCATGGACTCACCTCCTTAAAGTGTGTCAACAAGCTGGCCGGGGCTTACAGAGGAATGCACTGGAACATTCAGGACCTGCTCACCACTGGAGCCAGATGAAAATAAGAAGGAGCTGTGATGTTATGGTGACCATATTAAACAATGACTATTCGTGACTCTTCGCACAGCCAGCAATCCGCATGTGGTGGTTTTGGCTACATGCACACAATGCGTCCAGTCATGATCGCCTCAAGTAATCGCTGGTTGTGGGAACAGTAACAAGTAGCTGTGGCCACCATTGTCCTGTCATTGCAGCTCCTATTTGTGCATACCTGTCACTCCAGATGCAAGATATTGCTGATGCTTGCCATTGGAAATTGTGGGGCATTCTAATTGCTTCTCTGAATGTAGTCTAATAGGTGGCGTTCCCCAGAACCCATCACAAATGCCGTGTACACACAGGCGTTTTTTTCGGCATCAAAGGTCCGACGGTCTTTCTGAGGGACTTTCGACGGACTTTTGATGGACTTCCGATGGACTTTCGAACGAACGGACGTGCCTACACACGATCTCAACAAAGTCCGACGGATTCGTACGTGATGACGTACACCGGACTAAAAAGGAGCCAATAGCTGCCCTAGCGTCGGTTTTTGTCCGTCGGACTAGCATACAGACGAGCGGATTTTTCAACCGGACTCGAGTCCGTCGGAAAGATTTGAAACATGTTCAAAATCTAAAGTCCCTCTGATTTTTGACCGAAAAAGTTTGCTGCAGGTCGGATGAAGCCCACACCAGATCAGATTGTCCGACGGATTCGTCCCATCAGACCAGTCCGGTCGAAAAGCCCGCCCGTGTGTTCACGGCATAAGAAGTCTCTCTTGTGTTGTGTATCTGTAGATATTTACTTACTGCATGCCAAGTGGATCCAGCTGTGAGCTCTGATTTCTCCAGGAGAACCACATCTTTCATGCCTGCTTTGGCCAGGTGATATGCCAAGCTCACCCCCACACATCCACCGCCAATGATTACTGTGTCCGCGGTGTCCTTCCATCTCTTCCCCAAACTAGAATACGGGTTTTCTGAACCGCTATAAACAGAATACTACAGTAAGTTGAAAGTTCAACAGACAGATGTTTTGAACCAATATGTAGAAATTGTGACATATCTAGCTAGGTCAGTTAATGTCAGAGGATGTAAACACGACCCATCAGACGCACATTCCTGTGACTTTGATGTCAATATGGCCAAGGACTGTTAAATTATAACAGAAATCTACAACCAGTATACACTATAGTCCTGACCTTAACCCGATAGAACACCATTGGGATGAATTAGAGCGGAGACTGCGAGCCAGGCCTTTTCATCCACATCAGTGCCTGACCTCAGAAATGCACTTCTGGAAGAATGATCAATCATTGCCATAGACACACTCCTAAACCTTGTGGACAGCCTTCCCAGAAGAGTTGAAGCTGTTATAGCTGCAAAGAGTGGGCCAACTCAATATTGAACCCTACAGACTAAAGCCTCGTACACCCGATCAGATTTTCTGCCGGGTATTGTGTGATGACAGACTATTTGCCTAAAATCAGACCGTTAGTACGCTCCATCAGACAATTGTTGTCCAACTTTTGGCCAACAAATGTAGGATGGCAGGCTAGTAAATGTTCGGCGGACAATGGTCTGTTGTCAGATTTTCATATCGTGTGTACACAAGTCCGTCACACAAAAGTCCAAAGTACAAACACGCATGCTTGGAATCAATGCTCACCCAACACGACATTAGCAGAAGGTGCTCAAAGGGTGGCGCTCAAGAGCTGAAATTCCACGTAGTTCACTACGTTTGTGTTTGTTGGCCAACAATTGTGTGCCGTTAGTATGCAAGACAAAATCCAGGCACGCGCCCTTCAGATCGTGTGTACGAGGCTTAAGACTGGGATGCCATTAAAGTTCATGTGTGTGTAAAGGTAGGCGTCCCAATATTTTTGGTAATATAGTGTATTTGGGAAACATACCCAAGGTTTAGCGGGGAAATTTTGGTCGGCATAAAAATTGGCAAAGGAAAAAAAAAATACTTATATCAGATTTTTGTTTAGGCCTCATTTGAGATCCTCTCCCAGGATGACACCGCTGTTCCTTCGCAGATGCAGTAAATTGAGAGAGTGTTGTCATCCTAGAACAGGAAGTGTGTTACTGGCAGGATCAGGAAAAAAAAGGGAAAAAATGAATGCAGCCACCACTTCTCAGGACTGGTAAACTAATATATATTACATTTTTGTTTGTGGGTTTAGTTATATTTTCAGGAGGCCTACTCCATAATGGGACGGTTGGTGTACTCTGCAAATGTTTTTTTAGCCAATTCAGCCCCGGACCATTTGGCTGGCGAGAGACCAGAGCAGTTTTTGCGATTCGGCACTGCGTCGCTTTAACTGACAATTTCCCCACAAATAAGGCTTTATTTTGGTGGTATTTTGAAAAAAACGCCATTATTTTTTACTTTTTGCTATAATAAATTGCTATAATAAATTGCCCCAAAAAATATATAAAAAAACATTTTTTCTCCTCAGTTTAGGCTGATACATATTCTTCTACATATTTTTGGTAAAAAAAAAAAAATCGCAATAAGCGTTTATTGATTGGTTTGCACAAAAGTTATAGCGTCTACAAAATAGGGGATAGTTTTATGGCATTTTTATTAATATATTTTTATTTACTAGTAATGGCGGTGATCATCGATTTTTATTGTGACTGCGACATTATGGCGGACGGATCGGACACTTTTGGCGCTATTTTGGGACCATTCACATTTATACAGCGATCAGTGCGTTTAAAAATGCATTAATTACTGTGTAAATGTGACTGGCAGTGAAGGGGTTAACACTAGGTGGCACTGTAGGGGTTAAGTGTGTCCTAGGGAGTGATTCTAACTGTGGGGGGGGGCTATGTGTGACATGACACTGATCACTGCTCCCGATTACAGGTGATCAGTGTCATTAGGCAGAACGGGGAAATGCTTGTTTACATTAGCATTTCCCCGTTCTTCCTCTCTGTGAGACAATCGCGGGTATCCCCACGTACATCGAGTCCGAGGGACCTGCGATCACACTCTCGGAGCTCGCGGCGGGCGCGCACGTGATGGCACGGCGGGAAATTTAAAGGGACGTACCTGTACGCCCATTTGCCTGTCCGTGCCATTGTGTCGACGTATATGTACATGCGGGGGTCGGCAAGCGGTTAAATCGATCTGCTTTAATTTTTTTATTTGGGAAACTGCACAGAAGAAGGCCCACCAGGTTGTGTACCCAGATTACATGGAATATGTTAGCTACACAACCCATACAACAAAAAGCTGTCTACATCTGACCAAGGATTTTCGCCTGCATGGGTTGCAGTGCTTACTAAAAAAATCATGTGTAGTTCTGATTGGCTACACGTATCTGCCTTGGTCCCAAATCGTTGGCCCAGTAGTCATTGGGTTTGCTTGTGGGAGGGGTCATTGCACCTGTGGGAGTACCTCTTGCGTGGAGCAGAGTCATATGAAGAATCGAACATTAAAGCGATTGTATACCTGCACATGTCAAAAAAATAAATAAATAAATAAACCCTGTAAAGGCAAAGGCATAATGAGCTAGTACGCACTGCATACTAGCTCATTATGAAATACTTACCTTAGAACAAGATCCCCGTATCACAGCCCGGTCCACACCGAGGGAGCTGACATTTTGCCCTCTGAATTTCTTCCGGTTTCGCGGATCCTGCGCGGTGGGTGGCCGGAGCATGAGCGCGGGGGTCTTCTTCCCAGCAAGGTCCGGCAGCGTCTACCGGAACTTCAGCCGGACAGTCACAGCGCATGCAAAGTAAATATCTCCTAAACCGTACAGGTTTAGGAGATATTCATTTTACCTACAGGTAAGCCTTATTTTATACATATATTATATAAAAATAAGGGCATACAACCACTTTAAGGCAGTTCCCCAACTTACAGATGAGCTGTCACTGTGTGCAGTAACAAAGTGCAGCGTTCCTCTGAAAAGCGACTTTTCCCATGTCACTACACACTGTAACTTGTATGTTGCATTAGGAGGGACAGGCTGAGCCTGCGCCCACTTCACCAGTCCAGCGTACCTCTGTTATCTCACTCCCACTAACAGAACGGGGTCCTGCGGAGCACATAACTGGACTGCTAGGTAGGGAACCAGAACTTCAGCCCCCTCGCTACCAGAGGACATGCCATCTTACCAGGTACCACGCTTTATGACTGGTTGCTTGTCCCTTGTTCCTTCACTTGGTTACCAATAGCAACTACACTCCTCTTCTTATCTTGCTGAGTTAACCTTTTGTAACAATGTTGCTTCACACCTCATATAGTGCATTTACAGACTATGCCAGAACCAATATGTACCCCTTGAATAACTTCAGATCAGGCATAAAGCAGTTAATATAACTTTTACCATTGAAATGCAGCATGGCAATATAAAACAAATAATGTCCTCTTTGTGATGCTAAAACGGTTACAAAACATGGCAGCTAGATCGCTAGTATTTTCAGAAAAAGTATTTTCAAAGAGGGACGTCAGCAATGGCAGCCACCATATGTTGTCTACACTCACTCCTCCACTGTATCTATGGAGGAACAATGTGGCCACCCTTGGACAACATCACTATCAATCTGTGGAGAGGGGGGGGACATTACGTGGAGTAGGTTTCCAGTAGATGGACTGTCTGTAAGTGACTAAGAAATGAAAGCCTAGTAACCTAGCAAATGAAATCCAAATAACATTATTTAGGAACTTACAAAAAGTTGTTACCAATTATTAGATGTGATGGCTACATTTGTTTTAATTTTTAAAGGCTTTCTTTCCTTTATTTTCCCCTAGCGATCCAGCCAGTACATCTGTTGTTTTTCAACAAAATAAGCTGTTTTGCAGATGTAGCAGTTAGGGCTCATGTACACAGGGTAGTTGAAAACCTTCTCTGAACGCTGAAAACCGATGGTGAAAAACGCCCATTTTACAGCTTTTACATACGAGTTTAGCAGCAGTTATGAGCATTTTAGGTTAAAAGCGTTTAACCCTTTCGCTGCCAGAGCCGTTTTTGCGTTTTTTGCACACATGTTTAAAAAATGATTTTAGGCCTGAAGATTACACAAATATTATATATTTTCTAAAGGCAGATACTCTAGAGAATTAAAAGTAGTTCCAATTTTTTATGTCACGCGATATTACCGCAAAGGTCTTGGAAGTGCAGAATTTCAGTAAAAATCACACTAACGTAAATTTTAGGGCAAACAAACACAATAAATCATCCAAATTTTTGGTAAAATATAAAAGACAAGGTTGCACCGAGTAAATAGATACCCAACATGCCAAACCTTAAATTTTTGTGTGCCCGTGAAATGGCATCAAGCTGCAGTACCCTAAATTTTCTATAGGCAACGCTTCAAAATCCCTCTATAGGTATCAGTTTAGTGTTACGGAGGTGGTCTTGTGTTAGAATTATTGCTCTCACTCCGGCGTGCGCGGCAATATGTAACGCAATCAAAGTTTTCACGTGTAGGCGCCCCGACGCATGCATTTACATTTGTGCATGTGGGGGTAGAGGGGCCTCAAAACTTTTGCATTCACACACAATCCTGCAGTCACCGGATTGTGTGTGATACCCCGCTTTACTGCAGCCACCGGATTGTGTGTGATACCCCGATATGCTTTACTCCGAACGCACGAGCGGCCCCTGCCTGAAAGGGGTCATAGAAAATTGTGTGAGAAGACCAGAATTTGTCACTACTGGACTCATCCAGTGATGCAGGCAACTAGAGTTCGATCAATATATCGACCGGCCGATATATCAGCCAATTTTTGGCATTTTTTAATTAGTCGGCATCGGCCGATTGTGCTGCAAATTAGGCTGATTAATTTATGCACTAGCCAGGTTCACACAGGGACGATCCGACTTGCGGGGCAACTTAGCGCGACCCCGCACAGCGCAACTTGCAAATTACTTCTGTAATAGAAGTCAATGCAAGTCGCCTGACGTCTCCCCGTCGGAGCGACTTGAGTCTCTCCTATCTGGGTAGCCTGCCAAGTCTGAGAACATCACTGATAAAAGAAGCGAAGAGATACAATGTTTCTACTTATCAAAGGAATGAACTCTGTGTGTAGAAGATCTCAGTTTAAACATTTAAAGACTAAATATTTTCTGACATGTTGCTTACAGGTAAAAGGCCTGTATTTTCTGCTAGAAAATCACTTAAAACCCCCAAACCTTGTATATTTTATTAAGGTAGAGACCCTGGAGAATAAAATTGTGGTTGTTGCAATATTTTATGTCACATGGTATTTGTGCAGCAGACTTTCAAACGCAATTTTTTGGGGAAAAAATACACTTTAATGAATTAAAAAAACACACTAAAGTTAGCCCATTTTTTTTCATCCAAAAGTTTTGATTACCTGTTTTTGTGCATTTAATATTTAGGATACATAGTTTTTTTTTAATCTAAATTATACATCCATGTGCACTGATTGGAGGCTGGTTGTGTTTAATAAATGTTTAATTTAAGAAATTTTCTGTATCACTTCTCATTACTTAACTGTTATTATGAGATGAAGGGAAAAAAAAAAATCGGCCTAACATACCGGTCCAAAAAAAATCGGCATCATACATCGGTCATCGCGATTTCTAAATATCAGCATCGGCCAGAGAAAAACCCATGTCGGTCGACCTCTACAGGCAACAGCAACATTTTTATGTGTCCAAAAAGTATCAGAAATGTTTTCCCACTTAAAAAACGCTTATAAACGCAAACACTCATAAATGCAGTTTACCGTGCTTACAAGCATTTGGTGTTTGAAATGGCAGTAAACTACAGTCCTGAACACTTTAAAAAAAGTGCCTGTAACCTCAACTGCCTCTAAACCATTGTTTCCTGACAGACTCCATGGCACCCTACATGTTAACTGCCTCCTCTCCAATGCTACAGGACCCCATTCCCAAAAACTTGAGCTCACAGCCAGAGACTGCGTTCCTTTTTTGTCCTCCTCATTGGACCTACAGCGATGCACTTACGTTTTATGACGTTCAAGATTGAGCCCAGAGTGGGTTGGTGTCGGGCATACGATGCAAGCGGTGTTAAATGATGGCCCAGGACCCAGCCATTGGCAGGTGTGTGTGGCTTCAGGCATTTATGTCCAGTGGTGGGGATGGCCTGCGTATGCCCAGGAGTGAGACGTTTTGCATGGATCGGCTGGCAATGTCTGGGGCTCTCGGGATTTTTTTCTCCATGGCAGTAGTTTTTGTCTTCTGTGTTGTCTGTCCCCCTCATGGTGTTCCCTGGTTCTGGCATTCTCATGGCGCCTGGAATGCTTCTGCTTTCCAGGACGCGTGTCCCTCCTTCCGGGGCGCAGCCGTGGCGAGCTTCCACGCATGAGCGAAACCACGGGTGAAACTGAGGCTTGGTTCCTGCATGCACAGCTTGGCGGGGGACCCGGCGGTGGTGCAGGCACCTTGCGGCAGGTTGCCAAGGCGCAGGCGCGAACTGGGCATAGCGGTGACATCACTACGGCAGGGATTTGGGATTACCTGTGGGCAGTGTGCGGCAGTTTCCCCAGGCACCGCAGGATAAGGTAAGCACCAGCCCAGGATCATGGTGCAGGTGGAGGAGGGGGAGAGGCAGCTCTTAAAGGGGAAGTGCTTTCCTTGTGCTGCCACCTTAATCCTTTCCTTCTAGGACGTGGAGTGTTCCTACAAGCTGCAGGATCATCGCCTATTCGTCCTCCACGGTGCCATGGACAGGTCACCGCTTCCGTGCGGCCAGCCCCCACGCTCTAGGTAAGCGGGGGTGAGAGGAAGGGGGCCAGGTCCCCTGACGGGTGGACACACGCCCTAATGACATGCTCTCTTTTCCCTACCCTTCTCTTTTTTAGCCCTTCCAGGTCGTATCGCCAATTTGCTGTACGGGACGACAGGGACCTTGCCAGGCCGCAACGTTAGCCTTCTTTATCCAGGTCCAGACGTGACTCCCTGTCTGGGACCCATCAACAGAGGAGATGTTCCTATTCTCCATCCAGAAACCGCACCCACCACAATGACAGCCCCTCTGATCGCAGAGCCTGCTGGGGATGTGGGACACGAGTCCCAGAGGGAAAATCCTTATGCGACCCATGCTATGCCCAGAAGGTTGGGGAAAAAGAGACTGAAAATCAAAATATGGAGTCTCTAGTTAAGCATGTGGTGCAGCCATCCCTGAAGGAGTGGTGTACAACCCGCACACGGAGCCAGTCCAACACTCTGTCAGGCTCCCTGGCTGATGAGGCCCAAGAGGATCCAGGCCTATCCCAGCCTTATGAAGCGAAGGAAAATCTTTGAGCACCTGGGGAAGAAGAGCTCCTATTTCCCACTCCTTTCAGAGTTGAAAGATATTATTGATGAGGAATGGAGCAAAGTAGACAAGAAGACTTCTTTGTCAAGTAAAACCTCCAGATTATACCCCTTCAAGGCAAAGGAAGTGAAGCATCTGGAAAACACTCCCCTGGTAGACGCAGGACTAATGCAACTGATGAAGCACGTCACTCTTCCTCTTGAGGACGCTGTATCCTTCAAGGATGGGCTCGAGAGGAAAATAGATCAGGACCTCAAGAGGTATGGCTTGCAAACCTGCCTTGGCCCTCGTGGCCATGTCCAAGGCTTTGGAAGCCTGGGCAGAAAATGTGGATTCCGTGCTTAAGGACATTTCAGAAGAACTAGCCAGGGGCTCGGCCAACCAAGAACTGAAGCTGGCAGCGGCCTTCCTGGGGGAAGCTTCTATCGTCCTGCTGGCCCGGACTATGCTATCCTTGGTCACGGCTAAGCAGGCCTTATGGTTACACCCTTGGCTCGCTGATCCAGCATCTAAACAAGCCTGGTGCAGGATCCCCTTTGAAGGGGCCTTGTTGTTTGGCAACAGGCTGGATAGCGCTTTAGCCCGGGCCACGGGCGGTAAGTCTGGATTCTTGCCCCAGAATAGGCATCTGTTCAGCCAGAAGAGGTCACAGCAGAGAAGACGCAGTACTGAGCGTTCAAGGTAAGCATGCTCCTACAGGCCCAGCTGAAATTTCAGAAGGAATTGGAACAGGGGTCAGACATCCTTCCAAAAGCCCGCTAAAATCCAGGCGCCCAGCGGACGCGAGCCGGCATTTTGCGATTGGGCCCGCCCAGGCAGGTCGAGTGGGGGCATGTCTGCTTCTCTTCCGGCATGTCTGGGTGGCCTCAATCTCGGGCTACTGTACCATCAGGACGGTCTCCATAAGCCACATTCACAAGTACCCCCCCAGGTTTATTTCTACCCTGCTACCACAGTCAGAAGAAAAGAAGCAGGTGTTACTGTCCTATGTAGATTCGCGGATGGTACAGCAAGCCGTGGTGCTTGTCCGGAAGGAAGAAGAGCCCCAAGGGGTGTATTCCCCTCTCTTCCTAATGCTGAAGAAAAACGGTTCATGTCACCCCTTGATAGACCTAACCTACTTAAACAAGTTTATAAAATATGAAATATTCAAAATGAAGACTCTGTCTACCATTCAGCAAGCCGTGCAGCCAGGGGACTGGCTAGTCTCAGTCGACCAAAAGGATGCCTATTTCCACGTGCCTGTAGCGGAAAAATTTTGCAAATACCTACAGTTCAGGGTCAGGCAAAAACATCTACAGTTCATCTGCCTCCCTTTCAGGGTGACAACCTCACCTCGAGTTTTCTCGAAAGTTCTCCTGACTGTGGTGGCCCTCATCAGAACAAAAGGGATAAGGTTGTACCACTATCTCGACGACCTCCTTTTACTGTCCCAAGACAGTTAGGTTAGGTTGGCTCCTAAACTAAGAGAAAAGCCATCTGGATCCAGCACAGCACCTGGTTTACCTAGGGGCCCAGTTCGACACTGTGGAAAGTACCATCTCTCTGCCAGTGGAGAAGATCCAAATCATTCGAGAAAGAGTGTCACAGACTCTAACCTCCTCACGTCCGAGGGCCTCATAGTGCCTAAAAATTATCGGCACGATGGTCTCTATGACCCCCCATGGTCAAATGGTCTCTTTGGAGGCTACGCCCTTTCCAGATAGGGTTTCTCCAGCAATGGAACTCAGGAGACAGCAACCAAACCATTTACATAACAACAGTAATGAGGAACAGCCTCTTCTGGTGGCTTCAAAGCAGGAATCTACTCACGTCCCATTCCATTGCCCAGTCACGGTCACGACCGATGCCAGCGGTGCCGGTTGGGGAGCCCTTTGCAGGCCAGAGCTTGCACAAGGCAGGTGGGATGCTCGTCTCCACAATCCGGGTTCGAATGTCCTGGAACTGCGGGCAGCCTGGTGTGCCCTTCAAGCCTTCAGTCATCTCCTGAAAGGGGAATCAGTTTCATTGAGAATGGACAACACCACAGCAGTCTCCTAAGTGAAGAGACAAGGGGGAACTTGGAGCTCCACCTTGCACCAAGAAGTCAAGCCCATCATGTCATGGGCCCAGAAAAACCTGGCCAATATCTCGGCAGTCTTCGTTCCCGGAGCCCAGAACTTCCAGGCGGATTTCCTGTCTCGCATACAGTTAGACAACAACGATTGGTCCCTTCATGCTGAAACGTTCCAGTGGATCCTGTCCTTGGGAGTCGATCCCGAAGTAGACATATTTGCATCCCCCTGCAACTTCAAGATCAGGAAGTATTACACTCGGAGCTGTTGCAGCCAGGCCTTTGGAGTAAATGCTCTAACAGATCAGTGGAGCTTCAGCAGGGAATATGCCTTCCCCCTGTTCCCCGTTATCCTCAGGTTTCTGCAGAGACTCAGAGCAGAAGCAGTCGAAATGGTGGTGATAGCTCCTTACTGGCCAAACAGGCCATGGTTCCCCTCCTGACCCAGCTCATCTCCTGAGACCCGGTTCCTCTTCCCCTCAGGCCAGACCTTCTTTCTCAAGGGGCAGTTCTGCACCCTTGCTCTGCGCTGTTGAGACTGATAGTCTGGTTCTTGAGAGAGAGAGAGGCTGGAAACCCTCGAATGAGCATCAGGAGTAATTTCCACCCTCATGAGCTTGAGAAAGGCAAGCACTAATAAGGTCTACGGGAGAATGTGGGCCAAGTTGAATTCTCATCCTCTAAAGGAAGATCGTTTAGATATCCTGGTATCCAAGACATCCTGGAATTCCTACAATCTGGTCTAGATCTGTCTCGGTCCATCAGCTCCCTCAGGGTCCAATTCTCAGCCCTATCGGCCTTCTCCGGAACATCATGGGCCGTTCACCCTTTAATCCGACAGTTCTTTCGAGGGGCGGCAAGACTCAGGTCCCAAAAGAGGCCAAGATTCCCCAAGTAGGATCTTCCCCTTGTTCTCGACTCACTGGCTGGACTCAGTACCATGGGAACTGTTCTGGTTTCTATCAAAGACCTTTCTTTAAAAGTCGCTTTCCTCGTGGCTATCACTTTGGCCAAAAGGGTCTCTGAGATCAGGTCCTTAGGTCATAAAGAACCATTCCTGACTATCTTCCCGGACCGGGTGGTCCTTATCCCTATGTTCGGCTCAAACTAGCATAGGGACTTACGTCAGTGTTCCATGACAACCAGTAAATTGTCCTACCTACATTCAGGGTCCCAGGGTCCACTGTGGCTCACCCACTGGATGTAGGGCAAATACTGTAGGAATACCTGCAAGTTACTTCCTCCTTTAGACGCTCAGACTACCTGTTTATCCTACACTCCAGGAATAGCAAGGGGAAGTGAGCTTTGACCAAAACCTGGATCGTCCAATCCATCCAGCAGGCTTACAGGGCTAAGGGCTTGGCTCCTCCAGAGGCGGTGACGGCACATTCCACCAGGGTCATGGCGGCTTCATGGGTGGCAGCCCGACATGTTGCTCCAGATGTCATCTGTAAAGTGGGCCTCCATTAATACTTTCATGACTCATTATTGCATTGAACCTGTGGTTCTCAACTCCTGTCCTCAGGACCTACTAACAGGCCAGGTTTGCAAGAAAACTGAAATACATTTCAGGTGATAGCATTTGCTGCTCAGTGATTGCAGTATTTTAGTCGGCATCTCCCCAAGGTAATACTTAAAATCTGGCCTGTTAGTGAGTCCTGAGGACAGGAGTTGAGAACCACTGTTGTAAGGGCTCATTGCTTCGGCTTCACACATTAACGGCTAGTTTACACTTGCTTCAAAACAAGGCTTCGGACAGGCTTTGTTAAAGCTCTCTGAACGCTAGTCAAAGCCCATGTCACTAAATAAAATGGTTAGCTTACAGTCCTGTTTACACCTGCTTTTGCTTTGCTTTGCTTCAAAAATTGTACCCCATGTAGCTTTAGTGGTGCTTCAAATCATCTTACATAGTTACATATAGTAGGTGAGGTTAAAAAAAGACACAAGTCCATCAAGTCCAACCTATGTGTGATTATATGTCAGTATTACATTGTATATCCCTGTATGTTGTGGTCGTTCAGGTGCTTATCTAATAGTTTTTTGCAACTTTTAATGCTCTCCGCTGAGACCACCAGCTGTGGAAGGGAATTCCATTCCTTGCCGCTCTTACAGTAAAGAACCCTCTATGTAGTTTAAGGGTAAACCTCTTTTCTTCTAATTGTAATGAGTGGCCATGTGTCTTGTTATACTCCCTTTCGTGAAAAAGTTTTATCCCTATTGTGGGGTCACCAGTACAGTATTTATAAATTGAAATCATATCCCCTCTCAAGCGTCTCTTCTCCAGAGAGAATAAGTTCAGTGCTTGCAACCTTTCCTCATAACTAATATCCTCCAGACCCTTTATTATCTTTGTTGCCCTTCTTTGTACTCCATTTCCTATTTAATCCTTCCTGAGGACTGGTGCCCAGAACTGGACAGCATACTCCAGGTGCAGCCGGACCAGAGTCTTGTAGAGTGGGAGAATTATCGTTTTATCTCTGGAGTTGATCCCCCTTTTAATGCATGCCAATAATCTGTTTGCTTTGTTAGCAGCAGCTTGGCATTGCATGCCATTGCTGAGCCTATCATCTACTAGGACCCCCAGGTCCTTTTCCATCCTAGATTCCCCCAGAGGTTCTCCCCCCAGTGTATAGATTGCATTCATATTTTTGCCACTCAAATACATTATTTTACATTTTTCCACATTAAACCTCATTTGCCATGTAGTCGCCCACCCCATTCATTTGTTCAGATCTTTTTGCAAGGTTTCCACATCCTTCGGAGAAGTTATTGCCCTGCTTAGCTTAGTATCGTCTGCAAATACAGAGATTGAACTGTTTATCCCATCCTCCAGGTCGTTTATGAACAAAATAAATAGGATTGGTCCCAGCACAGAACCCTGGGGGAGCCCACTACCCACCCCTGAACATTCCGAGTACTCCCCATTTATCACTACCCTCTGAACACGCCCTTGTAGCCAGTTTTCAATCCATGTACTCACCCTATGGTCCATGCCAACGGACCTTATTTTGTACACTAAACAATTATGGGGAACTGTGTCAAATGCTTTTGCAAAATCCAGATACACCACGTCTACGGGCCTTCCTTTATCTAGATGGCAACTCACCTCCTCATAGAAGGTTAATAGATTGGTTTGGCAAGAACGATTCTTCATGAATCCATGCTGATTACTGCTAATGATATCATTCTTATTACTAAAATCTTGTATATAGTCCCTTATCATCCCCTAATTATGAGCATGAGTGGGGCCTCATGTCTAGGTTTTGCCTAAGGCCCCACAAAGCCTAGACCCGCCTCTGGTCTATGGCAACGGTTGCTTGAAGCCTCACCGAAGCCTCACCAAAGCTCCACCACAGGTTCACCTAAGCTCCACCAAAGCCTGACCAAAGCTCCCCCAAAGCTCCACCACAGGTTCATCCAAGCTCCACCGAAGCCTCATTGAAGCCTCATCGAAGCACTAGGCAAAAGCAGGGTGTGAACAGGACTGTAAGCTTACCATTTTATTTAGTGACAGGGGCTTTGACTGGCATTCAGAGAGCTTTAACAAAGCGTGTCCGAAGCCTTGTTTTGGAGCAAGTGTAAAATAGCCCTAAAGGTGCACATAACTAATAGGCAGGCTTGAACCATCTGCTGGCTTGTATACAATGTTTGGGCAATTTCTAGGCATTTTGCCAAAGCACCCCTGAAGACATCTGAAGGCACCCTGGTTGAAAAAGGCTGCTCTAGACCACCATAAACAACTGAGAGTACATAGACACATAAGATAACAGAGGAGAGTTCAGGGGCTGCTAAAAAAACGCCCAACTGCCCCTAAACATCAGTTTAGCAGCTGCAGCAGGGGTGGCCCATCCATTTCAAGACGCCGGATGCATGAATTCCAATGCGGGGTGGATGTTTTTTTGAAGCACCTGATTAGAGCCAGAGGCTCTAATAGGCTTCAAAATAGGGTGGGCTCGGGGCGCAGAGAATGCGCTTGAAGCCCACCCAGGTGTGTTACAAGAGTGAACAAATATTCGCTCTTGTAACACTGATCCTCCTCCCGGCCAATCAGGAAGCGTGTATTGAGATCTGTCACCCGATTGGCTGAAAGTTCAAGCGATTCTATTGGACGCCTAGGAGGAGGGGAGGAGCCACACGCTGGAACCCGCCAATGGAGGAGAAGACATGGAGCCGCTGCCCGCCACCCGTCCAGATGGGGTAAGTGCAGGACCGACCAGCAAACAGCGGGGGGAGGTACTTCCGGCAGCTTGGGGGGGGTTGTTTGTCCCCCCCCAAAAAAAAAAACACCAGCCGCAACTGAGCTGCAGTGTACATGAGGCCTTAGTTAGGTTGAGACAAACCATTTACCACTGACAGGGGTGCTTACAGTGAGCAACTTTTATTTATTTATGTTAAATTAAATGTATTTATGTAAAACCTTTATCTCAAAGAAGAAAAAACAATTTGCTGTAACTGCTTATAGTCTTAGCTGGAATTTGGCTTCAATTTGTTAGTGTATCTAAATCTGCTGCTGCTGTTCAAAGGTGTCTCTGTTGCTCCTTCATCCAGAGTGGAGGAACTCTAATAAACGGTGTGTTACAGGACAGATCACCAGGTAAAAAAAGAGGGAAAAGCAATCCAGAGACAAAGCAACCAACCCCAGCATTGAGATCAGGAGAGACTGGAGATTGTGGAGTTTTATTCCTATCACTTACCTGTCTGGGGTGGTGGATCTCCTGGAGTCCTGCAGGCAGCAGGTGGCAGTGTGTAGCCTGTCCCTGGGGGGCAGTAGGTGGCCCCTGTTGTGCAGTAGGTAGGTCAGGCTGCGCCTCATCATGCTGGGCAGATTCTGATGGATCGTAAACAGCCTGCTGATCATAGAAATATGGGAACAGGACCCGCCTCCTCCTCTGTCAGACCCGACTCCTCTGCCAGACCCGACTCCTCTGTCAGACCCGACTCCTCCACAGTCAGACCCGACTCCTCTGTCAGACCCGACTCCTCCACAGTCAGACCCGACTCCTCTGTCAGACCCGACTCCTCTGTCAGACCCGACTCCTCCACAGTCAGACCCGACTCCTCTGTCAGACCCGACTCCTCTGTCAGACCCGACTCCTCCACAGTCAGACCCGACTCCTCTGTCAGACCCGACTCCTCTGTCCAGACCCGACTCCTCTGTCAGACCCGACTCCTCCACAGTCAGACCCGACTCCTCTGTCAGACCCGACTCCTCCACAGTCAGACCCGACTCCTCTGTCAGACCCGACTCCTCCACAGTCAGACCCGACTCCTCTGTCAGACCCGACTCCTCCACAGTCAGACCCGACTCCTCTGTCAGACCCGACTCCTCTGTCAGACCCGACTCCTCTGACTGCCCTGCTGCTGCAGAACTTTGTACAGCCCGAGCACACTCACATGTCTACTCATTGGCTATACCGATCAGTAAACATTTCAACCAGCTCAGTTCTTGGCTTACATCCAGAAGGCTGTGACTGTAGATTTGCATTGGACTTCTGCAGATGTATGTCCATTCTTTTACCCTATGCTGGGATTATAGGGGTCACTCCTGACTGCTCCATCCCCCCCTAATCATCATCAGAGGGGGGCACTGGGGTCAGTGTACAGGTCTGCCAGGAACAGGTTAACATCTACTAAAGGACATCCCTGTTTGCACAGCAGAGAACTGTCCGATCTGTGTATTTAGCGGTCCCTGGCAATGCTGAGCTGTATAAAATAACAGGAGAGGGCGTCAGAGGATCCCACCAATCAGAGGGAGGGAAATGGTTTGATTCTGGCACACCCTATTCCCATTTCTATATAAGAGACACCCGCAGGCTGGGCAAAGCTTCTGAGACATCGCAAGCATGGCACCACCTGGAACTAAGAGGGTAAGTGACCTCCTTCTACAGACAGGGCAGAGCACCACAAGTCTCAGCAAGCCCTGTCTTCTGCCATTACATGATGGGGTTTGTAGTTCATTTGCAGTAGGGAACACAGTGACATTATCTTCTGCCATGACATGTTGGGGTTTGTAGTTCATCTGCAGTAGGGAACACAGTGACATTATCTTCTGCCATGACATGTTGGGGTTTGTAGTTCATCTGCAGTAGGGAACACAGTGACATTATCTTCTGCCATGACATGTTGGGGTTTGTAGTTCATCTGCAGTAGGGAACACAGTGACATTATCTTCTGTCATTCCATGTTGGGGTTTGTAGTTCATCTGCAGTAGGGAACACAGTGACATTATCCTCTGCCATGACATGTTGGGGTTTGTAGTTCATCTTTTGGGGAGGTGGACAAGTGACAATATCGTCTACCTTTAAATTATGGGGTCGGTAGTTTATCTTGGGAGGAAGGAGACACAAAGTGACATCTTCTGCCATGACATGTTATAGTATGGGGTTCATCTACAGTAGGGAACACAGTGACAATATCTTCTACAATAGCATGTTGGGGTTTGTAGTTCATATATAGCAGGGTAACACAGGGACATTGTGTTCTGCCCTGACATTTTGGGGTGTGAAGTTCATCTTCTTGTAGGAAGAAGGGGAACACAGGGACATTATCTTCTGCCATGACATTTTGGGGTGTTCCCCTTCTTCCTCCAAGAAGATGAACTTCACACCCCAAAATGTCATGGCAGAAGATAATGTCCCTGTATCCCCCTTCTTGGAGGAAGAAGGGGAGCACAGTGATCTCTTGCCATGACATGATGGGGGGGGGGGGGGATTTGACTATCTTTTGTCATGGCATATTGGGGTTTGAAGTTCATCTTCTGGAGGAATGGGGGTACACCAAGTGACAATAACTTCTGCCTTGACATGTTGGAGTTTGTAGTTCTTCTACAGAAGGGCACACATTGACAAAATCACCTGCCATGGCATGTTGGTGTTCATAGTTCATACATAGCAGGGGGACAGGGAGACAATATTTTCTGTCATGGCATTTTAGGATTGGAAGTTCATCTTCGGAGGGGGGGGGGGGGGTGACAGTGAAAATATCTCTCTCCATGACATATGGGGTTTGTAGTTTGTCTTCTGGGGAGGGGGGGACACACAGTGATAACATTATATGACATGTTGGTGTTTGTAGTTCATCTGCTGGGGAGGGGGCAAAAAGACAATGGGAGAGATATACTAAAACTGGGAAGTGCTAAGGCTGGATTCACACCTATGCATTTTTAGTGCATTTTACAGGTTTACATTACAGAACGTGTTCCATAGGAAACCATGTTACATGGACTGTAGTGCAAATATGCAAAATGCACTAAAAATGCATAGGGTGTGAGTCTGGCTGTAATGTGGTGCAGCTCTGCATAGAAACCAATCAGTTTCCAGGTTTGTTGTCAAAGCTTAATAGAACAAGCTGAAGTTAGATGATTGGCTTCCATGCAAAGCTGCACCAGATGTTGCACTCTCCAGTTTTAGTAAATCAATCCCAATATCTCACTTTAAAGGCTAACTCCACTTTCATGGGGAAAAAAAATAGCAAATAAAAATTATCGCATATACAATTGCGACACAAGTCTTATTGTAATTGAGTGTTAATAAAAATGACCTTTCCTTTTCGATCAGAAACTCTTTAATTTTCTGTAAAGTGCAATGCAAAACAGAATGTGTACAGAACGCTCCCAGAAACATAATTTCCTTTCCTTTTTGATTGGCTCACTGATTTTCCCAGAAGTCTGCACTAAGATACAAGTCAGATTTTTATCATCCCTTGCTACAAAAATGTTATTTTTGGTAAGATCCTCCCAATAGGAAAGAACGTCTAAAGGATTGCAAACCCAGCAATTTTCCTCATTAGAGCCCTGATTCTGCAGCAGCTGGTTGATAATAATGAAACCACTCCCATTAGACTCTCGACACATGGGCACAGAGAAATGAACAGGGATTTCTTCAGAATAACAAAAGGTGGAATCTGCAACAAAGTTTGTTAAAATCCCTGCAATGTACATTGTTCTTTTTTTTCCAACAAAAGTGGAGTTGCGCTTTAAATGTTGCGGTTTGTAGTTCATCTACAGTGAAGGAAAACAGCAACAATATCTTCTGCCATGATATGTTGGAGTTTGTAGTTCACCTATAGGAGGACAAGTGACAATAAGCATTGAAGAGTGATTTCCAAGGGCAGTCACAAATTCTGAAGATGTCCCTGGTTTTCCCATTGACTAAGCTTACATGTTCTATCAGTTCTCAAATATTTTAAAACCATATTATATTGTTTTACAGCTGTGGACTGATGTACTTAAAGTGATTGTAAAGTCTCGCTTAAAAAATAAATACAAATAACAATCATGTTATACCCTCCTCTTCTGTGCAGTTGGTTTTGCACAGAGCAGCACGGATCCTCCTCTTCTCTGGTCTCCTCTGTGCTCTTGGCCCCTCCCTCCTATCGAGTGCCCCCACAGTCAGCAGCTTCCTATGGGGGCACTGGCGCCGAGTCACAGCTCCGTGTCCATTCAGACAGGGAGCTCTGATCTGGCCCCGCCCCCTCTCCCCTGATTGGCTGACTGACTTTGACAGCTGCGGGAGCTAATGGCACCGCGGCTGTGTCTCAGCCAATCAGGAGGTTTGTCCTGGATGGCTTAGACACTCATGGACATCGCTGGAGAGAGATGGGGCCCAGGTAAGTATTAGGGGGTGCTGGGGAGGCTGCTACACACAAAAGGTTTTTTATCTTAATGCATAGAATGCATAGATAAAAAACCTTCTGCCTTTACAACTCCTTTTAAAGTGTTACTAGACCCACAACAGTAAGTTTGTATATGCAGTAAAGCATGCTTGTTATACTCACTGTGGAACCTCAGGGGTTAATCCTCCGTCTTCTCTGATCCTTCCCCTCTTCCACTGTCCCCTAATAATTTTCTAATAACAGAGACAGTATGGAGTCACTCTGCACATGCTCAGTTTAGTGTGTATTGCTAAAGAGGTTGTTTTTTTTTTTTTGGGAGGGTGCATGTGATCAGCACAGGACCAATCAGCACTGTCCAGACAGAGGGTCAGGGGTTATGCAGCCTCATAGGGCAGTCAGAAAACTCCTTCTACAAGCTTTAGGCCTCATGCACACAGTACGTTATAAAAACGCCAGTAGCGTTAGCTGTAGAAAGCTGTAGAATGAGTCCTTTATTTAAAAAAAATGTCTCCGGTCTTCTTCTTCTGTCGCTGCTCTCCCATCGTTGTACCAACTCCACTCTCTGCCGGTTCTTATATAGCCATGGGGCGTGCCCATCCATTTATATCATCATGAGAGCCCGCCCCCTCGTGCCATCAGCTAGTCAGCGTTTTTGAATGAATGAATGAATATATGAATCAGCTAGTCAGCGTTTATGAGCCATAAGCTTTTGTGGGAGTAAAGTTTTGCTAAAAAAAAAAAAAGATAAACATTACAGCTGAAAAGTGATGAAAAACGCTACTGAAAAAACACTGCAAAACTCATTCTACAGCTTTCTTCAGCTAACGCTACTGCTGTTTTTATAACCTCCATTGTGCATGAGGCCCAAAACCCACTAGTTCTGGGGATTTTTTCCAGCCAGAAAACGCCCCTGCCAAATAATAGCCTTTGTTAGCATGGAAAACATGCTGGGGAGTTGGCTGTAGAAAAAAAAATCTGAAGCCAAAAACAGCAGCTGTACAAACATCCGGTGTGCATGAGGCCTTAACCAGTGCTAAGTCAGACCCTGATAGAAGTCACAAGACTGCCATATACTGCTGATGAGAAAAGGTATTTAACAGTTTATATTTACTAAAAAAATTTAATTTCCATGTTCTGTGTACTGTGGGAGATCAGATATAGTGAATGCAGGGTCCCGGGTTTAGTAAAGTCATGTAAGTAGTGTTTCTATGATGGCACTGGTGTAGAATTGATGCCACTTATGCAGATGTTCAGAACTGTGACACCGGGGATTTGGCAGTAAAATTGGGACTGAGATGTATTGTAGTGACACCATGTGATGTGACTCTGGCTGTTTCCTTTTGAAATTCACTTATTTTTAAATCTGTTAGTTTTCAGACCACAAAGGAGTATGTTTATCAATAAAGGCAACAATGTTGCAGTTACATATTTGATACAGCTTACAGTGGTTGTTAACCCACTTCCATAACGTTATTTAAGCCCCTCTGTGTTCTAACAAGTGCTCCTGTCTCTCTGTTATTTTTTTTTTTCTAAAAAAAGCCTCCTTTACCTTGCTTCACAGCGGGTTCCCCACGATCACGTTACCGGTGTCTTGTCAAATACAGTCCCCTATCATATAGTGTCCTCCCTGTACTGCGCAGGCGCAGTACGGAGGACAAACGAGACGCCGAAAGTCTCCGAAATTTAACAGCTGATCATCAGCTGTACACGGCGCCTGCGCTTTTATTCTCACCCTATGTCCAGGATCATTCCCTACTATCCAAGTGGACATAGAGTTAGAATAAATAGTTGCCGAGCGCAGCGAGGCCGTGCCCGAAGCGTGGCGAGCGAAGCGAGCCCGCGAGGGGCCCTCTTACACAGCCATCGCTAAGAACTGCCGAAGCGCCGTGTACAGCTGATGGTCAGCTGATCAACTTCGGACATTTTCGGCATCTCCTTCTGCTCCGTACTGCGCAAGCGCTGCGCCTGCGCAGTACGGAGCGGACACTATCCGATAGGAGGACACTATATGGCAGAACACCGGCCGTGTCTCCTCTCTGCCTGGCTGACAGATGCAGTGGGCAGGGCCGGGATTCCCCCGCTGACCTCAGCCATGATGCGAGGAGGAGAGAGCTGGCCGTCATGTGATCGCGGGGAACCGCTGTGATATACGGTAATAGAGGCATTTTTTTAATAAAGCGCAAACAGGAGCACTTGTTATTAGAACACAGAGGGGCTTATATAACATTATGAGAGCAGCAGGAACAGAGGGGGCTGGCACTAACGCGGGGCAGACAGGCAGGATAGGGGGGCTGCAGAAGATGGAGGCACGTAAAGGGACCACAGTGTCAGGGTTTTAGCTGCCCTGATTTATCGTGGTCAGTTTACAGAGGGGAGGGTATAACCAGGCAGGATCAGCTAGGTATTTTAGATGTTAGAGGGGCCAAATGACATGGCACAAGCACTGTGCTGTATAACATGCTTTAAAGGAACAGGATCCATTTTTTTTTTGAGTTAACAAATGCTTTAAGTGGTAAAGCCATGAAGATTGCAATATTTTAAAAGAGAGGTTTGGCCATACTTCTCATGTGGCTCACAGGAGCGCTAAAGTGTGTTCTTCCTGTACCTGTGTGTTTCCTCCCACATTCCAAAGACATGCTGGTAGGTATATTGGCTCCTGTCTAAATTGTCCCTAGTATGTGTATGTATGAATGTGAGTTCAGCTGGGTTCACATATGAGTACGCAGTGGCTCACAGCCCAGTCCTGCTCGTTCACCGTTTCAGGTCCGATTTCAGCCCGAATTTTGGGCTGAATTTTGACCTGAAATGAACCAAAAGATGCACAGGGCTCCTGTGCAAATCGCACCGGAGCCATTGCAGAGATATGTGAACCGGCTCCATAGAGTTGGTCACAATCTCCTGCTGTGTGAATTGGATGCAGAGAAACCCTCATCCAATTTGCAATAGTTTGAACCCAGCCTTAGGGACCTTGGATTGTAAGTTCCTTGAGGGTAGAGACTGAATGTATAATATAAATATGTAAAAGTGCTGCATAAATTGATGGTGCTACATAAGTACCTAAAATAAATAAATCTTGAATGCCATTCTTTCACTCTTCTTAATGTGTCTAAAGTGCAATAAAGCATAGTATTTAGCCACATTTTGGTTTCCATTCATATTTTTTGTGATTGCTTGATGAGTTACTGTACAGTTAGTCCCCTACATATGAACTTTCAAGTTGCGAACTTTCAAAGATATGAACATGTGTTTGTATGTCCAATCATGTAAGATTGTTTACATTTCTGGCATACATTCTTATGCGTGCATCCTCGACAAGTGGCTGTGTTTCTGTGTACTTTACTGTATACAATACTTTATCTTTATTTCAACCTTTTTTTCCATGTATTATTTGTGTGAATGTGTTATAAACCTATTACATTAATTTATTGGGCTGATTGTGTTGGTTGGGTACTTTGTTGGACTTACAAACAAATTGGACTTACAAACGTGTTCTCAGAATGGAAAACATTCGTATGTAGGGGACTTAATGTATTCTGTTAATGGTAACTTCTTCGCTACAAAATAGGGGAGATTTTTTTCACCACTTCCGGACCACTCGCTGTTGTTATACGTCGGTAAATACCGGGTTTATGGTAGCAGATAGCTGCCATAACCCTGGTATTTTCTTAAATGGCGGGCGGTCCGCTTTAGGATAAAAGTGTCTCTGCGGCGGATTTGCAGTGAGATCACTTTTATTGGCGGTGGGAGAGGTGCCCCTTCTCGCCGCATCCTGGTCATCTCTGCCGCTTACCGGAGCCGTCGGTAGTAGTGGAGACTATCTGATCCTTTCCCCTGAGAAGCAGGAAGTCAAAGTCGAAGTCAAACGTCACTTCCGCCCAATGGCCTTAAAGGGACATTTTTTTTTTTTAAATTGCATTTAAGTGTAAATGTGAGATCTGAGGTCTTTTTGACCCCAGTTCTCATATTAAAGAGGCCCTGTCATGCTTTTTTTCTATTGCAAGGGATGTTTACATTCCTCGTAATAGGAATAAAAGTGATCCAAACATTTTTTTTAAAGGGACAGTGTAAAAATAAACAAAGTAAAATAAATAAGAAAAAAAAATTAAATGTAAAGTGCCCGTCCTCACGTGCAGAAGCGACCGCATACGTAAGTCACACCCGCATCTGTAAACAGTGTTCAAATAATACATGAGGTATCACCGCGATTGTTAGAAGGAGAGCAATAATTCTAGCAAAAGACCTCCTCTGTAACTCCAAACTGGTAACCTGTAGAAGTTTGTCGCCATTCCACAAGCGGGCGCAATTTTAAAGCATGACATGTTGGGTATCAATTTACTCAGTGTAACATTATCTTTCACAATATAAACAAAAAACTCAGGCTAACTTTACCGTTCTTTTTTTCTTATTTTTTCATTCAAAAAATAGTATTTTTTCCAAAAGAATTGTGTTTGTAAGACCGCTTCGCAAATACGGTGTGATGTAAAGTATCGCAACGACCGCCATTTTATTCTCTAGGGTGTCTAAAAAAAAATATATATATATATATATAATTTTTGGGGGTTCTAAGTAATTTTCTAGGAAAAAACCTGATTTTAAACCCTCATGTTTTTCCACCTTAATGCATCCTATGCATTAAGGTGAAAAAACACCTGGCAGTGAAGGTGTTCGGGGCCACTCTGTGCAAAACGAACTGCACAGTGGAGGCAAGTATGCGCCTGAAAAACGCCTCCACTGCCACCCCAATGTTAAGGCCCGAGTGCTGTGATGGCAGGACGTCATGAAAAGTCCTGCAAGCAGCATCTTTGGAGCGGTGGAGGAGCACTGTATACACTGCTCCTAAAACACCCCTTCCCATTGAAATGAATGGGCACCACTGCCGAAGCACCTGCAAAGTGCTTTGGCAGCGGCGCTACATGGACGCATTTAACCCTTTCTTTTGCTGCTAGCGAGGGTTAAAAGTGGCTCAGTGTGAAAGGGCTCTTATGCCGCGTACACACGGGCGGACTTTCCGGCATACTTGGTCCGGCGGACCAGAGTGTGCCGGACAATCCGCCCGTGTGTGGGCGGCGGCGGACTTTTCCGGCGGACTTCTTCCCAAAAGCCCGCCGGACCTAGATTTAAAGAAAGTTTCAAATCTTTCCGTCGGACTCAGTTTCGGGCGGAAAGTCCGCCCGTGTGTGTGCTGGTCCGACAGAAAGCCCGCTCGTGTGTAGGCTGGTCCGACAGACCAAATAAGACACGAGGGGATGGTATTGCATCTCGCGCTCGCTGCAATAGGAAAAACAAATCTTCCTATTGCGGCGAGCGCGGGGCATACCAGGCCCTTAGGTCTGGTATGGATTATAAAGGGGAACCCCTACGCCGAAAAAACGGCGTGGGGCCCCCCCCTAAAATCCATACCAGACCCCGATCCGAGCACGCAGCCTGGCCGGTCAGGAAAGGGGGTGGGGACGAGCGAGCGCCCCCCCCCCTCCTGAACCGTACCAGGCCGCATGCCCTCAACATGGGGGGGTGGGTGCTTTGGGGGAGGGGGGCGCCCTGCGCCCCCCCCCCAAAGCACCTTGTCCCCATGTTGATGAGGACAAGGGCCTCTTCCCGACAACCCTGGCCGTTGGTTGTCGGGGTCTGCGGGCGGGGGCTTATCGGAATCTGGGAGCCCCCTTTAATAAGGGGGCCCCCAGATCCCGGCCCCCCACCCTATGTAAATGAGTATGGGGTACATGGTACCCCTACCCATTTACCTAGGTAAAAAGTGTCAGTAATAAAACACAACACAGGTTTTTAAAATAATTTATTAAACAGCTCCGGGGGGGGTCTTCTTCCGTCTTCGGGGTCTTCGGGGGTCCCTCCGGTTCATCTTCTCCCGGCGTCCGGTTGGTTCTTCTCCGCTCTCCGGCCTCTTCTCCCGGTGTCGCAGGTCTTCGGCCGGCCCCTCCGCTGTCTTCAGGTAGCTCGATTGCCAGCGGAGGTCCGGACTTCTGGGCTTCTTGGCTTCTTGGCTTCTTGTGTTCTCTTCTCTTCTCTTCCCCCAGATGTTGACACGACGCTCTCTCCGGCTGGACTGGTCTCTGAGGGCTGCGTTGTGACTTATATAGGCGGAGACCCCGCCCCCATATGATGTCACAGTCCCTGGGCATGCTGGGACTGTGACGTTTTAGGGGGCGTGGTCGACCACGCCCCCTAAAACGTCACAGTCCCAGCATGCCCAAGGACTGTGACATCATATGGGGGCGGGGTCTCCGCCTATATAAGTCACAACGCAGCCCTCAGAGACCAGTCCAGCCGGAGAGAGCGTCGTGTCAACATCTGGGGGAAGAGAAGAGAAGAGAACACAAGAAGCCAAGAAGCCAAGAAGCCCAGAAGTCCGGACCTCCGCTGGCAATCGAGCTACCTGAAGACAGCGGAGGGGCCGGCCGAAGACCTGCGACACCGGGAGAAGAGGCCGGAGAGCGGAGAAGAACCAACCGGACGCCGGGAGAAGATGAACCGGAGGGACCCCCGAAGACCCCGAAGACGGAAGAAGACCCCCCCCGGAGCTGTTTAATAAATTATTTTAAAAACCTGTGTTGTGTTTTATTACTGACACTTTTTACCTAGGTAAATGGGTAGGGGTACCATGTACCCCATACTCATTTACATAGGGTGGGGGGCCGGGATCTGGGGGCCCCCTTATTAAAGGGGGCTCCCAGATTCCGATAAGCCCCCGCCCGCAGACCCCGACAACCAACGGCCAGGGTTGTCGGGAAGAGGCCCTTGTCCTCATCAACATGGGGACAAGGTGCTTTGGGGGGGGGGCGCAGGGCGCCCCCCTCCCCCAAAGCACCCACCCCCCCATGTTGAGGGCATGCGGCCTGGTACGGTTCAGGAGGGGGGGGGGCGCTCGCTCGTCCCCACCCCCTTTCCTGACCGGCCAGGCTGCGTGCTCGGATCGGGGTCTGGTATGGATTTTAGGGGGGGGCCCCACGCCGTTTTTTCGGCGTAGGGGTTCCCCTTTATAATCCATACCAGACCTAAGGGCCTGGTATGCCCCGCGACGGGGCTCGCAAGGTGTCAATCTCGCCGATAAAAGCGGCAAGATTGACATCCTTTTCTAGTCCCGTCGCACCTGAGTCACGTTCACAATGAACGGACTTGTCCGTGTGTGGGCAAGTCCGTTCATTCTGAAAGTCCGCCGGAACTCCGGCGAAAGTCCGTCGGAAAGACGGGCGGACTTAGCCCGCCGGAAAGTCCCGGCGTGTGTGGGCAAGTCCGTTCGTTTTAAAGTCCGGCGCACCTGGCGGACAAAGTCCGTCGGAAAGTGTGCCGGACCAAGTAGGATAGAAAGTCCGCTCGTGTGTACGCGGCATTAGTGACACTCAAAATCTAAAGCAGCTGTGCATGGTGGCCAATCACCTTCTAACTTCAGCTTGTTTATTAGGATTTGACAATAAAACCTGGAAGCGGATTGGTTTCTATGCAGAGCTGCACCAAATTTTGCATTCTTCAGTTTTAGTAAATAAACCCCATTGTTACCACATCTTATTGATGTGTGTGTATATAAAATACTTCCACACAGTGGCGGAACTACCGCCATAGCGAGCCACGTGCTTGTATGGGGCCCGCAGCTGAGAGGGGCACGTAGGGAGGATGAGGAATGCATACTGCGGGGGGGCGAGCACCTCCCGCACGGTCCCCCAGCCAGGGAAAGTGAGGAGAGGAAGCTGTCCGTACGAGCAGATAGCTCAGCTGTAAGACCTTTTATTAGAATTTCCTGTGTTCCCGGGGCTCCTCAACACATAGCCCCAGCTCTTGGCCCGGCGCCTTTGATAGACAGAACGCCGGTCCAATGCGGGACATGTGATGTCATCAAAGGTGCCAGGCCAAGAGATGGGGCTATGTGACGGGGAGCCCCGGGAACACAGGAAATTCAAATGAAAGCTATTGCAGCTCTCTGCTTGTACGGACAGCTTACCTCTTCCTCTCCTCACCTCCCCTGGCTGGGGGACCATGCAGGCGGTGCTCGCCCCCCCACTTTGAGGCAGCCCCACGCTCACCAACAGCCATTGAGGGCTGCAGTATGCATTCCTCATCCTCTCCGGTAGTTCTGCCACTGGCTCGCCTCTTCCTCTGCACAGGTTAGTCTGCATTGTGCACGGGTCACGCTACATTGGGCACAGGTGAGGCTGTATTGGGCACAGGTGAGACTGTATTGGGCACAGGTGAGGCTGCATTGGGCATAGGTGAGGCTGTATTGGGCATGGGCAGGCCACGCTGCATTGAGAACAGGCAGGCCACATTGGGCACAGGTGAGGCTGCATTGGGCACTGGACACGCTGCATTGGGCACAGGCAGGTCACTCTGCATTGGGCACAGGTCATGCTGCATTGGGCAAAGGTGAGGCTGCATTGGGCACAGGTGGGCAATGTAAGGCAGTATTGGGCACAGGCAGGCCACACTGCATTGGGCACAGGTGAGGCTGCATTGGGCACTGGACATGCTGCATTGGGCAAAGGCAGGTCACGCTGCATTGGGCACTGGCCACGCTGCATTGGGCACAGGTGAGGCTGCATTGGGCACTGGACATGCTGTATTGGGCACAGGCAGGTCACGCTGCATTGGGCACAGGTGAGGCTGCTTTGGGCACAGGTGAGGCTGCATTGGGCATGCTGCATTGGGCACAAGTGGGCACAGGTGAGGCAGTATTGGGCACAGGTGAGGCTGTATTGGGAACACACAGGCCACATTGGGCACTGGTCACGCTGCATTGGGCACAGGTGAGGGTGATTGAAGCGCTAACACCAGGTGTTTGGAGTATCTTTATCTGTTGATTGTTAAACTTTCTGGAATACATATATTGCTATTGTGGTGTAGGATCTGGGCCTGCTGTCCTTTCTTTCTTTCCTTCCTTCCTTCCTTCCTTCCTTCCTTCCTTCCTTCCTTCCTTCCTTCCTTCCTCCATCCCTCATGCATATCAGACTCAAACCACACCCCCTTTGAGCCACGCCCACTATTTAATTTGAGCCCCGCCATTTTTTTTGGGGGGGGGGGGGCATACAACATTTTGCTATGGGGCCCTGTGATTTCTAGTTACACCCCTGCTTCCACAACAGTTTTTGTGAGGTCCTCAGCTTTTGTTCTGGAAGTTTTGCTAGTAATTAAAAGCATATGGTGTAAATATCCTTAAAAAGCCTTTAGGCACACAAAATTAAACACCACACAGCATTGGTGTAGAAAATAGTTTGACTACTGTATTTATATAGAATGAGGTGGTGCAGACAGGCAGAAATTACACTGCATAGGTTGGCATGGAATGGCTGACAAGGAGGAGAACCTCAACCATTTGTAGAGATCTGTTATGACACCCCTAAGAGACTGATTTCTAGGCTAATGCCAAGTAGGATTGTAATTGTAGGATTATAACATGAAGGGTAATATATTGATCATATTCACCAACCAGTAGACTACCCAGCTCTTGTTCATATGTCTTCCCCATTTTTTTTTTAACCCATCATATCCCCTATAAACTGATTCCTCCCTGGTTTGTCAGGCGAGGAAAGCTTATAGGAAGATAACCTGATAAACTAAACTATACTGTCTAATGACATTTGCTTACAGTAAAGCTGGAACAGGTGTTGTGGTGGCATTGCCCACACAAATGGCTGCCACTGCCCTAGGGAGTTGGCATGGCATATGTGTACCCTAGCTGGCAGTAGTTAAGCAATCTCAACAAGGTGACCAATGTGTATGTGTGTGTGTATATATATATATATAATTTATTTTGCATCAATAAATGACTATCACATTGCTACATATTCAGCTCATACCTAATTACCATAACTGTTCTCAGGGCCTTTTGGAGCGCCTGGATGCAGGAGAGGTTGTGATCGGAGATGGCGGCTTTGTGTTTGCCCTGGAGAAGAGAGGCTATGTCAAAGCTGGGCCCTGGACACCAGAAGCTGCAGTAGAACATCCTGAGGCTGGTATGCATATTGTATATTTATCAATCTATTTCACGGAACCTACAATAGATCACATCACCAAAACTATAGTAACCAATCGCTTGCTGATCTGCTTCTTTGCTATGGGTTACAACATTGTCCACACTGCCTTTGCTCTCTGCACTGCTTTATTAAAAAGCCTGATGTGTGCTATATATTGTGGATAACCAAAGGAGAACTGTTGCTGCATGTTAATAGTTTTTAGGCTAACCACAAATATTCTATGGTGGTCAAGTGAACAGGAACAATCTAAACTACTTACTACCTGTCTATGTAATTCTCATTTTTTCTTTTAAAACTGTGTTAATAAAAATTCATGTTTTTTACCTAAGTATAGTTGTTTTTTTTGGCACCGCTATAATCCCTGCATCCCCCTTCTCTTGATATGATTCTCTAACTATTGGGATGAGGTGCTGTATCATATTGAGGACCACCCAACCACTCCCCCTTAATCTAAACTACTTCTTTCTTCACTTTTTTTAATGAATCTGTTTTATAATTTACTGTATATCTATAAAATAAAAGACAACAAATGGTTTCCCAGAGCACTATGGGTTAGCGTAAGCAATAACACAGAAAACTTACTTGCTATGAGGCATCATTTGTCTGAATAAAACCTGAGGCTGAATCGTCAAGTAAGGAATAAGACAATTGGGAATCAGTTTTTAAAATGTGATTAGAGGCCCAAAGCTCCACTTGCTCGCTCATACAGTAAGCAGACAGTACAACGTTGGTATATAATCCTTTATTTTACTAAATATTAAAATGCTAAATGCTCCAGGGATAAATAAATGGCGTTCTAAAAAATCATAGAAATTAAAATATTTCTGATTTCTAAAACACTACCGGGTCTATTAGAAAGATGTGTGAGTCTTGATTGTAAATCTTAGGCACAAACATTTATAAATGGACCCCTGTGTATCATTAACAGTTGCCTTTTTGATTACAATTTTTGCTTTACCATTTTTGACACCCCTCGGTGCTGCTGGTCTCATGCAGCCTCTTTGCACTTATTTCCTGCCTACAGGGTGGATTTCCTGATGTGGACCATGTCTGCATAATGTGTATTGAAACAGTCACTTGTATTTTGCATAGGCAGCACGGTCACGGCGTAGTAGGAGGTCCCTGAACAAGTACACACTATGAAAAGTACAGCTCCCCTCAAACAAGGAGAACCAAAAAAAATATATTTTGCAGCAGTGTTGTGTCCACAGACTGTGCTGCGACAATCGTTCCATTAATTAAAATCTCTTGTTCTTATACAAGAAGGAAGGAGTCAGTTGGGTGTGTATAATGCATTTTACCCATATTAATCCAAATTAGACCTTTTAGTTTAGGGTGGACAGACCAATTAGCTTTTAGGTGTTTTGATAATAAAAAGAATGATATTTTTTGTAACTTGTAGCATTAACTCTACCTGTATTACTTTCTGCTCTTTCTTACAGTGCGACAACTACATAGAGAGTTCCTCCGAGCTGGGGCGAACGTCATGCAGACCTTTACTTTCTATGCCAGTGATGACAAGCTGGAGAACAGGGGCAACTATGTAGCAGCGAAGATCTCAGTGAGTGTCTGTTCTTTGTGGTGCATTGTAATTGTAAATTAATATCACTTGTTCCTTACATCTGTAAAGAAAAGGTTCTGCCCAGGGATCTAAAAAAGTAGGTAGAATCTATGTCCTGGGATTACTACTTGTGTAAAGAATTCAGCCAGATACAGGGGTCTACAAGCCGATCCCAAGAGAGCAGCTGGGAGACATGAAAAATCTTTGGCGACTCTGGTGTTGATTTACTAAAACTGGAGAGTGCAAAATCTGGTGCAGCTGTGCATGGTAGCCAATCGGCTTCTAATTTCAGCTTGTTCAATTAAGTGTTGCCAAAAAAAAAAAACCTGGAAGCTAATTCCGCTGCACCTGATTTTGCATTCTCCAATTTTAGTAAATCAACCCCATTGAGTTGGAAAAGGAATACAAGGAGGCGCCAACTAAGTGCGGTATTAAAACACACATTTATTAAAAAGCCCACTCGCTTTTCAATAAATGTATGTTTTAATACTGCACTTAGTTGGCGCCCTCTTGTGTTCATTTTCCAGATCGACTGACAGTTTTCTTCACTGTGGGGCTGCTACCTCTATCTGCTATGAAATCCATGGACCATTATGCATATGGACTTATTTAACGTGTATTGAGGTAGTACCCACCTCCTCCAGTGCCATTTATATCTATTGCATGAGTACATGAGTTGGAGCTGTTAGGCTCATTATACACTTTACACAGTCACTTTTGGGTTTACTAAAACTATGTAATATGAGGATCTAAACTTCTCAGTCGATTAGTATCCAATCAGGCATGCCTTTGCACTACATAGTAGTTTGTAGATCCAAAGTAAACTGTACAGTATAATATAACGTGTTGGGTAAGCATTAGTTGTGGCTGTATGGTGAGCTGTGGAGGCTGCTTAAACCATCAGGATGTAAAGAATGTCCATTGCAAGAAGTCGACCTAGTCGAGTGGTGATGGGGTAGGCCTGGGAGAATTCTGGTTTGTGCTCCCCTAGGTGCTGAGGACTTTGCATCATCTTGGTGTGAAACAAAAGATTGCTCAGACAAACACATGAAGTATCTACCATGCCATAATTAGCCCTGATGAGCCCAACTGTATAATATTTCTAAACTATGAATGTATATTTGAACGTACCTGACACTTCTGTTCTATTTGCAGGGCCAGAAGGTCAATGAAGCTGCCTGTGACATAGCACGGGAGGTGGCAAATGAAGGTGATGCCCTGGTGGCAGGTGGGGTCAGCCAAACTCCATCGTATCTCAGCTGTAAGAGTCAATCTGAAGTCAAAGCAATATTCCGAAAACAACTTGACGTCTTTGTTAAGAAAAATGTTGATTTTCTCATTGCTGAGGTGAGGAGAGCTAGTATCAAATATAATGATGTTTTCTCATTGCCCAAATGATGATCATTCCATGTAGGGACAAATTCCACCACCTGAGTTCTTCCACCTACATTAAAGTAAGGTTCCAGTATTGTACATAAACTGAAGCCATTCCCATCTCTATATCTCTATGATTTTAGAAAATTTACCCTAACTGCTTCACTTCTGTATGTACTGATGTAGCACCTACTTTGAAAGGTTTCAACGAGTTTACCGGAATGACCTGAGAGCGGATCTGCCTTTGTAATCGCCTGATTAGCCCCAGTGCTGTGTTAAACAGTGCACCCCTGGCTTCCCTTGTAGGCCCCTTGCACAGGCACATCATAATTTTACTGATGTTTACTCAGGAACTTGAAAGTCCCTGAGTAATGTTGAGTATAGACCTGTAAATACTCATTTATACTTGCGTAAACATGCTTATAGACAAGTAAACACGCTTATGCACAGAAATTAGCACACTCATGTGTAAAATTTTCGGTTTTAAGGCTCTGTACTCATCGCTGTAATACTGATCTTTAATTAGCTGTGTGCATTGTCCATAGAAAACAATGCATCTCTTTTTAGATCGGTAAAAAACATGGCTTTTTTTAATCCTGTGTGCAAGAGACCCTACACGTCGATAAAACTCGAACTCCAAGTGCAGTAATCCTAAGGAAATTACTGGGGATCCTTTATACCAGGGGTCTTTAAATTTTCTAAACAAAGGGCCATTTTACTGTTCATACCTTAGGGGGGGGGGGGGGGGGGCAGACTGTGGCCTGTGGGAGTAGAAAATGTCCCAGTGTCAGTGGGAGGAATAGTGTCCCATGTATAGTATTAGGGGGGGAAGTGTCCCATCAATGGTATCAGTGGGAGGAATAGTGTCCCATGTATAGTATTAGGGGGGGAAGTGTCCCATCAATGGTATCAGTGGGAGGAATAGTGTCCCATGTATAGTATAAGGGGAGAAGTGTCCCATCATTGGTATCAGTGGGAGGAATAGCGCCCCATGTTTGTTGTTAGGGAAGAAGTGTCCCATCATTGTTATCAGTGGAAGGAATATTGCCCCGTTATTAGTATCAGTGGGAGGAATAGTGTCACATCATTGGTGTCAGTGGGAAGAATAGAGCCCCATTGGTGTCTGTGGGAGGAATAGTGCCCAATCATTGATGCAAGTGGGAACAATAGTGCTCCATTGTTGGTTTCGTTGGAAGGAATAGTGCCCCAAGGGTCAGAAAAAGCCAAGCAAAGGGCCTCATCTGGCCCCCAGGCCACAGTTTGGAGACCACTGTTTTGAGGCCACTATTCAATGGGGGGCTTTTATTTAATTTAAACGTCTATGCAGATGTCTGGGAGAAAAACAATGAGCCAGTTCCATAAGGGGGGATGAGGAGCTCCTTTCTGCATCCCTAGTACCGATTCCATGGTTTCAAGGAGGATAAAACTGAATCAATCACATTTTTTTAGGGGAACAACAAAACAGACTAAACAGTCAGGTGAGAAGGACCGAAAAGATTTAAAGGGCCTTCTGCTAAAACACTGAAGTACAGTATTGCCTTGCTAAACAGAAGTTATTTCATGCAGTCATTTCTGACACAAGCGTTTTTTGAAAAAGAATAAGATGTATTCCACCCTTAATGCAAACCTCCATGTGCCAGCATGCTTAACTACTTTTTCTGTTATGCCCTCTGCTTATTGAAAAAACTGGGCTTTGTAATAGAGGAAGAAGCAACCTTCTTAACAATCAAAATGTAGCCTGCCTGTCCTTGCCTTTCCTTGTGTCCCTATGGATACTGTATTTGATGGGGCCAATGGGGAGATGAGGAACCAAAGAACAATTTGTTTTTAAGGTAGGCCAGGCATGCAGGCACTAGCTGTGATTGTTACAGGTTGTCTGAGCATGTAACAACCACAACTTTGCTTTCTGAAATGGTGAGTAGAGCCATGCCTTGGTCTCACTGCTCTGTGGTTCTTTAGCTGTCCAGATTCCCCTCCATTGCCTGATCACACGCATTCCATTTCTTTCTTCAGACAAGCCGTCTACCTGGAGAGGCATGACCAAACATCACTAGCCATCATTATCCTGATCATGCTTTTTTTCTAAGGGTAACTTGTTTTACTCGCAACTAATAGTTTAACTTGTGAAAGCAACTTTTTGCTGCATCTCAGATTGACCTTCATTGCTTACCTGACCTTTAATAAGCTCTACCTGGGCTAACAATTGCTTGATATGCACACAGGATGGGAAGGTACATTCAGTTGGCAGGCAAGTAGGACATCCTGTTTTCTATAAATGGACTTTAATTTTAATATATTTATCACTCTCTTAATTTTAGTACTTTGAGCATGTGGAAGAGGCAGTGTGGGCTGTGGAGGTGCTGAAAGAAGCAGGAAAGCCAGTGGCTGCTACATTATGTATCGGACCAGAAGGAGACATGAATGGGGTGTCCCCAGGACAGTGTGCTGTCAGACTGGCAAAAGCTGGTAAGTTTGATGAGACGAAATTATAGTTCTGAAACCACATGGTTATTCCATTTGAGCTGGCAGACTGAAATGGGTCTTGATACCACTAAGCCATTTTATTCTTGCTCATGATCCTCCTTGGTTCCCTTTGGAAAACAGTTCAACTTGGTCATGCATCCAATACTGTTATTGAATGGAGCCAAGCACTGATTGACACAATGGGGTTGATTTACCAATGACAAAAAGGTGCTTCACTTTGAAAGGGAATTTTCCTTGCTTGCTGAATGAGGATACACTGTTGACTTCCATCATCCAATCATGTGCAAGCAAAATTTTTTTTTTTAATTTTCCTTGCATGTGATTGAGTCATTTTTACAGTTAAATTTCACCACTCCACTGGCACCAAGCTCTGAAAAAAAAACTGGCAAAGTGCAACTTCTCTTGCAAAATGAACAGCCTGTTTGCCTTTAGTAAATCAATCAGAAGGAGTCTGACCTCTTCCGTGTTAGACGATTAGTACTGCTGTTCATGGATCTGGTCAAACTCTGCCCACCAATGCAAGGACTGCTAGGCCAAGAATCAAGAAAACTTCAGTGACATCTGATGTAGGAGATGTTTATAAGCTTGTAATACACTTTCATTTACAGGTTTTAAACTTTTCAACCAACTATCCTGCATCATGAAACCCGTGCTGTGAGAAGGCAATTAAACCACTGAACTATAGTTCATTATTTCTTCAGTTTTCTAATATTGCTTGATTCCTGTAATTTTTGCTCTTTAAGGGGGTCTGGTGTTCCATTTCAAACATGTCCTTGCAGCTATTTTTTTATTAAATGTTGTATTATGTATTAAAATCTAGCTAAGACTAATTTTACATGTCTGTTCTTGCCATTTCCCTAGCTCTGTCCTTCTGGCCACTCATATTTGTCTTTGTTCTGTACTCCTAGGTGCCTCTGTTGTTGGGGTTAATTGCCATTTTGACCCAATGACCTGTGTTGAAACCGTGAAGCTCATGAAAGAAGGCTTGGCTGCTGCCAATGTGAAAGCACATCTGATGACACAACCACTTGCATATCACACACCTGACTGTGGCAAACAAGGTTTTATTGACCTACCAGAGTTCCCCTTTGGTACGTTCACAAATACTGCAGAGATCAGTGCTATTCTGAAAAAGACAATTGCTGACACGTACTTTTCTGATAGTTTACCTTGAACCCAGGCTACATACTGGCAGCTTCTCCCCGCACTCTGATTTATCAACTATCCTCCCAACAAAGAGATGCAGTGTCTGCAAATCTTGATACAGACAAAACTACATGTACTAGACCAGTGAAAAATACTGTTACTGAATGAGGTGCATAACATTTTCACCAGCAGGGGATGGACTTCTCTCACCGAGGTGCAACTGTAGAGCGATGGGTCTTCTCCAGAGCCATTGAAGGTGTTAGATGTTGTGCTTTGGATATTGATAGAGCGTGGCCATGGGGATTGCCAAAATGAAGACAGCTGGCTTGTGTATAAAGGGCCACTATCCAATGCCAAATTTCAGAGTAGAACAAGGTCAGGAAAGGCAGAATCTTAGGGCCAGAGGCAGGCAAATATAGTCAGGAGGCCAGGGCAGGCAAAAACCGAGATTAGTCCGAGTCTTAACTGGAGGCAACTTTAAGTACCAGTATCCAAAGTCAGTAGACTTATTCAAAGAACAAGTCATATCTGATAAATCTTACAAACACAGCTTAGCAGAAACAGGAACCTTTGGTCAGGGACTAAGTGATTTGTTCCTAATTTAAACAATGATTAATGCTCGGATCACATTGGCCAACACCAAATCTGTGCGATTTTCAGTGTGACTTTGGAGTCCGACTTGTATACAACTTTTACACTCTCTGGCACTGAAGCTGTATCAAAATCACATTAAAGTAGTGCAGGAACCTTTTCTGAAGTTTCACCAACCTCAGTAGTGTCAATTGGAATGGCTCTCATAGAGATATGGCATTTCACGTTTCCTGTGACTCTTGGTCTTACAAGTCGGATCCTAATGCTGCATACACACAGTTGGAATTTGCGTCAAAAAAGTGTGATGGGAGCTTTTGGTCTGATATTCCAACCGTGTGTATGCTCCATCCAACTTTTTCTGTCTGAATTTGCGCCAGCAAAAGATTAAGAGCTGGTTCTCTATTTTTCTGACGGAAAAAGTTCTTGATAGAAATTCTGTTCGTCTGTATGCAATTCCAACGTGCAAAAAAACACGCATGCTCGGAAACTATTCGATGCATGCTCGGAAACATTGAACTTCATTTTCTCGGCTCATCATAGTGTTGTACGTCACCGCGTTCTTGACAGGTGAATGTTCAGAGAACTTTTGTGTGACCGTGTGTATGCAAGCCAAGCTTAAGCGGAATTCAAGATTTTTCCGACGGAAATTCCGCTCATGTGTATGGGGCATTTGAGTGTGAACCGAGCCTAAGACCAGGTGTACCACATACAGTGTGCATATTTTGGCTTTTTATTAGAAAAAGAGCATCATTTTACCTATGTGCCACTGCAGCATTACTACACTGCTGTGGTACATATCTGCAGGCTGAGCCAAACAATGGCGTCCCTAGGGAGGGCCAGTGGGGGCCCTGACCCCCCAACATTATGCTGTGCCCCACCAATTAAAAAAAAATATTTTTTTTTTTTTTTTTTACAAAAAGGCAATGTCAAAGAGGGAGAGTGTCCCCAGTCAGCTCCTGCAGGTGATTCCTCCCCCGTTCCTCTGCTTGCTGACACTGCATAATGCGAGCGCTCACACAACCACGGCCGCCCGATCTGCTCCTTCCCCTGCATCCTCATTGGCAGGGAGAAGAGCGAGTTGCAGGAAGGACTCCACCAGGACTCTCAGTTACTGAAAAACAGACTGATTTCTCCCGTCCTTAGGACAGGAGTACCAGCCTGTAAATACCAAGAGATGCCAGACCAGCGCTGTCAATAGCAGGGGCAGGACAGCAAGAGGAGGCTGGGGAACCCCACAGTGGCAGAACACCAGGGCCCGGTGGCAAGACAACCTTTGTAAACCCTGATAGTTCTCCCACTGCTTTGGACCCTTATATTTTCTTGGTATGCTGGTGACATATATCTCTTGTTTTCTGCCACCCTGGGGGGGGGGGGGCCCAATACAGTAGGAAGGGAGCTCACTGCAGAACATGTGAAAGGGCCGTTGTGGGATTGTAGTAAAGGGCCACAGGATATATATATATATATATATATATATAAAATTGCATTTTATAGTTGCCCCCCTACTTTTGTCCCCGTTCCCCCATGTGCCCCCCCTAAATATGAAAGCTGGAGACGCCACTGGATCCAAATGAAACAGTGCCGTTCTAAGCTGAGACAGGGATCTCCCCACTCAGTAGCAGAGGTATAGGAGTCGCCATGGCGACCGGTCCCCATGCTGCATACCCTTGAGGGCCCCCTGTATACCTCGCTAGGAGGAGCGACAAGGGCAGCTGAGACTGAGCTCCCCGATCCTCAGCCGAACCGTAATTGGCACTGCAGGGAGCTGGTCACACTGATTTGACCTAAAGTGAAAGCTGTGTGTGCTATGCTCAGTCTCCCCCTACAGTGCAGTACCCAGCAGGAAGAGGTAAGGTAAAGCTCAGATCGCTTTTCAGAAGCATTTGACAGCCAGTAAAGTGGCAATATGTTGCCTCCTGACCGCCTGTTTTAACCCCTTAAATGCATCATCACTATGCTGCAACTGCATGCAATGCACACAGTTGCAGAGTGGTTGCAGTGCAGCCCCATTCACCTAGGGGTATACTTCAAGTGTGCCCTGACAGGAAAAAGATTGAGAAACACTGGTATAGAGGAACCGATCTCTCCATTTTCCTCTTGCAGCCGCTGAATGCCTGTGGGAGGGAGAGGAGGAGAAGCAGGGGGAAATGGAGAAATCTGTTCCTTTTTATATGCAGCCACCCACTTGCGACCGTGCCCTGTTGTTCCGCCACCAGACCCGGAGGAAAGGGCCCTGGCGGGGGGTCAAGGGGGCACTTCATGGTTTCTTGCATCGGGGCCCTGAAGGTTTTAGTTACGCCACTGTCCCTACCGGTTGCAGTGAAGGGAGCTGGCGTCTGTGCACCATTATCAAAGAGAAGAAAGGGCGCCACTCACCAACCCAGTACATTAGTATGTAGATGAATGTGGCCTCAGCCAGTGTTGCTCCAGCCACGTCCCCCAGCATTGTGCCGCTCACGGGACCTGGCTGGAGCAATACTGGCTGAGGCCACATTCATCTACATACTAGTGCACTGTATTGTTGATTACTCGTGATTACAGATACCAATCATAGAGGCACAGGAAACTGCCTAAAGTGTTGTTTTTAATGTATGTAGTTAATGTAAATATTTGCTTGCAGTACTAGCATAGACTACATGCTTATTCCCTAACCACCTTTTTTGGTCTATTTTAGCTTTGGAACCAAGAATTGTGACAAGGTGGGACATACACAAGTATGCTCGGGCTGCTTATAATCTTGGAGTGAGATACATCGGCGGCTGCTGTGGATTTGAACCTTACCACACTAGAGCAATAGCAGAGGAGCTGGCACCAGAAAGAGGCTTCTTACCCCAGGGTTCAGAGAAGCATGGCAGCTGGGGAAGTGGTCTTGAAATGCATACCAAACCCTGGGTCCGAGCAAGGTGAGAACACCTTTAGCTTTGTATCTGCAGATTCACAGGTAGAGCTAGCAGTGATTGGGGGTTCATCGGCCCTAAGCAAGTAAGTGATATAAATGATGGGGTCCTTTTTATTTTGTCCCGTCTCTTTTGGTTGATATTTGAATCCTGTAATTAAAACCATAAAATTGAAATCAGCACTTGGTAGGCAAAACAGTATTTTATATCAATATAACTAGAGTTCATAGTAATTTATGTTCCTTTTTTTTAATGGCTATTTTTTAAGCCTCTGAGACTATAGTTTGCCATTAATGTGTTTTTTAAATTTTATTTTATTTGTGCATGTTCAACCATAAAGGTGCACATATTTTTGCTTTTTATTATAGTCTCATTTTACATGTAGAGAACACTATCTCACCTGTATTACACTTAATGATGTGCTTCTTGGGGGGGCATAGGCTAGTCCTGTCTCTATGATTGATGCTTCACTAGAAGCCTTCTGTGTGCGCTCTATAGACCAACATTTCAGGAATGTCTGCTGCTTGTAATGGTGGATGGCACTGGAGTTACTGACTACACAGGGTAGCAACACTATAGGAAAGGCGAAAGATGGCACCATAATGTGGCCAAATCAACAAATCAGCCTATCCAATATTTAAAGCTGAACTCCAGGCAAATATGCAAAATGGCAATTAATTCAGTTATGTAGTCATTGGAAAACAAAAAATATTTTTAATTGCAGCTCAAACCCCAAAAAAATATTAAAAAGTGCATTGTACATCAAGGACCTTACTCCTCAGTCTTGCTTCCAAATCCCCCTTAACCTGGCCATAGATGGTTTGAATCTCGGCTGGTTCAGCAGGATTCGAATAATGTGTGGGCAGTATGAATGTACCCAAGCTGATTGATAAACTTGGGTATAACCAGCCTACCTGATTTTACATAGCGGCTTTTATAAGCACTAGCAATAATCGCTGTGTTTTTCCAGTGGCTCCCCCCCCCCAACCCCCACTGGAAGAACACAATGGCTCTGCTGGAGGGATTCCCCTGTCAGCACTGGTTGCAGGAAAGAGATTTGTCCTGAATGGCATCCCCACACATGTAAAATCCCAGTTCAGGGGAGGGACCCGCAGGGAAATTGCATGTCAAAAAGACCATGCAATTTCCCTGCGGCTGCGTTTTTGAAAAGGTGCATGTATCCTTTTGCGGAAACGCTGGCACAGGAGCCCATGCATTTAAATAAACTGCTGCACAAACACAGCCCTCAAAAACACATAGGTGTGAACCTAGTATTCCAGCGCATCCAGGAGCAGCAGCGACATGGCAGAAAAAAACGATTGACACGTGTTAACACATCTAAATGCATATTTAACATCAAGTTTGTCAAATGCTTGAGCGTTAATTCTTTTTAATGGCCAGAATAAATTGTCATTCGAAATAAATTAATGCCCAGGCGTCAAATGTGTTTTTCTGGCAAAACGCTGCTGCCAGGAGAAGAGATATCTAGGAGAGATGGCCAAACATCCAGCGTGCATGAGTCTAAAGTCCAACTCCAGGGACATACAATATATATTTTATGTTTTTTACCAAAATACAGATTTTTATTTTACTATTTTAGGAGCTCTCTAAGCTCTGCTGAGCATTTTTGGTATATACAGCCGTTCTGCATCAAAGTCTATGAACTATGAGTTCTGGGGTAGTGGCTTTGCACAATACAGATGTCCTCTCTTTGCTCTGCTTTGTGAATGGCACAGAATAGTGAAGGGGAAGAGACACAACACCAGTCCTGATGCTGGGAGTGCAACTCTCCGCTGTACACATCAGAATTGTTCAGCAGAGTTTAGAAAGCTCCTAAAGTAAAAAGTGTTAAAGAAATACAAATGACTCTGCTTGGAGTTGGGTTTTAAGCTGTTTGTCTAGAGTTCAGCTTTAACTTTTGAGAAGATGTTGATTTTTATCTTGTAGTCCTTATGCATCTCAGTAGCAAAATCTCTGAACCTGCGCTCTGCTTCCCTGATTTAAATTTTACAGCCTTTCCAATGTACTTTAGAAATAATGGAGAATGTGGCAGAATCATTGAATGGAGAAAAGAGACTCTGCAGCATGCGAATTAACAGAAGCAGTAACTGTCAAGGGGTCTTGGCACTGCAGTCCCTGAGGCCTGGTTCACACCTATGCGTTTTTTTGCTAAAATGCATTTAACATGGTTTCTTATAAGACACATTCACAGCTATGCTTTTTTCAGGCGCTACATTTTTGGAAAGGGTCAGGAATTTTTTAAATGCAAAACTGGGCTTTTTTGTTCGATATACTTCAATAGAGATGCTGCAGAAAAGCACGTATTTTTGATGCGTTTTGCTTTTTTTAATCTGCCCAACAACAAATTGGCCAAAAACAAGAACACATCTGCAAAAACACAAAGCACACTGCAGAAATAGATCAAAATCAAACTGTATAGGTATAAACCATTCCTGAGGGATAGTCTTTAACCAGTAACTATAGACCTGTTGGTTTAAAGTGATTGTAAAGGTTTTGCCTGCTCTGTGCAAGCGTTTTGCACAGAGCCGCCCCGATCCTTGTTTTTTGGGGTCCCCCAGCAGCGCTCCTGCCTTTTGAGTGCCCCCACGGAGTGCCGCATTTCATGGGGGCACCTGTGCAGGCATGCACTTCCTGCTGTGTCCATTGACACAGACAGCAGGACTCACCCGGCCCCCAGCTCCCATATCACTAGATTTGATTAACAGCAGCAGGAGCTAATGGCTCCTGCTGCTATCAATCTATCCAATGAGGACCCGAGATAGCAGCTGGAGCTGCTGGGCTTGTTCTCATTGCTGGAATGATCGTTTTCAGGTAAGAAAAGGGGGGGGGGGGCTCTGGGGGGCTGCTGCATCACAGAAGGTTTTTCACCTTAATGCATACAATGCATTAAGGTGAAAAACCTCAAGTCTTTACAACTCTAACTTCTATAGTTGGGAAGATACTGGAGAGTTTAACGAAAGACCACATAGATGAGTTCTTGCTGGAAAAAAATATTTTAACGAACAGTCAGCATGGATTAATGAAAGACAGAAGTTGTCAAACAAACCTGATTTCTTTTTATGAGGAGGTAAGTAAAACCTTGGACAGAGGGGTGGCTGTGGATGTGGTATACTTGGATTTTGCAAAAGCGTTTGACACAGTTCCCCACACACGGCTAATGTGTAAGGTAAAGTCTACAGGCTTGAAAAAATTAGTTTGTAAATGGATAGAAAACTGGCTAAAAGACCGTATTGATAGAGTAGTGGTAATGATTAGAGATGAGCCAAACACCCCTTGGTTCGGTTTGCACGAGAACTCCCGCACACAGCAAAAGTTCAGACCTGAACTCCAAACCCCATTGAAGTCTATGATACCTCAATGTGAAAAATCGTAAAGTCCACATTTTGAAGGCTTATATGCAAGTTAATGGCCATAAAAAAAGGTATGGGGGTCCAGGTACTGCCCTGGGGGACATGTATCAATGCACAAAAACGGAGCAGTGATTTTAATGATTCTTAAAGTGAAACAATGAAAAGTGAAAAAATCCTTTAGATATAGTGCCTGGGGGGGGTCCCCTTCGCCTGCCTGTAAAGTGGCGCAAATGTACCATGTATAGAACCTGCTGCAGCAAAACTGACATTTCTAAAGAAAAAAATGACATTTAAATTGCCAGAAATACAATACTATTGCCGGCATTAGAAAAATCTGAAAAGCGGCATGGGGTCCCCCACCCAATCCATGCATCGGTTGATAACTTCACAAGGGGACAGTGCCACCAGTTGACATTTGCAGGTGGCTCAGCCCCTTACCTATATAAGAACTGTCAAATGGCAGAGCCTACAGTAGGCGGTTAGCCTTTTGTTGATGGCGAAATTCCAGTGTTCGGCGAACAGGCAATGTTCGGGCCAAATTTTTGCTTGGCCTGAACCATTCGCCCAGCACTAGTAATGATTCTTACTCTGAATGCTCTAAGGTTATCAGTAGTGTAGCCCAAGGTTCAGTGTTGGGATCCTTACTTTTTAAAATATTTATATATGACATAGGGTCTGGGATTAAAAGTACCATTTCAGTCTTTGCAAATGACACCAAGCTATGCAGTGGAATAATGTCCTTACAGGATGTCTCCAACTTACAAGCCAACCTCAATGCACTGTTTGATTGGGCAATTGTGTGGCAGTTGAGACTTAGTGTTGATAAATGTAAAGTTATGCACTTGGGGGCTAAGAATATTCATGCATTATACATACTAGGGGGAGTACAACTGGGGGTATCAATGGTGGAGAAGGACCTGGGTGTGTTGGTAGATCATAAGCTTAATAATGCCATGCAATACCAAGCTGCAGTTTCCAAAGCGAGCAAAGTCCTTTGTTGTATTAAGAGAGGTATGGACTCCAGAGAAAGAGATATCATCTTACCCCTGTACAAATCATTAGTAAGACTTCATCTGGAATATATAGTTTAGTTTTTGGCACCAGTTCTCAAAAAGGATATCAGGAAACTGAAGAATGTGCAGGAAAGGGCAACTAAACTGATAAGAGGCATGGAGGAGCTCTGCTATGAGGAAATATTAGAGGATTTGAATTTATTCTCTCTTGGGAAGAGGAGATTAAGTGGAGATATGATCAATATGTATAAATGTACACTTTAAGGTCATCACAGAGGACAAGGGGCACTCTTTACGTCTGGAGCAAAAGATTTAATCTCCAAATACAGAAAGGTTTCTTCACAGTAAGAGATGTGAAATAGACTCCAAGAGCTGGTTCTGTCCAGCTCAGATGCTTTAAAAAAGGCCCAGATTCTTTCCTAAATGTACATAATATAACTGGATACTTACATTTATAGATAAAATTGATAAGTTGATCCAGGGAAAATCCGATTGCCTCTCAGGGGTTCAGGAAGGAATTTTTTACCCTGCTGGACCAAATTGGATAATGCTATGCTGGATTTTTTTTGCCTTCCTTTGGATCAACTGTGGGTATAGGATTGTGTATATGGGATTGTATATATTTTTTTCTTTCTCCCCCCCCCCCTTCTATTGGTTGAACTAGATGGACTTGTGTCTTTTTTCAACTAGACTATGTAATTATGGTTCTCTGTCCACTACTATCCACATAAGTCTGCAATATCAGCTTTGGGTGGAAGTAGCATTTTATTCTCACCTGTATTAAATGATTTCTTTTGTGTGGCAGGGCCAGGCGAGACTTTTGGGAGAAGTTGCCTCCGGCTTCTGGAAGACCATATTGCCCGTCAATGTCAAGGCCTGATGCTTGGGGAGTGACCAAAGGAGATACAGAGCTGATGCAGCAGAAAGAGGCGACCACGGAAGAACAGCTGAAAACGCTATTCGCAAAACAATCCTTCAAATCCAAGTAGATGGTCTTCTCATAACCTTCAAAAACAGAAACAGAAGCCACTGGTTCCGGTGTCCAGCAGTACATTCTGATTCCATCTGATTGCTTACCATAAGGATTGCCAGATTTGCTATAATAAATGATTTTTTAAAGAATTTGTTGGCTATTTTTCTTTGTTTATACCTGACAGAAGAGTGAGTCTATATCTAGATCTATATCACACACAAACGCCCCTGATTCCTATCTGCCAATTAATTGTTCTGCAGTTATTCACTGTGAGCAGGCAGGCTCTTTTTTACAGTAAAATCCACCTACCTGCCCTCTCTCAGCAGACGCCAGCATGTAAACTGAGCTGTGCTTGCGCAGCTCAGCTTACGGTGGAGACCCGATCCTTGTGTGCCAGGGTGGTTAGATCCTGTGAATGCTCAGGAGTGACACCTCACGCCGGCAAATGAAGACAGACCAGCACACAAAAGATGCCAGTGTCAGCAAGGGACAGGGACTGTTGGAGTAAAGGTAAGTATAACTACCTTTTAGTTCCACTTTAAAATACATAATATATATATAATGTTAACCACTTCCATACCGGGCCATAGAGAAATGACGCCGGCAGGAATATCTCCCTCCGTGTGGATGTCATATGACGTCCTCTGGTTCTCGCTGCTCCTGTGGGGGCCCACAGCATGGCGATCAGGGATGAGGCGTGTCCCTCGGACACAGCCCATCCCCAATCAGGATAAAGAGCCAATTAAATTGACTCTTTACCACGTGACCGGATGTACGTGAGCCGGTCACAAATGTCAACAAACGGCTGTAGTGTCGTTTCCGGGTTCTCAGTGTGTAAGGAGGAGACCTGGCAGAAAATGTACAGTGCCCAATTGTACAGCTGGTCACATGTGCTGTGCTTGTGATCGCTGCCCATGTGCGCCCCCGGGAGCATGCGGCGGTCGGGGGGTGAGGCGTGTCCCTCGGACACAGCCCATCCCCGATTAGGGTCAAGCACTATTGTCATTCTACTACACGTAAGAACATACAGTAAAACGAAATGTCGTATCTCACAGGGACACGGTGCTACATACAAATTAAACATAATTATAAATAAATATACAATGAATAAAAACACCAATAAAAAAACCTATACACATCTGGGAACTACGTAACTGTACATATACTATATGTTTCCAAAAGTCTTTGTAGCAGCAAGTGTTTATAAAAGTGTCTAGTGCATATTCAAGATTAAAAAGGAGGGGACGTGAGACATTCCTGGTCACAATTTATAGGAGGTAGAAAAGGTTTCAAAGAGGATTGGAGTTGAGGGCTCTCACAGCCTGGGGGAAAAAACTGTTCAAAAGTACCTATATCTGACCCTTCTGAATGTCTAAACGTTGTAACATGAACAACATACAGAAGACCACTAGTAGCGCTACTATAAATAGGGTGTGTGCAATGTAATCATATATACCAAGTGCATAAAACCCTAAATATTGCAAATTACATGTGTTTAAACATTTATGACACCCAGTGACGTAATAGGTGATTAAATAAAAAAAATGTCCATAAAAAATATAAAAAATGTGTCCACAAAAAATAATATATATAAATAAATAGATGTATTCGGAAATAACACAAAAGTGTCCTCGTGTTGTTCTCCTACCACACCGTCAGTCGGTAATCGGTCTTTTCTCACAGCAGCAGGCTCCCACAGCAGAGACAGCAAAAGAGAAAGCCCTGAGCATTATTTAGCTTGAATGTACAGTATTAAGGCCTGTGGACCACTGAGACTAATAATGAGGTCTAGATACCAGGTAAAGATGTGGACCTAGGAATGCTGGCTCTAGCCCACCCAAAATTCTACAAAGCCTCTAGGAGCCAGACAGGACAGATTTTTTTTGTGACAATTGTCTATGGAGGTGCTCCTGGGATCCCTCCAGCTGCTCACCTGGTCTGCTGGACCTAACATACCTCACTGTGAGAGTTACACAGTCATAAGGGAAGCACAAGTAGTCATTTGTACTTTACTGTTTGGTTTATTGTATTAGTTGCTTCTCTCTGTAGTTTCTCTCTCTTGCAGGGTTTCTCAACCAGGGTTCTTTTAAACCCCAGGGTTCTTCCAGAAATTGCTAGGGATTCCTTAAGCAATTTCTGCCTCTCTGATTAAGTTTCCATTAACACCATTGATCTAAGCTATTTGTAAGGGGGTAATTTTTCCCATTGACCACAAGTGCTTCCCACTGACCATCGCACTAATGTATCATGAGTTGTAGATGTAGTCATTTTTTCAGGGGTTCCCTGAGAGATTAAAGTTATTTCCAGGGATCCTCTGTGTTGAAAACGTTGTGAAAGCCCACTCTATGGGGTTTCTCATAGACTGTACTATGCTGCCACCTATGGACCCATTTTAGCATTACTCATATTGGCTCCAGTTTAATAACAGCTGGATTACTTGATTCACAATATTATATGCATTATGTTGGCTTTTACAACCTGTTTTGTTATCCCTACTCTGCATTAATTTAGTAAACTCCAAGTTAAACGTATGCTCTAATTATTTAATCGATCACACATCCTATTACAAGGCTTACACAAGCAGTAGATCACAAAAGGCAAATAACAGTTATACCATAACTGTAATCAAATTTGGGGAAGCAGTTTACAAAAATTCCACAAACACTCCTTGGTTAAAAAGGAAGTAAACAATGTCTTTTTTTGTTTTGGTGACCTGCATCACATACTAGTACATTATGTGAAACTTACCTGCAAACGAGGTGATGGACTGGCCAAGCATGTCTCCAGACCTAAACCCTATTGAGCATCTGTGGGGCATCCTCAAACAGAAGGTGGAGGAGCGCAAGGTCTCTAACATCCACCAGCTCTGTGATGTCATCATGGAGGAGTGGAAGAGGAGTCCAGTGGCAACCTGTGAAGCTCTGGTGAACTCTATGCCCAAGAGGGTTAAAGTCGATGTAAACCCAAATTTATTTTTTATTATGTCATAATGTAGAGTATAAGATTTCCTATCATTTGAGCCCAGTCTTGCCACAAAGAGTTAATCCAGCTCTGAGCAATCCTCTTATATTGTTCAGTGAGATAAAACTTGACAAACAGAGAAAAACTTTGTCAAATCCTCCCCCTTGCTGTGAGTGAGAGGTGATTTACATATCTTCGTGCACTAGCCTAAGACATGCATTATTTTTTAATTCCCACTCCCACTCCTTTCTTCAGCAGCTCTGCAAGGGTTGGCTGTTCCACACCTCACCATGATTTGGCATGCTGAAGTCATGTGGTTACTTTCCTGTCTTTTCACTGGATGTTAGAGATCATAGCAGAAGTTCAGTGTAAGAAATACACAGGAGAAAATGCATATTGACAAGGGGAGTGTAGAGGTGGGCGGGGAGTCTACTGACATCACGACTCCACCCACCGAGCTCCAGACAATAGACCCACCCACAGAATCTGCAGTTTTTCGGCTCTCATAACAGACAGAGGGGAGACATTTGACAGGTAAAGATACATGCAGGAGGCATGTATATCCTTATAGATAACCCCTATGGCAGTAGTTTAGAAAGGATGACATTGGGTTTACATCCACTTTAACCACTTCAGCCCCGGAAGGATTTACCCCCTTCCTGACCAGAGCACTTTTTACAATTTGGCACTGCGTCGCTTTAACTGCTAATTGCGCGGTTATGCAATGCTGTACCCAAACGAAATTTGCATCCTTTTCTTCCCACAAATAGAGCTTTCTTTTGATGGTATTTGATCACCTCTGCGGTTTTTATTTTTTGCGCTATAAACGGAAAAAGACCGAAAATTTTGAAAAAAAATGATATTTTCTACAAGCTAGGGTACATTTTCTGGAATTTACACAGCTTTTAGTTTATGACTGCCTATGTCATTTCTTGAGGTGCTAAAATGGCAGGGCAGTACAACCCCCCCCCCCCCCAAATGACCCCATTTTGGAAAGTAGACACCCCAAGGAAATTGCTGAGAGGCATGTTGAGCCCATTGAATATTATTTTTTTGTCCCAAGTGATTGACTAATGACAAAAAAAATACATTATAAAAAGTTGTCACTAAATGACATATTGCTCACACAGGCCATGGGCATATGTGGAATTGCACCCCAAAATACATTTAGCTGCTTCTCCTGAGTACGGGGATACCACATGTGTGGGACTTTTTGGGAGCCCAGCCGTGTACGGGGCCCCTAAAATCACCGCCTTCAGGATTTCTAAGGGCGTAAATTTTTGATTTCACTCCTCACTACCTATCACAGTTTTGAAGGCCATAAAATGCCAAGATGGCACAACCCCCCCCCCCCCCCCAAAATGACCCCATTTTGGAAAGTAGACATCCCAAGCTATTTGCTGAGAGGCATGTTGAGTCCATGGAATATTTTATATTTTGACACAAGTTGCAGGAAATGAGAGACTTTTTTTTTTTTGCACAAAGTTGTCACTAAATGATATATTGCTCACAGGCCATGGGCATATGTGGAATTGCACCCCAAAATACATTCTGCTGATTCTCCTGAGTACGGGGATACCACATGTGTGGGACTTTTTGGGAGCCTAGCTGCGTACGGGGCCCCGAAAACCAAGCACCGCCTTCAGGATTTCTAAAGGCGTAAAGTTTTGATTTCACTCCTCACTACCTATCACAGTTTTGAAGGCCATAAAATGCCCAGATGGCATAAAACCCCCCCCCCCAAATGACCCCATTTTGGAAAGTAGACACCCCAAGCTATTTGCTGAGAGGCATGTTGAGTCCATGGAATATTTTATATTTTGACACAAGTTGCGGGAAAGTGACAATTTTTTTTTTTGCACAAAGTTGTCACTAAATGATATATTGCTCAAACATGCCGTGGGCATATGTGGAATTACACCCCAAAACACATTCTGCTGCTTCTCCTGAGTATGGGGATACCACATGTGTGGGACTTTTTGGGAGCCTAGCTGCATACGGGGCCCCGAAAACCAATCACCGCCTTCAGGATTTCTAAGGGCGTAAATTTTTGATTCACTCCTCACTAGACTGTGGGGAGTGATTCCCTCCCACTGCTTGTAAAAGCAGTCTAGAGGCTAATTAGCCACTAGGATTGCTTTTACATGAAAGCCAACCGCTTGCTGAAAAGAATGATACCAAGATGATACCTAAACCTGCAGGCATCATTCTGGTATAACCACTCAAAGTCCAGCAACATACCAGTACGTTGCTGGTCCTTGTTGGGCATATATTGTAAACTTTTTTTTCATGCAGCCTGTGGGCTGAACGAAAAAAAGAGATTGATCGGTGGGTATGCCCACCATTAGAATACCTCCCTTCATCCACCCACTTCTAATGATGGGCATACATGCACCGTATATATATGCCGAAGCATGGGGGCATCCTCCCACAAAAGGCTGGAGCAAATCACTCCTCCACCCACTGCTGCCCCCACGCTAAAACTACATGTATAGCCTGTGGCCCTGTCACAGAGCTTATACATCTTGACCCCGTATCTGGCACACTTGCTGGGAAGGTACTGTTTGAATGACAAGCGGCCAGAAAATTTAATCAGGGACTCATCAACGCAGACAACTTGATGGGGAGTAAACAAGTCTTCAAAATGCTGGTTGAAGTGGTTTACGAGGGGCCGAATTTTGTAGAGACGATCATATTCAGGGTCTCCACGAGGACGACAGAGTTCATTGTTGTTGAAGTGCATGAACCGCAAAATCTGCTCGTATCGTGCCCTGGTCATGGAGGCAGAGAACAAGGGCATATGGTGAATTGGGTCAGTGGACCAATATTACCGCAACTCACTCTTTTTGGTTATGCCCATGTTGAGGGAAAGGCCCAGAAAGATCTTAAATTCGGAGACCGTAATTGGTCTCCAATCTCTGGCAAGGGAGGACTGGGGAATAGTGGCGATGTGTTGACCAGCGTATAAATTGCTTTGGTCCACAATAGATCTATAGAGATCTTCGGTGAAAAACAGCGAATAAAAATCCAGTGGCGTAAAATCAACTGTTTCCACCTGAATTCCGGGTTGGCCAGTGAATGGGGGAAGTACGGGTGCTGCAGAAGTGGTGGGTTCTCAATTCGGATTGGGGAATGCAGCAGGAAGGGCACTATGGGCACGACAGGCCTGTGTTCGTCTTCTTGGTGGCAGCGGGACACTACTAGTGCTTGCCACCTCGCCAGCTTGAACTGCACTTATGGGACTCACCACGTCACTACGTGATACTGCAGTGTTGGATGTACGACCAGGGTGTACTAGGCCGCTGGTGCTTGCCAGTTCACCAGAAGGAATAGCGGCGCTAGTACTGCTCTGCTCCATACGAGGGACCTGCAGTTCTTGCACATCAAGGACAGAAGAAGAAGTTTGAGGTCTGGTACACCTGACCTTGGCAGGGACCACAACTCAGTCGTCAGAGCTAGTGAGACTCACAGGCAAAAAAGCTCCTGACTGTTAGCGACTGATTCAAAACGCTACCAAAAAACTGTTAGCGATCGCAGGGATCAGGCCTAAACTGCTGGGGACGCTAGTATAGATCTGATCGGATCAGATATTGATCCGTTCAGATACTATAGCACTAAGGGAGGTGTATGCTGCCTGCCTGAGTGTTAGCGGTACTGGCGCTAACCTGACGTTGCCTGGGGCAACGCAGACCTTATCTGACCCTAAAAACGTAACTTATATCATCTCCGGGCAATTAGAGGGTTAAACCTTTATTAGGTAATAAACGGTGGGTGCCCTAAAACTATAATAAACTATAAAAAACAAACTAACTAACCAGCGTCACCCGTAACAGTTATAGGGTGATCACTGGTGAAAGGGTTAACTAGGGGGCAATCAGGGGGTTAAAACCTTTAGTAGGCAGTATATGGGGGTCCCTGTCGCTATAAAACGCTGACGGCGAACCTATATACTTACCTCCCTAACTAGCGTCACCTGTGTCACTAATACAGCGATCAAAAAAACGATCGCATAGTGACACTGGCTATGGGGGGTGATCAAGGGGTTAACCTTTATTATGGGGGTTAGGGGGTACCCTAGACCTAAGGGGGGTAACCCAGACCTAAAGGGGGCTAACCCTAACTGCCCTACCACTTATAACTGTCACAAACTGACACCAATGCAAAAAAACATACTGCTATTTGTGTCACTGTGACAGGGGGTACAGGGGGGTGATCGGGGGGTGACTGGGGGTGAAAAGTGCGCCTGCGTGTTTTACTGTAAGTGTAGTGTTGTGCAAACCCACATTGATGTCTTCTCTCCTCTGCGCCAGAACGAAAAGACCGGCTGTAACGTACCTGGAATATGAGCCTGACATGTGGAGGGAGACCTCCCGTACCACCCTGGCTCGGAGACCACTGGAGTGGGAACAGTGGCGGTAAGAGCACAGTGAGGTAAAGGTGCCTGAGTCCTTACTGCTTGAAGTGATCGCGGATGCAGGTCAGCAGGTGCAGGTTTGCAGAGCAGCGGATGCAGGTTAGCAGATGCAGGTTTGCAGATCAACAGATGCAGGTTAGCAGATGCAGGTTTGCAGATCAGCAGATGCAGGTTTGTAGACAGAAGCGGAGTCAGACGAGCCGGGTCATACACATCAAGGAATACAGCAGAAACGGCAAGCAGAGAGTAGTCAAAGTCCAGGCTGGGTCTTGGCAACAGGCAGGTAACAGAGCTGGGTCAAACTAGCCAAGGTCAGGATTGGAGACATAAGCATTGTCAGGAAGCCGGGTCAGAATACAGGAACAGAGTACTGGTACAATCAGGAACACAGGGAACGGAAGCAGATCAAACCGCAAGAGGCAGCGCCACTGAGCATCTTTTTAAAGGCTATTGGGCGCCAAAGCGCGTCTTAACAAACGCGCATGCGCACATTCGTACGAGCGGTCCGTGACTCGCGCATGCGCATTGGCGCACGCCTTCTGGAACAGGACGTACGTTCGTGACAGTGCCCCCCCCCTTAAGGGCAACCTCCGGGTGCCCAAGAGAACTCTTTTCTGGGGATGATTACGGAAAAAGGCCTGGATCAATTCTTGAGCGTGAATGTTCCGTTGGGGTTCCCAGGAATTTTCTTCCAGACAGTAACCTTTCCATTTGATCAGGAACTGTAGCTGATTCCTTCTTCTTCGGCAGTCTAAGACGGCCTCCACTTCAAACTCCTCATCTCCGTTAATGATCACAGGTTCAGGTGGTCTTGATCCTCTGTCAGGAAAGGGATCCGGCACTGTAGGTTTCAATAACGAGACATGAAATACCAGATGGATTTTCAAAGACTCCGGTAAGACAAGTTCATAGGAAACATCATTTAATTTCCGCTTTACTGGAAAAGGACCAATGAATTTGGGTGCCAATTTCCTTGCAGGGCAGGCCATCTTAAGATTGGTGGTGGATAACCATACTTGATCGCCCTGTTGCAGACATAACTCCCCCCTCCTCTTCCTGTCAAACATCTTCTTATTGGTTGCCTGTGCCCTGGTCATGGCTTCCTGTAATATCTTGCTATTACGAGTCAGGAAATCGACAGAACTCTGGACTGCCAGGACTGTTGAATCCGGGATGAGATCAGGTAGGAAGGTTGGATGGTACCCGTAATTGGCAAAGAATGGCGACTGACCTGTAGCTGAATGACTGGCATTATTAAAGGCAAATTCTGCCAGAGGTAGTAATGATACCCAGTCGTCCTGAACAAAGGAGGTAAAGCATCGGAGATATTGCTCGAGCGTTTGGTTCGTCCTCTCAGTTTGCCCATTAGTCTGAGGGTGATAGGACGAGGACATAGACAGTTCAATCTTCAAAGCCCTGCATAAAGCCCTCCAGAAACGAGAGGTGAACTGCACCCCTCTGTCCGAAACAATGTCCGCAGGAACCCCGTGTAGCCTTACTATCTCTCTAATGAAGACTTGGGCAGTTTCCATGGCAGAGGGTGTGCTTTTTAATGGAACAAAGTGGGCCATCTTGGATAAACGGTCAACCACGACGAAGATAGCTGAATAACCCTCTGATGGAGGCAGTTCCACTACGAAATCCATGGCAATCATTTTCCAAGGACGGTCAGGGACTGGTAAAGGTCTGAGTAGACCCCAGGCCTTGCTTCTAGTGGTCTTGCTACGGATACAGGTGGCACAAGAGCTTATATATTCCCTGCAGTTCTTCTCAAGATCCGGCCACCAAAACGTACGTTGGACTAACTCCAGAGTCTTATGCATTCCGAAATGGCCTGCCAGAGGATGATCATGACACAAATTCAGCACTGTGACTCGGACCTCTTCAGGCACAAAGATCTTGCTGTTCCTCCACAGGAGACCATCCTTGAGTAGCAGAGTAACTCCGGGAGGGCCAGACACACCTGCAGAGGCTTGCTTCAAGCTGGACATGAGATCAGTTTGCAGAAGTAGAAAGTTACCTTCCGATAGAATGGTGTCTGGAGCTGGTACTTCCTTCGGATCATCAAACATGCGAGAAAGAGCGTCCGGTTTGGTGTTCTTGGAGCCAGGCCGGTAAGTTATATGAAATGAGAACCTAGAGAAAAATAATGCCCATCGTGCCTGGCGGGGTCTCAGACGTTTGGCAGCTCTCAGATACTCTAAGTTCTTATGATCTGTATAAATGAGTATGGGGTGCGCTGCTCCTTCCAACAAATACCTCCACTCCTCAAGAGCCGATTTAATGGCCAGTAGTTCCCTGTCCCCAAAGTCATAGTTCTTTTCGGATGGGGTGAGCTTCCGGGAGAAGAAAGCTATGGGGTGCATCAAGTCCTTGAGACCCTGGCGTTGGGAGATGACAGCTCCAACCGCCGTCTCGGAGGCATCTACTTCAAGTAGGAAAGGGAGCGCAGGGTCAGGATGACTCAGAATAGGAGCCGATGTGAAAAGTCTCTTTAAGTCTGTGAAGGCGGTCTGTGCCCCGGGAGTCCACTGGAACCGAGCATTCTGCTTGGTCAGCTGCGTGATTGGGGAGATAATAGCAGAGAAGCCCTTGATGAATCTCCGATAAAAGTTTGCGAAACCAACAAAGCGCTGCACCCCTTTCTTGTCTGAAGGTGCAGGCCAATCTAGAACGGCTGCAACTTTTTGAGGATCCATCTTGAATCCCTTTGTTGATATCACGAGACCAAGGAACTGGATACTCTGTCGCTCAAACTCGCATTTTTCTGGTTTTGCTTATAGTCCGTGTTGACGAAGGCGACAGAGTACACTCTTGACATGTAGTCGATGCTGCTCGAGGGAAGAAGAAAAAATCAAAATATCGTCTAGATAGACAACTACATAAATGTCCAGACAGTCTCTAAAAACATCATTAATCAGGTGCTGAAATGTGGCTGGGGCGTTACATAACCCAAAAGGCATTACTAGATATTCGTAATGGCCGAACCTAGTACGAAAGGCAGTCTTCCACTCATCCCCTGCACGGATGCGTACCAAGTTGTAAGCCCCCCGCAGGTCTAATTTGGTAAATACAGAGGCGGTTCTAAGTCTTTGAAAGAGTTCAGGTACCAGGGGCAAAGGGTAACGGTTTTTAACCGTGATCTTGTTCAGCTCCCGATAGTCCACACAGGGTCGGAGAGAGTGGTCTTTCTTTTCCACAAAAAAGATTCCTGCTCCTGCTGGAGAGGTGGAAGGACGGTTTGATACTGTAACGTACCTGGAATGTGAGCCTGACATGTGGAGGGAGACCTCCCGTACCACCCTGGCTCGGAGACCACTGGAGTGGGAACAGTGGCGGTAAGAGCACAGTGAGGTAAAGGTGCCTGAGTCCTTACTGCTTGAAGTGGTCGCGGATGCAGGTGAGCAGGTGCAGGTTTGCAGAGCAGCGGATGCAGCTTAGCAGATGCAGGTTTGCAGATCAACAGATGCAGGTTAGCAGATGCAGGTTTGCAGATCAGCAGATGCAGGTTTGCAGACAGAAGCGGAGTCAGACGAGCCGGGTCATACACATCAAGGAATACAGCAGAAACGGCAAGCAGAGAGTAGTCAAAGTCCAGTCTGGGTCTTGGCAACAGGCAATCAGGCAGGTAACAGAGCTGGGTCAAACTAGCCGAGGTCAGGATTGGAGACATAAGCAGGGTCAGGAAGCCGGGTCAGAATACAGGAACAGAGTATTGGTACAATCAGGAACACAGGGAACGGAAGCAGATCAAACCGCAAGAGGCAGCGCCACTGAGCATCTTTTTAAAGGCTATTGGGCGCCAAAGCGCGTCTTAACGAACGCGCATGCGCACGTTCGTACGAGCGGTCCATGACTCGCGCATGCGCATTGGCACACGCCTTCTGGAACAGGACGTACGTTCATGACACCGGCTCGAGGAGAGATGACATCACTTCCTCTGCCTCTGTTTACATTACAGAGGCAGAGGAATGATCTCATTGGCCGGGAGCGATCATGAGGGGGTGGCCATGAATGGATGGCCTCCCCCTCACCTCTGATCGCCCGGGAACAAATGCCGGCCGCCTCTGGTACCGGAGGGGTCCGATCAGACCCCCCGCCCGTGGGAGGCAGATCACGTACAGGTACGTGATTCTGCCTGCCCGTGCCATTCTGCCGACGTATATCGTCATGAGGCGGTCGGCAAGTGGTTAAGGCACTGCTGGAAAATAATGGTGGCAAAACATCATATTGACACTTTGGGCCCAATTTGGACATTTTCACTTAGGGGTGTACTCACTTTAGTTGCCAGCAGTTTAGGCCTTAATGGCTGTGGGTTGCGTTATTTTGAGGGGACAGCAAATTTACACTGTTATACAAGCTGTACACTCACTACTTTACATTGTAGCAAAGTGTCATTTCTTCAGTGTTGTCACATGAAAAGATATAATAAAAGATTTAGAAAAATGTGAGGGGTGTACTCACTTTTGTGAGATACTGTACATACAATCAAGGGACGTTTACTTCCTCTTTAACAGCTTCAAGAGTAACTCTGCTTTTGTTGGGAAAAAGAAACAATCCCCTGTAAATTGCAAGGATTTTAACAAACTTTTTTGCAGATTCCTACCTGTTTCTGCTCTGAAGAAAAAGCTGTTCTTTGTCTTCTGGATACTGATTATGAATGGGAGAGATTTTTTCATTATTGATCACTTACAGGGTTCTAACAAGGAAAGTTGCAGTGTCTGCATCCCTTTAGAAGTTATTAACCCTTTATCGCCTATCGCCAAAAATGAAATTTGCTGCAGAGGATGTCTAAAATCGGACTTGTATCTTAGTGCAGACTCCTGAAAATCAGTAAGTCAATCACACAAGCGGGAAATGATGTTACTGTGTTGACTTACCGTAAACCATCTGTGTGTAGAATGCTTCCAGGTAGCCACACTGCATTGCTTTTTACAGAAAATTACAGCACTTCAGATTAAAAAGGAAAGGTAATTTTTAATAGCATTCAATTACAATATGACTTGTGTTACGATTGTATATACTATAGTTTTTTTTTTTTTTATAATTTTTCTTCCCACAAAAGTAGAGTTACCCTTTAGGTAAGTGAGGGTAAGTATACAGTAGGGTGCATTTAACATCTTTTTTTTGCCCAGCAAGGCACTGCTAAACAGGAGCATTGGGGCAGATTATGAGACAGATTTACTATAAGGTTGCGGCTTATGACAGGATAAAACCTGTCCCCGACCACTTCTTAATTGTGCCTCTGTTAGAAGTGAAAATCTGCTGCAGATCTTTGCAAATCTATGTCACTTGACAGCCCTGGATTATAGGTGCAAGGATCGCAAATACTAGATGAGAAGCAGCTTGATTTGCGGCAGATGTTTGTCTAATTTTATTGCTAATTTGTTTGATGTTCCACTGTAGATTTTTTTTCCAGCTTAGTTCTCTGAGCTTGCCATGCACTGCCTTTTCCTCTCTCTCATAGGCTGTGCAATATTATTGATGAAAACGTTCACAAAAATTGGATGACTTCAGAATTGTACATGTTTTTAGGGAACGCATTTCATGCAGTTTTTTTTTTTTTTTTTTGCTAGGTGTTCTATGTTTTTATTAACCTCTTGCTGACCAGCCACCATTATTATACTGCGGCAGGTTGGCACGGTTGCGCAAACCGCCATAGGTGTACGTCGGCCACTTTAAGAGCCATAGGGGGCGACCCACGATTACTCCTCAGGGAGCCAGAATGGGGATTTGTTAATGTAAACAGACAGATCCCAGTTCTGTCAGGGAAGTAGAGAGAGATCTGCTGTTCCTAGTGATCTCTCTCTACTCCCAGTCAGTCCCCTCCCCCCCTCCACAGTTAGAAACACCTCCCTAGGGAACCCCTTGATCGCCCCCTAGTGTTAACCCCTTCCCTGCCAGTGACATTAATACAGTGATCAGTGGCTATTTTTAGCTCTGATCACTGTATAAATGTCAATGGTCCCAAAAAAGTGTCCGGTCTGTCCGCCACTATGTCGGCGTCCTGCTAAAAATTGCTGATCAATGCCATTACTAGTAAAAAAAGAAATTAATAATAAAAAATGCCATAAATATATCCCCTATTTTGTAGACTCTATAACTTTTGCGCAAACCAATCAATATACGCTTATTGCGTTTTTTGGGGTTTTTTTTACCAAAAATATGTAGAAGAATACATATTGGCCTAAACTCATGGAGAATTTTTTTTTTTTTTTTTTACTTTTTTTGGGGGGGGGGGGGGGGTATTTATTATAGCAAAAAGTAAGAAATAATTTGGTTTTTTTTTTCAAAATTGTCGCTCTTTTTTTGTTATTATAAAAAATCGCAGAGGTGATCAAATACCACCAAAAGAAAGCTCTATTTGTGGAGGAAAAAAAAAAAGGACGTCAATTTTGTTTAGGTAAAGCGTCGCATGGCCGCAAAATGCAGTGCCGTATCGCAAAAAATGGCCTGGTCTCTAAGGGGGAAAATCTTCCCAGGATGAAGTGGTTAATAAACCTCTGGTAATAGGTGTAGAGGATGGGGATCATTATTAGGACCCATGTAGAGTTATTGTGTGAGTATTGCTTGCAATGTTAGTACACACTGCCACCATGTGGAAAACATCTGTACTGCAGTGATCATAACAATAATAGATAAGCTGAGTAAGTCCTGAAAATGGAAGGCTACAATCAGCCTCCTGTGTTTGGTTTAATTTAATGCAGAAGAAATTAAAGGAAAAATAGAAAAGTGACGGCATAAGAAGAGTAGTCCATTGAGTGTGTCCAGTTTTTTTTTTTGTTTAAAAAAGTAAAAATCAGTCTGTATATGCAGTAAAGCATGCTTGTTATACACACAGGGGAACCTAACGGGTTAATCCTCTGCATTGTGTAAAAAGGCTATTTGATCCTGTATGCACAGATCCTCCTCTTTTTCCACTGACTTCAAAATATATCCAGATAAGACAGAGTTACTAGAGTCAGGCTGCACATGCTCAGCTTGGTGTGTATTCGCAGAGAGTTTTTTATCTTGGGAGAGTGCCTTTGATCAGCACAGGGCCAATCAGTACTGTCTAGAGTGTCAGGGGTCCTTGATCCTGATAGGACAGCTAGTGCAGTATGAAAACTCCTCCTACAAGCTTTAACCAGGCACTGAGAGAAGTCACAAAACTGCTATATACTGCTGATGAGAAAAGGTGTATTTAGCAGTTTATGTTTACTAAAATTATTGTCCTTCCATGTTCTGTGTACTGTGGGAGACCAGATATAGTGAATGCAGGGTCCTGGGTTTAGTAACACAACCAGACATTATGCTGCTCAGATCAAGTTCTCCCTCTTTTATTTGTACTTGCATTTACGTGCTGTTATGTACATTTAGAAGAGTTTAGAGTAACTAATCTGCTCCTGCACAGCCAGACTTCTATTTTCTCTAAACACAACTCTACTCAATGCATTTAAACAAAGATAAACACACAGCATGAATTATACGATTTAAAATAATTCCATGCATTCATGTGCATTCAAAAATGTCCTATGAACACATATGAATGTATGTATGTCACTACCATGGTAAATGAGGCCTAATGCCGTGTACACACGAGCGGAATGTCCGACAGAAAAAGTCAGACGCAAGCTTTTCATCGTATATTCTGATTGTGTGTGTGCCTTATCGGACTTTTTTTTTTCCGAAAATTCTGACGGACCTAGAAATAGAACATGTTCCAAAAAATATCCGGCGGAACCAATTCCTATCGGGAAAACCTCTCATCTGTATGCTGTTCCGATGGACCAAAACCGATGCTTGCTCTGAAGCAAATATGAGACGGAAGCTATTGGCTACTGGCTATTGCACTTCATTTTTCTAGTCCCGGCGTACATGTTGTACGTCACCGTGTTCTGGACGGTCGGACTTTGGTGTGACCGTGTGTATGCAAGACAGCTTGAGCGGAATTCCGTCGGAGTTCCATCAGAGAAAACTTCGGAGTTTATTCCGACGGCAAAACCGGTCGTGTGTACAAGGCATAAGAGTTCAGATAGTAACATACTTGACTGTTTACAAAGCAAAAGAGACAATTTTACAAGCAATAAACATTGGATTGCCCCTCTGTGTAGTTTAGAATTACTATAGTAAGTACCATAAAAATGACCTTTGTTATTTGCTCCCTTTGGCCTGTTACATATGCCATTGAAAGTATTTCATTATATCTGTTTAAGTGCAAGAAATACCTGTTGATTGTGCTAGAAATCCAGTGAGCTCGAAACATTCTGCACACTGTAGTGTTATCATCCCTACACATGTTATCTCAGTGAACTACAAAAACTGGTCTGTAAAATATACCAATGAAAGCGTGCATTCAATATGTGCAAATAGAAAAATACCGTCTATCCTGCCAGAAAATCAGTGCTGTCCTGTGCAATCTGCAATGTTGTCCCAGGCAGTGTTAATAGCCTTCCCAGTTTACTTCTGTGAACTACAGAACACCCCCCTCTCCCCCACACCTATATTATGAAGATGATTAGGAAGTGGTGTTCTCTTGTCCTAAAACACTTCCTGTCCTGGGGTGAAAATGTTACATAGTTACATAGTAGGTGAGGTTGAAAAAAGACACAAGTCTTTTTTCTTGAAACTATCGATGCCCCCCGCTGAGACCACAGCCTGTGGAAGGGAATTCCACATCCTTGCCGCTCTTACAGTAAAGAAACCTCTACATAGTTTAAGGTTAAACCTCTTTTCTACTAATTTTAATGAGTGGCCACGAGTCTTGTTAAACTCCCTTCCGCAAAAAAGTTTTATCCCTATTGTGAGGTCACCAGTACGGTATTTGTATATTGAAATCATATCCCCTCTCAAGCGTCTCTTCTCCAGAGAGAATAAGTTCAGTGCTCACAACCTTTCCTCATAACTAATATCCTCCAGTCCTTTATTAGCTTTGTTGCCCTTTTTTGTACTCGTTCCATTTCCAGTACATCCTTCCTGAGGACTGGTGCCCAGAACTGGACAGCATACTCTAGGTGCGGCCGGACCAGAGTCTTGTAGAGCGGGAGAATTATTGTTTTATCTCTGGAATGAATCCCCTTTTTAATGCATGCCAATATTCTGTTTGCTTTGTTAGCAGCAGCTTGGCATTGCATGCCATTGCTGAGCCTATCATCTATTAGGACCCCCAGGTCCTTTTGCATCCTAGTTTCCCCCAGAGTTTCTTCCCCCAGTGTATAGATTGCATTCATATTTTTGCCACTCAAGTACATTATTTTACATTTTTCTACATTGAACCTCATTTGCCATGTAGTTGCCCACCCCATTAATTTGTTCAGATCTTTTTGCAAGGTTTCCACATCCTGCGGAGAAGTTATTGCCCTGCTTAGCTTCGTATCGTCCGCAAATACAGAGATTGAACTGTTTACCCCATCCTCCAGGTCGTTTATGAGCAAATTAAACAGGATTAGTCCCAGCACAGAAACCTGGGGACCCCACTACCCACCCCTGACCATTCCGAGTACTCCCCGTTTATCACCACCCTCTGAACTCGCCCTTGTATCCAGTTTTCAATCCATGTACTCACCCTTTGGTCCATGCCAACAGACCTTATTTTGCACAGTAAACATTTATGGGGAACTGTGTCGAATGCTTTTGCAAAATCCAGATACACCACATCTATGGGCCTTCCTTTATATAGATGGCAACTCACCTCCTCATAGAAGGTTAATAGATTGGTTTGGCAAGAACAATTCTTCATGAATCCATGCTGATTCCTGCTAATGGTACAATTGTCATTACTAAAATCTTGTATATAGTTCCGTATCATCCCCTCCAAGAGTTTACATACCTTTCATGTTAGGCTAACTGGTCTGTAATTCCCAGGGAAGTTTTTTGGCCCTTTTTAAATATTGGTGCTATATGGGCTTTTCTCCAATCAGCTGGTACCATTCCAGTCAGTAGACTGTCAGTAAAAATTAGGAACAATGGTCTGGCAATTACTTGACTGAGTTCCCTAAGTACCCTTGGGTGCAAGCCATCTGGTCCCGGTGATTTATTATTGTTACGTTTCCCAAGTCTAATTTTAATTCAGTCCTCTGAGCTTTACCCATAAGGATTCCACCTCCTCCATAGCTCCCTTAGTGATGTCATCTTTCACATTCACTTGTACATTATTCTTGATATATAGGCATGCCCCTCCCCCTTTTTACCCTCTCTATCCTTGCGATAAAGGGCATACCCTTGAATGGCTGCCAGCCAATCATGAGAGCTGTTGAACCAGGTCTCTAAAATTCCCACAAAATCCAAATCCTCCTCGTACAACAGTATCTCTAGTTCACCCATCTTGTCCACCAGGCTCCTGGCATTGGTGAACATGCCACATAGTTTAGACCGGTCACATGTTATCCTCTTATTGGGTGTTCCGAGATTGCAACTAGGACTTGCTACTATACTTACCTTAGGTTTATGTGCTTTGGTCAACCTACCACTAATGTCCCCAATACTACCCTCTGGAATAAGTTCCGCGCTGACTAGCTCTACCTCTGGACTCTCCCCCCCCATCGCCTAGTTTAAAAACTCCTCTAACTTGTCGGTCATCTTCATTCCCAGCTGATCTGCACCCTCCTCATTTAGGTGCAGTTCATCCCTTCTATAGTACTGGTTATCGACTGAGAAGTTGGCCCAGTCCTCCAGGATCCCAAACCCCTCCTTACTACACCAGCTCTTCAGCCACTTATTTACTTCCCTAATCTCCCTCTGCCTTTCTGGTGTGGCTCGATGTACAGGTAGTATTCCTGAGAATAAAACCTTGGTGGTCCTTTTCCTCAATTTAGCTCCGAAGTCCCTAAAATCGTTTCTTAGGACACTCCATCTGCCTATGACTTTGTCATTGGTGCCAACGTGCACCATGACACCTGGGTCTTCCCCAGCCCCTCCCATTATTCTGTCCATCAGATCCCAGATGTGCCAAACCCGAGTGCCTGGTAGACAACATACAGTCCGGCGCTTCAGGTCTTTGTTACAGATTGCCCTCTCTGTCCTTCTAAGAATTGAGTCCCCTACCACCAGAAATTGTCTTTCTTTTCCCTTCGCTTCCCCCCCCACTCTCACTGGAGGAGTTCTTCCCCTGGCAGCTAGGAGAGTCCCTCAGCTCCAGCAGTGCTGGTCCCTGACTGTTTTCACCAATGTCACTCAATGGAGCATACTTATTGGGATGCTCCAGAAAAAAGAGAGGCTCCCATCATATCACACAGAGCGTGGTGGTCCCATCCCTATAAATAAGAACAAAGAAGGTAACCCCCTCAAACGGGACTTTAACAGACCACCCACACAATAATAAATAAAATATGATCTTTAATAATGTAGCTTGTACTTGGCCCTTACAGGCACGGATCAAGCTACAGCATGCTACACGCCAGACTGTGACACCTGCAAGACATATCCTTCTAGGGATATCTGGATATTGATCCCTTGGTCACTCAGATAACACTTCAGGCTCCAGTGACTCTTTGTCCCTTATACCCCTACGGGAACTACATTGGCATAGACTACAAGGATGATATTGCAGATACTATACACTTAAAAATTTATTACAGATCTTTCTGTCCTCAGTGCCTGCCTATACATGGAATCATCACACTGGAACCAATATATATGTAAAAAAACTTTTCGAACCCTCAGCTCCTGAGGAAGGTATTTGAACATTTCATGCCGTAAACGCGTCGGGGATCAGGGCATTCACATTGTATGACGTCCATGTGTACAGTTTTTGTTTTGTTTTTCATGTGATACACATTGTGCATTTTTTTCATATGTAGATTTTATATGTTTTTTATTCTACATTATTAAAGATCATATTTTATTCATTATTGAGTGGGTGGTCTGTTAAAGTCCCGTTTGAGGGGGTTACCTTCTTTGTTCCTATTGGGATGCTCCAGCCCTGGATCGGCCTCCCTGGCACTTCCCCCTCTACCCTTTCCGACTGTCACCCATCTACTCTTTCCTAGTGCCTGCACCTCTTTGTCTTCACCCGCCTCTGTGCTGGCCCCTGTCAGCACCTGCCATGTACGTTCCTGGCTCTCATTTAGCCCTCGCAGAGCTACGTGCCCTCGCAGACCTACGTGCACTCACAATACACAAGTACACAGCACGCAATACACAAGTACTAACGATCCACACACACTACTCAGACAACACTCAGGTACTCACAATACACAGGTACTACCTGACACTAACACTCAATACAACCCACATGCACTCGCAGCACTCATGTACTTACAATACTCAGGTACTTTGACCCTTGTTACAACCTCTTGTTTTCAACTCTGGTTTTTAACTCACCACTTAGTCCAGGACCACTTGGCCTAAGTTCCAGCAAGCTCAAACATGAGCAGGCTCACAATGAGTTCTACAGAAGCTTATAAAGGCCTCAAACACCTGTGACCAATTAACCACTCCCCTGAATTAGTAGGCTGAAGGAAGCAAAGAAAAAAAAACTGTTTAAAAGGTGTCAGAAAAAGGTGTTAAAAAGCTACAAGGAAAATCCCCAAAAAGAACCTAAAAATGCAACCCAGCAATCACCAGCAGTCAAAAAACAAAACTTGTTCACTCTCCACTCAAGGTCCCCACTGTTTAGCTTCCAACAAGCAGTCTGGTTGGAATTCCTCTATGATACGTTAAAGTGAGTGGAACTGTCACCTTAGGACCGGAAGTGTGTTACTGGCAGGATTACCTTCCCTCCAGGCTGACCTGAATATCTCCCGAATCCCTTATGCAGGCAATGAGTATAAGGTTAACTAGTTTGGGATCCGGCTGACCACCTCATACTCCTCCTTTTTTGTCTCTAATTATTACTCATTGCTACGCTCTATATCTTCCCTTATGCAGTCTTGGCAATTCCCGCACTTATCATGGATAGGTCGTATTAATTCTGTGAAAATTACTATTTTGCCCAAACTTTTATATAACTCTCGCCAAATACTACCTGGCCGCCCAGATTGCCCAATTATCCCTGCTTCATGCTACATTTGATACTCCTTTGTGAGTTCGCTTGGAATTACCCAACTGTGCTCCCATCACCATGCCAACCCTCCTCTGGCTACCCCATAACCTCCGCCCATCAACTTTGAGCCCACTCATGCATCATAGCTTACAAGTCTCATGCCAAGTCTCAAGGCTCATGTCGCCCTTTCTGCCCTTGCTCCCAATCACTAATAATCCTCTCTTTCCCCCAGGTCTGGACCAACCACGGGCATTCTCTTGGTGGGTCGCTAATGGGTTCTCACATGTTCAACACTTCCTAACCACCAGATTACTTCCCACAAAGAGCTCTTCCGCTACCTCCAACTTCAGTATTGGCTCACCTCGCTGCGCAGGACCGCTACGTACCCGTTCCAGAAAACTGCATTTGAACACATCTGCCTGCAGTCCCCGGGATCCCCTCATCTTGGCTCTCTATGTTTCTCTGAATATTCGTTCCTCTCATACCTCTCTCACTTATCTGTATCTCACTTAATGTATCTCAGTGGGAACAAGATTTGTCGACCGAAACAGACTTGGTGGACTGGAGCAGGGCCTGGTCTTCTGTGGCCAAATGCTCGTTTAATACAGCCATCCTAGAGACGGCATATAAGGTGCTCCTACACTGGTATTTGGTCCCTGCTCGCATTGCCCATGTCAATCCATCCTACAGTGATCTCTGTTTCTGGGGTTGTGGCCATCAGGGGGACGTTATACATATATGGTGGAAATGTCCTAGACTAATTGGCTTCTGGTCTCGGGTATTTGGCCTCCTATTTACATTGTTTTGCCTGCCTGTACCAAAAGAGGCCAAGTTTGCCTTATTACACTGTTTAATTCCAGGCCTGTTTTCTTATCTGCTGAAACTTGCCTCCTACCTTTTTCTGTCAGCCAAAAGAACTATTGCCCAATCCTGCAAAAAGCTATCTGTACCCTTTCAGGGGGTAAAAGATCGCATGACCATGTTGATGCTTAATGAACAGATGTCGGGCATCCGCGGGGACACTCATGCCAAGTTTCTCAAAATTTGGGAACCATGGCTGTCATATGCCTTTCCTACCCTCCTCCCAGCTAGCTTAGGTCACCTGTGACGGAAGGTCTGGATGTTCCAGAGCCCTTCCCTTTTGCCAATTTACTTTGTCCTCATCCTTCTGGCCTTCCCTTTTCTTTCCTAGACTCCCCTATCCCTTCTCGAGCCCCCTACTCGGTAGGTGAGCGACCTCCCTCTCTTTAGATCAACCTTTCTGCCTAATTGTCTTCTGTTTTCTGCTCCTCTATCCTTGTTAGTTAAGTTTTGGCTGTACATTGCATCACCTTTTGGGTTTCTAGGGGCATAGGGGGTGCTCCGGTAGCTATAGGAAGCCTCTCTGGGAGCCCTGGATTATGATTAAGGGTGCAATGGATCGTCATCGATCCGTGATACGATCCGCGGAAGTTGATCCGTACGGGACACCCGCGATCCGCAGAGCACTCTGTGGCCTCAGCCATAGGAGAGGCCGCGGCTTCGGCCTAGCTCCGGAGCGGTGGCCATCTTGGTACACCCGGCGGCCGTTTAGCACGTGATCGCTCCGTCAAATGACGGAGCGATCACTTGTAACAAACCGGCATCATGTCATGACACCGGTTCCTCTCTCCCCTCTGTGTACCGATCTGTACAGTGGAGGGGAGAGATCAAATGGCAGCAGTGCCAATACTCTGCAATGCCCTGCCAATACTCTGCAATGCTCTGCCAATACTCTGCAATGCTCTGCTGCAATGCCCTGCCAATACTCTGCAATGCCCTGCCAATACTCTGCAATGCCCTGCCAATACTCTGCAATGCCCTGCTCCAATACCCTGCCAATACTGTGCAATACCCTGCTGCAATGCCCTGACAATACTCTGCAATGCCCTGACAATACTCTGCAATGCCCTGACAATACTCTGCCATACCCTGCCAATAGTCTGCCAATACCCTGCCAATATACCCGCCAATACTCTGCCAATACTCTGCCAATAGGGAGATTGTGGATATTACAGTGGGGGAGATTTTTTTTTTGTTGATCCGAAAATGATCCGAACCGTGACTCCTGATCCGAGGAACGATCCGAACCGTGAGTTTTTTGATCCGTTGCACCCCTAATTATGATGGTATCATTCACACTTAAATTTACTACTGTTGAATTTTTTTCTACTTGTGTCGCTTTATTTTTGCCCTTCTTGTGAGCTAATACCTGTTCCAACTTCAATGCTAGCCCCTGCATGAGCAGAACTTTTGCATATTAACCACCTGTCAAAACTGAATAAAAACTATTGAAACAAAAAAAAATAAAAACCACAGAGGTGATCAAATACCACCAAAAGAAAACTCTATTTGTGGGGAAAAAGGACATACATTTTATTTGGGTACATCGTCGCACGACTGCGCAATTGTCAGCTAAGGCAATGCAGTGCCGTATCGCAAAAAATGGCCTAGTCATGAAGGGGGTAAAACCTTCCGGGGCTGAAGTGGTTAAGCCTTGTCGCACCAATGACAGCTCTGTAATTATTTTCAATTTGTATCGTTTAACAGTCAAAGTACAGGGAAAGGCATTTTTTTTATTCTTTAGGTTCAGTACTAAAATTAGTATCAATAGTAATTCTTATCAGGTATATGTACGTAAAACACTGCATATTATTATTTCAATTACTTTATATTATTATTCATAATTACCATTGCCAGCCAGCAGATGGTGAGCTCATAGCTTTTTGGTGGCTCAGGTAACAGTTTCTGTTTTCAACTAGCTTTAAAAGCAGGGAGAAAAGATTACACACACTGCAGAGTGACCAACAGGTATGAAAAACACCCCTTCACTGTTTTCCTAGCAGACTTAAAGGGTAACTCCACTTTTGTGGGAAAAAAGTGAGAAGCAATAAAAATAATATAGCATATACAATTGTGACACAAGTCATATTGTAATTGAATGTTATTAAAAAAAAACTTTCCTTTTCAATCTGCAGCTCTGCAATTTTCTTTAAAAATGCAATGCAATATGGCTTCCTGCTTTTGTGATTGGCTCACTGATTTCCACAAAAGCCTGCACTAAGATACAAATGTGATTTTGGGCATCCCCTGCAACAAAAATGTCATTTTTGATGAGATACTCTCAAAGGGAGATCACGTCAAAAGGGATGCAGACCTTGCAGCTTTCCTCATTAGAGCCCTGCAGGTGCACAGCTGATTGATAATGATAAAAACCACCCCCATATAGACTCACTCAATCCATGAGCACAGACAAACAAACCGCTATTCCTTCAGATTAACAAAAGGTAGGAATCTACAACAAAGTTTGTTAAAATCCTTGCAATGTACATAGATCATCCAGAGGAGAATGATTTAGAGTTAGGGCTAGTTTACACTTGCTTCTTGGTATTTTATTTTTAGGATTAATGAAGAGGGCCTGAAACAATAAAACTTACACGTTAAAGAGTTAGGGCTCATTTACACTTGCTTCGGCTTCAACACACATTAACGGCTAGTTTACACTTGCTTCAAAATAAGGCTTTGGACAGGCTTTGTTAAAGCTCTCTGAATGCCAGTCAAAGCTCCTGTCACTAAATAAAATAGTTAGCTTACAGTACTGTTTACACCTTGCTTTTGCTTGGTGCTTCGATGAGGTTTCGATGATGCTTTGGTGGGGCTTCGATGAGGCTTTGGTGGGGCTTTGGTGGAGCTTTGATGGGACTTTGATGAGCCTTTGGTGGGGCTTTGGTGGGGCTTCGATGAGGCTTCAGTGGGGCTTCAAGCGAGCTTTGCCATAGACTTCTATGGAGGCTTTGAAGACGCTTTGAAGCACCACTAAAACTACATCAGGTATAAATTTTTTAAATGAAGATGAAGCAAAGCAAAAGCAAGGTGTAAACAGGACTATAAGCTAACCATTTTATTTAGTGACAGGAGCTTTGACTAGCGTTCAGAGAGCTTTAACAAAGCCTGTCCAAAGCCTTGTTTTGAAGCAAGTGTAAACTAGACGTTAATGTGTGTTGAAGCCGAAACGAGTGTAAATGAGCCCTAACTCTTTAAAGTGTAAGTTTTATTGTTTCAGGCCCTCTTCATTAATCCTAAAAATAAAATACCAATATCCTAACTATGCAGATGCAGTGCCCAGTGCCAGGCAGTGTGTACAGGCTGCTGATTTCTGTACACCACTTACACAAGCCACTGCACTCCAGCATTTGGTCATCCCTACTCCCTAAATATAATTATTTACAACTGTGCCATCACAGCTCTGAGCGGCTTAGGAATTTCATGCAGTGTAAGGTCATGGGCAGGGGCGGACTGACCGTTGAGCCACTCAGGCACTGCCCGAGGGCCCTGGGCCACTAGGGGGCCCCATCAGGGTTGCCAGCCTCAGTAAAACCAGGGACAGTATGTATAAATCTGTGTTTTTTTTTACATCTGTCTGTGTATACTGTGTGTACATGTATGTGTAAACGGTGTGATTATATACTGTGTGTGTGTGTATACTGTGTGGCCCCATAATCTCTGATTGCCTGGGGGGCCCCATAATCTCCTATTGCCCGGGGGCCCCATGAGTTATCAGTCCGCCCCTGGTCTTGGGTGGTCTTTATATACACCTCACACTTTCGGTTCCTATTCAAAATGATGAAGGGATACCGCTGTCTGGCAGACACCACGGCGCCTGGATTTATGCTTAATTTATCAAATTCAGGAAGGGGTGGCCTATGGAATGGTCAAACCTGACTGGAGGAAAGAGTGTTCACACGGCATTGGCAGATCCAGATTCCACTCCTGCCGTTTTTGTTTTTTTTTTTATTCATTATTTTCAATTTTCATAGAAGAAACTTCCTGCCTAACATAGCAGAAAATTCAGGCGTGGTGTTAGATTTTAACCATGAACTCAAAGAACTTTTCGGCTGTATCGTATGACAAATTTTTCTACAGGGTGGAGATGCTGACTATATGATTTTACTGAGCTGGACAGAAGCCATTTCATTTAAGAGTCTAATACACAACCCATCTTTAATAGAACAAAGTTCCCAGATACAGCAGAAAACATCCTTTGGAACAATACTAATTGTTCTGTTTATTGTGTGAAGGTTTTGTATTATTATTAAACAAAAAATCCAGCTTTATTTAACATCATGATACGTTACCTTATAAAACTGCTACACAAGCCATTTTGTGATTTTATTTTATTAAAAATAAATGTCCCTTTTCAAACAGCCTGCTGTGAGTTTTTGTAACTAAAGAAAAAAAAAATTAAATAATGGCAACTTGTAGTTTGGCTTACAGTGGTTGTAATACGTTACATATATCCAGCGAAGGGACTATCCTCAAGTGATACACAGAGATTAAACAAATCCTTCTACATAAGTTGTATCTGTCTATCTGCAGTCTTCTCTTCTCTACATCCGTTCAAAGTGCTGAATTTATAAAGCTCGTCTGAGTGTTCAGAAAAAAGGGGGCCAAGAGCTGAAGTTACACTCTGGAGAGCTCTGAGAGCTGATTGGACCAAAGAGACACACCCCCTTCACACAGAACACAGGAACAGAGATGAGGCTGTCAATATGCTGGAGGTACCTCCTCTGTCACCATTATTCCCTTGGTGTCAGGAAAACGTTAAGTAAAACGTAAAGTTTTAGCGGCGCTTTACCGCTGTTATAGCGGTGCTTTTCAGCTGAGGAAAGGGTTAAAAGCTCCCGAAAAGCACAGATGCTGAATCGCTTTGCAGGCGCTTTGGCAGCGCTGCCCATTGATTTCAATAGCAGGGACGGTGGAGGAGCGATGTATAGACCGCTCCCGCACTGTCCCAAAGATGCTGCTTGCAGGACCTGCAAGTGCACCGCCCCAGTGTGAAAGCACTCGGGCATGAGAGGCGCTTTTCAGGTGCTATTTTTAGCGCTAAAATGCCTGAAAAGTGCCTCAGCGTGAAAGGGGTCTTAAACTCTATACACAGCCCAGGAAGCAGCATAATGTCAGCAATGGCTATGAGTCTTTGGTCATTATGGTAATATGACAGCGCTGACCAATTAGAGTTCCTTCTTTCTTCCGGAACAGGAGAAAAGACTATTATTGGTGAGTGCTGTCACCTGATTGTGCTGACCAATGACTGACAGCTATTGCCAGAAATATTCCCGCTACACAACCTGCAGGGCTGTGTATGGCGTTTAAAACTATACAGATCAGTATACTGTTTTATCACAGATATGTGATCATTTACATTTTTGGGGTTGTATTCGATGTGCGCAAAGAGAGATCACACATTTGAACATTATTTATTTCATCTAGGGCTGAATCTGGGTTGCCATCATCCCTGTTTTGTTGTACATAAGCAATCTCTGAATTGGGACTTTCTTAAAAGGCAACCAAATATAACAATATATAATAAAAAAGTATGATTTATTGAAACACAAATAAAAAATCGCCACAATTAAAAACAATTTTGTATACAAAACATGGAAATAGCAAATGGTGATACCCAAACTCATAATCTGGTTTATTTTATCACAGCAATGATATGGATTGGGTACTGTATCCTGACGTTTTGATTATCTTCTTCAGGGATATGAATCACCACTCTGAAATCAGAATTCTACCATAATATAATCCAAGAGTATAATATACTCTTTATATGTATGCATATGCATTGCATCATATTAAACATATAAATATATATAAATATATGTATATATATATATATATATATATATATATATATATATATATATATATATACTCACAAACATTGATAAGTATGGCATATTTCCTGCCGAGATCCAGTACTTCCACCAAGCAAGGCGCATAGGAGGATTTTCAACAAGAACGCTTTAAATCAGGGATATGCAATTAGCAGACCTCCAGCTGTTGCAGAACTACAAGTCCCATGAGGCATAGCAAGACTCTCACAGCCACAAGCATGACACCCAGAGGCAGAGGCATGATGGGACTTGTAGTTTTGCAACAGCTGGAGGTCCGCTAATTGCATAACCCTGCTTTAAATCATGCTATATGGGGATTCTTTTATGTATTTTTCTCCCTTATATGTAGGGCTGCACATTGAACACAAGAGGGAGTAGTTGTTCCAAAACGACACTGCAAGCTGAGGGCATGAAAAAACAAAAAAACAAAAAAAATAGTAATATAATGGGAAATAAACAAAAGTAATGAAAAAAATAAAATTAAAATAAAAGCTGCCAATCCATGTCATTGCTGTAGTACAATCAATCAGCTTATGAGTTTGGGTATCACCACTTCCTATTTCCATGTTTTGTATACAAAATTGTTTTTAAATGCCCCGTGTGGGAATATTTTCATATCAAATCATACATTTTTATTATATATTGTTATGTTTGGTTGCCTTTAAGAAAGTCCCAATTCAGAGATTGCTTATGTACAAGAGAGATCACACAGATACTTATAAGTATAACATTTAATTAAGCAATGACAGATAACAAATAATAGAAAATATAACAAGAACACATAACCAAAGATGCTGCTTCCACCATGGATCACTGCCTTCCTGGGAAACTAACCAGTAATTTATTCAGAGTAATTTGGAGCAGATGAACTACTGCAGCCAGCATATAACATTACCATAAGTATACAGATGCACACCAGTATAGAAATAATACGAGCTTTATGAAATAAATGATGAAACATTATTCATACATCCAATGTGCAGGCATGTATTATCAGCAAGGGGCCCAACAAGAGTCCTGGTGCAATTGTGTACATACTGTATACCTGGGTATATATAGTTATTAATAAAGTTACCCTCAGATGAATTTTGCAGCAAAAATCTGTTGCGGGGGCACCTGAGGATGATCACAATAGAGCATCCATCTTGGTATCGAAGACCTTAAGACAGAATCTGCGACAATGTGGAGACCCTCAGACAGTTGTCCAAGCAGCCTGGATTGCAGCTTCTCACCAGTAGAAACCGTGGTGTGATACTGGAATTCAGAATCAGTCTATCTACACTGCGTCTTAGTCTCGTAGCTTCTAATCTGCCATGCATCTAGATCACCAACTACCTAATGAGCCGTCCGATACCTAAACTGGCTCTAGCCTATGCTAGTTATTGAGCCCTGAGCTAAAACTAGCTAAGGAATACCAGACCAGAAAGGACAGGGTTAACTAAAATATCAGGAGCTGGATATAAACCCTTTTGCAATAAAACAGGTTCAGCTACTATGCTATCGCAAGAGGACCACTGTGCCACAGAACAAACTCTCTGGTATAGTGCGTGTGGGATAACAACATAGGGGACATATATACAGTACAGTAATGTGCAAACGTTTTAGGCAGGTGTAAAAAAAATGCTGTAAATTAAGAATGCTTTAAGAAATAAAAGTGTTAATAGTTTATTTTTATTAATTAACAAAATAGATTAAATGAACAGAAGAGAAATCCAAATCAAATCAATATTTGCCTTTAAAACAGCATCAATTCTTCTAGGTACACTTGCACACAGTTTTTGAAGGAACTCAACAGGTAGGTTGTTCCAAACATTTTGGAGTATTAACCACAGATCTTCTGTGGATGTAGGCTGGCTCAAATCCTCCTGTCTCTTCATGTAATCCCAGACAGACTCCGTGCTGTTCAGATCATGACTCTGTGGGGGCCAAACCATCAGTTCCAGGAGTCCTTGTTCTTCTTTACTCTGAAGATAGTTCTTAATGACATTGGCTGTATATTTGTAGTTGTTGTCCTGCTGCAGATTAAATTTTGGGCCAATCACACGCCTCCCTGGTGGCTGATGGTATGGCATAATGGATAACAATCTGCCTGTATTTCTCCGCATTGAGGACACCTTTGATTCTGACCAACTCTCCAACTCCATTTGCAGAAATGCAGCCCCAAACTTGCAAGGAACCTCCACCCTGCTTCACTGTTGCCTGCAGACACTCATTATCGTACCGCTCTCCAACCCTTTGGTGAACAAAACTGCCTCCTGCTACAGCCAAATATTTCACATTTTGACTCATCAGTCCAGAGCACCTGCTGCCATTTTTCCCAGGTCCTATGATTATGTGCATAGTTGCGTCGCTTAGCCTTGTTTCCATGTCAGAGGTATGGCTTTTTGGATGCAATTCTTTCATGAAAACCACTTCTGACCAGACTTGCATGAGCAGTAGATGGATGTACCTGGGTCCCACTGGTTTCTGCCAGTTCTGAGCAAATGACACTGCTGGACATCTTCCGATGTCAAAGAGAAGTAGTAAGCATGGTGAGTCTTGCATCTGCTGCATTAAGTTTCCTTGGCCGACCACTATGTCTACGGTCCTCAACGTTGCCCATTTCTTTGTGCTTCGTTAAAAGAGCTTGAGCAGCACATCTTGAAACCCCAGTCTGCGTTGCAAACTTTGCCTGGGGGAGACCTTGCTGATGCAGTATAATTACCTTGTGTCTCGTAGCTGTGCTCAACCTTGCCATGGTGTATTAGGCTTGTGCAATTCATTTCGTAGCGAATCAAAATTCCAGAATTTCAACTAATACGAAATAACGAATGAATTCGACATGATTCAGTAATTCGTTAAAGATCTAATGAAACAAAAGGTCAACTCAAAGTAAATCTTATGCCGCGTACACACGAGCGGACTTTACGGCAGACTTTGCCCGGCGGACAGGATTTTGTCGGACAATTTGATCGTGTGTAGGCTCCAGTGGACTTTGTTTTCTCAAAAGTTGGACGGACTTAGATTTGAAACATGTTTCAAATCTATCCGACGGACTCGAGTCCGGTCGAAAAGTCCGCTCGTCTGTGTGCTAGTTCGACGGACAAAAAGCCACGTTGGGCAGCTATTGGCTACTGGCTATGAACTTCCTTATTTTAGTCCGGTCGTATGTCATCATGTACGAATTCGACGGACTTTGGTTGATTGTGTGTAGGCAAGTCCGTTCATTCAGAAAGTCCGTCGTAAAGTTCGTCGAAAAGTCCGCCGGGCAAAGTCTGCCGTAAAGTCCGCTCGTGTGTACGCGGCATTACAATCCAATCAGCTGATTCATTTTGTGCTGAAGGTTGGAATACTGGCAAAGTGCATTCCTGAGAACTGAGTGAGAAGGGTGTTGTATTGTATTTGAGCAGAGGAGAAGAGATATTGTCATTGTGTGTGTTAAAAGATTCAATAAACAAACGACTTTCCAAACTATGAATCATTATCACGAATAAATACACATACATAAATATCGAATTTCAATGAATACGAACGAAATTATAGCGTGTATAAAGAATGAATTCGACATGATTCGAGATTCAGTATAACGAATATCGACACTCTACAGAAATAACGAATTATCCGAAAACGTATTATCATAATATAACGAATATAACAGAACAAAATTATGTGTTTTACGAATGACAACGAACCGAAACTAAACAAAATTTTCTGTTGTGCACAAGTCTATGGTGTATGAGCTATGACATGAAACTGCCTTCCACAACCTCACCTTAGTAGCAGAGTTTGGTTGTTCCTCACCCAGGTTTAAGCCTCCTACACAGCTGTTTCTGTTTCAGTTAATAAATGTGTTTCAACCTACATATAAAATTGATGATTATTAGCACCTGCTTAGTATATTGGTTAATCATACACCTGACTCCAATCCTACAAAATCCCTGACTTTGTGCAAGTGTAATAATTGATGCTGGTTAGAAGCCAAAGGGTAGTTACACCAAATATTGATTTGACCTTGTACATTGATAAAAAACAAACAACTAAAATATATATTTTTAAAAGCATTTTTATTTTACAGCATTTCTTCACACCTGCCTAAAACGTTTGCATAGTACTGTACATACACCTAGAAGCTATGGGCAACAATATTAAACCATTAAACATAGAAACACTTGGCTAATATTTCCTGCTTCTGGCCTGGATTAGGCCCTGTTCACACTTGGCGATTTGGAAATACCACGATTCTGCTGCCAATTTCAAATCATGGTAAAATGCACAATGTGCATTTGGATGCCATTTGTTCTTAAAGGCATCCCAAACGCGGTGTGATTTTGCCACGACTGTCATGCAAAATGTCAAAATTTGGTACATGTGCTTCATTGGTTTGTTTTAGAGCAGAGGGAGACCCATTCGAAATGAATGCTGTTGCTACAAAAATGTGCAAAAAACACAACACAGCAATATTGCTCAGGTGTGAACAGGGCCTCAGTAGCATCTCCTTCCTTGTGGAACATGTGGTTTCTGACCCTCTCTCCCTACTTCCTCCCTCTGGGGTTTCTAATCCAGACCCACAGAGACAGGAAGTGATGTACATAAATATGTCTGTGACATTAGTTGCACAGCAACTTACAAATACAGACAGTAGAGGGCAGCAGATCGGCGTTTGTCGATTTCCTTAATATGGAGGATGATGGGATTAGTAGTTCTCACGAATAAAATAACAATGTTTTATTCCCTCTGGGTTATTGCATTTCTAGGCAAGATAACAGATCTTTTATGTTTTTGCTAAAAATGTTCTTAGTCTAGAAAAAGAAAAGTAATGCAACCACCACATCTAAGAACTGGTACTGGATATTACATTTTGTTCTTGCCTTCATTATGCTTTAATAATAAAACCAAGCTCAGGAGCAGTTGGTGGCATTCTTTCTGTAACAAATATGTGTATTGTATACTGTAGCAGGTGCAACCCGTAGTTGAAGGAAACAAAATTGCATAATATATGGCCTGCCTTAGCCAGATGTCACCACAAGTGTCCCTATGGAAAGTTTTCCCCTCTCTTCCTGTTCTAGTGATAACTCAACATTCTGGATTTTTCTTTCACTTTTAGTCCGCAGGACACACAACATCAATCACAACCAGCCAGGGGTTCTAACCCATTGCCACCATATCCAAATAAATAGATACTCAACACTTTAACTTTGACAACTTTGACAACTTTAACAACTTACACTAATGTTCACTGTATAAAGGTTTCTTTTACCTGATCTGTTCATTCATTCTGAGCTTATCTCAGCGGTCACCCACTGCGTTCCTGCTGTGTACCTAAAATATTGCCATTATTTTGTTTCTGGAGTCCCCAGATCATCAGAAAGGCAATAGATTTATCTGCAAATGACCTCTTTGGAATCACTGAACAATAGCCAACTAACAGCTGTGGTCTCAAATGACAGAGACACTGACATGTGACACTTTATTTAGGTCTGCTGGTAAGCCCCCAGTACTGAAGGTTAAAGACAAAAGAATTAAAGTGGAACTCCAAGAATAGCTGCACTTTAAAAATATATTGTCCAACAAGGTGTAGGCTATCACTTTGGCTATATTCCTGCCACTCTGAGTTGAGAGATGCACTCTGCTACACAGGAGCTGCTCTGTCTCTCCCCTCTACTGTCCATTCATAGGATACTTTTTATTTTATGAATGGGTTCAAATGATACAAAGCCTTCCGTGAAGGGGCAAGAGGACAGAAGGGGTGGGCAGAGTGGCTGCCATAGCCGTGCGCGGGAGGTGTGCCCGGGCACACCCTAATCACTACATGCGGTGCCGATTCCTCCTACTGTCCTGGCTTCCCCTGTGTTAGCCCCCTTTGCCGCAGTGCTGCTGGCTCCCTCCTCTCCTCTCCCCCCAGCTGCTGTGGGGGATGTTTCAGGACCGAGAGCTGGGGAAGGGGGTAGTAAATATATCATTTACTGGCCCCTTTCTTTTCTAAATAAACATGTTCACTCACTGTGTTTATTCATAACGGAAGCATAGTAAACTGTATACTTTGCTTCAGTTTGTGAATGAACAGGAAGCACAGAGCACTTCCTATTCATTTACTGTCCTTTGCAGCTGAGGCTGCAGAGAAAGACATGTGTGTTTGAGCTTTGGGGTGCACACTCTAATGCAATAGGCTGCACACACCTATGGTGGCTGTGAAATGGTAGCTGCTGTATCAGAGACCCAAAGGTCCAGTGTCAGAACGCCAAAAGTACATCAAAAGCTGTAGAGGTTTCCCGTTTTGAGTCAAATTAAGCCGCAGGCTCCACTCCTGGTGGTGCCCTTCCGTCAATTACTTCCAGCACTCAGTAAATATGGGAATAGTACTTAACCATTTACTTACTGGGCACATAAACCCCCCTCCTGCCCAGACCAATTTTCAGCTTTCAGCGCTGTCACACTTTGAATGACAATTACTAAACGAACAAAAAAAGACGGAAAATTTTGGGGAAAAAAAACAAAACATGTTTCATAGTTTGTTATAAAATTTAGCAGACAGACAATTTTTCTCCTTCATTGATATGCGCTGATGAGGCTGCACTGATGGGCACTGATAGGCACAGATAAGGCGGCACTGATAGGTACAGATAAGGCGGCACTGATGGGCCTGATAGGTGGCACTGAGGGGCACTGATAGGTACCACTGATAGACGGCACTGATGGGCACTGATAGGTGGCACTGATGGGCAGCACTGGTGATGAGGCACTGATTGGTGACATTGATAGGTGGCACTGTGGGCACTGATGGGTGGCACTGTGGGCACTGGTAGGTGGTGTTGGTGGGCACTGGTAGGCGGCAATGTTCTGCACTGGTAGATGGCACTGGCAGGTGGCATTGGTGGGCACAGATGACTCTGCTGCTGCTCTTCTTGATCGGGACCGATGTCTCTCTGACATCGGCTTTTTTTTTTCGCATGAGGAGAAAAAATAGCAGAATACCGTCTGTTTACATCACATAATCAGTTGTCATTGGCTGACAGCTGATCACATGGTAAGGTGTCGGGATCGACCCCTTACTCCGATCTGTGATCAGGCGAGTCTCATAGACTCTCTGATCACAGAGCGCACTGCACACACCCTGCAGGGGGTGCGCAGGCCGCTCGAGCGCAGGAGGACTTCTATTGACACCCTCCCTTCAAAGTAGGTCCACACTGTAGCTGTCATTCGGCTATAGCGCGGATGGGAAGGTGTTAAAGTGGTAGTAAACTCTTTTTGTTAACTTGTACCTAGAGGTAAGCCTATAATAAGGAGTACCTGTAGGTACAGTGACTATCTCCGAAACTTGCACTGTTTAGGAGATATTCACACTGCATGCAACCAGTGTTGTCACTGGCGCATGCACTCTGAAGGGACGGCCTACCCATGTGTAGCTGTTGACTTTTAATATAAGGACACTTACCTGTCCAGGGATCCAGCGATGTCTTCACCTGAGCTGATTCTTCAATCGACTTTGGATAAAGGCGTTTGCATCTCAAGTAAGGGGGCACGTGGGCTGGGTGCAGTACACGTGGGCTGGGTGCATGTGGATTGTGAGTCACGTGGGCTGGGTGCATGTGGGCTGTAAAAACACATGGGCTGTGAGTGCACGGGGACTGTGAGTACCTGTGTATTGTATTGTTGAGTACCTGTGTATTGAGTATTAGTATCAGGAAGCTAGTTGTTAGTTAATTTGGACAGGGTATAATCCCCAATCCTCATTAAATTAGTAAGTACGATTCCCGGTGGGTGTGGAGAGGCGACTTGGTGTACATCTTGCAGCATGTATGCATTCCTTGATCATCCGATCAAGGGCGAATACTATCGTGCAAAACAACGTTGTTTTCCTGGAAGCCCAGGTTCTGAATCTAGGGAAGCAACTGTCAACGCTGAGAAGACTCTCCATACTAAAGGAGATTTGGGATCATACCTGGTAGGTGCCGGCTGGGGCCAGCATAGAGGCGGGTGAAGATTAGGGGCAGGCACCAAAGCAGAGTAGATGAGTGACAGTTACGAAGGTTAGAGAGGAAAGTGCCAGGAAGGCCGGTCCTGGGCTGGAACATCCCAATAAGTACGCCCAGTTGAATGACATTGGTGAAACCAGTCAGGGACCAGCACTGCTGGAGCTGAGTGACTCCCCTAACTGCCAGGGGAATTACTCCTCCAGTGAGGGTGGGAGTAAAGCCAAGGGAAAGGAAAGACAGACTCTGGTGGTAGGGGACTCAATTCTTATGCCCCGTACACACGGTCGGATTTTCCGACGAAAAATGTGTGATAGGACCTTGTTGTCGGAAATTCCGACTGTGTGTGGGCTCCATCACACATTTTCCATCGGATTTTCCGACACACAAAATCCTTTGTCGGAAATTCAGATCGTGTGTACACAAATCCGACGGACAAAGTGCCACGCATGCTCAGAATAAATAAAGAGATGAAAGCTATTGGCCACTGCCCCGTTTATAGTCCCAACGTACGTGTTTTACGTCACCGCATTAAGAACGATCGGATTTTCCGACAACTTTGTGTGACCGTGTGTATGCAAGACTAGTTTGAGCCAACATCTGTCGGAAAAAATCCTAGGATTTTGTTGTCGGAATGTCCGAACAAAGTCCGACCGTGTGTACGGGGCATTAGAAGTACAAAGAGGGCAATCTGTAGCAAAGACCTGAAGCGCCGAACTGTATGTTGTCTACCGGGCGCTTGGGTTCGGCACATAACAGATCTGGTGGACAGATTATTGGGAGGGGCTGGGGAAGACCCGGCTGTCATGGTGCATGTTGGCACTAATGACAAAGTAAGAAGGAAGAGTGTCCTTAAAAATGATTTTTGGGAGCTAAATTGAGGAAAAGGACCTCCAAGGTAGTATTCTCAGAAATACTACCGATACCTCGAGCCACACCAGAAAGGCAGAGGGAGATTAGGGAAGTAAACAAGTGGCTGAGGAGCTGGTGTAGAAAGGAGGGGTTTGGTTTCCTGGAGAACTGGGCCGACTTCTCGGTCGGTTACCAGCTCTTTAGCAGGGACAGACTGCACCTAAATGAGGAGGGTGCAGATCTGCTGGGAGTGAAGATGACCAACAGGTTAGAGGGGTTTTTAAACTAGGTGACGGGGGGGGGGGAGGGTCCAGGAGGATTTAGATTTTGTAGGAATTTCAGAGACTTGGTTCAACAGCTCTCATGATTGGCTGGCAACAATTCAAGGGTATTCCCTAGAGAGGGCAAAAAAGGGGGGGTATGCCTGTATACCAAGAATGATGTACAAGTTAATGTGACAGATGACATCACTAAGGGAGCAAGGGAGGAGGTGGAATCCTTATGGGTAGAGCTACAAATGGAGGAAACTAAGGGGAAAGTAATACTAGGAGTATGCTATAGGCCCCCTAACCAGAGGGAGGAGGGGGAGGCGGACCTGCTATCACAATTTGGATTAGCGGCAAGGATGGGAAGTGTCATCATAATGGGGGATTTTAATTATCCAGACATAGACTGGGCGGAAGGAACCGCGTACTCATCTAAAGCTCACCATTTCCTTAATGTCTTGCAGGACAATTTCATGGTTCAGATAGTAAACACCCCAACTAGAAACAAAGCGTTACTAGAACTAGTCTTCAGAAAGTGCAATCCGTGCTTGACATAAACTTGCAGGTGTACAAAAAGATATGTGCTGTTCTGTGCTCCCCTGCTCATGAGACCCTACTAACGAGCTCCCGGTGGTTCAATCGCCTATTGGGTATATGGAGAGGTCTTCTGGATATTTCGTGGAAAATGTTCTTCTTTATATTTCCCAGCAGGGCAGTGTATATCTCGGATGGGTTTATGTAAAAGAGATCAAATGGTGCCCATAGCATAATTCAGGTTTTTTTCAAGTGTTTTTGCAGCTTTTTACAAGTGTTTTTGAAGTGTTTTAGAAGCGTATTACAAGCGTTTTACAGCTTCAGGGGTTTTAGTTTTGCCAATAGAAAGTACTAGGGGGGGAGAGGAAATTAGGGGTGGAGAGCTGCTGTTTGAGCAGAACATGAGCAACAAAACGCTGGTAATCCTTCAAAAAAAAAGCTCATATACATTTTTTAATGACGGGCGTTGATTCAGACAACAAAACACTTATGAACAGGGGCCATTGAAATAAATGGGATTATTGAGCGTTTTAGAGCTACATGCTTGAAGCAGAAAATCCCTCAGGTGTAAACGGGGCCTAGGGCCTCTGAAATACGCTAGAAATATCTTTAGCATGTAATGTAAATTCAAACAGATCTATGAACTGTATGTCCTTGGCTCATTGAATATCATAATGACAATCTTTCTAACGCATGGAATGATAACATTTACTCTGCAGTGATACATAGCACTGAGTCTGTGTCACAGATCTCACAACAGACCCATCAAAGGGCGTAAGTCATATGTTAAAGGAACTCTGTCATTATGACGACACTGGGGAATTCCAAACAATTCTAGGCCTGTAATCCTGTAAGACAACAGCTGTGTGTCTGTGTCCTTTCCACAGAGCTGACCCTGATGTCCAGCATTGCACAGTGCGCTCTATGTGCTGGCAGCAACAATCGGTCAGATCAACTTTCATCTACTAGTGAGAACAGAGACGCTTCTAGAGTTTCAAAAGGATCCCCCACACACTTTGTTCTTCCCCAATTTACATATTTTCTCATGAGCGTTACAAAAATGTGGTCATATTTCTGAAAAAATAAAGAGCTCATCCTGGCCACTGCTAAAGACTCTCACAGGCCCTCAGCTTCTGTCTATTCACTTCACACATTTAAGTTACAAGCAAGATCTAATTTCTCCAAAAATCATTCATACACATCCACTACTTAATGGCCTTGTAATCTATTTTTCATCATTTCTTACTGTGTATTTTTTTTTTACAACCTTGTAACATCCTTTGTGAGGATTTTTTCCCTCCTCACTTTTGTTTGTTTGGAAGGAGCAGTGCATATTAGTTGCAATCATGTGCAGCACTCTATGCACACTACAGTTCCCATAGTCCATAGTTTATCTCAGAAGCAAGAGGCAGAGGCCTACGTTCCTACAATATATGTGGGACCATGGAGAACAAATGTAGCCACCCTCAAACAGGAAGTCAGATCACAGATCAGCAAGCAAAGAAAAAGAATTTGGAGATTCAGAAAAAACAGCAGTGATCAGCACTTCTGAAGCCTGTGCACCTTCCCTTCTACACACTGACCACAGGGAATCACTTGCTTGGCACCACCGCCATTCACACAGCACATCCCCTCTATACAGTCTTATAGGGAAACATGCACAGCAGAGGCTGTCAATCACCTTTTGTATGCTGGATTGGCCATCAAGATTCTGTGGTGTTGACTTGACCTGTCATGAAGTCATGCAGATAGCAGAGGAATAACAGAGAAGACAGAAATCCCACTAGGTGCTTTAGATTGAGGAAAGTACACACTATAGAGGGATATGCTCTGTTCATTTTTTATTTCAGAGATTTACAACTACTTCAACAAAGAAAACGAAACACATTTAGACGCTTTAATGCTCCTCTGTATTGCACAGTACTATTAGTCTCATGCCGCGTACACACGAGCGGACTTTACGGCAGACTTGGTGCGGCGGACTTTTCGACGGACTTTCCAAATGAACGGACTTGCCTACACACGATCAACCAAAGTCCGACGGATTCGTACGTGATGATGTACGACCGGACTAAAACAAGGAAGTTCATAGCCAGTAGCCAATAGCTGCCCTAGCGTCGGTTTTTGTCCGTCGGACTAGCATACAGACGAGCGGACTTTTCGACCAGACTCAAGTCCGTCGGAAAGATTTGAAACATGTTTTATTTCTAGGTCCGTCGAAGTTTTGGGGAAAAAAAAGTCCGCTGGAGCCCACACGCGATCGAATTATCCGACGGGCTCCGGTCCACCGGACCAAGTCTGCCGTAAAGTCCACTCGTGTGTACGCAGCAATAAGCCACGTACACACGATCGGATTTTCGGCAGGGAATTGTGTGATGACAGACTGCTGGCCTAAAATCCGACTGTTAGTACGCTTCATCAGACAACTGTTGTCCAACTTTCCGCCAACAAATGTTAGATGGCAGACTAGTACATTTTTGGCGGAAAACGGACGGTTGTCAGATTTTCCTATCGTCTGTACACAAGTTTGTCACACAAAAGTTGAAAGTACAAACACGCATGCTCAGAAGAAGGTGCCCAAAGGGTGGCGCTCAAGAGCCAAACTTCCTCATAGTACGTCACTATGTTGGTATTTGTTGGCCGACAATTGTGTACCGTTTGTATGCAAGACAAGTTCACAGCACACGCCCTTCAGACAAAAGTTGGCCAACAATCCGATTGTGTGTACGAGGCTTTAAGCCCCATACACACTATAGATTTTCTGCAGATTTTTGTCTTCAGATTTACCGAAACCATGTAGTCCTAGCAAGGGCCTGCCTGATTGCATACAAATTGAAACTCTAAAGCCTCGTACACACGATTGGATCTTCCGCAGACAAAGTGGCAGACTTTTGTTCAAAGGGCGTGTGCCTGGATATTGTCTTGCATACAAACGGTACACAATTGTCGGCCAACAACCACAAACGTAGTGATGTACTAGATGTACTAAGAGCCGGTAAAGAGGGAGTTCAATTGTCATGCGCCACCCTTTGGGCTCCTTCTGCTAATTTTGTGTTAGTAGAAGTTGGGTGAGTGTTGATTTGCGCTTTTCAGTTCGTGCTTTTCACAGTTCGTTTCTGAACGGCTGTTCGTCAACCAGCCATGTTGCAGAATCGGAGGGGAGAACGTGTTATTGTTGGGCTTGGAGTTATTGTTTTGACCCAAGTCCAGTCCAGGAACAGGAGGAGGAGGATTTCGTGGACCAAAAATTGGTTGCTTAATCGTGACCAATTATGTCATATGCCTTTGCTGCGGGAGCTTCAGGAGAATAATCCGGATGACTTTCCAGATGCTTTCACCAACTCTTGGCATTGGTGACCCCCTATATTAAATAGCAGGACACATGCATGTGGCTTGCCATCATTCCTGAGCAAAGGCTCATAGCCACCTTGCAGTACTTGGCGATAGGGAGAAGTCTCCAGGACCTCAAGTTTACCACTGGGATCTCCCCCCAGGCTGTGAGAGTCATTATTACAGACACCTGCATAGCCATTATTCAAGTCCTGCAGAAGGACTATGTTCGGGTAAGTTTTTGCCTTTAACATCACATTTTATGTATTTAATGTTTGCTAATGTATTACATTCATTCATTGATTCTATAAATAATATTATTGTAATATGCTGTGAATGTCCTCTTTGTCCTAATGCATGCTGTAAGCTTTTCCTGCTCCTTTTTTAACCTACATGCATATTTTCCTTCACTAACCTCCCCAACATGCTATCCTGGGCCCAAACACCTAGCCTAGTAACTTAACAATGTATTTTTTCAGCTACATTTTTGTGCTTACTGTCAGAGAGGATCTCAGTTCAGGACACTTGCTGGGCACTCTGGAGCTGGTTGCCCTATTTAGGTTGCTGGGATGCTGTGCTCGGTGCTGTCCGATCATCAGCTTCCTGTTCCCGTGCTTCCTGTTTCCTGTGTACTGTTTGATCTCTCTGTGACCCGGCTTGTTTACTGGAATCTGCTCTGCTATCCGCCTGCATCTGACCCCTGGCCTGCCTCCGACTTTGAACCTGCCTGACCCCTCTGTACCGTGCCGACCGCCTGCTGCCAAACCTGCTTGTGACCTGGACTTTGTATCTGCCTGCTCCTTTTGTACCGTGCTGACTGCCTGTTGCCAACCTTGCTTGTGTTCGGATCTGCCTGCTCCTGCTCTGCACCTGTAGCTGACCTACAGCCTACCTATCATCTCCTGCCAGCTTGCATCAGGACTTTGGGCCTCATCCCTGCTAACCACCCGCCAGGCTCTCATACCATTCTGTGCTCCCGTGCCTTCTGTGTGCTCTATCAGGGGCCGGGAACCAGATACGTACGGGAGGCCATCCTCTGCTATATCGGGTTCGTCAGTCTGATACGGGTAAGTCTGACACTTACCCTAAACACCCCCTAAAATGTGTCCAAATGTTATTTTTGTCCTCCAATTCAGTCAAAGTGCAAGAGGCCATTTTTTGGGCAAACTCATTTGTAACCCTCCCCCCCCCAAAAAAAATGCTAAGTCGATCGATACCAATACTCTATCTGTTGACTTTGGCAAACCCATACACATTATCCCTCTTTTGTGGTCATATTTCTGTAGAAATTCACTGAACCATGTAGTACAAGGGCCTGCCTGATTACCTACAAATTGTAACATAGACAGTTTTTGTCTCCTATTATATTGATATATATTTTCGGAATGTCGAAATGTGCTGCGATTTGGACAGTGTGTATCCATATTTTTAGATTATGACATTCTTACCTGTCCACTGGGTTGCCAATAGTGTAAGTAAGGAGGAGCTGGCTAAAGTATCCCTGATTATTTTTGCAAACAGCTCTCATGATTGTCCACGTCTAAGCAGATTTAACCCTTTTGCCCTGTACACACGGTCGGACATTGATCGGACATTCTGACAACAAAATCCATGGATTTTTTCCGACGGATGTTGGCTCAAACTTGTCTTGCATACACATGGTCACAAGTTGTTGGAAAATTCGATCGTTCTGAACGCGGTGACGTAAAACACGTACGTCGGGACTATAAACGGGGCAGTAGCCAATAGCTTTTGTCTCTTAATTTATTCTGAGCATGCCTGGCACTTTTTGCGTCGGATTTATGTACACACGATCGGAATTTCCGACAACAGATTTTGTTGTCGGAAAATTTTATAGCAAGCTCTCAAACTTTGTGTGTCGGAAATTCCGATGGAAAATGTGTGATGGAGCCCACACACGGTCGGAAATTTCTGACAACAAGGTCCTATCACACATTTTCCGGCGGAAAATCCGACCGTGTGTACAGGGCATTACAATGGTGGCAGCGTGTGGAATGTGATGATCATCTGAGGTACGTGAATTGTGTCTGCTTTGTTGACGCAGTTCTTCTTGCCTTGGCTCTGACAATACCGCATCCTTGTATAGTGCAAAATTGCAAACTGCTGTGCATTTGGCAAGCACATTAAGGCAATAGTCTTTGGGAGACTGATAGTGCAAAATTGTAAAGAGGTTAATTGTAAACTGCCGTGCTTTTGGAAAGCACATATGCTTTTGGCAAGCACATTAATGTTATAGTCTTTGGGAGACTGATTTGAAAATAGTAAAATAAAGACTCTTAAGGAAAGAGCCAAACAATCAGTGGAATTCTACCAACCTTTTTGCTTTTTCTTTCTATTGCTGTATAAGAATAAGAATATTGTATAATAATATTGTATTGTACTGTATAAGAATATTGTTTAGAGCTTATATTATTGTTGTACATTGCAAGACGGTAAGTTTGCATAAGTTGTTTGTAACCAAATTAAGAATGGGTAAGGGAGAAAGTAAAGAATACCCCGCGCCTAATCCTGGAGAGACATGTAAAGACTTTGTGGTCAGTGTATGTGTAACGGATTTTTTTTTTTTTTTTGATAAATCCTTTCATAGATGAACTGGCCGGATAGACTGAATGTATGTACAGTAGCTCACCCTTCCCGCGCACAGGCGCAAATGACCAATTCCATATGGTACACAGAAGACCCTTAATGGGACATAAAGTACATGAAGGAAACAGGAACCCCCCCACCACTCAAATAGGCCAAGAGGAAGCTACCTCTTCGGCAGATACGACCCTTGATAGTGAGTGACTTTGTCAATGGAACTGTACTCTTACAGCATTCATTCAGGATAATACCTTTGTGCCCGGTAAATATTTTGGGAAGAGATTTAATAGGAGTCTTAGAAATTTAAATTTTCTTCACTTGAAGAGGGGGAGTAGCCATAGAATTACCACTGTTCTTTCAAACTGAAGTCCCTCCCCCATTTCCACAGTACCACCCCCTCTGGGCTAAAGACAGTTTTGATGTAGGATACATTTCCTGTACCCCTTACAAAGCCAGACTAAAACAAGGAGTATCTCCAGTTTACCACAAGCAGTACCATCTCTCCAAAAAGAAGGAGGAAGGCATCAGACCCATTATTGAGCAATTCCTGAAACAAGGAATTTTTAAGATCCATCATATCGCCTTATAACACCCCCATAAACCCAGTCAAAAAGAGTGATGGATCATACAGGTTTGTGCAGGATCTCCGAGTCATAAATAACCTTGTTATTCCAATTGCCCCTATTGTACCTGATGTGCCATCTCTCATTACCTCCATACCTGCCTCGGCAGTGTGTTTTTCAGTTATTGATTTAAGTAATGTTTTTTTCTCCATCCCTGTTGATGAAGAGACACAACTACTACTAGCTTTTTTCCTATAGAGGGCGCCAGATAACCTGGCATCGCTTGCCTTGGCTATATAGACTCACCTGCAGTCTACCCAATAGCTCTCCAGGCCACCTTACAGTCTTGGGCACCTACCCATGGTTCCGTCCCACTTCAGTATGTCAATTACCTACTGTTGTGTAGTCCCTCCCAGGAAGCCTGTTAGAAATACTCTGTTTTACTGTTAGAACATTTAGCATAGACAGGTCACAAAGTGTCTAAGAAAAAAATTGAAATGGTGTCAAGAAACTGGTGAAAGGAGAATCAGCCACAAGAGAGCTGCGGCTCTCGCGGGTCTGCCCCAACCACATACCAGGAAGCAAGTGTTAACCTTCTTAGGTACGATTGGTTACTGCCGCCAATGTACAACTGTAAAACTATGGCTGGGGTCCTTGCACAAGAGCATGGAGGAAAGCTGAGACTTGTAACCTTTTTTTCTAGTGTAGTCCCAGTTCCGGTACAAGGCATGCTGGCGTATCTGAGGGCTTTGGCCTCTTGTGCCATGGCTGTAGAAATGGCTACATCATTTACATTAGATCACCCTACGGAAGCACACACGCACAGTACTGATGACATTTCAAAGGGAAATGTACTGGCCGACGCCGCTGCTAAACAAGCTGCTTTGACGGTCCCAGCTTTTATCCAAATGCCCCCCCCCCCTTACACCCCCAACTTTGCCCTGGGAACAGGTTTTGCAGGACCTATAGGCTATGGCTTCACCAGAAGATCTGGCCTATTGGCATAAACAGGATCCGGCAATGAGTCCTGAGACAGGACTGGATTGCCCTCCCAAAATGCAAGAGATCTAAGTCAAAAATACCTGGATTATTTTGTGGGTAGACGGGCAGTGGCTTGGCAGCAAAATGTAGCTGATCATGAATGATATATTTCTTTGATCATAAACTCCTATTTAATTTGAACTACTGTTGTCTGTGTTTCTTATCTGTCTAATATGTTCACAAATATGCTTTATTTTGGCCACTTGCTCCAATAGGGCAAATGTACCTTATTCGCTACATGAGGTAACAATATCTTCTTCAGCTAACAATTATGGTGTGCTGTGGGTCTGCTACTCACGAACAATATTTTTGTTTTTAATGGATCTAATGCATGAAGTTCAAAAACATTATTTCTTTTCAACTCTTATAATTTTTAGGAGGACTAAAAATTGCAGGAGTTGGCCACATTTTAAGAGCACATTGTCACTGTAACTACAACTACTTAACAAATACACTGGTATTAAGCTTTGAAATAATAAGCCACACATTTTAAAAAACAATTTACTCAAAGCACATTGACATTACTACTCACTGATTGGTTGCTAGAGATTACAGCAGTGTGACAAAATACCAGCCCTCCTGGCATACAGTTGAAAAACAAATTCTGTTAAGCATGCCGCAGAGTAGTGGGCATGACCAGATTGAGCATAAGAATGGCCTAAGCTCCCCGTTCACATTGGAGCAACTTGTATGATTTGCTGGGAATGGCCATGTTCAAATGCCGCACTGATTTGAAAAAGTAGTTCCTGCACTACTTATGGTGATTTCAGGTGTGACTTGCATAGACATCTGTACATGAAGACAAACAGATGTCTTCCAAGTCACACCTGAAGTCGCGCTTACATGCGGCTTTGAAATCATGAGATTTCAGATGACGTTCCACGATTTCAAAGCCGCAGTCAACGAGTTCTCAAAGGTGATGATTAAATAGAACCACCCCTTGACCACCTACCTCTAAATGAACATAGCAGCTGCATTGTTGACTACACATTGCCGTGACATCAATGCTTACAGAGCCTCCCTCAGCCCCGGCCGAGCCCAACACCTCGGGCTGGCGCACCATGGTGGTCGGGCGGTGTAACAGCAGGCTCAGGCAGCACACAACAACAGCGTGTGTGAGTCAGTGCCTGCCGAGTGCGGCGATGTAGTTGAAGCACATATAACGTTACTGCTTCTTACTGCATTGATGCTCTGGGTGGGGGGGTTCAACCCCCAAAACCCCCCCTTAGTTACGTCCCTGGTGCTGGGGGTCCAAGGTGCACAGCGGAGAACAGTCAGGTACAGGGGAACCTCTGGAAGGGGGGGTGACTGTCTGGGGGCCCTGAAGTGAGGGGGGCCCTCTGGGGACCCTGATGTAAGGGGGGCTCTCTGGGGACCCTAAAGTAAGGGGGAGCTCTCTGAGGACCCTGATGTAAGGAGGGGCTTTCTGGGGACCCTGATGTAAGGGGGGCTTTTTGGGGACCCTGATGTAAGGGGGGGCTCTCTGGGGACCCTGATGTAAGGAGGGACTCTCTAGAGACCCTGATGTAAGGGGGGGCTCTCTGGGGACCCTGATGTGGGGGGACTCTCTGGGGACCCTGATATAAGGGGTAGCTCTCTGGGAAGGGGACCCTGATATAAGGGGAGGCTCTCTGGGGACCCTGATGTAGGGGAGGGGGCTCTCCGGGGACCCTGATGTAAGGAAGGGACTCCCTGGGGACCCTGATGTAAGGAGGGGCTCTCTGGAGACCCTGATGTAAGGGGAGGCTTTCTGGGGACCCTGAAGTAAGAGGGGGCTCTCTGGGGACCCTGATGTAAGGAAGGGGCTCTCTGGGGACCCTGATGTAAGGAGGGGTGCTCTGGGGACCCTGATGTAAGGAAGGAGCTGTCTGGGGACCCTGATGTAAGAGGGGGCTCTCTGTGGACCCTGATGCAAAGGCAGGCTCTCTGGGAACCCTGATGTAAAGGGGAGCTCTCTGGGGACCCTGATGTAAGGAAGGAGCTGTCTGGGAACCCTGATGTAAAGGGGAGCTCTCTGGGGACCCTGATGCAAAGGCAGCCTCTATGGAGACCCTAATGTAAGGGGGAGCTCTCTATATATATATATATACTGTATATATATATATATATACACACACACACACACACATACATACATGTATATTATATACATGTGTATGCCCGCCCAAGCGTATGACTTTCTTTACTTCGCTGCTATGGGCTCTAGCCCGAAATCTTTTGTAGACCTAGCAACGCCCCTGGTGGGGGCCCTTCATGGTTTCTTGCACCGGGGCCCTGAAGATTCTAGTTACGTCTCTGACTTCAGCGGTTAACAACTTCGGGTCTTCAGGCAGAACAGCAGTACAGATGGTCTGATGGGGAAATGCCCCACCTTCCTCTGCCATTGAGAAAAGTTCTTTCATTGATGCACTGGTTGTAACATGATCTGTAATAGGGGAGAGTCTGATCAGTCACAGGATTCTCACCTCCATTCACAGATCCTTTTACAAGCAGTCTCAGTGTTTTGTTTACACTCTGAATTATTCAGGCATTGCTACACTATTCAATTGTATAACATTTCAGTTATTTGCAGATTGCTTTTGATATACATGTTGCTATCAAAATGATTGCTATTTTTTTTTTTATCGTTTTCTTATAGACCTTTATGTTTTCCCGCTATCTATGCTTTTTTATAGTGTTTTTAGTAAAATTGTTTTAACAACTACAACATTTTTTTTTTTTTTTAGTGTTATGCCCTGTTCACACGATAGGATTTTACCGACAACAAATGTTGGCTGTGAGCTTGTTGTCGGAAAGTCCAACTGTGTGTAGGCTCCATAGAAAATTTGTTGTCGGAATTTCCGCCAACAAATGGTTGAGAGCAGGTTCTCAAATTTTTTGACAACAAAGCTTGTCGGAAATTCCGATCGTGTGTACACAAATCCGACACACAAAAGTCCACGCATGCTCGGAATCAAGCAGAAGAGCCGCACTGGCTACTGAACTTCATTTTTCTCGGCTTGTCGTATGTGTTGTACGTCACCGCATTCTTGAGGTTTAGAATTTCCAACAACATTTGTGTGATCGTGTGTATGCAAGACAAGTTTGAGCCACCACTCTTCGGAAAAAAATCCACGGTTTTGATGTCGGAAAATCCTATCATGTGTACAGGGCATGTTTTAGTAATGGCAATGGCAGGTTATTGCCCGTTTGCAAAATTGTTTTTAAAGATAGTAAGAATTATTGATATCTATTATTACAGGTTTTAGTGGGAGGGAGTTGCCAGACATTTAAAAGGGAAGATGAAGGTGAATCTCTATCCTCCAAACGTGTTCCTGTGACCTGTTTATGTTTTGGAATGGCTGATGCCTGGTCTTTTGATGCTGTTAGTCTCTTTATCTGACTGCTTTTTTCCCCTGGCAATGGCCAGGTCTAAACATGTGCATCGGGAGAGACTTTCTGACAGGGAGGGCATGGCAGTAGGCAAGATGGCTGCTCTAGGCAGATTTCTGTATGCAGTCGTGGGCCAGCATACAGTCTTAGTCCCCTTTCACACTGAGCTGCCCCTTTAGCGGCGCTATTAGGCCACTAGCGGGGCGGTTTTAACCCCCGCTAGCGGCCAAAAAAGGGTTAAATCTGCTGCAGCGGTGCTTTGCTGGCGGTATAGCAGCGCTGTCCCATTGTTTTCAATGTGCAGGGGCGCTTTAGGAGCGATGAGTTCACCGCTCGTAATGGGCTCCAAAGAAGCTGCTGGCAGGACTTTTTCTGCCATCAGGCTTTCACACTGGAGTGAATGGAGCCGCTGTTTCAGGGCGCTTTGCAGGTGCTATTTTTAATGCTATAGTGCCTGCAAAGCGCCTCAGTGTGAAAAGGGTCTAACATATCCACTTAGAAAAGAAAAGGCGCACATGCTCATGCACGCATGCATCAACATGCTCACGCTCATCCATGTGCGCAATCGCATCTGACACTAATGTTGCCATCAGGTAGGCTATTTAAACTAAGCCATCCCTTGAACCCTGCCTGCACTGACTTTGGCTTGCTTCCTGACCTTTGCGCCTGCCTGCTCCTGCTGCCACTGTACTGCTGATCCGATACCAACTCCACCCTGCAACCGTACCATGCTCTAGTCCAGTGATGGTGAACCTAGGCACCCCTCATGTTTTGGAACTACATTTCCCATGATGCTCAACTACACTGCAGAGTGCATGAGCATCATGGGAAATGTAGTTCCAAAACATCTGGAGTGCCAAGGTTCGCCATCACTGCTCTAGTCTATATACTTGTACCTGATCTGATAACCAGTCCCTGGCACAGCATGTCTGACTCTGTTGTTCATCCAGCTACCAGCCAATGCCTGCTCATTACCTGCCTACTACCAACCAGTGCTTGCTCACCACCTGACTGCTACCTGCCCAGTACCTGCTCATCAGCTGTCTGCTCCCAGCCAGTACCTGCCTGTGCCAGCCTGCTACTTACCTGCTGTTACCCAGCCAGTTCATTCCGCTGTGGTCCACTGTTGCTTTCTGCTCTGGCTTGAACACCCTGCTCGGATTTGCTGCTAGCAAGATCACCAGGAATTCTTTCCACTCTGCGTTCCTGTTCTACCTGTCCACTCTATCAGGGGCTCTGAGCCAGAGGTGTAAGAGAGGCCTTTTTCATCATGTCAAGTTCCTCCACCAGGTACAGTTCCTTGAAAAAGTGTTCATACCCCTTGAAATTTTCCACATTTTGTCATGTTACAACCATAAATAGAAATGTATTTTATTGGGATTTTATGTAATAGACCAACACAAAGTGGCAAATAACTGTGAAGTGGAAGGAAAATTATAAAAGTGTGGCGTGCATTTGTATTCAGCCTCCCTGAGTCAATACTTTGTCTTTTCCTGCAATTACAGCTGAAAGTCTTTTTGGGGATGTCTCTACAAGCTTTGCACATCTAGAGAGTGAAATTTTTGCCCATTCTTCTTTGCAAAATAGCTCGAGCACTGTCAGATTGGACAGAGCGTGTCTGTGAACAGCAATTTTCAAATCTTGCCACAGATTCTCAATTGGATTTAGGTCGGGACTTTGATTGAGCCATACAAACACATGAATATGCTTTAATAAACCATTCCATAGTAGATCTGGCTGTATGTTTAGGGTTGTTGTCCTGCTGGAAGTTGAACCTCTGCCCCAGTCTCAAGTCTTTTGCAGGCTCTAATGCCGCGTACACACGAGCGGACTTTACGGCGGACTTTGCCCGGCGGACTTTTCGTCGGACTTTGTTTGCTCCTTGCGCCGGACTTAAAAACGAACGGACTTGGCCACACACGGTCACTGCAAAAGTCCGCTGGTTTTGAACGCGGTGACGTATAGCACGTACGACGGGACTAGAAAAAGGAAGTCCAAGCCCCACTCCGGCACCCTTTGGGCTCCTTCTGCTAATCTCGTGTTAGTAGAAGTTTGGTTAGAGACGATTCGCGCTTTTCACACTTCAGCTTATTTCGTTCGTTTTCTGCGGTTCAGTTTGTGCTTGTGAGGTTTGTATCTGCTTTTCAGTGCGTGTTGGTCAGTTCGTAACCTGCCTTGCAGGCCGTTCTGCTCCGCTCGTTCCTGATTTTCAGGTCGTTCTTCATAGGCCTTGCTGTTCTTCAGTGCGTTTGTTATAAGTTTGTTTGTTTGAGCAGCCGACCGTTTTGAAGCCATGTCGAGTGGACGTTCTCGTTCTCGAGTTCGTGCTTTGTGGGGACTTGGTGTTGGGGTTAATACTTTGACCCGAGTCCAGTCCATGAACAGGGCGAGGAGGAGTTCATGGACCAAGAATTGGTTGCGCCAGCGTGACCAGTTCTGTCACATGCCTTTGCTCCGTGAGCTCCGTGAGAACAATCCTGATGATTTCAGGAATTTTCTCAGGATGACGGACCCCATCTTTGAGCGTCTGCTGGCTATGCTGACCCCCTATATCAGCAGGCAGGATACCTGCATGAGGCAAGCCATCAGTGCGGAGCAGAGGCTAGTTGCCACGTTACGTTATTTGGTGACAGGGAGAAGTCTTCAGGACTTAAAGTTCTCGACAGGCATCTCACCCCAGGCTCTGGGGATCATAATCCCAGAGACCTGTTCTGCTATTATTCAGGTCCTGCAGAAGGAATATATGAAGGTAAGTTTTATCCTTTAACATTACATGATATGTATTAAATGTTTTTGGATGTATTGTAGAACTGTCCTCTTTACCTAATTGCCATGCTTTCAATCTGCTGTGAATGTCCCCTTTCTCTTTGTGAATGCCTATTTTAATAATTTATTGCCCTATACATGCCTAATTTATTTCATTAACCTCCCCACCATGCAATGCTGGGTGCATTTTTATCTCTAGACTATAGTCCATTGAACAATGTATATTGTCTGCTCCATTGTCTTGTTTGTCCCTCCCCCACCCCACTAATGTTTCATCCAGTCAGGTGTGTTTGTTAACATAATTAGAACCCCTCCCCCACCCCACTAATGTTTCATCCAGTCAGGTGTGTTTGTTAACCTAATTAGAACCCCTCCCCCACCCCACTAATGTTTCATCCAGTCAGGTGTGTTTGTTAACCTAATTAGAACCCCTCCCCCACCCCACTAATGTTTCATCCAGTCAGGTGTGTTTGTTAACCTAATTAGAACCCCTCCCCCACATTCAAATGTATCAATGGGCCATCATAGGGGGTGATTAATCTTAATAAGTGTGCCTTATGTTTTTCAACATTTCAATTACAAACACACATATTCATAATATTTGACTGCTGTTGTTTACTAATGTTTTGGTGTAATCTGAACTTAAATTTTTGTTATTAAAGTCCTTATCTTTTTTTTTTGCACTCCACAGTTTCCTACAAGTCCACAGGAATGGCAGACTGTGGCCTCCCAGTTCGCTGACCGTTGGGACTTTCCCAACTGTGTCGGGGCGATTGACGGGAAACATGTCCGGATTGTGCCACCACCGCATTCGGGGTCTTATTTCTTTAACTACAAGGGGTTCCATAGTGTAGTTTTGATGGCGGTGGTCTCGGCACATTTGGAGTTTATGTTTGTGGATGTGGGGAAGAACGGCCGGATGTCTGATGGAGGAGTCTTTGCACAGACCGAGCTGTGCCATCGTCTCCAGACCGGTGGCCTGGAATTGCCACCTGATGACGATAATGTGGATGGACTACCCTCAGTTTTTATTGCTGATGAAGCATTTGCTCTCTGTGAGAACTTGATGAGGCCGTTCCCCCAAAGGACACTCACCCCTGAGAGGAGGGTATTTAATTATCGGCTGGCCAGAGCAAGAAGGGTTGTGGAGAATGCCTTTGGTATTCTGGCCAGCCGGTTCCGTATCTTCCTTACGGCTATTAATTTGGCGGACTATAAAATCAACCATGTCATCCTTGCTTGCTGCATCTTGCATAACTTTTTAAGGAGACATTCAGCCACATATCTATCCTCTGTTGGGCCTGAGCCCAGACTGGAAGAGTCTACTAGCACTTTAACAGGCCTAGAAATTGGGCGTATTGGCTTGGCCCCCCGAACCACACGTCAAGTGCGTGACCGTTATGTCAATTATTTTAATGGTCGGGGGGCCATTGCTATTCAGCAACAGCTGTAAGTTTAGATCCTAAATCAAAACGAAAATTGTTTTATCTAAATATCTTGTTTTTCTTGTTGTTTACCTTTAAGTTATGTCTGTCTCCTAGTGCACTTGTAGTAGTGTCAAGTGCGTTTCGCTTTAGTTAATCAGGCCCACAAAAACAACCCCTAAATTTTTACTTCAAGAAACAGCCACACACATTGTATAGGGTAAAAAATTTTACTTGGTGCACATTGAAAGGTGCATTTTTTACCATATGTTTTTTTTTTTTTTTTTTTTTTATAATTTTATTTCAAAAATATTTTACGTTGTGTAAAAAAATACTATTTTATTAAATTATTAAAGCCATTTTTTATCTAAAATATAGACCTTTATCTAACAAGATTTACATACACAACAGTGTTTTTAGAAACAAAAATTAGAATATAAATGAACTTACAAAGTTCAACAATATTTCAAGAACGGTGCATGTAATGTCACCCTTGGAAATTGTTCATTTATAAGATGCTCAAAATTGACCTTTAAGAAAGGGTCAAGTCAACATGTGCTATCTCCTATCATGGGAGAGCAATGTACGTGTTTTGTGTGTGCAAACCCATTTTTGGTTCCTCTCACCAACAAAGAATTTTCAGGATGAAGGGTTTGCAAACACAAAACAAGTACATTGCTAACCCATGATGGAAGATAGCACATGATGACACACCGTGTGCATCACACACTTTAAATTTGGGTATACCCCCAAAAACTTCAAAAAATTTGTGTTAACAAAATAACTTCACAAGGAAATGAAGAACATGATTGATGTTTTTAGGCCAAACGTGATTATATTCGGCCCAAAACATCAATCATGTTCTTCATTTCCTGTTGCATGGAGTCCAGGCGAAGTTTCATGCTGTGAATTTGTTCACGCATTTGATCTATGTGGCCATTCCACAGCATAATCTGGCCAATTAATCTTTGCGCACTGTCTGTGGTGAAGTGCTCTGCCGCTTGGCCTTCCACAACCAGAAACTCACCTAAAACGAGTGAATAAAAACAAGGTTTACAATATGCACGCCAAAATACAGTAAAACTGAAGCTGGGGTGTCAGTCACTCACTTGGTGGGCTTGAAACCTCGCACACTTCCTCCACCTCTCCTTCCTCAAGGTCGTCGGGTGGGCGTGGTCTTGGGCTGGGGCTTGGGGTAGGTTCGGCCTCAGGCTGGTGACTTGGGGGGGTCCTGAGATCCTTGGACTGTTGTCTGAGTCTTTTCTCCCCTATGAGATTAGAAAAAAAGGTATATAGTTAAAAAACACTGATCTTTTATGTTTTAATAAATAAAGTAGAACGTTGTTTAATTTTTTTTGTAAATTTTCACAGATGCTGACACCTCAATGATCTCCTATGTGTATTACCCCTCAAAAATTTCGTTATGGTCACATAGTACACTAGAAAATGCATTTCCTTTGCAAAATGCGTGGGAAAGCAGAATAGCTACATGGCTAAAATGACCGCCATCAAAACTGCCCCATCATATTCCTATATTATAAATCAGTACATGGTGTGTCTGTCCCCTCCCCCGGGCTCTGTAATCAGAGCTGAGATGCTCCAGCCACCTCCCCCCTGTGTATAACAGAAGCTTGGGTAACCATGGCAACAAAACAAACACAGTACACTCTGATTAATGTCTAAAATGTCAGGAAATGACCTCTAAACAAAAAGGTTTTTCTCCAAAATTAAAAAAAATATCAAACAGAAAGGATATAGCCAGATAGATGAATATTTAGTGAACATTGTAAAGTTTGTTTGGTGTCTCTAGGTGAAAGTATGAAGGACCGGAAACTTTTGGGAACGGAAGAAGAATTTGAGGATTTCAAGCATGCTCCCATTGAATTCAATGTTGAAAAAAGTTAATAAAAAATTATTATTTAATAAAGTATAAATGTTATTAACAAATTTTAAAATGACCACACATCAGCTAAAAGAGACGAACATTTTAATAGTTGAATGGTTTTAATAGCTGAAAGTATGCAGAAGTTACGCAGAGCCAAAAAACGTACGGAAGAAAAGTCTAAAAATTTAGACAAAAATAAAATCGAAGAACAATAGTGGGACTGCTAAATCATTCCCAACAACTATAGTGCTCGTGAGTCCAGATGTGGAAACAGCTGCTGTGTCCTGTCCCTACATTACACTGAATCATTTTGGATGAAGCATTATATTTTCAAACACATCTACACCACATCAACTCATTGTGGGAATTCGCAAAATTATCAAGCCATAAATGTATATCCAACCCTGTCCCATCGTATTTGGCGAAAAAATAACGTCACTTTATAAAGTATACGATCTATTCCAAAGAACGGTATTTACGAACGATGCAGAAAAACCGCCAAAAATAAGGATCAGCATGCAAGTTCTGTATCTCAATAGTAAAACACAAGTACTTACTTTTTTTCAGCAGCTTCTTTATTCGGAAATATTGCTCTGGCTCACGACTTTTTATGTCAGACCACCGCTTCCGCAATTGTTCTTTGGAACGTTTTGTCCCAAATTTCTCTTCCAGAGCGGTGACCACTGAGGACATTATTTTGTCCTTTCTCAGATTGGGTCGTGTGTACGGTCCTTTTTTGCCATCGTAGTCGTCCCTTCTTAATATGGACACCATCTCCACCATCTCTCCAAAAGCCATGTTGGTGGCCTTATATCTCCTCCGGGATGTGGATGTTTGGGGCTCCGGGCTTTCCTCCGCGCTACTCTCACTTAATCGCTCCGCCATCTTTTGCTATCTACTCCCACTGCGCAACGAAGAGTGAAGGGGCGGGGCCAAATCGTACTTACGAACGTCAGGGGCGGGCGACGCAGGCGGAGCATGACACATGCGCAGTGTATATAAAGCTAGTACGATGGCCTATGTATGTCCGTGCGGAAGTAGCGAGCGGAACAAACGAAGGTAAGATTAAAGTGTGTGTGTGTGTGTGTGTGTGTGTGTTTGTGTGTGTGTGTGTGTGTGTGTGTGTGTGTGTGTTTGTGTGTTTCCCCGTGTGTGTCCCCTAGATTACAACACAAACTAATCCTGAGATTTGGGACTGACATTTTAAGTTTTGATCTTGTGTCTTGTCTTGCAGAAATAATGAATCCCTTTAAAGAGGAAGAGTTTTTGACACATTTCATTGATCTCTATGAGCAGAAGAAAAACCTCTGGGAGGTCAAACACCACCAATATTATAATCGTGATGTTAGGAAGGCAACACTGGGCACACTTTTAGAGTTTGTGAAGACTCGACTCCCCCAGGCAGACCTCAAGTTTGTGGACAGGAAAATAGGTATCTTGCGTAATATGTATAAGCGGGAACACAGAAAAATCCAGGAGTCGCTGAGATCCGGGGCAGCAGCTGACCAAGTTTATGTACCCAAGTTGTGGTATTACCACAAACTGCGATTCCTGGATGAGCAGACCGAAGCCAGGCAATCCCTTTCCACCCTTCCCTCCAGCCTTCCCTCCACCCTTCCCTCCAGCCTTCCCTCCAGCCTTCCCTCCAGCCTTCCATCCACCTCCACCCCAGCTGAGGAGTCCCAGGATGAACTGGGCCTTTTCACCATAGATGAAGTGGATGCGCCCAGTTTCAGCCAGGTATACTTTTTTGGAACATTTTGGGATTGTGTAAATGTTATTAATGATGTTAAGGTGTTAATTTTGAAAGTGCTTCATCAAAAATCACTTCTGCACAAAGAGTAATATGTAGACATATCACTAGACAGTAGTGGCCAAATATATACGTAACTTCAGATCTTGTTGATCATCTGAAATAATGGTGTGGTCAAATAGATAGCCTTTACTATTTTGTGTAATTATCTTTGAAAGTTAAGGAGCTGAAAATTGTGTGTGATTGCATAACAGAAAATTACAACTATGTCCCTTTTTTTACACAGGATGACCTCAGCCAGGAGGAGGCCTTGCCCAGTGGGAGAGAGGAGGAGGCCTTGCCCAGTGGGAGAGAGGAGGAGGCTGTGGCTGGGCCAAGTAGAAGCCGCACGGAGTGCCAGGTGCCTCCCCTCCGCATTCTCCACCAAAGGCCCAGGAGGATGACTGCAACAGAGCAGGAATCCCTAGAGCTCATACGGGAAGCAAGCCGGATCCTGAGTAAACCTCCCAATGTAGAGGAGGCGTATGGCACCTATCTAGCCGGCAGATTACAGGAGTTGGAAAAGGGCCAACGCCTCCTCTGTGAGGGTCTATTTTTCCAGGCTTACCAGAAGGGCTTGAGAGGGGAGCTTACTGCTAACACATATATAGCAGATGAAGCCACTCCTCCTCCTCCTCCTCCTCCTGCCCCAAGTACACCACCAGAGGCACAACCTCCGAGGAAGGCTGCAGAGAAGCGTGGAGGGAAGGCTGCAGAGAAGCGTGGAGGGAAGGCTACACGGAAGAGTCGAAAGTGATTGCCTGGTTTCTGTCTGTTCGGACTGTGCTCCCTGTGCTCCCTATAGTCGCAAGATACCTATTTTCTTGTCCTGAAACTTGATGTGTGTCCTGGGGGACGAAAGGCTTCCCAGATTCTCAAAGTGTGTCCAGTGTTGCCTTCCTAATTTTTGTGTTTATTAGAAAAAAAATTTTGTGTTTACCTTACATTCTTGCCTATGTGTTTGGATTAAAAGACGCCATTTTGTTTGGGAGTAGGCAGGTACAGGTCGAAAAGACTATGGGGTTGATTTTACAAAAGCAAATAGTCTGTGCACTTTGCAGAGGGCAGTTGCCCTCTGCAAGTGCAATTGCTCCAGAGCATCAGAAATTAGTTAAAAGCTTGACTTTGCAAAGAGTACCCAATCCTGTGCAAGTAAAACCAAAAAAAAAACCTTTTTGCTTGCACATGATTGGATGATAGAAGTCAGCAGAGCTGCTTCACATTTAATAAAGCTTGGGAGCAACTGCTCTTGCAGAGGGCAAATGCAATTTCTAAAATGCACAGCCTTTTTACCTTTAGGAAAGCAACCCCTATGTGTGTTTTTGTCAAATAAAAAGAATGTATTTTGATTTTACATGATTTTAGGAATCAATCAGCAGAGCTTCCCCGAATTTAAGCTCTTGCCCTCAGTTTTTATGCGACTGCACTTCCAACAAGTGCACTTGGTGTGCAATTTCTCAAGTGAACGTTTCACTTGATATTCTTAAATGATTTAAAGCCTTTTGTCAAAAACAAGCTCGGGGGAAGCTCTGCTGATTTTTTAGGAAAAACATGTAAAAAAAAAATTAATTGTTTGGGTTTGGGCTTCCTTGCATGTGCCCCTCGGATCCACAGCGAACACACTTCAAAATGCTCTTTATGTGGAATTATATGTATAATGAGCAATTGGAGTGAAAAATGATTTTGCATTTGTTAAATACACCCCCCTATGTCTAATGAACAAGGGACAACAACCTCATTAAGGTTCTTTCAAACAACACAAAATATGAATGTGAATTGTGGTAACTTGAAAATACACACCAAAAATGTGGTTAGCATTTAACACACATTGTAAAATAGCTAAAGTGTTGAAATAAAAAAAAAAAAAAAAAAAAAATTATATTTTACAATTAAAAATTTATGGAGATCTGGCTGTTACAAAATATTATATTAGTCATGGCAGGAGGATAAATCACGAAGAAAGAAGTTTGTGAGAACTCTGTGTGAATATAAAGCAGAAAAACAACTTCATTCCTCTCGCATTATCAATCCTAAAAAAAGGCTGTATTAAAAGACGACAGAAGAGGAATGTGCTAGCTTCAAGACGAAGGCTAGTTTTACCAGACCGAGCGCTTCCGTCTTGTAATTGCTTCAGAGCATGCGTCAGTTTGAGTTCGTCGGACTAGCACACAGACGATCGGTTTGTCCGCTAGAAAGAAGAGTCCGTCGGATAAATTTTAAACAAGTTTCAAATCTAATTCCGTCCAACTTTTGAGAAAACAAAGTCCGCTGGAGCCCACACACATCGAATTGTCCGACGAAATCCAGTCCGCCGGGCAAAGTCCGCCGTAAAGTCCGCTCGTGTGTACGCGGCATAACAGGTTTTCTTCTAAGATCGCCCTGTATTTGGCTCCATCCATCTTCCCATCAACTCTGACCAGCTTCCCTGTCTCTGCTGAAGAAAAGCATCCCCACAACATGATGCTGCCATCACCGTGTTTCACGGTGGGGATGGTGTGTGCAGGGTGATGTGCAGTGTTAGTTTTCCGCCACACATAGTGTTTTGCTTTTAGGCCAAAGAGTTCAATTTTGGTCTCATCTGACCAGAGCACCTTCTTCCACATGTTTGTTGTGTCCCTCACATGGCTTCTCGTAAACTGCAAATGGGACTTCTCATGGTTTTTTTTCACTTTCTTCTTGCCACTCTTCCATAAAGGCCAGATTTGTGGAGTGTACGACTAATAGTTGTCCTGTGGACAGATTCTCCCACCTGAGCTGTGGATCTCTGCAGCTCCTCCAGAGTTACCATGGGCCACTTGGCTGCTTCTCTGATTAATGCTCTCCTTGCCTGGCCTGTCAGTTTAGGTGGACGGCCATGTCTTGGTGGGTTTGCAGTTGTGCCATACTCTCCATTTTCAGATGAATTGAACAGTGCTCTGTGAGATGTTCAAAGCTTGGGATATTTTTATATAACCTAACCCTGCTTTAAACTTCTCTACAACTTTATCCCTGACCAGTCTGGTGTGTTCCCTGGCCTTCATGATGCTGTTTGTTCACTAAGGTTCTTTAACAAACCTCCAAGGGCTTCAACAACAGCTGTATTTATACTGAGATTAAATTACACACAGGTGGACTCTATTCAATAATTAGGTGACTTCTGAAGGCAATTGGTTCCGCTAGATTTTAGTTAGGGGTATCAGAGTAAAGGGGGCTGAATACAAATGCACACCACACTTTTCAGATATTTATTTGTAAAAAAAAAAAATTAAAAATATTGATCATTTTCCTTTCACTTCACAATTATATGCCACTTTGTGTTGGTCTATTACATAAAATCCCAATAAAATAAATTTTCGATTTTGGTTGTAACATGACAAAATGTGCAAAATTTCAAGGGGTGTGAATACTTTTTGAAGGCACTATATGTGACACTTGTGCTGTTGGTCTATACTCACCACCTTCCTTACATTTACCTTTGTGAGTGCATTTTACTCCTGTTTTTACTAATACATTTGTGCATTATACAGTATACTACACTGTGGAGAATTCTGTGCTGATTTTTTATTTTTGATTTTACGTGAAAGTTTTCCTTGGAGCTCCCACTCATCTCTCTTTGAGCTGTCTGCAACCTGCAATGTTCACTGTATCTGAAGCTACAGTCTATTTTTGCCTAACTATAGGACTACCTTTGCCTTACACAACACACATATTAATATATATTTTATTAATTATTATTTGATTTTATTCTATTTTATTGCCCTAATCTTGCTGGAATATCACAAATATATTGTTTGTCTTTTAAAGAAAGATGCGGTACCTTTCATTCTCATCGGTACTGGGTAATGGAAACATTGAATTCAATTACTTGCAACAGCAGCACTTCACAGGGCGTCATGTATGAAATGGCCCAAATGTTAAACTAAGGAAGTTGTTTACCAATGCATTGCGAACCCCAATACTCTTCAAAATTCAGGAACTCAAAGCAATCATCTGACTGCAGAAAACCTTTCTGATTTAATTAATCTGAAAGTTAAAGCAGAACTAAACGTGTCAACAGGGTTGACACGTTTAGTTCTGCTTGTCAAATGTCATTTTTGCAAGGAGGAAGGTAAGAAGACTTTAAAAGAAGAGACATATTGGGGAGTTTAAAAATCAATATAGGACACTATTCTGACAGCATGGCCCCTTTAAAATAGGCTGAACCTAATTCAGGAAAGCCTTACAATGGCCATTGACAGGAATCTCCCGACCAGCAGCTGAATGGGGCTGAGGGTTGCATCATTGGTTGCTAGGATGCTGTCGTCTGTACAGCCGATGGCATCTTAGCAACCAGTTATGCTGTGCTACTGGGGCTGAACATTCATCGAGGACAGAAGTGTCTGCGGTACAGATACTCTGACCTTAGGGCCGCCAAGTACAATGCATCTGATTAATTCATGTACCTGTCTCCAACAGAAACAGAGCTTTGTCACAGGCACCAACATCTGTTTTGAGGAGGTACAACAGAACTCTGAAGATTATTGTAAACACTTTTTATGAATTCCCCAGATACTGCGAATCATAAAGAGTATTAAAGACATAGTTCCCAAATGTCCCTGTTTTCACATATCTTTGCAGCCGGTCCAGTGCGTTTTGGCCAAAAATGCTGTGCGTCTTTTGGTCCATTTCAGATCCGCATTCAGCCCAAAATTTGGGCTGAAAACGGACCTGAAACAGTGAAACAGCACGCACCGGACCCCTGCTGTGAGCCGCATGTAACTCATATATGAACCCAGTGTTAAGGAATAGTAGTGTTAAAAAAAAGCACTTATGGGTTTAACCACTTGTCAACCAGCCACCGCAGTTTTCCTGCGGCAGAATGGCACGGCTGGGCGAAGCGACGTTATGTTACGTCGCTTCGCCCTGTGGCCACTAGGGGCATGCACGCACGCCCGCTGCACGCCCCCCGATCTGATGCGAGTGCCCGGCGGTCACGATCACCGCTGGGCTCCCGCGATCGCCGCTGAGACACGGAGAACCGGGATCTGTGTTCTCTGAGGGGAGAAGTGACAGATCGTCTGTTCATACAGGGTATGAACAGCGATCTATCTCTTCCCCTACACAGTCCTCTCCCCCCTTCAGTTAGAAACACAAACAGCGAACACAATTAACCCCTTGATCGCCCCCTAGTGTTAATCCCTTCACTGCCAGTGACATTTTTACAGTAATCAATGCATTTTTATAGCACTGATCGCTGTATTAATGCCAATGGTCCCAAAAATGTGTCAAAATTGTCCGATGTATCCGCCATTATGTCGCAGTCCCGATAAAAATTGCTGATCGCCGCCATTACTAGTAAAAAAAAAAATATTAATAAAAATGCCATAAAACTATCTCCTATTTTGTAGACGCTATAACTTTTGTGCAAACCAATCAATATACGCTTATTGCAATTTTTTTACCAAAAATATGTAGAATACATATCGGCCTCAACTGAGGAAAAAAATAGTTTTTTTTATATATTTTTGGGGGGTATCTGTTATAGCAAAAAGTAAAAAACATTGTGTTTTTTTCAAAATGGTCGCTCTTTTTTTGTTTATAGCGCAAAAAATAAAAACCGCAGAGGTAATAAAATACCACCAAAAGAAAGCTCTATTTGTGGGAAAAAAAGGACGTCAATTTTGTTTGGGTGTAACATCGCACGACCACGCAATTGTCAGTTAAATGCCCGGCATATGTAACTGTGAATATGAACCAGCAAATTGTGCAAATAAAGGCAAGTGTGCAAAAAAGTGTGCATAAATAGCTGTAAATATGAAACAGCAAGAGTGCAATAAAGTCCAAGTCAGGAGAGCTGGAAAGAGTCTATTCCACTTAGGATCATAGAGGACCACTGATGTCCATTAAAGGAGTCACCGTCACGTGTGCATCCACCGCCCAGGGGAAAGGATAAATACTCTTGGACTCAGATGCCAGCAGCACTGGGTCAAACAGGCATAGAGGTAAAATATTTCCAGGAAGATGGTCATGAGGGAATGGTCCTCAAGAATCAGACACCATATCTCTCCGACAAACCAGCCTTCTTAATTGGTCATGAAATCCTATACTCAAGGAGAAACAAGAGACCTCCACATAGTGTTAAACCGTGTCATATGAGGTTTATTTTAAAGGTTAAACACTAATGCCCCGTACACACGGTCGGACTTTGTTCGGACATTCCGACAACAAATTCCTAGGATTTTTTCCGACGGATGTTGGCTCAAACTTGTTTTGCCTACACACGGTCGCACAAAATTGTCGGAATTTCCGATCGACAACCACGCGGTCACGTACACCCCGTTCTAAACGCGGTGACGTAAAACACGTACGTCGGGACTATAAACGGGGCAGTGGCCAATAGCTTTCATCCCTTTATTTATTCTGAGCATGCGTGGCACTTTGTCCGTCGGATTTGTGTACACACGATCGGAATTTCCGACAATGGATTTTGTTGTCGGAAAATTTTATATCCTGCTCTCAAACTTTGTGGGTCGGAAAATCCGATGGAAAATGTGTGATGGAGCCTACACACGGTCCGAATTTCCGACAACAAAGTCCTATCACACATTTTCCGTCGGAAAATCCGACCGTGTGTACGGGGCATTACAGCAACTCGGAAGTGACAGACATATCATCACAATATATCTGAGTCCAAAAAGGTGATCACCCAAACATTCAAGGGCACAATGACAAGAAGAAGCCTCCAGCAGACCCAAACATGATATTCAACCTGTGTAGCAGCAAGTAGCACCTAAAAACATGTGGCTTTGGAAAATGCCTGGGAGTTTTAGAAGCAATTTTTCAGAGAGAACATTTCTGCAAATTATCATCCACAGTTTTTTAATGGGAAAGTAAAATAACCCACAGTGAAAAAAGAATTCCTTTCCTATAGATGATTCTGAGGCCACACTAATATATTTTTCATTGTTAAACAACATTATTAATTGTAAGGATCAAAAAAACTGTGAATATTGTATTATGATGCTTACAAAACCACAAACATCTAAGTGTACTTTGGCCAACCGCAGAATAATTGACTGACCATATAGCGGTCTGTATGCACTTATTTTTATAGATGTAATCTCTGGAAGTAAGGATGACACAACATAAATTGTAAAAGGAAAAGCACATATACATCACTCGTAAACAGGTCACACAGCCTGATCACTACTACGTATCCTCAATAGAACTCTGCTAGAAGTGCACTGCTATTATGTTAGGTCTAGTTAAAGGCTCTCATATTACAAACTTTATGTTTCTGGCTGTACCATATGTAAAGGGCTTCAGTCATTATTTATGACAATTGTCTTGTTCTTGGAAATGTCTGTGCTACTCAATGGGAATTAGGACCCTCTGGGAATCCAGTTACAATCACCTGGACTTCATATCAACAGGCCATATGTCTTTAAAGAAAAACTAAATAAAAGCCTCCATTTAGCAGGTTTTGAAGCTGAATCCCTCCCTGGTAATCTCTTCCCTATAAAATGATTTCTTTTTTTTTTTACAGAGTTTTAGTATCATTACTCTTCCTTTAAATTGTTACAATACTTACTTACAATCTGCTTGAATTACATTACTTTATAGATTGGAGTCTCAGGCAAACAGCTCTGGGATTTAAATAACGCTGCCAGGTTGGTGACCTGACCCTTCTAAGCTGCAGTTAGGCGATATGCTTAAAGTGGTTCCAAAGGCAGAAGGATTTTTACCTTAATGCATTAAGAAAAAAAACCTTTTGCAAGCAGCCCCCCCCCCCCCCCCCCACCAGGCCCTTCCAGATACTTACCTGAGCTTGATCTCAATCCAGCGATGTGCAGGAGAGCAGAGGCTATCTTGGTTCTCTCTTTCCTCATTGGCTTAGACACAGCAGTGGGAGCCATTGGCTCCTGCTGTTGTTAATCACAGCCAGTGAGGAGGAGGCGGTGGGTGGATTCGAGCCACACTCTGTGTCTTATAGACACACAGACCTGGTTCGGGAGTGAGCATGCATGAGTGCCCCCATAGCAAGCTGCTTGCTATCGGGGGCACTCGGCAGGGGAGAGTTGGCAGTAGCGCCAGCTGGGGACCCAAGAAGAGGAGAAATGGTGCTGCTCTTTGCAAAACCTTTGCACAGAACAGGTAAGTATAACAGTTTAGTTACGGTATTTTGTAAAAATAAAAAGTGAGCCTTTAGAATCACTTTAATCACATCCCTGTCCCTCAGTCTGTGACTGGAAAGTGCAGTAACAGCAGGAGATCATCTCTTTGCTCTCTCCTTCTGTCAGATTCCTTACCAAAAATTTGTATTTTAAAAATAGACAAAGGCATACAGTATGAGCTTGGTAGCACTGCACATGTAGTCATATTGAATTAAACCAGAATACTGGTTTACAGAAGCTGGTAAAGGCAAATTAAATGCCATGAGCAGAAATGTATGATAATCTAACACAATTTTCATGGGACATAGGACAGGAGACGAGATGATGTCATTAGAGTTGCCACAAGAGCACAGCGTTGAACTCAAGAACAAGTTTGAAGATATAGGCCACAAAATAGTTGTCGGACGGTTAATTTGGTCAAAGGTAGAAGGTACTACAAACCTATCTTTAAGTGGAGAAATTAGATTGAAAGGAGAAGTCCAGAAAGGAACTGAGTGATCAGTTCCAATCACTCACTGTGTTCTTTTAGAAAAGGTAGGGGCTGGTAAATGAAATTTACCAGCCCCTTTTCCTGGCCTACATCCCGAAGATCCCCCCAGTCAGCGGGAGAGCAGAGGAGGGAAGTTGGCAGCGCTGTGGGGGGGGGGGAACACCGTTATTTATTATCTCTTGAATTATTTTTCCCACTATGGGTGTGAGTGGGGCCTAAGTTTTACCTAAGGCCTCACAAAGCCTAGAGCCGCCTCTGGTTGCAGATGGGAAGTCATAGATCTTGCACAGGCCCTAGTGTTGTAAAGCTAGTCACAGGTATGACCAAGACAGGGTGTCAAACGCTTTGCATATATTTAGTGAAAGCAACATTAATTCTTAGGTTCATTAGCAGGCAAAATAGCTGAAAAGGATAGTCTGACAAATGTAACACTTGGCGACAAGGAACAAAATCCACCTGGTCCCTATGTACAAGGTTGTTGGGGAGGGAGTTCAAACATTGAGAGTCTAGTGAGAATTTTTACATCTACATTCAGTAGTAAAACTGGACAAAAATTGGCCCAGGATTGAGTATCTTTGCCAGGTTTTGGAAGCATGATGATATTAGCTTTCAGCATATTAGAAAAAATTTGACCCTGTCAGCTGTTTTTTTTTAATCAGAATATAGCACACCTGATTGGCTTGCAGTACTGATCTTCCCATTCCAAGTCTTATTGCTGTTGTACAGGGGATAACTGGAAGCTAATACCCAGCTATTTATATTTAAAAAATATTTAGTATAATCAAATACACATCTACTGCATACAGTAAATACTAATTAATCAATGTGTTTTAATATCTGTTTGGACTGCAGTTTATAAAAAATAGTTATAAAAAAGTGTGCAAAATGCAAATAAGGAGTTTAAAATCCTATTTAGTAAATAGGCTATAGTGATAAGGTAATTTGCAGATATCAAATATGGCACACACTGTAGCTTAGGTTTATCACTTTAATAGCAACATGTTCCTGAAAGTTATATAAAGAATATGCTACTTGTTTAAAAGCCAGCGCCTGGGGGTTGCCTTGAAAGAGGAGGTAGAACCCAAGTATAGTCTACGTTTTGTCTCCATTCAAATTAACCAGAAATGGGTAGAGAAGCAGCAAACTGTGGTTAGTGAAGTTTCCTTGCACAATGGTCATGCTGCAAGATAAAAGTACTACAAAAAACACAGAGCGCAGTTTGAATACCTGCCGGAGTGTGACGCAGAATTAATCACTTTAGATTATCATGTGTCGATCCTTACTAGGATCAAAGATTGGTTCCATCATACCCAACCAAAATTATTGGTTCAAATCGTACAGTCCTCGACCACACTTGGTCTACATGCTCTACCATGGATAATACCACTAGCTCTATTGTGGCCTATGGGATAGAATAGTCTCAACTTTAAAAGTCTCTGCATATGTAGGCCCTATGACTCCATTGTTTGGTGACCCATCCTTACCCCCAGCTGTTTATAGATTTTCACTTGAAGCATTGAAAAAAATGACACATCATAGGCTTGCTACAATATTGCCGGTCTGGCAATCATACTTCTAGCCTATTGGAAACTTTCCTGAACATGCACAGATCAGATAGGTGGCTTTAAATTGACAGTCTCTTTTCTCCAGTCACTGCCTGACAGATGAAGCCTAACATTCAGCCCCAAGTCCTTAAAATAGTCTGCAGTTCTCCATCAATACACTCAGTATCGCAGATTTAATCTACATTGTCTGCCCTCTCACACCCAGATCTCCCCGCCTACACAGCTACTTGGGAAAAATAAATTGAATCTCTAAATTGAAACTTAAGACTGGGAGAAAGCATTTATCATTTTGCATAAACTCTCTATAGCCAGTACAATTCAAGAAAAGAATTTAAAATTTCTTATTCGGTGGTATAGATGCCCAGATATCCTAAATAGTTTCTATTCACCTTCCTGATGCCTATGGGCAGTGCCAGAATCCAGGTGGACATATGACTCACATATGAGCTGAATACTCCATAATGAAAAGATTCTGGGAATCTATTTAGAAAATAAATCATAGAGTAACAGGACATCCATACTGAACACTCCATGTAAACCTTTGTTATCTATGTTCTCTGGATCTAGTAAATCCATGAAAAAAGATTTTTGCCATCATTTTCTGACAGCAGCTAGATCAGCTATCTATCCCCCACCATTGGTGATCTTCCCATATATTTACACTAACAGAATAGGTGCTGGAACTGGAGTCTCTTATGGATTTAGAGCCCTTTTTTGCAGCGGAATATGTTAATCTAGACTAGCATACTACTACTTGGGCCTCCAGGACTGTATTCCATAAATTTCAGGTATGGCATCCTCTTGAAAGCAATTCGTGGTTGTCTAGGCCATGGTGGGGGGAAGCAGTGATCGCTCAGTTCTGTGGCTTAGAGTCAGTGAAGGACAGTGATGAGGAACAGCAATGCTGCACCATGGAGTTGAGTACTGTATGTATGTTTTTTGTTTAAACTCATACATCTCCTCTAGTATGAACTGAAGAGAATTGAATTGCCCGCTGTGTTTCCAACTCTGCTGTTGCCATTCTAGCTATTCCTGAACTTCTGACAGATAAAAGAAGCCTCTAACATGTACCAGAGATCAAAATATCAGTGTAGGGTGGACAGATCCTTTTAATCCCATGCACAAATGCACAGCATATATATATATATATATATATATATATATATATATATATATATATATATATATATATATATATATATATATATATATATATATATATATATATATATATATATATATATATATATATATATTAGAGGTCAATCTAATTTACACTTACAGTACCAAAGCTCTTGGATGGCACATGTGTTGGGCACTGACATAAATGTACCAACACAAGAGCTAGACAAATTTGCTTATGAAGTAATATTCAATTTTCGTGTGTGCAGTTAGGTGCATTTGGTAACGAGTTACCGTATTTATCGGCGTATAACACGCACATTCATTTTAAGTGGGAAGTTTCAGGAAAAAAACATAAATTTTAAATAAGGAACTTTGAAGCAAAATAAGGGTCAGTGCCCAGCTGCAGCCTCACCATTGCCATCAATGCAGCCTGATCAATGCCCATCTGCAGCCTCACAAGTGCCATCAATGCAGCCTCATTAGTCTACATCAATGCAGCCTCACCATTGCCATCAATGTAGCAGCCTCATCATTGCCATCAATGCAGAAGCTTCACCATTGCCATCAATGCATCAGCCTCACCATTACCTTCAATGCAGCAGTCTCGCCAATGCCATCAGTGCAGACTGATCGATGCCCATCTGCAGCCTAGAGGATACAGGGAGGGGGCGGGACGAGCGCCGACAGATTACATACAGTGAGAATCTCCTATGATAGACAGACCAGTAGTCCAATGGCAGCCCAGGAGACTTCTTATTACAGAGGCCGCCAAGTAAACAGAAGATTCTAACTGTATGTAACCTGACGGCGCTCATCCCACCCCCTCCCTGTCCCCTCCGAGGCAGCTAAAATTGAAGTATTGGCGTATAACATGCACGCGCTATTTGCACCCGATTTTCATGGTGAAAAAGTGAGTGTTATACGCCAATAAATACAGTATATGCTTTAGGCAAAGTTATGCCTAGTACACACGGGCCGAATGTCAGGAGACAGCGAGCAATTCAATAAAAAACAGTTGACATTCGGTCCGTGTGTATGCCAGCTGGTCCTACAGAAGCCGGACAAGCATGCTGGAAAACCAGTAGCCGACCAGCTGACCGGAGTGTTCTGGGGGCCGTCCCCATGTCAGAACACAACTCAGCGGGGGAGATCACTGTGCTAACAGTGGCTCCGACCGGAGCTATCAGTTTTTTTTTCGTTCAAAAAAAGAATAAAAATATTAGTGTGTACCAGGCTTGAAGGGGTTGTAAACTCTCTAGGTTTTTCACCCTAATGCATTCTATGCATTAAGGTGAAAAACCTCCTGTCATGCATCAGCCCCCCCCCCCGAGCCCCGCTTTTGCTTACCGGAGCCCCGTAATTCCTGCGATGGGAATGAGCACACCAGCTCCAGTCGGTGTCTCATGTCCTGATTGGATAGATTGATAGCAGCCATTGGCTCCCGCTGCTGTTAATTAAATCCAATGACATGGGCGCCGGGAGGGTGGGTCCGAGTTCTGCTGTCTGTGTCAATAGACGCAGCAGCAGGACTCGAGAGCACGCCTGCATGGATGTCCGAAGTACAGCGCTTCTTCAACGGGCACTTGAGAAGGGTAGGAGCCACCAGCTCCACTGAGGGACCCCAGAAGAGGAGGATCAGGGCCACTCTGTGCAAAACCAACTTCACAGAGGAGGTATGATATGTTTGTTATTAAAAAAAAACAAGGAGGGTTAGTAACCCTTTAAAAAGAAACATTGAGGCTAATTTTGACTATTGTGGGTACAGGAGCGTGTGTAAATCCCAAAGCCAGGTGCCATTAATTTTCAATGCTACTCCCACATATCCGAAAACGCAATGCCTTTTCGGGTGTGAAAAACCGCATGGTGGCTGACCTGACAGTGTGTCTTGGAAAAAAGATTGGGGAACTTTTTTCTGCAATTCCCGAAGGTACAGAAGCCTATTCAAATGAATGGTCTGCTGTGCCTACGTAAATGCGGCACGCAGGACCGGCAAGAGTGTGAACCTAGACTTAGGGTTCTTTCACATCATACTGCACATAAAAACTCTATGAAGTACACCAAAAATGTATGTGCATTTAACATGCATTTTCATGCACATCGTGTTGTAATTGGTTATATTTTTATACGCATTTGCATTCTTTTTCAGATTATTTGCTGAGAATGGACAGGTCCCTGGAAGGGTCAAAATGATAACAATAATTTATTATTCATATTTTTTACTTTCAGTTGCATTGGGTTACATTTACATGCATTCATGTTTGCTGCCTTGTATTAAAATGCATCAGGTTGCATTATAACGCAACGTACTGCAACACACCTGTGCATGACATTGAGCTGTGAACAAGACACATAGAAACCATGTGCCTTTTCAGTAACCCACGTTGATCCAGTGCAGGAAAACACAGGTCACTGCACAGGCTTTAAATGAGGCCCTTTCAGTATGCATTTTCATGCATTATCAACTATCATGCATTTTCACTCACTCCCATCCCATCAATATAACACATCAACAAAAGACAACATGCCTAGTACACATGGGCTGAATGTTAGGCGGCATCAGCCGGTTCAATAGAAACCGGCCAACATTCGGCCCGTGGTGTGATGCTGCATGACTGAAAAAGGTCTGCCGACTGGCTCCCGATCAACGCTCTCAGCCAATGGCTGAAACCGCTGACCAGCGCAGCAGGGGAGATCACTGTACTAGCATCGGATTGTTAGTACAGCGGCTCTAACCTGAGCTGCCAGGTTTTTTTTTGTTCAACCCAGCAAAAAAAAATTAGAGTGTGTACGAGAATTTAGACAGATGTGAAATGACATTGTTTAAAACAATGGTTACCCTGTGCATATACACTGTCAGGCGTTGATGTGCAACAGACAGGTGTGAATGGGCCCATGGTGGGGGTGGGTTTATCCCATGACAGGTCATCTTTATATACACCTGACAAAACTTTTGCTGGTCTCACACCTGCAAATTTTGTTTGGAAGAGAATGTATAAAAAACGCTCACCGAATCGATGATGACTTCATGGACTCAACTAGTTTCAAACAACTTTTTTTTCCCTCAGTTTAAGCCGATATGTATTCTTCTACATATTTTACAATGATCAGTGCTTTAAAAATGCATTGATTACTGTGTAAATGACACTGGCAGTGAAGGGGTTAACCACTAGGGGGCAATGAAGGGGTTACGTGTGTCCTAGGGAGTGATTCTAACTGTGGGGGGGGCTTGAAGTCACATGACAGCGATCACTGCTCTCGATGACAGGGAGCGGTGATCTCTGTCATGACACAAGCCAAACGGGGAAATACTTTGTTTACCTAGGCACTTCCCTGTTCTGAGGCTCGGTGACACGATCGCCGGGAGACTGGCAGACATCGAATCCGCCGGTCCCGCGGGCATGGTCACGCTGTACACGGTGGGCGCCTGCTATTCCCGCCTCTTAAAGGGGACATACAGGTACGCCCATTTGCCCACCGCTACCATTGTGCCGACGTATATTGTCTTGCAGCGGTCAGCAAGTGGTTAATGAATACAAGGCCTGCTTGGATTGGCTGAGTCAGAGAGAGGCGGGCTGATGATGTTACAACCTTTGCCAATCCGAGCAGGCTTTGTATTCATTAATAGAATACATCGCTCGCTGTGATTGGCTCAGCGTGGTATACCGTATGTATACTGTATACTGTATGTAGCCGAAGCTACCATACATACAGTATTACCGCACATCCATTGGGCTGATAGATTACTGGGTGTAAACAAAATGGCTGATAGACAAGACCCCATCATGGCTCCAGCAAGAAGGAAATATGAAGCCAGTTTCAATCTGAAAGTTGTAAACTTTGCCACGGAACATAATACCTGTGCTGCTGCAAGACAATATGGAGTAACAGAAAAGATGGTCCGAGACTGGAAAGCAAATGAAGATGCATTAAAGAGTATGCCAAGGAGTAAGTGTGCATTAAGAAGAGGCACCCCACATTGGCCAGAACTCAAAAATCACGCAGCAGACATGGTGCATGAACATCGTCAAAATGGTTATGTAGTGACATGAAACAACATTAGATCCATATGTTGACCCTCTTACAAATGTATCACACGATGTCATTGATTGGACTTATGATGCCAGAGGATGAACATGATGAGGATTTTGAAGAATTTGAAGTACCGGTAAGTCATAACCATTCTAATTAAAATTATTTAAATCAAATCTGATGTTTTTAAATGGTGTTGCCTCGGAAGGGGGGTAGTCTTATACGGCGAGTATAGCCTAAAACCTATGTTTTAACTGGAAAATTAGGGTGTCGTCTTATACGCCCAGTCGCCTTGTAAGCTGTCAAATATGGTAATTATTTTTAAAGAATACATATCTAGTTGAAATTTAAAATAAGGCAACTTGATGAGCATAAGATTAATAACACTGAGTCTTTCACTTTTACTTCTCTAGCCAACTAAAAAACAAAAAGATCATAAAAAAACGCCCTGACTTCTCTATAAAGATAGGTTATCTTGTTTCATATTTTTATTTTTTTATTGAAATACCATCATAAAAAGATAAAGAACAGGTCACACAACAGCATCTTTCCGAGGACACGTTTTATTTTTCATTCACTGCGGAAGGTGCCAAAACAACAGCATTCAGTACTATTTACATAAGAGTACATTGATAGGACCGAGAGAGATTAGGAGTTCAGTATACAAGCACTAGAACTGCTATATAAAAATCATGTGTACATTTTTAGACTCTGTTTAATGATTCAGTTCTTTGGTCACAGCAAACACATTCATTTTATAACATCAGTATTGTAATAACAATATAAACAATAGTTATTTTTAACAATCCGAGTGCCGCCTGTCTGCTGGCCATCTCTTACCACAACTTCCTGGATTCCTTGCATGCTTTGCAGTTTCTCTTCTGCTGTTTACTTTCAATTTCTAAGGACTACATATCCCATGGTACCTTGCTGCCTGCAAGCAAGCAGTGATTCCTGTGCTGACTCTGCCTCCTGAGATTCCACCTCTCAGCACCTCTGTAGATCAGAAGGCAGGCTCTGTGAAATGTGTGACACAGCAGTGCTTACTCACAGGATAGAGTGAATATATGGCACAGAATTCAAGGAAGTAAATGTGTGGGGGTCGTCACAAAGCGAGTTAATGGGCTTCAAAATCTCTCACATTAATAGGAGTAGGCTGGAAATAATTGTAAGACAACGGTCAAGCGATGCTGTACCCAAACAAAAACTTTCTTTTGGTGGTATTTGCTCAAACCTGTGGTTTTTATTTTTTGGGCTATAAACAAAAAAAGCAACAATTTTGAAAAACAAACAAACAATATTTTTTACTTTTTGCTATAATAAATATCCTCAAAAATGTTTTTAAAAAACAAATTTCTTCCTCAGTTTAGGCCAATATATATCCTTCTACATATGTTTGGTTAAAAAAAAATCGCAATAAGCGTATATTTATTGGTTTGCACAAAAGTTATAGCGTCTACAATCTATGGGAAAGATTTATGGCATGTTTATTATTATTTTTTTTTTTTTACTAGTAATGGCGGTGATCTGCCATTTTTAGCGGTACTGAGACATTGCGGCGGACAGATTAGACACTTTTGACACAATTTTGGGACCATTGACATTTATACAGCGATCAGTACTATAAAAATGCACTGTTTACTGTGTAAATGGCACTGGTAGTGAAGGGGTTAACACTAGGGGGCGCTCAAGGGGTTAAATATGTGTTCCCTGGGTGTGTTATAACTGTGAGGGGATAGGACTGACTAGAGGAAGAGACATATTGTTTTTCCTACTTGGTAGGAACAAACGATATGTCTTTTCTCTCCTGACAGAACAGGGATTTGTGTGCCTACACACACAAATCCCTCTTCCTGCTCTTGTGCACGTGAACGCGCGTGGCTGGCGGTGATCGTGCCCACCGTGCACACGCATCGGGTTCCTAGCCGTGCAGCAGGCGTGTGCACCTGCTATCGCCCTTAAGGGTACAGACGTACCCATACGGCGATTTGCAGGAACGAACCACTTTGCCGACGTATATCGCGTGAGCCAGTTGGTATGTGGTTAATGGTCATTGCACCCTTAAAAACCACCTAATTTTGACCTCCCTCATGTTTAAAGATGTAGACATTTTCCACTAGTATCCCAATCGGCAGAGTCGCATCCAGCATACTTTGACCTTAAAGTGGTTGTTAACCCACTGTTATAACGTTATATAATCCTGTTTGTTTCCTAATGAAAGGTGTTCCTGTGTGTGTGTTTTCTAAAAAAAAACAAAATGCCAGCTATACCTTATTTTGGAGCGCTGCTCGGTACTCACTTGACCGGCTGTCTCTCTCCCCATCTGACAACTGCAGCGATCGGGGCTGGCGTCTCTTGGGATGAGAGGAGGAAAGAGCCGGCCAGTCACGTGAGCACCAAATGACACTCGGAAATAAGGTATAGCTGGTATTTTTTTTATAAAACACACACACAGGAGCACTTGATATCAGAAAACAAACAGGATTATATAAGACAATAAAAGTAATTTCAGCAGCAGGAGGGGAGGGGATGGGCACTGACACAGAGCTGACAGACAAAGAGGGAAGGGGAAGAGAGGAGGACAGAGGAGAGCTGTGGATGATGGAGGCATGTACAGTGGGGCAAAAAAGTATTTAGTCAGCCACCAATTGTGCAAGTTCTCCCACTTAAAAAGATGAGAGAGGCCTGTAATTGTCATCATGGGTATACCTCAACTATGAGAGACAAAATGTGGAAACAAATCCAGACAATCACATTGTCTGATTTTTGAAAGAATTTATTTGCAAATTATGGTGGAAAATAAGTATTTGGTCAATATCAAAAGTTCATCTCAATACTTTGTTATATATCCTTTGTTGGCAATGACAGAGGTCAAACGTTTTCTGTAAGTCTTCACAAGGTTGTCACACACTGTTGCTGGTATGTTGGCCCATTCCTCCATGCAGATCTCCTCTAGAGCAGTGATGTTTTGGGGCTGTCGCTGGGCAACACAGACTTTCAACTCCCTCCAAAGGTTTTCTATGGGGTTGAGATCTGGAGACTGGCTAGGCCATTCCAGGACCTTGAAATGCTTCTTACGAAGCCACTCCTTCGTTGCCCGGGCGGTGTGTTTGAGATCATTGTCATGCTGAAAGACCCAGCCACGTTTCATCTTCAATACCCTTGCTGTTGGGAGGAGGTTTGCACTCAAAATCTCAAGATACATGGCCCCATTCATTCTTTCATGTACACGGATCAGTCGTCCTGTTCCCTTTGCAGAGAAACAGCCCCAAAGCATGATGTTGCCACCCCCATGCTTCACAGTATGTATGGTGTTCTTTGGTTGCAACTCAGCATTCTCTCTCCTCCAAACACGACGAGTTGTGTTTCTACCAAACAGTTCCACTTTGGTTTCATCTGACTATATGACATTCTCCCAATGATCTTCTGGATCATCCAAATGCTCTCTAGCAAACCTCAGACAGGCCCGGACATGTACTGGCTTAAGCAGGGGGACACGTCTGGCACTGCAGGATCTGAGTCCCTGGCGGCGTAGTGTGTTACTGATGGTAGTCTTTGTTACGTTGGTCCCAGCTCTCTGCAGGTCATTCACTAGGTCCCCCCCACGTGTGGTTCTGGGATTTTTGCTCACCGACCTTGTGATCATTTTGACCCCACGGGGTGAGATCTTGCGTGGAGCCCCAGATCGAGGGAGATTATCAGTGGTCTTGTATGTCTTCCATTTTCTAATTATTGCTCCCACAGTTGATTTCTTCACACCAAGCATGCCTTCCCAGCCTGGTGCAGGTCTACAATTTTGTTTCTGGTGTCCGACAGCTCTTTGGTCTTCACCATAGTGGAGTTTGGAGTGTGACTGTTTGAGGTTGTGGACAGGTGTCTTTTATACTGATAACAAGTTCAAACAGGTGCCATTAATACAGGTAATGAGTGGAGGACAGAGGAGCCTCTTAAAGAAGAAGATACAGGTCTGTGAGAGCCAGAAATCTTGCTTGTTTGTAGGTGACCAAATACTTATTTTCCACCATAATTTGCAAATAAATTCTTTCAAAAATCAGACAATGTGATTGTCTGGATTTGTTTCCACATTTTGTCTCTCATAGTTGAGGTATACCTATGATGACAATTACAGGCCTCTCTCATCTTTTTAAGTGGGAGAACTTGCACAATTGGTGGCTGACTAAATACTTTTTTGCCCCACTGTAAACTGACCACGGTGTCAGGGCTCATAAACCATGATAAACCCGTGATCAGTTTACAGGGGGGTGGGCATAGCCAGGTTTTTCAGGTGATACAGGGGGCCAAATGACACAGCACAGGCACTGTGCTATATAACATGCTTTAAGGGAACATGTCAGAAATGACAAAGGCATTATAAAGTTAATGATCTTGTTACCATAGATATCGCCAGGAAAAACACATGGTAAACATAAACAAGGACGCAGTATTACCATGTACAGTACATGGTAGCTAATGTTTTTTGTTCCTTCTTAGAGGCAGATACAAATTTTGTTTATACTGTTTAATCCACTTAGGGGAACATCAATCATTACAGGATTGGCTTTGTTTGACATACATTAGAGCCTAAAGGAAAAACGTTTAGGCCTCATGCACATGCTTTTCTGAATACCTTTCCTCAGGCAGGAGAAAAGCAGCTTCAAAAAGTGCCTAAAGCCAAGTGTTTAGGCTTTTTCAGGAGTGTCAAGCATTTTGCCGTTTATTCATTTCATCAGTTAGAAGATTAATTTATCCTGGCCATTGAAATGAAGGACAGCTCAAGCACAAAACACGCCTAGCATTTAGGCACATTTAGGCAGGTTTACGTGCATTGGGTGTTTTTTCTGCTCAGACGCTCCTCTCCCGAACATCCAATTTTTTTGTCTGCCTCTAAATGCCTATGGGGGTTATTTACGAAAGGCAAATCCACTTTGCACTATAAGTGCAAAGTGCACATGAAATTGCACTGAAAGTGCACTTGGAAGTGCAGTCTCTGTACATCCAAGGGGGACATGCAAGGAAAATAAAAAACTGCATTTTAGCTTGCACATGATTAGATGATAAAATCAGCAGAGCTTCCCCTCATTTCAGATCTACCCCTCAGATTTACAGTGACTGCACTTCCAAGTGCACTTTCAGTGCAATTTCAAGTGAACTTTGCATTTGTAGTTTGCACTTGTAGTGCAAAGTTGATTTGCCTTTCGTAAAAAAACCCCAATGTGTTCATGGACACATAGGCTGTGTTAGAGGGGCGTTAAGAGTAGTATTGCCACCTCATCCCTTTAAACCCGAACACACATTAATTACACAGGTTCTGTGGCTGATTAAGGTGGTAATTAAACTCACTTGGTGCCTTATCTGTATTTAATTAACCTCAGAACCTTTGTAATTCAATGGTGTTCGGGTTTAAAGGGATGAGGTGGCAACTCTAGTTAAGAGGCAGGAAAAAAAAAAAGTCAAATGCCCTCAAAGCAGCATTTTTGATGCCCAGTGTGGCCTTGGGGTCTGTTTAGATTTATTTGTGTGTCTGCTTGTAGCATTAGCCATGTGTGTTGTCAATGTCATGCATACACATGCACTTCGTTTGACAAGCATTTTTACGCAAGTTGAGGTACGTTTTCAATGTGTTCTTGAATATTCTATAAACAAGGACATCTGACTGGATGAAGTGGAGAGCATGACGTCACCGCCCTGCCTCTCCACCTTGTCCAGTCAGAAAACACTTTGCATTCATTCAGAAGATACAAAGCAACCTCTGAATGGCACCTGTGTTGAGCGGGCAAAATGGAGCAAGACAGCCGCTCAGCATAAAACTAGAGGAGATAACTGTAGTGGTGCCTGTGACGGAGGTGTGGGTGGAACAGAACACATGCGGTGATCAAGAGGTGTTTTAGGGCCCCTGGCCAAAGGGTTCCTTATTATGGGTGGGGCTGAAAAACAGAGTCAGATAAGGGGAAGGCCAAAGGGCAATAATTTCAACACCGTGACAGACATGCAGAAATATAATAGGGTGGCAACACGGCAAATCAAAGGATAAGCCCAGAGGCACAGGGCAGCAATCCAGTACAGCAGGGACTAAGTCACAGGACAACAATCCATGCACAGCGAGTAGCAGGCCACAATTTGGTACAGCCAAGGTTAATCCTAGGGGCATAGGGCAGCAATCTATTGCAGCAGGGACTTAATCCAGGGTCACAGGGCAGCAATTCAGGGACTCACCAGCTAATAGTGGCCTCAGGGGAGGAAGTCCAGGCAGAGTAGAAGGGAAAAGGGAGTCCAGAGGCCCTTTAGAAACCTATCATGGGTCCCCAGAGGATTGTGTGACTTGGCCTCCACTTCAGGGCCAGAAAGGCAGCAGTTGGAGGAAGAGCGGAAGATAGAGTAAAGTCCCAGTGTCCAGAAAGCCACACAAGATCCAGCAGTGCTACAAACTGGGGATACAGGGGGTAAGAAAAAGAAAAATCCAATATTTCTGACCTCCGTTACAGTGCCTAATACAGTGATTTGCAGCTGGCCATAGATATGATATACAGTATTAAAGTACTGTATATACATGTATGGTTTATACCATACCCACAAGTATGCATGGTCCCATGGGTTCAATCTGGACCAATGTAACTATGTAAAAATATCTGTGCATGGAATTCTGTTCATTGTAGTCTCTACTGCACACCCTGAAGCAGGAGAGGGAGGTTGCACAGCACAGAATCATATGACTGCAGTACTTTGGAAATGCAGAAGTGAGAAGTCAGAGATTACATAAATTAGATAATAAATGAGCAGAATTTTTGGCTTTTGCACAGTTGTATTATTTTCTAGGTCACATAAACAGTTCACAAATAGTTATTTTACTATAACTGCAATGTAAACCTACACCTTGTGAATAACCTTCTCGTTATTTGGTGTTGATATTAAAGTTCCCTTTTTCTGCTACATTTTTTGATTTTCTAATGATCAAGTACGACGCCAGCCTAGCTCGGCAGTTGAACAGAAGAGAGATTATTTCCTATCAAACTCTGTTTGCAAACAGCATTTGGTTAGCATGATGTTTGAGGTTTTTGGTTTTCCTGACCAAGATAATTGTGTGGCCAGCAGTCTGAAATGCAATTTCCTTCCTGATTATGTGTGTGCCGTCTATTGCTGTGCTTTCTCACAGATAAATGTGCCTGAAACCAAGCAAATTAATAGAATAATGCAAAACGTGAACAGCTGTTGCCCTTTAGCCTAGCTGATAGCCCGTGGTTACCCCCTTCTGCTCTCCGGTAACAATTTCTTTTTTGAGCATTCATCTTTATTTCCACTCAATAGTTGCCTATTTCAGTAATAAGAGCCAAAGGGCATGTTCATATCCATTGGATTTGCCACTCAGAAAACCATATTTAAAGCAAAGCAACAAGTTTGAACTACAGCCCTCCCTCCTAGCAGCACATGCCTATTTTTCAATAAAGCAGAATTTAACTGGATCTGAGAACCACAAGCCAAAAACACTATTTGATTCAATTTTAATATGCAAAGAAAACTCCCCCATCCATCCATGTCTCCCACCCCCTAGCTGTACCAGCTGCAGCCATTGAGTAAAGGTAGATGATTCATGGAGCATTTACAGTATTTCCTGGGATCCATCTGCCCTTAGCCCAGGCATGCAGGTGGGAGGGTGTGCTTAACCACTTGACCTCCAAAAGATTTACCCCCCTTCATGTCCAGGCCATTTTTTGCGCTATGACACTGCATTACTTTAACTGACAATTGCGTGGTCATGCAATCAACCATGTACCAAAACAAAATGTATGTCCTTTTTTCCCACAAATGGAGCTTTTCTTGGTGGTATTTGATCACCTCTGTGTTTTTTATTTTTTTGCGCTATAAAAAAAAAAAAAAAAACAAGTTTGAAAAAAAAGCCCATATTTTTTACTTTCCTCTATTAACCACTTCAGCCCCGGAAGAATTTAACCCCTTCCTGACCAGAGCACTTTTTGCAATTCGGCACTGCGTCTCTTTAACGGGTGCAACGTGGCTTCCAAACAAAATTGACGTCCTTTTTTTCCCACAAATAGAGCTTTCTTTTGGTGGTATTTGATCACCCCCGCGGTTTTTATTTTTTCACTATAAACAAAAAAAGAGCTACAATTTTGAAAAAAACGCATTATTTTTTACTTTTTGCTATAATAAATATCCCCCAAAAATATATAAAAAAAAAATTTTTTCCTCAGTTTAGGCCGATACGTATTCTTCTACATATTTTTGGTAAAAAAAATTGCAATAAGAGATTATTGATCGGTTTGCGCAAAAGTTATAGCGTTTACAAAATAGGGGGATAGTTTTATGGCATTTTTATTAATAATTTTTTTTTTTTTATGGCGCCGATCAGTGATTTTTATCGCGACTGCGACATTATGGCGGACACATCGGACATTTTTGACACATTTTTGGGACCATTGTCATTTATACAGCAATCAGTGCAATACAAATGTAGCTGTCTTCTGGCTATAGCGCGGGCGGGAATGGTTTAAAGTGAGCTCAAAAAGTCAAAATTTGCTATGTAATTGATAACGATGAATGTTAATTGTGCTAAAGATGTACCCTGAAAAATGTATGGTTTGCTTGAATTCCTCTTGAAAAAAAAGCAGCTACTTCACGATATGTTAGGGTTCCTAGGCACCCTTGTGCCTGCTGTGGGACTAATAGAGGCGCACCATGACAAATGAATGAAATGTAACAAAATGTGCTAACAGTGGGAGGGGCTTAAAATGTGAGCCTGCATAAATTAATATTCTGACCAACTAAATGAATGAACGCCCAAACGCTTGAACATGTCTAAACGTGCCTAAACGTGTTTGAAAAATGCAGATTTAGGCACATGTTTTATGCTGCTTTTCAGGAGAAAGGCTTTCAGAAGATCCTTGTGTATTGCGGGTGGTCCCAATATTGTCCACAATCCCCCGCAGGAAAATAAGGGGGTCTAAGGGTAGTGCAAGTTCCCCTATTATATAGATAGTTTGGGCTAGCTCAGTCCAGTGCCTTTGGATTAGGGGAGAGTCCCACACTACATGAAAGAAGATGCCAATTTCAAGATTTGTAAATCAGAATTCCTGTGGTGGGGCTAATAGAGGCACGACACGGCAAATTAATAAAATATGGCAAAATTGTGAGAAGAGAAACGTGAGCCTGCATAGAGAGTGCAGAAGTCACAAGTATATAATCATACCTTCCAACTTTTGAGATAGGAATGAGGGACACCTATCAGCAAAAGTATGCAGGAATAAGACACACCCCTTGTCACGCCCCCTTAAAGGAGAATTGTACAAAAAATAAAAGATTGGTGCAGCCCACAAGTGCTTTTTTTTACCACTACTATTCCTTTATATTGACTTTTGGAATTTACAAATGCAGCAGTTTAGAAATTGAAAGGTTTAGCGCTGGAAAACACTTTTTGATAGATAAAAAGTGCATTTTATATAAAACTGTATAGATCAGACCAAAATGAGGGACAAATGAGTAGGAATGAGGCACAGAGGGACATTGCTCCAAATCAGGGACAGTCCCTCAAAATCAGGGACAGTTGGGAGCTAAGATATAATATACATAGTGCAGGGGTCTGGGGTGGGTAATGTACATAGTCCAGGGGTCAAGTGTGTTGCATGCACAATGTTGCCAACCTACCGAATTGAAATTCATTGACACAACTCCCAAAATTTACTGGCACAGCCAAGTTTTTACTGGCATTTCCAAAAGTTACAAAACTACAGTTTCAAGTGCAAAATTTAGTATTTAGGCTACAAACAATTAAAATATGAATTTGGCAATGTGATTTCATGTAGGTATTAAGGCAAAAAACATATTTCTTATTTTATTTTTGATATGATATAGTAAGTAAGTAGCTCAGGGACAGGAGGTCAAGAAATTAGAATGGGCAGGCACACACATATAAAACTGACTCCCACAGTGAGACTGACAACAATGTGCAGCAGCACAGATGATGACGACACCTCACCAACACGTCCCCTCCTGAGTCACAGTGACAGTCTCTCTCCATGCCAGGTGATCCCTTCAGTCCACTCCAGTCCAAACAGCACTGACGGTCCTATACCCGGCTTGCCTTGCTCCTGTCCCACAGACCCGCTTACGAGGCTCTGGCCGCTTTGCTCGGCTCCCTTGCACTATGACATCACATCACATGCTCAGGCACCACCTCCGCCAGACCTGCCACCCACCAGTGCCACCCAAACACACTGTAGCAGGCACTCAGATGATTTTTGGCAACTCCAAACCAGAACTGCCCATGTGCATTTCTGATCCCAGCGTCACACCCATATTTATTACTGGCAATCTTTTCCTATTTTATCTATTCACTGGCATTTACTGGCAGGAGAAAAGTGCCCATGTTTTACTGGCTGTAAGTAAAAATACTGACGGTTGGCAACACTGGTCCCACACTACATGAAGGAAAGTGCCAATTTCAATTCCACACCAGTGACACAGAGCCACAGTCAATGGATATATCTTAGAGAGTCTAAGGGGAGTGTAGTATGCGCAATGTAAAAATGTAGGTTTATTAAAATTGTCCTTAGCTAAGATCACATCAGTTAAATCGTGTTGCAGACATTTGTCCTAATCTTCATCAGTGAGGGGATGTGCTTTGTTTATATCTCCAAAATAGGAGACAAATTCTAGCATTGCTGGGTCATTTCCAGCAAGTTCCCAGCTATTCTCATAGCTGTATATCCGCATTATGAAATCTAAGTCTCTGTTTTCTCTCACTGCTAGTCTTAGGAAATCGGAAGTAGGATTTGGTGATGTCACTAGACTCTTTGCATTAAGGTAAAAAAACTTCTGTGTACCCCCCCCCCATAGTTACCTGAGCCCGATGTCGTTCCAACACTGTGCACAAGAGCAGCATCACTGCTCTCTCTCCTCACTGGCTCAGAAAGAACTGTCTCCTGCTGCTGTCAATCACAGCCAGTGGGGAGGAAGCGGGGGGCAGGGCTGAGCTACTCTGTGTGTGTCAATGGACACAGAGAGTGTGGCTTGAGAGTGAGCCTGCATGAGTACCCCCATAGCAAACAGCTTGCTATAGGGGCACACAACAAGGAGGGGAAGTCAGGAGTGCCAGTGGGGGACCCCAGAAGAGGAGGTTTGGGGATGCCCTGTGCAAAACCATTGCATAGAGCAGGTAAGTATAACATGCTTGTTATTTAAAAAAAAAAAACCTTTACAATTGCTTTAACAACACAGAAGGGGAAGGTAATAAAAAAGCAGTGTCCCTGTCTCCATATTATCATAGACCAATCATCTGGCTACACATGGTATCATTTTTTCATGTTTTTTCATGTGATTTTAATAACAATTTAAATGTTGGGATTGTCTAGCTTTGGTAACAGAGAAGTTGGCACTTTGGCATTGGTCCTGATGTGGAAAAGGAGAGCAAGCTGGGACTTTATATGAGGCACACCATGTCAAAATAGGGTCAATACATGAATGAAATTACAATGCAAAGTTTATTATTGCATATACAAGTTCATACCACATTCTAAAGCCGCGTACACACGGGCAGACTTTCTGACCGGACTGGTCCTGCGGACTTTCCGACGGACCTTCAACGGACTTTTGACGGACTTCCTACTGACTTTTTAACGAACGGACTTGCCTACACACGATCACATCAAAGTCCGACGGATTCGTACGTGATGACGTACACCGGACTAAAATAAGGAAGTTGATAGCCAATAGCTGCCCTAGCGTTGTATTTTTGTCTGTCGGACTAGCATACAGACGAGCGGGTTTCTGGGTCCGGCTGAGTTATGATGTAAAGATTTGAAGCGTACACACGGTCAGACTTTTCGACCGGACTGGTCCGACGGACCGAGTCTGGCGGACAATCCGATCGTGTGTGGGCTTCATCGGACCTTCAGCTGACTTTTCCAGTCAAAAATCTGATGGACTTTAGATTTGGAACATGCTTCAAATCTTTACGGCGTAACTCCGCCGGACCCAGAAATCCGCTCGTCTGTATGCTAGTCCAACAGACAAAAAACGACGCTAGGGCAGCTATTGGCTACTGGCTATCAATTTCCTTATTTTAGTCCGGTGTACGTCATCACGTACGGATCTATCAGACTTTGGTGTGATCGTGTTTAGGCAAGTCCGTTCGTTAAAAACTCCGTCGGAAGTCTGTCAAAAGTCCGTTTAAAAGTCCGTCGGACCAGTCCGGTCGAAAAGTCCACCCGTGTGTACGCGGCTTTCCAAATCTAAAGTCCGTCAGATTTTCGACTGGAAAAGTCTGCTGAAGGCCTGATGAAGCCCACACACGATCGGATTGTCCGCCGGTCTCGGTCCGTCTGACCAGTCCGGTCGAAAAGTCCGACTGTGTGTACGCTGCATAAAGAGAAACATTATATCAAGTATATAGGTAGTCACATCACTTACACTAAGAAATACTGCTCATAGCATACAATACAATTGATGAATGGGTATAAACAATATACGAAAAAAAATTTATATGGATAATAAGACCAGATATGGCTTGACATCTGGTAACACTCAACGCGTTTCTTGGCATTTCAGCCATTCATCAGGAGTGTAATGATGTGATATATGCACAGCCTCAAGACTGGACCCGATGTCTGCACAGGAAAGTGGGGATACCGGGTAGGATATCTCCCCTGGGGCTGAGATGGGGAACCCCCCAAGGTTTGGGGAAAGCAACCAAAGGACCGCAAGGTGGTCATAGCGTGATCCAGTGTGGTATTTGTGCACGTAACATGCATCTTGATTGCACAGCCTCAAGACTGGACCCGATGTCTGTACAGGAGAATGCGGATACCGGGTAGGATATCTCCCCTGGGGCTGAGATGGGGAACCACCCAGGGATCGAGGAAAGCAACCAAAGGACCGCAAGGTGGTCATAGCATGATCCAGTGTGATATGTGTGCACATAACGTGCATCTTGATGGTAAAATGTAAATGGTGGTAGGAATTAGCCCCACTGTGGTACTGTAAATAATATTTGTAAGCCTGCTCAGGTCTACGTGTACTTCCATGTAAATGAAAGAGGCAAAGTTCTGATGTGCCTTCTATTGTGTGCTTCCAAACTCCTACACATTGTACTGTGGTCCCATTTACATGTACATGAGTATAATGACAGTTCCCATAGGGGACTTGTAGGACACTTGCATACTTTTAGAGTTTTATACCTTGGTGCTAGGTAGTTAATAGGGCAGCAAATACATCATTGAGTTTACTGTTCTGAAATACGTGGCATGCCAGCAGTATCCAAAAACCTGCTTCTTATCTTTATTTCCTCTCTTGGTGCATTTCTTAAGTGGCTGTGGTTGCCACTATGTATCAGCAGTATGAAGCAGGTAATATGTGTCAAGGTTCAAGGTCTTTGGCATCAGCAAGCACTCATGATCAAGTCTTGGTTGCAAGACACGTAAACATAGGACCCATATGGGCAAACAAATAAATAAAATAAAATAATGGACACATTCATTCTTGCATCTGAATTTAAAATATTATGAGTATATAACCAAGAGGTCCTTGGATAAGTAGATGCCATCAGCACAGAAGGCCAAAGGGTAATGCAAACAAGGTAATTGCTCTTAGGCTGGCCATAGACGGTTCAAATCTCAGTCAGATCAGCAATTCAAAACATGTGTGGGCAGACCTAATGTACCAAGTTGATTGATCAATCGATCAAGTTGGGTAGAACCAGCCTGGCGGATTTACTTGCATTAATCAATGTCTTCTCCCAACGGCTTCCCACTGTCTGTGTTGATGGAGGAATCATGCAAATTTCTTTCCTGGAAAGAAATTGGCACCGCCTATGAACTGCCTTAGTCGCAGACTATAAAAGGACCTCCTTCCGTACCTTATACATACTCAGATCAGGCATGAACACCCAGTCTTAGCTGTAACACCTGTGACCAGTATGGATACACCACAAAAGTACACTTCTGCATCTCAGTTTCTGCTGTAAGAAAGCTGTAATGGTAAAGTGGATCTTTACTGTATCTGAGTGCCACAAACAAAAAACACTATTTAATTCATTTTTAATATTCAAAGCAAACTCTGCCATCCATCCATGGCTCTATGCTTTATTTTGTTAAAAGATCACTTTTAAAAACACCCCCTCAAGCATGCATGCAGGAGAGTGTGCTTAGCTGAGAAACCACCTCCTTCTCTCTTCCCCTTCTGAAGACTCCTGGGATGTTTGATAATTTTGATAATTTGCCTAGGCAAGAAACCAGGAAGTAAGTGAAAAAATGTAATAAAAAAGTTTAACACAAGTGTAGCGATACCCCTGAGGGAGCCGCTTAAGTATGTATGGTTCCGTACTCTGCCTCTCATGTCCAAGAGTAGCCTCAGCCCCTCTGACATACCTGGCAATAGTGTAAGTGCAAGGACCAATGAGAAACACACATGTTATGCAAAAACACAGAAATTGTCTTTACTGTAAGGTTTCTGTGGCAAAGTAATGAACAGTAACAGTGTACATATGCCAAGTAAATCAGCTGAACAGTAATAACTAAGACCCAGAGCAATATAGCGTAATACTGTATTCAGGCTGCTTTCAGGGGATTCCAAACCTGACAATAACCCCAAGAGCAGAGGCAAGCACTTAGTAATTACAAGAATTGTAAATGGGGGTATGGCGCTTCCTGGTGGAATATGTAAATAATAGTAAAGTGACTGTTATAAAATTATATAATATACCATACACAAACGGTGACTACAATACTCATAATGAATGACCCCAAGGGTATTTGAATCAGCAAGCATGTGATAAGAAAAGTGAAAAAAACCCTTAATAAATTGCATATGCCTACATATCACAGGTAGTTCCAGAGAATAACCACTAAGTGCTGCTGCTAATATACTATGCAGCCGATGTGATGAATCCAGCATATACAAGTGCAAACAGTGCAATCAGATCTATAAAATATCCATATGGACTAGAAAAGTGTGTAAAAAAACATAAATAGAATAAAAAACTCCAAAAAACAAAAACAAAAAAGTCTGTTCACAAGTGGTGTGTCCCAAACTAAAAATAGCATAAAAAAGTTCCAAAAGCTTAGTGACTGTGGTGCCCTCAACGGTGAAAATCCGTGACTTCTGTGCTCCCCTTTTGGCTCCCCACTCACCGGCTCCCACTACCCCTGCAGGGGTGACAGACACTTTAAATTCCGAATGCTGTCCTCTTGGCCGATATCCCGTGGTCACTGAGATAGGATGTCCTCTCTCCCAGGCGTTTCCAGATTTCCGCTTATACCACGTCCAAGAAAGAGATCGCCAGAGAACTCCTATTAAAGCACAGCAAAATACTCATTTTCAGGCACACTTTCCAATCCCAGCTAGATCCTCTCCCCCTTCCTGCTCAGGTGTGACAGGAAGGGGTACTACTGGCCACATGACCACACCTGAGCAGGAAGGGGGAGAGGATCTAGCTGGGATTGGAAAGTGTGCCTGAAAATGAGTATTTTGCTGTGCTTTAAAACGAGTTCTCTGGCGATCTCTTTCTTGGACGTGGTATAAGCGGAAATCTGGAAACGCCTGGGAGAGAGGACATCCTATCTCAGTGACCACGGGATATCGGCCAAGAGGACAGCATTCGGAATTTAAAGTGTCTGTCACCCCTGCAGGGGTAGTGGGAGCCGGTGAGTGGGGAGCCAAAAGGGGAGCACAGAAGTCACGGATTTTCACCGTTGAGGGCACCACAGTCACTAAGCTTTTGGAACTTTTTTATGCTATTTTTAGTTTGGGACGCACCACTTGTGAACAGACTTTTTTGTTTTTGTTTTTTGGAGTTTTTTATTCTATTTATGTTTTTTTACACACTTTTCTAGTCCATATGGATATTTTCTAGATCTGATTGCACTGTTTGCACTTGTATATGCTGGATTCATCACATCGGCTGCATAGTATATTAGCAGCAGCACTTAGTGGTTATTCTCTGGAACTACCTGTGATATGTAGGCATATGCAATTTATTAAGGGTTTTTTTCACTTTTCTTATCACATGCTTGCTGATTCAAATACCCTTGGGGTCATTCATTATGAGTATTGTAGTCACCGTTTTTGTATGGTATATTATATAATTTTATAACAGTCACTTTGCTATTATTTACATATTCCACCAGGAAGCGCCATACCCCCATTTACAATTCTTACACATGTTAGTCCTCTTTGAGGGCTCAACTAGGGGAGGCAGCATACCTATACTCCTTCTTCTTTCTTTCTTTTTCCCTTCTCTTTCTCATTGGGACACCTACCCCCTGCACCTTCTCTCAGGTCCCCCTCTTCCTCTCTCCTCCCCCTGTCCTCTCTTTTCTTTCTCTTTCTCCCTTTGTTACTTGTCCTAAGCGCAGAGATTTTGTGGCTTTGATTTAACTTAGTAATTACAATTCTATATCAGATTGGTCACCTCTGTATAAATTGGCTCTATGAGTCCTGGCAGGAGAAGAGCAAAGGAATGACCCTCTCTTATGTCAGACCTCTCCCTTCTGTCTCCTGACACCACAGGCCCAACAACCAACACTTTACTCAAATCAACATTTAGTGGCTTAACTTCCCAGATGAACTATCCCGCACACCCACAATATATACAGAGCCCTGAGTATGCATGTGCGTGCCCGTATGGCACCAGTAACTTCAGTACCTTGGAAGAAAGATGAGGTCCTGGATCTTCAGCCAGCCACTTTAGTTGGTGCACTTAATATCCCGCTTGGTAAAGTGTAACTGTGGTATACTGACAGTATCCGGTTAGCAAGGCAGACACTGTGTCTGCTTAACAGGGAATCAATAAGACCCAGGATCTGGCTAGTGTGGGCAAAGTGAAGTAACTCTGTCTGTATGCAGTGTGCTTGTTTCCTTCAAATGGGCAACTGCCCCCTCACCAAACCTGTGGTCAAGGTGCAAAACGAATGTCCTGGAGCAAGCAGGGTCTTCTGGTAACCCGACTGATCACCTGACACTGGAACACCTCACTCCATCGGTTCAGGTGTGACCGGGTATGCACCTGGGATCCCCCTCCATCAGATTGGATGTACCGACTGGCCGTGGATGCTTGTAAAGGAGCTGTGGACTGACCCGGGAGGCAACACCTCTCCCCTAGGTCCAGTCTCTTCCCCTGCCTTGAAGTGACTGAAAGTCACTCAGGAAACAAGATGGAGTCTCTAGTTCCTTTTCCCCCAGAGAATACTGGGCTTTGTAGTTCATTCCCCCATACAAGACTATGGGGCCATTTGGTAAGGGGACTACATGTCCCAGAATCCATTGCAGCTGCTCCAGCGGCTTGTCACAGTCCCTCCGAGTGGTTCCTTTAATTGGCTCCCTCTGATTGGCTCCTATACTTGGCTCCTATAATGGGCTCTCCTCCTCCTGCCAATAGGGACACAGGGGAGGATGCAGAGTGAGCAGCTCTGTGTGTCTGTGTGTGTGTGTGTCCCAACAGAGAGAAGAGAAGAGGGAGGGGAGGAAAACCCCAACGCAGCTGCTGGCAGTCTCTCTCTTGCTCAGGAGAGCCTATGCACTCGCGGCGGCCAGCTTGCCAAGGCCGTGGAAAAAGCGGGGCACCCGCTACACAAGTAAATATAATATACATTCCTATCGATCTACTAATGCTAGCAGCATGAGGACTCTCCCTACGTTGGTTGGGAGAGTGAATTTCCACTTTTGAGCTTTACCCATGGAGTGAAAAACAGTACTGCAAGCTAGAGACAGTGCGGTGGTCACCTTAGATCACAAACTGTAAATGGTTTTCCTTGCGTAACTTGCATAGATAGACTGGAACTTATTCTTGGCAATCTGGCTGTGGGAATTACTGAGAAGAAGCCATGGAGTTTAGGAAGGCCTCTCTCAACAACTCCAACCATGCTTTCTATTAATTCTATTTCTATTTGTTATTATTTTTACTCCAGTATCCTTCTATTCTGAAGTTATTTTTATTCTTTGTGGAGCCAACTCATTATAATATTTCTCAGACACCCACTAGGGTTTGGAATGCTTGGCAGCCTGAACAACAAGTGATTCACTCAGGAAATTTAGCAAGCGCTTGGACTCATTACAAAAGGGCGTAAACATGACCTAGCAATAAACTCTTGTGTTGTAGCCTCATATACTACTGACACCCACTTATTTTCACATGCCATTTGATTGTTCGTGTTATCATAAGATGACAATAGGATAGGCAGATGTAATCTGTATTAAGTATTTAAACAATAATAACTAATTGTTTACACAGTGGCACCCCCATTCATTATCCAATTATGAAATAGTAGGTAATTATTGGTGCTTGATGTTAATGATTGTCGCCATGTGAGAGCTACAGAGCTGTTGACAACTAAGACAAATAAGTATAAGGTGGACATTAAACCCTAAATACAAATTATTGCACCATATCTGTTAAAAGTTGATTCTTGATAGGTGGCTGAGCATCAATAGAAGATTTTGATGGAGATTGGAAAACTAGGGCAAAGCATTCCACTTACATCCCTTCTCTGCTTCACCAATCCCAGCTGGACCAAGCTGCATTTATGGAAATAATGAAAAATACTCCCATTGCCCAGAGTAAAATCTGTACAAAAGGGTGTATGAACTTGCAGCAGATGTAGGAAAGCAAACCTGTCCTAGGGGCACAAAATTCTGAACAATAAATACATTCTCAACACTTACCAAAGCCATGAAATAGTATGTCATGCCAAAAACTGTTTTTTTTTTTTAACATAGTGGAGAAGGATTGGAACCACTGTCAGGTTTTTACCCCTAATCAGTGCTCCATTAGGCAGACTTACCCTCAGTTCTTGTCCTACTGACAATGGTTTCAACAGATAATAGGGGCATATCTGCAGAGACACAGACAAAATAAAAAACTAACTGGGACTCTGGGTTTTCCCAACTCTACTAAGAAGCATTTTTATTTCTCTTTGTTACTGGAGGAGATATACCCTGAAAAATGTAAATGTCACAAAATGGCCTGTGTATTATATATAGCTGTCAACGTACCAACTTCTCAATTTTGTACCAATCATCATATCCAAATGTATAATATACTGTATATGGGATTTTCATGGTACAAGTAAACACCAAGGGTTCCTACGTTTTTTTTATTGGAGGAAACATGGAGGCAGATTAATAAAGTGATTTCCCACTATATGGATCCGTGTTATTGGACATTCTGATGTGATCACCATTGGGATGTGCACTATATTGTCAAAAGTTTTGGGAGGCCTGCTTTTACACGCACATGAACTTTAATGCCATCCCAGTCTTAGTCCGTAGGGTTCAATATTGAGTTGGCCCACCCTTTGCAGCTATAACAGCTTCAACTCTTCTGGGAAAGCTGTCCACAAGGTTTAGGAGTGTGTCTATGGGAATATTTGACCATTCTTCCAGAAGTACATTTGTGAGGTCAGGCACTGATGTTGGACCAGAAGGCCTGGCTCGCAGCCTGCACTCAAATTCACCCCAAATGTGTTCTATTGGGTTGAGGTCAGGACTCTGTGTAGACCAGTTAAGTTCCTCCACCCCAAACCCCTTCATCCATGTCTTTATGGACCTTGCTTTGTGCACCGGTCCAAATCATTTGGTGATTGGGGATCATGGTTTGGGGTTGTTTTTCAGGGGTTGGGCTTGGCCCCTTAGTTCCAGTGAAGGGAACTCTTAAGACGTCAGCATACCAAGACATTTTTGGACAATTTCATGCTCCCAACTCTGTGAGGACAGTTTGTGGTTGGCTCCTTCGTGTTCCAACATGACTGCGCACCAGTGCACGAAACAAGGTCTAGAAAAACATTGATGAGCGAGTTTGGGGTGAAGGAACGTGACCTGGCCTGCACAAAGTCCTGACCTCAACCCTATAGAAAATCTTTGGGATGAGTTAGAGCAAAAACTGCGAGCCAGGCGTTCTTGTCCAACATCAGTGCCTGACCTGACAAATGTGCTTCTGGAAGAATGATCAAACATTCTCAATATTGAACCCTACAGACTAAGACTGGGGTGCCATTAAAGATCATGTGCACGTAAAGGCAGGCGTTCCAATACCTTTGGTAATATAGTGTATCTATGATTTATAGATATACAAGATACAAAATTGCTCTTTTTTTGATAGGATATTTGGTAGACATTTCTGCTGGGAAATATGGTACACCTCCCCTGACCTGATATCCCCTTATTTGACCTCAGGGTGTCAGGAAAGACATCTGCGTAGTACAGCTGCCATTTCCAGACATACACATGTGTGTAGGTGCCAACAAGGAACGAGCAGAATAGTTACGGGCACATATGCGAATGCGCATGTGCGAAAGCGATCGTGCGTACGCGCGCCTGTCACCAGGACTGGCGCCAAGCGGCCTATTTATACAGAGCTTCAGTGCTGTCTAATTGCTGCTTGGTCTACAGCATTTGTGTATATTCTGATTCCTGTGTTTGACTTCTGATCCTGATCCGGCTTGCTCACGACTATCCTTGTCTGCTACCTGTTCCGACTCCTGGCTTATCCCAGGCTCTGTCTCTGCCTGCTGCTCCTGTTTATCTTGCATCTGTTGCCAACCCTGCCTGTGAACCGACTACGCTTCTGCCTGCTGTTTATGTCTGATCTGCCTGCCAGTTACTGACCCGGCTCGCCTGACCCTGCTTCCAGTTCCTCCAGCCTGCTACAGCTCCGTCAGTCCAGCTCAGCACCTCCAGGTTGATGCTTCCTGTTCGTGCATCCACAGTCTGTCATCAGCCAGGCCTGCCAGCCTGTCTGCTGTCTTATCTGCCTGCTACCAGCCATCAGTGATCCTCGAGCCAGAACTGTACGAGAGGCCTTCCTCTGCACGTCAGGCTCGCCAACCAGATAAGTGACACAGGGATTCTTCTCTGATTTTGCTCTGCTGACTTCCAAGTTATACAATCTATTGTTAGCAGCCGCTTCATGTGAATTCCTGAAGAAGTTGAGAATTTAAGGAAATGCATAGAGTTCCTGCTCATTGATACCCCTTCATGAGACAAAATTGGGATGTTATGGCTTTGAGCAAGAACCTTATTTATGTAACCAGGTCAAACTGTAATTTAATAGGTGGTAGTTTTAATGGTTTACTTGCAGTAATGTAATATGGTTGGGGTTTTTTTTCAATGGAAATGTGCAATAAAAACTGAAAATGTTATAACATATACAGTTTGTTGACTGGTACCATTAACATTCCACATATATTATACATTTATATGTGATAATTGGAGATATACCCTCAATAACTGCCTGAAAACCATGCCAAAATGACAAGAAGGAAGGTGATTCTTTCTAGAACTCTAGCTTAACACTTTGTCACTGGCAGAATTACTAAGGTTGTACTCACATTGGGCACAGTTGATTGAGACTGTGCCAGAGTGTTATGGTCAGAGGTCAAGCTCGGAGACCAGTAGCTATAGCAGTAGAGAGACCCGCACCAATCAGCAGGATGAGTACACAAGCAGGTCACCCTGGCGGATGACGCAGGCTCACCAGAGGTGCGGGGTCTAAGCACTGACCGGTATTCACTAGAGCTCCTGATGGTGGAGATGTGTTTTGCTGCAGGTTATTAAAAGGTCATGGTCCTCAGGCTTGCCCCACCAGGAGGTCAACAAGCCAGGGTCCAGTAGCATATATAGCCAGTAGGGATCAAGCAGAAGCGTAGTCAGTAAACAAGCCAAAGGTTGGTAACAAGTGGTTGCAGTTTCAGATCAAGCAGAAGCATAAGAAGGGAGGAGCAGAGAGTTTAAGATTCATCACAAACAAGAGACAAGGCAAGAAAGTCCAAAGGATTAGAAAGGGAGCTGTCCAGCATCTCAGGTGGCTCAACAAGAAAAGCCACTGTCGGACACAGCAGGGGTTGTAGGTTCCGATCTGGACCCTGACACAGAGCATGATTGTTTCCCCTCACTGGTCTGTGCTCACAGTGTGCTTTATGAAAACATTCCGCTTACATAATTATCTCTGCCAATAAGACCATAGTGATCCCTGCTCCCATGCTTTGTGACTTCTGCGTTCGGGCACAGTGTGTACATCACTCTGAAGGGAACTGTCCTGGGCTCCAACTGAACTGTGCCCAAGACCACCCCTTCTAAGAATTCCCAGACACAGTTCGGAGCGCTCACTCTACACAAACAAACTGAACTAAGTGGGTGAACTGTACCCAAGTGCAGTTAAAACACCTAGTGTGAATACACCATAAAATGTAACATCTAATTATCACTAGTTGAAGTTATTATTGCTAAAACTCAACTGCTATAGGGGAAGCGAGAAAGTCATATATCTCTAGTTAGAACACAGAGGGATCTACTTGACAATATAATGTAAGCTAAGTTTTAATGATTCATTTGCAGGTAAAATGTTACCAATGCCAGAATGCTTTGCCAATGAAGCCCTTCAAGCTGAGAAAGAAACAAATATCTGAATGAGTTTCAGGTTGTTAGCTTCCCCTTGTGTGTGCATACAAGTGTAGGTGTGTGCGTGCGCAATACATCTTTCTTAATATACAGAAGCTACTCTCTAATTATAGATGCTCATGATGGGACTAACTATCTCACCCTTTTGAAGCTAAGCAATCCCTAGCAGTTTCCATCCCTCATTAATAATAATATTTAACCCCCCCTGCGTGCTGCTTTTTCTCTGAGATGCTGCAATTATCTCAGTCTCTTCTATTTTTCATCACACAGCACCAGTCATTACTTCATGTGCTTGTCCTGTTCCCTTGTTAAATAATGCACGCTATATTCCCTTTAAAGTGCTTACAAACCTGGAGCTTAAAAGTGTTTCATATATGAATGACCTTCTAAAACATCACTTGACATCAGGGTCTGGCTAAAACACTGGATATTGACATACAAGTTAATGACTGACAAACTCAAATTAAATGCTGGTGAAAAGCTTTTTAAAAATATGATTAACTTCAGCTATTCCATTACCTGCCAAAGCATGCTAGCTGAATACAGGCTTATGTGTAGTCATTTAAGAAATTTAGAGGGACTCTATCTCTCTTATTATTAATATTTATTACACATGATTTATATAGCACCAACAGTTTGCCCATCAATTTATAAAATAAAAGGAGACAGTACAGCTAAAATACAATTCAATGCAAGAGGGTTCAGAGTGCCCTGATTGAGAGAGTTTGCAATCTAAAAGGGATGGTCAAGTGATATAAAAAGTAATAATTATGATGGTTGAGCTAAAAAGTTCAGTTTATTAGGCTAAAGTAGGATAGGCTTTCATTTAAGTAATACATTATCATGGATTGTCCAAAAGCAGATAGGGTAGGAAGTAGCTGGGCGGATTGGGGTAGAGCATTACAGAGGATGTGAGAGGCTCTGGAGAAGTTATAGAGGAGGTGATGAGGGATTTGGAAAGCAGGAGGTCTTGGGAGGAGTGAAGAGGACAGATTGGGTGATATCATGAGATGAGTTTGGTGATGTATCCTCGGGTAGAGTTGTGGCTGGCTTCGTAAGTTGTTAGTATTTGGTATTTTATTTGTAGGGTGAGCAAAAGCCAGTAGCGGAATTTGCAGAGAGGGGTGGCGAATACTGAGCGGTTGGTCATGCATTCATGATAGGGGGAAGTATTGGTAGGCCATCCAGAAGGGAATGTGTTGAAATTCGTACCTTTGTTGCGTCATTTGTTAAAAAGGCTCTCCTACCTTGAAAAATAACTATTTGTGAATCAATTTGGTGCAAGCTGGCCTGGCTTACTCATGTGACATGGCCCTTAAAGTAATATTAAAGTCCTGTTTCTTTCTTTTTTCTTTAAATAACAAATATGTTATACTTACCTGCTTTGCACAATGGTTTTGCACAGAGCAGCCTGGATCCTCCTCTTCTCGGGTCCCTCGTCGGCGCTCCTGGCCCCTCCCTCCTGCCGGATGCCCCCACAGCAAGCAGCTTGCTGTGGGGGCACCCAAGCAGGCACGCTCCCGAACTGTGGCTCTGTGTGTCCATTCACACATGGAGCCTTGGCTCAGCCCTGCCCTCTCCGTCTCCTGATTGGCTCACTGGCTGTGATTGACAGCAGGGGAAACCAGTGGCTCCCACTACTGCCAAAAGCCAATCAGGGGTGTGAGTCCCCGGAGAGCCAAAGCACTAGTGGACATCACTGGATCGAGAGGGGGCTCAGGTAAGTTTTAGGTGGGCAGGGGTGGCTGCTGCACACTGAAGGTTTTTTACCTTCATGCATAGAATGCATGAAGGTAAAAAACCTGATGCCTTTACAACCAATGTGGCTATTTTTAGGTGCTACCTAATTCCATAGCTGGTGGGTCAATGTTGTCATGTTGTCATGTTGTGGACAATCTGGAAAAGAGAGGCTGTGGCCTAGAGAAGAAAATAGATGAAAAAGAGGAATAATGTAGAGCATTCAAAGTATTTCAGAAAATTTCACATACTGCATGTGATTGATGAACGCATGGCAATGCGCCTGCTCTAAGTGAGCTTTGTTTGGGTACCATTTATTGTCAATGACACCCCAATGCATAGTACAATAGAGCCTAATGCACAACACACCTAGCGCACCACAATACATATACTGTGTGTTATGGTATGCTGCATTGTTAAAAAGTGCCATACATTTTTTTTCATCTGCTGTGGTGCATTGGCTGCCCATTAATAATGAGTGGACTGTATTAATGCAATGCATATTAACATGTGCAATAAACTGGTTCTAAAGGTGTGTGCAGCCATCCCCCCAGCCCCCCCCCCCAATACTTACCTGAGCTAAATGTCAATCCAGCGCAGTGCCAAAAGCAGCGGCTCTCTCCACTCTCTCTTCACTGGAGGTCGAAGCAGGACTGGGGGCCATTGGCTTCTGCTGCTGTCAATAACAGCCAGTGAGGAGAGAGTGGGGAAGGGGCTGAGCCGTGCTGTGATTGTCAAGAGACACATACAGTGCGGCTCCGGAGCGATCCCACATGAGTGCCCCTATAGCAAGTGGCTTGTTATGGTTGCGCTCAGAGGGGGAGCAGGAGTGCCAGCAGGGGACCCCAGAAGAGGAGGATTGGGGCTGCTCTGTGCAAAACCAGTACACAGAGCAGGTAAGTATGATGTTTATAATTTAACAGAAATTCTTTTAGAGTCACTTTAACGTGTGCATTAATGCATTGCAACAAAACTATTGAGTGTGAATGGGCCCATAAGCTTTCTACAAATCAAATTGTATCTGTTTACACATAAAGAAATATTTATTTACATATCAGCCTGGATGTCACACCACTTCCTCAAACTCAATCTATCCAAAACCAAACTTATAATCTTTCCTCCCCCACGTCCCCCTTCCCCTGATTTCTCTGTTAAGATCGATTGCACAACTATCAGCCCATCCCCGCATGCCAAGGTTCCTGGTGTAATCCTGGACTCTGAACTGTCTTTTCGGACCCACATCCAATCACTGTCCAAATCTTGCCACCTCAACCTCTGCAACATCTCCAAAATAAGCCTCTTTCTAACCAATGGCACCACCAAGCTCCTAATTCACTCCCTGGTCATCTCTCGCCTCAATTACTGTAACTCCCTTCTCATTGGCTTACCTTTATATAGGCTATCCCCTCTTCAGTCCATCATGAATGCTTCTGCCAAACTCATCCATCTTACAACCGCTCAGTGTCTGCTACCCCTGTCTGTCAATCCCTCCATTGGTTGCCTGCCACTCATCCAACAAATTAAATTCAAGATACTAACAATAACTTACAAAAGGCCCCACCCCAGCTACATCACTAACCTAGTCTCAACATACCAACCTAATCGTTCTCTTTGTTCCTCCCAAGAACTCCTGCTCTCTAGCTCCCTCATTATCTCCTCCCATGCTTGCCTCCAGGACTTTTCCCGAGCCTCTCCCATCCTATGGAACTCCTTACTCCAATCTGTTTGAGTATCTCCTACTCTGTATGCTTTTAGACGATCCATGAAAACCCTCCTCTGCAGAGAAGCCTATTCTGCCCCACCTAACAACTGTACTTATATTTCTTCATCAACTCATCCCCCACAGCTATTACCTTTTGTATCACTTGACCCTCCCTCCTAGATTGTAAGCTTTAACTAGCAGGGCCCTCTGATTTCTCCTGTAATGAATTGTTTTGTAACTGTATAGTACTATCTGTTCTTGTGTTGTAAAGCACTGCGTAAATTGTTGGCACTATATAAATCCTGTATAACTTATTTACTTAATTTAGCCTTACTCCTTTATAATTGAATTTATGTCCAAACAAAATCCCAGCTGGTAATAGCTGGTTCTTCTCAATTAATACAGATGCCCCCCACCACCAGAAGCCCAATTTATGCACTCTAGTGCCAATAACCCAGTCTAGGGGATGTCTTTTTGGAATTTTTTTTTTGAAGAGCTTTTTTTTTAAGGTAATTTTATTAATGCTCAAAGAAAATAGAACAGAAACAATGCACAATGTACCATAAAATCCCATACATATGCAAACATAGTTCACCAAGAAATCCAGGTAAGTGCACTTAGAACAGACAAAACCAACATTCAAACAGTAACCAGTTGGTGATTGGACTATCATGACATAGAGAAATACACTGTATATGTTATAATTTTTCTTGAAGAACTTTAGACAGGAGAGGGGTCAGGGCATGGGATACTCCAAAATGCTATACAATAACAGGGGAACCCTCTTCTCTAGGCTCCTACTCCAGAATTCTGCTGAGGACAGGGGAACATAGCACATTCTACAGCCAGCTCCTCAGAAAGATCACTTCAGGTCTTCAGCTCTGTTATAGAAAAGCTATAAAGTCCACAGGCTGCCACAGGGGGCAGCAGCCCTTGAGGCTTTGGAACCCTCCCCGCCGAGGAAAATGCAATCTCTTCCAGGGCTGCAGGCTATTTATCGCCTCCCCAGCCACATTTTGGACTCTCCCCTTCAGGGATTGGCTAGGTCATAATAAATATTCAGCTTGATCATTTGACTCAGCCTCATATTCTGGAAACTTCTTCCAGAAGCAGGGGGAAGCAGTCAAACTCTCAGCCTGTGAAACCCTGAACAGGCCAAAGCAAACAATCACTGTTTCCTTGACTCCAGAAGGAGTCAAAAACTAAGCAAGGAGGGTGCTACATATATTTATTTTGAGCAACTCGAAAAACCATACCTTTGCCATTTTCTGAAATGTGGTGTACCACAAGTCGCGGTTTTGGTGTCCTGTAGTGCAATTGCTAGCAGCTACTTAAGCTGTCCGATCAGCAGGCTGGGGTTGTGTTTTTGACCAAAATGTGCTACTACAGAGGAAGCCCAGGGCCTGGCTGTGCTGTGTGGCAGAATGCTTGGATCACAAAAGCAGCTGCATATCCTTGCATATCCTTTGGCAAGTGAAGCATTTCCCATGTATCTATTTCATTTGCATATTTGACTGATTGGCTCCAGTTTGGCTTTAGTTATGCTTTTGCATCTGTATGCTTAAAAAACAAATGTTGTAAAGACAAGCTGATTACTTTTACTTCAGATCAGCAAGGGCTAATTACTGGATTCCTCTAATCCTCCCAATAAATGGTGAGCAAGCAGTGTCTGTGTATAAAATCCAGATGGCATGTACTAAGCTTCACTCTTCTGCATGGAGAGGAGCAGGGGATTGATAACAAGAAAATGACCCAACTGACAGCTGGTCCTGTGTGCAGCTTACAGATTAGTAAAAGCTGAATCTAAAGCCATAGACCACACGGAGCCGTCTTATATACTGCATGACCCCTCACACCTGGACATTAGAGGGGGTTATGGAAAATACAGCATTGGCATCAGGAAATAACCTACACATATATATATTTATTATATTAAAAAAAATCTATTCACAGTGTTCAGTGTACTGATAACCTCACAGTCTATAATTGGCAGGCCAGGTGGACATCTATGTTTTCCAGTGGATCCAGTGGAAGTGATATGCATGTACAATGTTTGACGCAGCAGTGAGAAGGATTTAAATATCTTCTTCTTTTAGTTTTAGAAAGAGTAGAGAAAGGTCAGAACTCCTATAAAGTTGTTATTGCTGTCTGTGCCCCATTTGGATGCATTTACCCTATCTAGGTCCCCAGGTGATCATTGTCACTGAGACAGAAAATAATGGGAATTCAAAATTTGGATTTGTCAAATTTTGGGGTTATCACCAGAACAAGAGAAGTAGTCTTCTAATAGGGAAACCTGTTCCAGTGACAACTAAGAGAGGAATTCCCCTCAATCTGTTGAGACTTCCTATTACCTCTTGTTGCTACTTGGGACAGGAAAGAAAAGGTGAATTTTCCGAAAGCGACATAGAAAGCAAAAAAATCAACTTTCCTACTATGTTCACTACAGTACTAAAAAAATTTGGCTATAAATACACTTTAACTTTGATTCAACAGTTCTCTATTTGTTTGCAAAATGTGGTTTATATGTTCCCACGCTTCATTCTATGTATGAGATCCAACATTAAGCCAATATTACCTTCCTGGAGACTAGAGGAAGATTCGCCCTCTTTATCCTGATGATCATTGTGACTGGGAAGGAAAAATATGGAAGAGACATTTTTAATGTTGTGTCTCTAGAACATGAAGTGAAGAAAATGGAAAATTGTATCAAATAATTACCGTAATCTTCTTTTCCTGGTTCCTTTTCATGGCAGCATACCTGTGAAAGAGCTGCGACTCTAACCCAGAGATGTACCAACGGGGGTCGCAATTGTGACTCAGCCCCATGCTGCAGGGGGCCCATGCAGCCCCTCTGTACATTTGGATAGGAGGAGTGGCGGGGACGGCTGCATATAGAGGAACCAATCTCTCCATTTTCCACCTGCAGCTGAATGCCTGCTTCTCCTCCTCTCCCAACCACAGGCATTCAGTGGCTGCAGGAGGAAAATGGAGAGATTGGTTCCTCTATATGTAGCCGCCCCCGCCGCTCCTCCTATCCAGCTTCTTTCTGCTGCCCCGTGTGCTCTCCAGTAATGTGCTCTCCAGCCCCCATGTGCTCTTTCCTGCCCCCCCCCTTCCCCTCTTGGGGGATCTGTTAGGATAGAGAGTGGGGAAGGGGCCAGTAAATGTGTAATTGACTGGCTCCTTCCTTGTCTGAATGAATAGGGTCAGTGTACCAATCACACACTCTGTTCATTCATAACTGAAACATAGTAAACTGTGTTTACTTTGCTTCAGTTTGTGACTGAATGAGAAGCTCTGTACAGAGCTATTCCTGTCCATTCATTCAGTGCAGCTGGGGCTGCAGAGAAAGAGATTTAGGGCTGTGTCCTCAATCTCCTTTCTCTGTCTCAAAGGTGGAACATCAGAGGTCCACAAAAAAACAAAAAAAACACAACAAAAAAACCAAATGATGAAAAGAATAAAAAACTACTGACACCAGTGGCAGAACTACCAGGGTCACAAAGGTCGAACTTGCAACTGGGCCCTGGCATTTTGCCACTGGGCTCAGAGGAAAGGGCCTCGGCAGGGGGTCCTTGATAGTTTCTTGCACCGGGTCCCTGAAGGCACTAGTTACGCCACTGCTCTAACCTCTCCTTCGGGACCAATGATTAGCACAAAAGAATAAGGTCAAGGGCCCCAGGCATTCTCTCTAATAAGCTACATATTGAGGGTGGGTCTGTATGCTACCATGGAAAGGTACCAGGAAAGGAAAATTACAGTAATTATTTGATAACATTTTCTATTTTCCTGGTGCCTACATGGCAGCATATCCGCGATAAATATTTAGCTACATACGAATGCATGCCAGAATTTTATTGGATGGCTGCGACAAAAGCTTGGATAACTTGGCTTCCAAATTGCATTATTATCAGGATGCCCTGCTCAATTAATTTTGTAATGTAGCAGATTTCCTCTATGGATAGCCTGGAATGTGCTGCCCAGGATGGCGCATGTTACGTACCATGTAGTAGAGTATGACTTGTAGGAGGAGACCTCTCTTACAGTCCTGGCTCAAGAGCCACTGGAGTGGGAACAGTAGCCTCGAGAGCGCAGTGAGGTAGAAGTGCCTGTTTGTGGTGTAGGCACGGATGGATGGACGATGAGCCACCAGTGGGTCCGGATGCTGATGTCAGCGGAGGCAGGTGCAGGTCAGTGACCTGGAAGCTGGCAGGTACAGACTGGAGCAGAGTGAGACAAGCCAGGTCAGACACAGGTAATTAAATAGAACTGATCAGTAGGCTGGAGCAGAGTGAGACAAGCCGGTTCAAACACAGGTAGTCAGGCAGGCAGGGCTGTAGCTGAAGCAGAGTCAGTTGAACAGGCAGAGGTCAGCAACAAGATATCAGCAAGGAAGTCCTTATAGCAAGGTCAAGGCAAGCCAAGGTCAGAGTTGGAGAAATCGGGTAAGTCAAAAGAGCCGCGTGTAACACAGTGTGTAAAGACTCTAGCTACACCAGCAAGCACTGCAGCGACCACTGCTGCATCCTCTGCCTCAGGGACTGCCACTGCCGCACCCTCAGTGGTGATGCTGCCTCCTGAACCCAGAGTTCCAGCACCAGAGAGATTCTCAAGGAGTATATCCAAGAAAACTTGATCCGACCCTCTACTTCCCCAGCAGGAGCATGATTATTTTTTGTTGAAAAAAAAAAGATCACTCCCTACCACCTTGTGTGGATTATCAGAAACTCAATAAAATTACAGTTAAAAACCGATATCCTCTGTCTCTAGTACCCAAACTATTTAAGAGATTATGGTTGGCAACCATCTTCACCAAACTAGATCTGCAGGGGGGGGGGAGGGGCTACAATTTAGTCCGCATCCGTTAGGGGATGAGTGGAAGACAGCCTTTGATACCTTGAAGACACTATTTACTTTGGCACCTGTTCTTAGTCACCCAGACCCGTCTCTGCCGTATACACTAGAAGTAGATTCATCTGAAGTTGCTATTGGAGCAGTCATCTCCTGGCCCCAAGGATCTTATGCATCCAGTAGCCTTTTTCTGACGCAGGCTTTCTCCAGCAAAGAGGAACTACAATGTCGGGGACCGAGAGACAGATATGAAGGCGGCTTTAGAAGAGTGGAGGTACCTTCTGAAAGGCGTAGCGCATCCCATATTTGTCTATACTGGCCACAAAAATCTTGAGTACCTGAGGACTGCTAAACGCCTAAAGCCGCGTCAAGCACGTTGGGCCCTGTTCTTTTCCCGATTTGTGTCCCACATTACCTATCGGCCGGGCTCGAAGAATGTCAAACCAGAGGCAGTCCCGTATATTCGATGACCCCAAGGAACCACCAGTGGCAGATACCACCTTGTCTGATGGTAACTTGTTACTTTTACAGAGTGACCTTCTCACCCGAATGAAGCAGGCTGACATTCTGGGAAGGATTGCTTTTGAACGGAAACAAGGTATTTGTGCCTGAACGTTTACATATAACCATTTTGGGTCTGTCTCACGATCACCCCCTAGCAGGTCATTTCGGAGTCCACAAGATTCTTGATCTCCTGAAACGCACGTTCTGGTGGCCAGACCTGGAAGAAACCTGTAAAAGTTACATTAATTCCTGTGCAATCTGCAACCAGAGCAAGGGTACTAGGAACCTGGGGTCTACTCCGACCACTGCCAGTCTCTGACAGACCATGGAGAATGAAAGCCATAGATTTCGTTGTGGAGCTTCCCCAATCGGAAAGATGCACAGCCATCTTCGTGGTAGTGGACCGACTGTCCAATATGGCCCATTTCTTGGCTCTGAAGAATACACCCTTGGCCATGGAGACGGCTCAGGTGTTTATCAGAGAAATTGTGGGGCTTCATGGAGTCGTCTCCGATCGGGGGGTTCGGTTCACTCCAGATTCTGGAAAACTCGGTGCGAAGCCCATAAGATCGAAAGATCCTTGTCCTCTGCCTACCATCCCCAGACCAATGGACAGACAGAGAGGACTAACCAGACCTTGGAGCAGTATATCCGATGCTTCACCATGTTCGTCCAGGATGACTGGGTATCGCTGCTGCCAATGGCGGAGTTCGCCTACAATAATGCCAGCCACTCTGTCACAGGTCAGTCACCAGTTAAGGAAGACAGCAAATGTGGGCACTGGCGGACTAGGGTGCCCACATTTTCTGTCTTCCTCAACTAGTGTAGCCTCACTGTGTCTTACGTACCACCAACATTGACTGTATTCCTGGAGCCCTAGGTTACCTTCATTTAAGCCACACTGGACCTATTGCTACCAGTGTTTGTGATTTTTTTCAACATTTATATCAGCATATCGGGCACCCTTATCTGTCTCCCATTGTTTTTACTATTAAGACATATACTGCCCCTTTTTTCGCCCCCTGCAGCCTCATACCTGCGCCATGGACCCCTGACTTCACCCTGGGGGACTGTACAGGTTCACCCTTTATGGCTGACTGAATTCCGGAAACTAACACAGGTATAATCAACTATCCCTGAGGAAGCCAATGTTGGCGAAACATGTAGGATTCTCATACCTGTTAACAAGACTCGCCGCTATGCTACAGACTGTTTTTTAGCTATATTTCTGTATACGAGGGCTTTGTATCTTTTCCCCTCAGTGTTTGTTCACACCCTTGTTATATATATTTATTGTATACTCCTTTTTAAATCTGTTTATTAATAAAATATATACATTTATAGCTTTGTATTTCAACAATTTATTTTGGGCACCGTTATAATCCCCTTACTTTCCTCCTACCGCCATTTGCAAAAATAAGTTGCTACAGGAAACGGTCACCAAAACACAAGCAGCTAACAAGAGGGCCTTTGTCAGAAAAAGAAGGGGTGAACTGATTCTCCACCCAGGAGACTAGTTATGGCTGCCTACTACGAATCTCAGGTTGGCGTGTCCCTCAAAGAAACTGGCACCTAAATTTGTGGGCCCATTTCAAGTTAAGAAGAAACTTAATAGTTTGCTTATGAATTATCTCTATCCGAGTCATTTAAAATACATCCTGTCTTCCATGTTTCTCTCTTGAAACCTACAGTCCCTGACTCTTTTCCAGATAGAGTATCCAGGCCACCGGAGAGTATCCAGGCCACCGGAATCCGTGACCATAGACAGGAAAGAGGAGTATGAGGTGGACGCTGTTTTAGGTACAGTACCTAATCAATTGGAATGGCTATGGCCTGGAGGAAAATTTGTGGGAATCTGAACAAGATGTTCATGCCCAAGAGTTCAATGCCTCTTCCGCAGCCACCCACAAAAGGAAAGCCAATTGGGCATCCAGAGTTTGCCCGTAAGGAGGGGGCAATGTCATGGATTCACCACCCAGCGCAGTGATTCCTGAGGGGTTAACAAGAGCACAGAGTAATTGCAGAGACTTCCTATTTAAACCCCCCAGCTGCACAGAGACTTTGCTGTCTGATCTGCAGCTTGTACCTGTGAAACCTGTTCCTGAGAGCCTAATTCTGATTCCTTTGTTGACCTGGCTCACTCTGACTTTGTTTGCTCTCTGTTACCCTAACCCCAGCTTGTCTTGTTGACTACAATTACCTATCTACTGCTTTCCATCTGCATCTGATCATCTGTTACCAAACCCGGCTTGTCTTACCACGCATTCAGTGTCTCCTCAGCTTTGCACCTACCAGTCTGCTTCCTATTCCTGCTTCCTGCTGCATCAGCTGAACTGACAACACCTGCCATTCAACCTGCTGATCCATCCTGATGACACATCTGCTATACCGAAGACGACGCAGGCACCCATACACCGCCAGGCTCTTTCGGCCACTGTAGCAACACCGGTGACCCTTGAATACGGGGTTGTACATGAAGCCTTCCCACTGCACGTCAGGCTCGTCCGGCAGGTACGTGACAATATTACAGTTGAAAACATAATTGAAGTAGATTTAAACCCAATTGCTCAAATCATATTTAACCCTTTTGTGCCTAAGCTTATTTCTGACATTTGTTGCTTACAAGTTAAAATCCGTTTTTTTTGCTAGAAAATTACTTAGAACCCCCAAACATTATACAAAAATTTAATAATGTGAAAGATGATGTTACGCTGAGTAAATAGATACCTAACATGTCATGGTTTGAAATTGCGCACACTCCTGGAATGGCGACAAACTACAGTACCTAAAAATCCCCATAGGCGGCGCTTTAAAAAAAATTAAGGGTTACCAGGTTAGAGTTACAGAGGAGGTCTAGTGCAAGAATTATTGCTCTCGCTCTGACGATCGCGGTGATACCTCACATGTGTGATTTGAACATCGTTTACATATGCGGGCACGACTTACGTGTGTGTTTTCTTTGCTGCGCGAGCTCGCTGGGACGGGGGCGCTTTAAAAAAGTTTTTCTTATCTATTTTTATTTTTTTTTACATTGTCACTTTAAAAAAATAATAATATTGTTGATCACTTTTATTGCTGTCACAAGGGATGTAAACATCCCTTGTGACAGTAATAGGTGGTGACAGGTACTCTTTATGGAGGGATCGGGGGTCTAAAAGACCCCAAATCCCTCCTTTGCACATCAAAGTATTCAGATCGCCAAAAACTGCGATTCTGAATACTGTCATTTTTAATTTTTTTTTAAACTGCGCCATTGGTAGCCGAGTAAACCGGAAGTGACGTTGTGGCGTGTTTACAGAAAGACTGGAACAAAGCCGTTTCCAGCTTTCTTCAAGTCTTACTCTAGCTGGTGGAAGTGGCAGATTAAGGATGGGTGGGACGGGAGGCCCATGAAGAGCGGCGGAAGGTGGTGGTGGTGGGGGGATGTCCCCTCTCACTCCTTCGGGATAACAGCCCAGCGGCTTTTAGCCGCATTGGTTGTTATCCCTGAAGAGCCGACCGCCCGCTCTAAAAAAAAACGGTACCGGGATGGTATAACCCCTGAAAGCTGAGGGCGCATATGTGACTACAGTCGGCGCTAGGGGCATAAGCTTTAACATGTTAATGTCATTTCAAATGTGGTTTTCAATCTTTGAAAATCTGCAGCTTTCATTAAAATAATATTAAGTGATAATATTCAATGATCCTACCATGAGGGTTGGTTCATACCTATGCAGTTTGCTTTTGATCCCTTTCTGCAGTGCTTTTTGCGTTTTTCCAGCTTTTTTTTTTTTTTTGGACAATTGGTTGTTGAGCAGATTGAAAATGCAAATTCGCTGGAAAATCGTGGTAAAATGGTGGCAAAAACCCACTACATGCTTTTCTGCAACATCTCCATTGAGGTACATTGAACCAAAAATGCACCGTTTTGTGTTTAAAAAAGTCCCTGACCCTTTCCAAAAACGCAGCAGCTGAAAAAAGCATAGATGTAAACGTGTCCCATAGGAAACCATGTTAAATAGGCTGTAGTTACTAAAAAAAGGCATAGGTGCGAACCAGGCACGAAGATCTTGGTTCATTCACTTCATGTTACTGGGTGAAAATTGTATCCTCTCACCTGCACTACTGTTGAGACTACAAGTCGAACCCACAAACGTTGTGCAGACAAGGTCCAATGCTGTCACTATCAAGAAGTTAGACCAGAGTAAAGCTGCATACATGCTATAGGGTTTGTTTTGTTTTTGTTTTTTTTTGCTCAACCAAAGGGCTGAAAGAAAAAAAAACTCAGATTCCTGCATCCACACAAGCTCTCAGACTGAGCCCTCCAGTGCTGCACTGTGATCAATCCGGTGGGTCCCGGGCAGGGCAGGAGTTGGGGTGGTGGGGGCCCCTGGGCTTGAGTCACTTTCGGGCCCTACCTTCTATACATATGCACAGCTCTATAAAACAGAAATAGAAAAGGACAAGGTGCGCCAGACTCAGTGCAGTATTAAAGAACTTCTGTGTAATTGGACAAGACAAAACAGCCAAATGGCTACTCACAAAAGTAGATAATCTATAAGCGTATAAGTGGGGGATACTGTACTGGTATTCGTCATGGGTCCACGATTAATAAAAGAAAAAAAAATGGATAAAATGATAATCACCGTATTTATCGGCGTATAACACGCACCCCAAGTTTAGGAGGGAATTTTAAGGAAAAAAACTTTTAGGAGGGAAGCTTAAGGAAAAAAACTTACATTTAAATGCCCATCAACGCAGCCTTGTCAGTGTCATTGGAGCCTTGTCAGTGTCATTGCAGCCTTGTCAGTGTCATTGCAGCCTTGTCAGTGTCAGTGCAGCCTTGTCAGTGTCAGTGCAGCCTTGTCAGTGTCAGTGCAGCCTTGTCAGTGTCAGTGTAGCCTTGTCAGTGTCATTGCAGCCTTGTCAGTGTCAGTGTAACCTTGTCAGTGTCAGTGTAGCCTTGTCAGTGTCATTGTAGCCCTGTCAGTGTCATTGTAGCCTTTGCAGTGTCAGTGTAGCCTTGTCAGTGTCAGTGCAGCCTTGTCAGTGTCAGTGTAGCCTTGTCAGTGTCATTGCAGCCTTGTCAGTGTCAGTGTAGCCTTGTCAGTGTCAGTGTAGCCTTGTCAGTGTAGCATTGTCAGTGTCAGTGTAGCCTTATCAGTGTCAGTGTAGCATTGTCAGTGTCAGTGTAGCATTGTCAGTGTCAGTGTAGCCTTGTCAGTGTCATTGTAGCCTTGTCAGTGTCAGTGTAGCCTTGTCAGTGTCATTGTAGCCTTGTCAGTGTCAGTGTAGCCTTGTCAGTGTCATTGCAGCCTTGTCAGTGTCAGTGTAGCCTTGTCAGTGTCAGTGTAGACTTGTCAGTGTCATTGCAGCCTTGTCAGTGTCAGTGTAGCCTTGTCAGTGTCATTGCAGCCTTGTCAGTGTCAGTGTAGCCTTGTCAGTGTCAGTGTAGCCTTGTCAGTGTAGCCTTGTCAGTGTCAGTGTAGCCTTGTCAGTGTCAGTGTAGCCTTGTCAGTGTCATTGCAGCCTTGTCAGTGTCAGTGTAGCCTTGTCAGTGTCAGTGTAGACTTGTCAGTGTCATTGCAGCCTTGTCAGTGTCAGTGTAGCCTTGTCAGTGTCAGTGTAGACTTGTCAGTGTCATTGCAGCCTTGTCAGTGTCAGTGTAGCCTTGTCAGTGTCATTGTAGCCTTGTCAGTGTCAGTGTAGCCTTGTCAGTGTCATTGCAGCCTTGTCAGTGTCAGTGTAGCCTTGTCAGTGTCAGTGTAGCCTTGTCAGTGTAGCCTTGTCAGTGTCAGTGTAGCCTTGTCAGTGTCAGTGTAGCCTTGTCAGTGTCATTGCAGCCTTGTCAGTGTCAGTGTAGCCTTGTCAGTGTCAGTGTAGACTTGTCAGTGTCATTGCAGCCTTGTCAGTGTCAGTGTAGCCTTGTCAGTGTCAGTGTAGACTTGTCAGTGTCATTGCAGCCTTGTCAGTGTCAGTGTAGCCTTGTCAGTGTCAGTGTAGACTTGTCAGTGTCATTGCAACCTTGTCAGTGTCAGTGTAGCCCTGTCAGTGTCAGTGTAGCCTTGTCAGTGTAGCCTTGTCAGTGTCAGTGTAGCCTTGCCCCAGTGTCATTTTCAGACTTGTCAGTGTAGCCTTGCTCCAGTGTCATTGCTGCCTTGTCATTTCATCCTTTCAGTTTAAAAATGGCACCGCCGAGATACAGAGCGGGATGTCCTGTGTATTTTTGTGGCTTTCGAAATGGGTGGGGCCCCCTATTGGCTGGGCCCATGGGCTTGAGCCCAGTCAAGCCCAATGGTAAGTCCAGCCCTGGTCCCGGGTGATTCCATCTTCATCCGGTCTTCCTTCCGGGTTCTGTGCTTTCATTCATTTGCCTTGGCTGGGCTGTTTTGCTGTCACTTCCACGCATGCTCGTGCGCATCCTCTCTCTCTCTCTCTCTCATCTTTCCTCCCTTACCCCTCACCCCTCTCTCATCCCCTTTCTCTCTCTCTCTCATCCTCCCTCTCTCTATTTAATTTAATTTGCTATAACAAAAAATTGTTTGCATTTTTAATTATTTTTTATTTTTTATAAAAAGCCCCACCATAATCCGTAGCACCAGGCCCATGATGTTCTTAATCCGGCCCTGACTGCCTGCACGGGTGCATCCCCATCAGGGTAAACACGGCCCTCACACAGTTATAGGCTCTAGTACTTCAAGCAAACAGGTGAATCCAATGTATTAAGACCATGGAGCTAAGGAAGGTTCTGAGACCGAAGCATGCCTCCATATAAAAGCCTCCTCACAATCATTCACTTCAATAACAGACAAGCTTGACCAATGCAGCCCTCTTTCGATTGCGGAAGTCTTTCTGCCAAATGACAACAAGAGGGAGCAAAGGCCTAGTGCATTACCCAATGAAATTTTATTAAAAGACAAAACAAGCCAAAAACACAGAATTGCGCCAGCATGCGCATCTGAGTGATGCCTGGGTCTCTGTGAAATACTTCCACACCTCCATTCTTATAGTTGCTTGGAGTTTTGTTATATTCAATGCCTTGTGAGTATGTTTTTGGCATGTTTGGTAATTTGTTAGAAATTTCTTAGGGTAATGCAATAGGCCCTTGTGCCCTGTTGCTGTCATTTTGTCGTAGGCTGTAGTGCGCCCATGTGAACGAGGCCAATCGTGTGCTTTTTGCTTTAGAATCCTTTTTCAACGTAAAAAATAAAATAAACAGATAAAAGAATTCTATCGAATTTGTTGACTTGCAAAATTTTAAAAGTCCTCTGACATACTTCCTGAGAACATATAGTTCCTTTCAAATCTACAACGTACACAGCTGCTGGAATTTTCATCTAAAGCCTCGTACACACGATCAAATTGTTGGCAGGGGATTGTCTGTTGACATTGTCTGTTGTCCTAAAATCTGACCGTTAGTACGCTCTTTTTGACAATTGTTGTCCAACTTTCTGCCAACAAATGTTGGATGGCAGGCTAGTAAATTTTTGGCGGACAACGTTCTGTTGCCAGATTTTCTGATGGTCAGTACACAAGTCGTCACACAATAGTCGAAAGTACAAACATGCATGCTCTGAATCAATGCTCACCAAACACGAAATTAGCAGAAGGTGCTCAAAGGGTGGCGCTCAAGAGCTGAAATTCCTCATAGTATGTCACTATGTTCATGTTTGTTGGACAAAAATTGTGTATCGTTAGTATGCAAGACAAGTTCCTGGCAAATCAGATGCTCGGTTGGCCAACAATCTGATCTTGTGTACCAGGCTTTAGTCTCCAACAGAAACACCTTTGAGGCACCAATTATACCAAATTCTGAGTAGAACATTCATTTTCACAGATTGATTTCAGCCAGGTAAGATGCCCCAGGCCAGTCTTGCTGAACACAACAGGCCGGGACAGTAGAAGGAATCGGATTTGAGAATAACCAGTACCTGTCTTTTCAGCAGCACATGCAGATCCAGGATTTGAATGTTGGATGCAGGCCTAGAACAACAATGGCATAGCTCTGGATATGATCCCAGCCAGGAGAAGCCTTTAGATGAGAAGAACAATATACTGGAGAGATCTGAAAAAAAAATGAGAGCTCCTAAACATTTACCCAAGACTTCAATTTCTCTGTGATTTTAGTATGATTTTTCTTTCAGGAGGCTACCCAGCTCATCTGGCTGAAACACTTCCTTTTGGTACATATGTACCATTGTCTGTTCATCAGAAAGCAGTTTAACAAACGGCTTGCTGTAAAAACCGGCATGCGATCAGTGCTTGCAGCCAATGGCTGTGATTGCTCACCAGTTCTCAGGGGGAGTCCCTTTGTCAGAATACAATAGCACAGAGGATGAGGTCCCCGAATCACACATTGTTGTGTTAATGTGGGGATCTGTCAGGTTTTTTTTTAATTCAACCCACTCGATGAACTAAATTAAAACTGAACGTGTGTACCCTGCTTTAAGCTTTAAATTGTTAGTCGCTTATGTAAAGTCATAGGCGTGCGCAGACCATGGCTATAGGGTGTGCGCCCAAAGCTCAAACACACGTGTGTATGTGTATGTATGTATATATATATATATATATATATATATATATATCTAAATAAATAAATATACATATAGATCTACATAGATCTACATATATAGATCTATATATATATATATATATATATAAATAAAAATATATTTTTTTATATTATTTTTATATTATTATTTTTTTTTTTTATCATAACTTTTTTTACAATTTTTTTATTTTTTACAATTTTATTTAACAATATAGTATTATTATTATACAAATTTTTAGGAGCTCCATTGGGGGGGGGGGGCTTTGGTTTTATATCAGAGTTCTAAACAGACCCCTGATATCTCACTTTTAAGACAGAGATTCCCCAGTCCCTTCTTCTGCAGCCAAACAGCAGGGGTAATCAGTGGAGCACAACATGATTAGGGTGTGCCCAGGCACACCTGGCACACCCTGTGCGCACGCCTATGTGTAAAGTCCATCCTAATCCACTGCTCCATCTTACACTACCCTCTCCATAGGTTGACAATGGTGGCTACATAGCTCCTCCATAGATACAGCAGAGGAGTGAGTGTAGCCACCGTAAGGCAGAGGGGTGCTAATGGCAGGATCACCAGGTGAAAATTAAGAAAGCAAGCCTAAAGAATGGAAAACTAATGCAAGCCTGGTATACACGATGAGACTATTGGACGAATTATCTTTTTTTTTTTTTTCTTTTTGCATGCTAGTCTCCATATCGAAAATGATGAGGTTACTAAAGTTACGAAAATTCTTGTACGACAGAATAAAAATTCCAAAGTGATATAATGTATTGTATTTGTATTGTTTTTTCGGGCGAAAACTCTGATTAACCCCTTGCCGACCGACCGGCTCACGCCGATATACGTCGGCAGAATGGCATGGACAGGCATATTAACGTACCTGTACGTCGCCTTTAAGACGCGGCATTGTGGGCATGCACACGCCCGCCGCAAGCTCCGTGAGTGTGATCGCGGGTCCCGCGGACTAGATGTTCGCGGGGATACCCGCAATCGTCTCACGGAGAGGAAGAATGAGGAAATGCTGATGTAAACAAGCATTTCCCCATTCTTCCTAGTGACAGGACACTGATCACTGCTCCCGATCACAGGGACACACGTAGCCCATCTCCCCTACAGTTAGGACACACTTAACCCCTGCAGCGCCCCCTCATGGCTAACCCCTTCACTGCCAGTTACATTTACACAGTAATCAATGCATTTTAAAGCATTTTTATAGCACTGATCGCTGTATAAATGTGAATGGTCCCAAAATAGTGCCAAAAGTGTCCGATGTGTCCGCCATAATGTCGCAGTCACGATAAAAATCGCTGATCGCTGGCAAAAAAAATGATTCATAAAAATGCCATAAAACTATCCCCTATTTTGTAGATGCTATAACTTTTGCGCAAACCAATCAATAAACGCTTATTGTGATTTTTGTGGAGAAAAAAGGACGTCAATTTTGTTTGGGAGCCACGTAGCATGACCGCGCAATTGTCAGTTAAAGCGACGCAGTGCCGAATCGCAAAAAGTGCTCTGGTCTTTGGCCAGCCAAATGGTCCGGGGCTGAAGTGGTTAAACGAAAATCGTATGATCTGGTATCGTACGAGAAACATTATCGTGTTTGTCTCTTCGGATAATTTTGGACAAAAGCTGTGTAATAACGATCAGATTATAGTACGGTCGCTTCGAAAGTGGTATTTTGTGTACGATTTTCTGATCCTGTGTACTAAGGTTAAGGACTGGTACGATTAAATGTATTCTGGGTTATTATGTTGAGGCCTAAGCTCAAATTACACACATATACAAATCACCCAATAAATCCCAATTGATTATTCAGATATTTATTTAACCAACCTACGCCCACATTATAGCTGAAAGACGGCTACAGCGCGGGGGCGTATTTTGCCGGGAGGGCGTACATGGTCATCCTCCCAAGATCATGCTGCCCGTGCACCACCTGCGGCTCGCCGGCAGCACACTATGTGATCGTGGAGTCCTTTGGACGCAGCTGATCACAGATCGAGGTAATGAGCCAATCACAGCGGCCCTTTACCACATGATCAGCTGTGTCCAATGACAGCTGATCACAGATGTAAACACATTGGCTTTTCCTTCCTCGCGTTGACAGCATGAGGAGAGAAGAAGAGAGTCGATAAATGGCTTGTGTTAAAGGGACATCAGCACTGATAATCAGAGCACTGATCAGTGTCCTGATTATCAGTGCATCCCCAACAGTGCTCATCAGTGCTGCCAATCAGTGCTGCCTATCAGTGCCCATCATTACCGCCTATTAGTGCAGCCTCATCAGTGCCACCTCACCTATCAATGCCCTCATCAGTGCACATCAGTGAAAGAAAAAAACTGTTTGCAAAATGTTCTAATAAAATATGAAAACATTTTTTTTCCATTTGTTTAGCAAAAAATAAAAAACTCAGTGGTGATTAAATACCACCAAAAGAAAGTTATATTTGTGTTAAAATTATAAAAATGTTATATGGGTACATTGTTGCATGACCGTGCAATTGTCATTCAAAGTGCGACAGCGCTAAAAGCTGAAAATGGGCTTGGGCAGGAAGGGGGTTTAAAGTGCCCAGTAGGTAAGTGGTTAATAAAAGTGAAATCTATTTTTGGAAAAAACTGAAATATTACAATATAAACATCTATATCTGTCTCAGTTATAAATCTATAGCTGTCTTTATATTTTAGACTATTCTATATGTATACTAATAATGCTGCTAGAGCAAATCAATTTCCCTCCTAAAATAAATATAAAACAGTGTGCATCTTAACAATAAGCCAGAAGCCTTTTAGACTCAAAATCTTCCCAGTCAGCGGCACATCTGATACTAATGGGATCAGGAATACCTTTTATATTGATCATCATAACAGTAATGGGCGAATCAACCTTAATTTATTGCTTTATGAAAGTACATATGTCAGCTTAGAAGGAAGATAAAGAACCTGCCATCTCACTAATATTTTAATTACAATGTCCTTACAGGACATACTAAAGCATATACCTGTACGACCATTTGCGCAGCCGTGCCATCGTATATCGTTGTGCACTGGTCAGCAAGCGGTTAAATCTATCTATGACATTCAACTTACATGGTCCTGAAGAAGCAGAGGCTCCCACAAAATGCCTAGACCAGCCAAACCTAAGCTCTATAGTAGCTCTATATCCCAGAAGTGGGGATAGGATACCTATGAAAGACAGGTATCCTGCCCCCCCCCCCCCCCACCCCGAAAGGTGCCAAATGTGGCACCGGAGGGGGGAAGGAGAACAATGAGCGGAAGTTCCACTTTTGGGTGGAACTCCGTACAACACTCTGAACACTGTGCACAGGCAACATTCACTTGGATTACAAATAATATTGTTATAAACCAGGATCAGCTATCTTACCCTGTTTATCATTACTTTGCTACAATCAGGAATCTTTGTTCTATGAGCTCCTACTTTGCCGGATTTGGCTGACTAATCCTTGATTTAAACCCCTCTTCTTAAATAAGTAAAATCAGAGAGAGTTGAAACTACTTACTTTGTGTCTGTGTGTCATGTAAAGGTATACACAACATGTCTGAACCTAGAGTGTCAGAGGGGCTGGAGAGTTAACAGGGTCATGGCTGCACAGGAGAATATGCATTACCAAGCAACCCCCGAGGGGGCAGTGCTACACCAGCAACTGCTGAGACAATGAACACCTGGTCAGGTCTATGTACACAGCACAATGTATGGAGTGCAGGGAGCAGGAGTAAGTAACAAACAAAACAACATTGGAAATGCAGCAGTCAGGATGAGCGACACGCTCACATCTGAGTCCTCCCTTACATCTGTGTCCCCAGCATTCCCCTTTAAATCAGAGCCCCCAGAGTCCCACCATACATCAGAGTTCCCTTACGTCCTCTAAAGTACCCTCCTAAATCAGTGCCCCAAGAGTGCCCTCTTACATCCTCCAGCATTCTTCCTAAGTGCCTCCAGAGTGCTCTCTTACATCCTCCAGAGTGCCCTCTTATATACTCCAGAGTGCCCTCTTACATCCTGCAGAGTGCTCCCTTGGCGCCTCCAGAGTGCCCTCTTACATCCTCCAGAGTGCTCCCTTGGCACCTCCAGAGTGCCCTCTTACAACTTCCAGATTGCCCCTTACATCCTCCAGAGTGCCCCCTTAGTGCATCCTCCAGAGTGCCCCCTTAGTGCGTCCTCCAGAGTGCCCCTTAGTGCCTCCTCCAGAGTGCCCCTTAGTGTGTCCTCCAGAGTGCCCCCTTAGTGCCTCCAAAGAACCCGCTAAACATACCTTGATGGTGGGCTGCGATTCGCGAGCAGCTGGCATGAAAATGCTTTACAGAAAAATCCTTGACTACTCTGAACTCCGCATGCACAGTTCTGGAGCCAGCTGATTAGTGAACTGCCGAGCCCAGCATAAACTTGGCGGGACATGTAAATATAAGTAATACCCGCTGCCCAATCCAAGGCCAAGCCCGGCAGTTTTCTAATTGGCTGGCTCTGGAACTGCATATGCGCAGTTTAGAGTCGTCAACAAGGGGACTTTTTACAGGCACTTTTCTTCTACCTTATGGATTCTTTGCGGCCACAGAATTGTGGCACTGCATCACCACCTGTCAAATGAACCACACTGCAACCATGAGTCAAGCACTTGGCTCTTAGTTGTGGTGCGGTCCTGTGGTATAAAATTGTCATTTAACATTTAACCACTTCTTGACCGCCCATAGCCGAAAAACAGCTGCAGGGCGGTCAGATAACTCTGGGAGGGCGTACTATAACATTGTCCCAGAATTGCGCTCCCGCGCGCCCCCTGGGGCACGCACCCGGGAATATCCATGACCACAGAGTCCCCCGGCATCACAGGTCGTGGTATAGGGCCGATGGCAGCGGTCCTTTACCACATGATCGCTCCATCAAATGACTGAGCGATCAGTTGTAAACAAGCCAGTGCATGCCCGGTTCATCTCTCCCCTCTCCGTACCGATTGGTACAGTGTGTGAGAGGAGAGGGGGAGAGATCCAGTGCAGCAATGCTGTGGGCTGGATCTGTAGTGCCCACAGCGCTGCTCTGTGCCAATTCCAACCTTGTCCATCCATCAATACTCAGCCATGCCACCCATACTCACAGCCATCTAAACTCAGCCATGCCATCCATGCTCAGCCAGCCATCCCCACCCATGGCTCTGCCATCCCCACCCATGGCTCGGCCATCCTCATCCATGCTCGGCCATCCCCATCCATGCTCAGCCATCCCCCATCCACGGCTCAGCCATCCCCATCCACAGCTCATCCATCCCCATCTATGACTCATCCATGCCACATCAGTTCTCATCTGTGCCACATCCATGCCACTACAGTGCCTCACAAAAGTGTAAAAGGTAGTCAAATTAGATTTGAAATTTATGCCCCTAGAACGCCTGATGGTGCTCCCTGCATGTTGGGCCTCTGTATGTGGCCAGGCTGTGGAAAAGTCTCACACATGTGGTATCGTTATACTCTGGAGGAGTAGCAGAATATATTTTGGAGTGTAATTTTGGCTATGTACATGCTATGTTTTAGAAATTATATAAATGGACAACTTTGTGTAAAAAAAAAGAAAATTTCTTTCCACATTTTCCAAAAACTTGTGGGAAAAAATTACATGTTCAAAAGACTTATTATGCCTCATAGAATATATGTTGGGGTGTTTGCTTTCCAAAATGGGGTTATTTTTTGGGTGTTTCCATTGTCCTGGTGGTCCAGGGCCTTCAAAAGTGCAAGAGGTAGTCAAGAAATTATATGTGTAATTTATGTCCCTAGAACACCTGACAATGCTCCCTGCATGTTGGGCCTCTGTATGTGGCCAGGCTGTGTAAAAGTCTCTCACATGTGGTATCGCCATACTCAGGAGTAGTAGAATGTGTTTTAGGGGTGTAGCTTGTGGTATGTATATGCTGCATGTGAGAAATAACCTGTTAATATGACAATTTTGTAAAAAAAAAAAAAAGGGAAAAAAAATCTTCATTTTGCAAAGAATTGTGGGAAAAAATTACAACTTCAAAAAACTCACTATGCCTCTTACTAAATACTTTGGAATGTCTACTTTCCAAAAAGGGTCATTTGGGGGGTATTTGTAATGTCCTAGCTTGTTAGGATTTCAAGAAATGAGATAGGCCGTCAGTGCATCAGGTGTGATCAATTTTCAATGATTGGTACCATAGATTGTAGACTCTATAACTTTCACAAAGACCAGATAATACACAAGGATTAGGTTATTTTTACCAAAAACTGTTGCAGTATAAATTTTGGCCAAAATTTATGAAGAAAAATTACTAATTTGCAAAATTTTATAACAGAAACGAAGAAAATGCACTTTTTTTTTACAGAATTTTTGGTCTTTATTCATTTATAGCGCAAAAAATAAAAAACCCAGCTGTGATTAAATACCACCAAAAGAAAGCTCTATTCATGTGAAAAAAAGGGATAAAAATTTCATATGGGTACAGTGTTGCATAACTAAGTAATTGTCATTCAAAACGTGAGAGCGCTGAAAGCTGAAAATTGGTCTGGTTAGGAAGGGGGTTTAAGTGCCCAGTGGCTAAGTGGTTAAAAAAAAAAAATCATGAGGTGGCAGTAGTGCATCCTAAACGCCTGTCAGGCTCTGCTAAATCGCTCTCCGAAAAGTGTTCCACTGTGGATCGCTTTTCAGAGGTTAATAAGTGTTGCTCTCTGTCTGAAAGAGACCTAATGGAGGCATCTGGCTAGCTTTGTTTTTTTTTATTGTTTTTTGGACAGAGTGGAGAGGGTTTTTTATGTGTGGAAAGCTGTTTTATTATTGCGAAATAAGTACGGTACATTAATGCTATGTTGATACACAGGGGAGCTGGAATTTAGAAAAAAAAAGTGAACTTAGCCTTTAGGGCCCTTTCACACTGGGGCGGTTTGCAGGCGCTATTGCGCTAATAATAGCGCCTGCAAACCGACCCGAAACAGCCGCTGCTGTCTCTCCAGTGGGAAAGCCCCGAGGGCTTTCACACTGGAGCGGTGCACTAGCAGGACGGGAAAAAAAGTCCTGCTAGCAGCATCTCCAGAGCGGTGAAGGAGCGGAGTATACACTGCTCTTTCACCGCTCCTGCCCATTAAAATCAATGGGACAGTGCGGCTATACCGCCGGCAAAGCGCCTCTGCAGAGGTGCTTTGCGATGGTTTTTAACACTTTCTCGGCCGCTAGCAGGGGTAAAACCGCCCTGCTAGTGGCCGAATACTGACGGTAAAGCGCCTCTAACAATAGCGGCACTTTACCGCCGACGCCGCCCCCGCCCCAGTGTGAAAGGGGCCTTAAGGTTTCTTGGCTGTCACTTGGCAACTCGAAGTTTCAGCTCCCTCCATAAATTTTCTATGGGAGTAAAGTGATTGTAAAGTCATTCTATGCATTAAGATAAAAAGCCTTCTGTGTGCAGCAGCCCCCCTCAGCCACCCTAATACTTACTTGAGCCCATCTCTATCCAGCGATGTTGTAGGATTGTCTCGGCTGCCCAGGACTCCCCTCCTCATTGGCTGAGACAGTAAAGCAGCGCCATTGGCTCCCGCTGCTGTCAATCAAAGTTTGTCAGCCAATGAGAGAAAGGGGGCGGGGCCATGCCTGAATGGATACACGGAGCTACAGCTCGGCTTGGGTGCCCCTATAGCAAGCTGCTTGCCGAAGAGGGACCCAAGAAGAGGAGGATCCAGGCTGCCCTGTGCAAATTTACTGCACAGAGTTTTTTTTTTTAAAGAACAGACTTTACAATAACTTTAAGGTCTGAAGACTGGCTAGGCCACTCCATGACCTTAATGTGCTTCTTCTTGAGCCACTCCTTTGTGACCTTTGTGGCGGTATGTTTTGGGTCATTGTCATGCTAAAAGACCCATCCATGACCCATCTTCAGTGTTCTGGCCATGTATTGTAAAATCTTGGATGAGAATCTTCTTCCCTCAGCCAGAAGACTGAAGATGGGTCATTGATGGGTCTTTCAGCATGACAATTACCCAAAACATACTGCCATGGCAACAAAGGAGTGGCTCGAGAAGAAGCACATTAAGGTAATGGACTGGCCTACCCAGTCTCCAGACCTAAATCCTATAGAAAATGTATGGAGGGAGCTGAAACTTCGAGTTGTCAGGAGACAAGCAAGAAACCTTAAAGTGGTTGTTCGGCCACCTTAACATAATCATACCATCCCCTCTGTGTTATAATCCTGTGTCCCCCTGTGTGAGTGATTTATTTTAAAACTGCTATACCTCGATTCACAGCTCTTCTCAGTGATCACATGATCGGCTGGCTTTCTCCTCTCCCCGTCTGATAGATGCAGCGGGCGGGGCTGAAATCTCCCCGCTGACGTCACTTGGGAAAGGAGAGAGAGAGAGAGACAGACGATCATGTGATCACCGAGAGCTGTGAAATGAGGTATAGCAGGCTTTTTTTTTATAAATTACTCACACAGGGGCGTATGAAGTATGAAGATGTGAAAGTTATTTGAGCAGCAGGAGTTGCGGGGATGGGCACTATCACGAGCTGACAGGCAAGGAGGGAGGGGGAGAGAGCACAGAGGAGACAGATAGCAGGGCTGCGGATGACGGAGGCATGTAAACTGACCACGGTGTCAGGGTTCAGCAGACATAATACAACGTGGTCAGTTTACAAAGGGGAGGGTTTAGCCAGGCAGGATCAGCCAGGTATTTCAGGTGATACAGGGGGCCAAATGACACAGTACAAGCACTGTGCTGTATAAAATTCTTTAACCACTTGCCGACCAGTCAATGTCATTATACGGTGGCAGGTCGTCTCTCCTGCGTAAATCGCCGTAGCTGTACAGCAGGCGCGATAGTGGGCAGCGCGTGCTCGCGCCTGCTTCCAGAGCGTGCCTGTGGGTCGGGCGGACACGATGTCTGCCGGCAACCCGGGATCGCCTGTTACAGAGGCAGAACGGGGAACTGCCTTTTTAAACAAGACGATTCCCCGTTCTGACAGGTGACATGACGGGGATCTACTGTTCCCAGTGATCTCTCATGTTCCAGTAAGCCCATCCCCCCTACAGTTAGATCACACCTGGGGAACACATTTAACCCCTTGATCGCCCCAGAGTGTAAACCCCTTCCCTGGCAGTGACATTTACACAGTAATCAGTGGCTATTTATAGCACTGATCAGTGTATAAATGTCAATAGTCCCAGCAACACTCTGTAATAACTCTAAATGTGTGTAGAATGGAACAAACTTCTGGGCGTTAACCCTCTCACCGCACTGGATCCGGACAGATGGGTGTCTCCACTCCGTAAGTTCTAAGTCTGTATGGAGCTGCAATCACGCTGTTGCGCTGTTCCGCTTGTTGATGACCGGGAGTCCTCGGTTACCTCCCTCACGGGTCTCCGGAATGATCACTTCTACTGCTCCAGCACACTGTGATCGATGGCAGGATCCCTGGCTGCTGTTCCGCTTCTTCACAGGATAGGCCGCAACCCTGTGGGACACACACACCCACAGAGCCCTGCTATCGGCCACGCGTCCCAGGAACAAGAGAGCTAAGATGGCCGCTCCCAGCCTTTTTATAGTCTCCCCACAATGTAGTTCTTCACTCCGAGATTTGTGGAAGTCACTGAGCATTGTGGGTAGGTCAAGTTAATGTCCAGATGTAAACAAACAAAATACTTCCATGTCAAACTTCTGAATTATAAAGAAATATAAATGTGCTTTAATTATATATTTTGGCCACTAGATGGCACCATATACCAACTTATTAACCTTACAGCATTGCAAATATTTAAAAACAAATATTGTCAGCACTACATATTCCCCCTGCTTTGAGTCTTTGGTCCCCAAAGATATGCAAGACCCTGCTTCGGTTACACATTTTGGCCTCTAGGCGAGCGCACAAAACAGACAGAGGAGCTTCCCACCAATTCTCAGGTGTTGGGAAGCTATTCTGTATACCCACAACTGTCACCTCAATATCAGATACAGATGTGCCAAGGGGTGAAACGGGGCTCTCTCCTTCTAAATTGACAGAGGGAGAACTAATCTCTTCAACATTCCTTTTACTGGTGACTTCAGCTACTTCAGAACACTCGCCCAGTGTATCATACGTTAGTCTTTTCGGTGGGCGAATGTCGCTCTTTTCTCTTTGTTTTTTCGGTGGGTCCACTACTTCTGGGCAGACACTATTTTCTTCTATTACAGTCCTCTGTTCCTCAAAGTCAGTGGGAGACAAAAATTCTTTAGAATGTTCAGACGATGGTACAAACTCTGGAGCTTCTGGCCTAAGGGCCTCACTATCCTTTCTGTTTGTCTGGTATGAAACACTCCTTTCAACATCTGTTGTATCAGGTGACCACAACCAGCTGATGTCCATGTCTTCCTCCACATTATCCTCAGTTATCAAGGATCCAGGCTGGGACCTAGTTACAGGTCGACGTGCAGTCGTGGATGTAGATGATAACTCCTCCTCGGGTATTATCCTGACTGCTTCGGTGAGGTGTAAGAGGTGATTCCGATGCCAATTCTTAACTGGTCCAGCACTTCCTTCCGGTTTAATTTCAAATACTGGGAGCCCTGGAAGTTGTCTACATACAACGTATGGCTGCGACCTCCAGCAATTAGCCAGCTTGTGTTTCCCTGGAATACCTAGATTTCTTAATAAGACTCGGTCGCCAGGTTGTAGATCTTGAATCCTTACATTGAGGTCAAAATTCCTTTTATTTCTACTCCCTCTGTTTTTGGACATAGCCCGAGCCTTCTCATAAGCAATCTTCAGACTCCTGCGCAACCTACTGGCATACCCTCGATGAGAGGTCTCCGAAGTGTGGCCCAGAGAAGTTCCGAAAGCCAAGTCAACTGGTAGCCTGGCCTCTCATCCAAACATCAACCGATATGGTGAATACCCTGTCACATCACTCTTAGTGCTATTATACGCATGTACCAGAGCAGTAATGTGCTTGCTCCAATTGGGTTTTTGTTCAGCGGTTTTTGTCCCCAACATATTGAGAAGGGTTCTGTTAAACCTCTCCGGCTGAGGATCTCCTTGTGGGTGATAAGGGGTAGTTCTAGACTTCTGAATTCCCAATAAATCCAACAACCTCCTGATTAGCGTACTCTCAAAGTCTCTGCCCTGATCTGAGTGGATCCTCTGTGGTAAGCCATAATGGATAAAAAAACTTTTCCACTAGTGTCTTCGCCACTGTGACTGCCTTTTGATCCTTAGTGGAGAAGGCCTGAGCATACCTGGTAAAATGGTCAGTGACTACCAAGATATTTCCTTGTCCACTCAAGTCGGATTCTAGACACAAGAAATCTATACAGACTAAATCCATTGGACCCTGGCTTGTTAGATGACCCATTGGAGCAGCTCGCTGAGGCAAAGTGTTTCTCTGTATACACCTATGGCAGGAGTGACAGTAACTCTCCACTTCTGTCTTCATGTAAGGCCAATAGAATCTGTCCCTTATTAGTTGAAGAGTTCTTTCTGATCTCAGATGGCCATGATGATCATGCAGAGCAATTAGCACTTTCTCCCTATGTTTCTCTGGCAGAAACAGTTGCCATTTCTCCTCAAGATCTTCAGAGGGGCCCCTTCAGTAGACCACCCCTTGTTGTAATTGCAACTGACACCACTCCTAATGCAGCAAGTGACCTTCTCTTCAAGTGCTCTTGAGAAGTAGGTCAGGGCACTGACTCTCCAAAGCCTCCAGTACCAATTTACAGAGTGGATCTTCCTGTTGATCTCTCCGAAGGTCTTTCCTTGATAACTTAGGTAAACCTTCCTCTGCAATCTGAGAGACATTACAATAACACTTGGGTACCCCTGCTGTAGTCACTCCAACCTCTTCAGCTCTGGCTCCACCCTTCTCCTGCCGCTCCACTCCTTCACAAAGGGCTCTTACCGCTTCTGGGGCAAGCTGAGTCCAATCTTCTTGAGGGCTCAGGTGACAGTGGGGTCTTCTGGACAGCGCATCTGCATCTCTGTTACCCATTCCTGGTCTGTATTTCAGGCTGAAGGTAAATGTTGAAAGGGCAGCCAACCACCTATGGCCTGTGGCATCCAATTTTGCAGTGGTGAGCAAGTATGTGAGGGGGTTGTTGTCTGTTTTGACCACAAATTCCGCACCATATAAGTAGTCTCTGAGCTTGTCCACCACCACCCACTTCAAGGCCAGAAATTCAAGTTTGTGAGTGGGATAGTTCTTTTCAGCAGGGGCTAGACTTCTGCTCACATTACCAATGGGCCTTAAGTGCCCATCATGCTCCTGGTAAAGCACCCCACCGAGCCCATCTCAGCTGGCATCCACGTGCAGTTCATAGGTCTTGGCAGGATCTGCATAAGCCAAAACCGGAGCAGTGGTAAGGCTCCACTTCAACTGTCTGAATGTCTCTTCACATTGTGGAGTCCACTGATCCTGAATAAACTCCTTCTTCATCCTTGGGCCCTTCTTTCCGCTTCCCAAGTTCATCTGAACAGCCTCTTCTTGGTTCTTCAATAGTTCTGTAAGGGGGTGAGCTATTTTTGCAAACCCCTCCACAAATCTCTGATAGTAGGAGCAGAAACCCAGAAATGACCTGAGCTCAGTCACATTTGTGGGCCTGGGCCAAGAGGTAACGGCTTCTAATTTTTTAGGGTCGGTTGCCAGGCCTTCTTCAGATACTATGTGTCCTAAATAATTCACTGAGGGCTGATAGAACTGACACTTTTCCATTGAAAGCTTCAGGCCTTCATCATGCAGTCTCCTCAGGATTTTTTCCAATCGCTCTTCGTGCTCCTCAAGTGTTCAGCCAACCACTATGATATCATCCAGATAAACTAGCACTTCAATTAAGTTCATGTCACCTACTGTCTTCTGCATTAACCACTGAAAAGTGGCCGGGGCCCCAGACAGGCCTTGTGGCATCCGGTTGAATTCATAGAACCCCACTGGGGTGATGAAGACAGTCTTTTCTCTATCTTCAGGACTCATGGGGATCTGATAATAGCCACTCTTCAAGTCTAACACACTGAACCACTTCGCCCCCGACAGGCTCTGTAAGGCATCCTCTATACGAGGGGTAGTGTATTGATCGGGAATGGTCTGTCGGTTCAGTGTCCTATAGTCGATACACAGCCGTAACGACCCATTCTTTTTTCTCACTACCACTATCGGGGAGACGTATGGACTCCTGGATTCCCTGATGATCCCAGTCCTTTTCAGCTCAGCCAGCTGCTCTCGGAGGTCCTCAAGATCTCCCAATGGGATCCTCCTGACCCGTTCTCGAAAAGGTTTGTCTTCCTCCAGTCGGATCCTGTGTTCAGCACTCTTGGCATACCCCACATCAAACTCGCTTCTGGAAAAAGCCTCTCTCCATCTCATGAGCTGGGCTTTGGCCCTCTCCATCCAAGCTGGGGGAAGAGGGGTGTTTTTCGGATAGAAATCTTCTAGGGGAAACTCCCCCTCTGGTTCTCTTTCAATATCACATGGCAAGACTGGGATCACTTGATTTGCCTGTCCAAGCAACATCCTTGCTGGTATCTTCACAGGCAAAGCTGTCTTGTTTCGAACATTGACCGAGACCCTCCCTCTGCTTCTCTTGAGCGCCTTGGTTGATAAAACTCTTGGGATTATTTCTAGACCGATATCTTCTTCTTGAGTGTCTGTCTCCAAGACAATAAAAGGACCAGGGTGTCTCCAGCTCAACTTGACAGAAGCTTTCAAACATATCACTTCACCCGGTAGCAGCAGCTCTTCACTTCGGTCTAAACGCCAAATCTTTCCCACTCCTTCAGGTGGGGCCTACTGCTCGTGTGCTATATTCTTGTACACTTGGGTTAACATGAGATGTACCTTCATGGTCGGGGCACTTTCCTTCCGCACAAGCGGTGTCAGAAGCCTTCTGACCAGATCAGTATTTGTTCAGATGATAAGGGAGCTTCTGTGAGCCCCTGGGGGGCGAGGACACACTACCGCCAGGGTGTCAAAGGTCTCTGCCTTTCCAGCCACACTCGTAAGGGAAGTTCTGGGTACCCAGGCCCCATATCTCCAATTCTTCTAACTTTTGCAGGGGCAAATGTTTGAGATGCTTCTCATAAAAATCTTTGTATAATAAGGTCACTTGGGCTCCGGTATCCAGAAGTGCTTTGGCATAGATTCCTTCCACCTGGATTTGGATGATCGGGGAGGGTCCTACTAGCTTGGGAGGAAATCCACAAGGAGTGTTTGGCTTACTCTGCTTGCTAGTGCGTACCTTGATTCCTTGTTTCCATGGGCGTTTGCCCAACTTCGTTCTCTCTCTTATCCTCAGAACTTGGTGTGTCTGGGTTTTGTTGGAGTTGGCAGCTGTTACAGGGCACCCAGTTGACTCCTTCACTGGGGCCCTTTGAAGTTTTCCGTCAGCTTTTGACGTCTCACTGCTGCCCTTGGGCTTGGGCACACTCTCCTATAGTGTCCAGCCCCTCCACAGTTGAAACAGAGTCCAGATTTCCTCTCAAGTGTGGAGTCTGACACATTTTCAGGTTTTCTAGCCTCTCTGTCAGGCGGAGTAAGGGATTTTTCGGTCAACAGAGCCATCATCTCCATTAACTGTGCCACCTGAGTCTTTACGAGCTCGATCTGAGGATCATCATCCATTATGCTAACGGTCCTGACTCCAACAGCGTGTTTTGCCTCTTTTCCTTCTTCCTTTCCAGGATAGCTTCTTCTTCCCGTACAATCCGAATCAGATCGGGATATTTCAATATGCCTCCGTCTTGATGAGTTCTTAACTGGAGCGTGATGGGGTCCAAAGGCTGGGCACCCCTTAAAACTTGTTTGGCTCGAATTTCATCCACCTCACAAGGATCTAGCCCCTTCTTCAACAAGATCTGGTGAATGACCTTGTCCAACCATCTCATATATTCTGACAGTTTCTCCCCTGCTTCTTGATAGGTGTGTTCCAGTTTATAAATCAGGTGTGAGACTTTTTCAGTACGTCCGGACACGTCTTGCAGGATATATAGGTAGTCTTGGGCTACACAGTTCTGTTTGCTGAGTTTCAAATTTCGGATAGCTTCTGAAGCAGGCCCTTTCAAACTTTCAGTAATCCGCTGCTTTTTCTGCGTTTCAGGAATGTCTCACTCATCCAGAGTTTGCGTGGTCTGCTCTAACCACTCTTCGAAGGTGTCTTCCTCTGGGGGTACAGGCTATCGACCCGAGAAAATACCCAGTTTTCGGTACCCAGTCCCTGAGTATGTTGGGTTTCCTTTTTGGCATTGAGACACAAAGTTCCCCAGGGCTGTGAAAAGTTCTGGTTCAATTGCAGCCGGAACTGACTGTGAGGGAACCTTAACTTTAGCTGATCTCATCTGTGGGAGGGTGGTAGGACTCTCCCCCTGTCCCTTGGGGTGAGTTAAATAAAATCTTGTCTTATCAGTCAGTTCAACACTTGTACCCTTGAACTTTTCTGGAACTCCCTTTCTCCATTCTAATAATGCGTAAGTGTGGAATGTCTCATGATCCGGTCTGACTGTGACCACCTTGGCTCTTTGCTCTGGGGACAGTGTCTTTACCACTTGGTTAATGTGTTCTTTCTCCCAGACATCTCCCCAGAGCTCCATTGCCGCTCTCGCTTCTGAGCGGGTGCCTTCTGCCTCACACCACTGTGCCACAGTGGGGGGATACATTCTATGGTTCCTAAGGGGGTGCTTGACTTCAGAGAGACAGTTATCCTGGACGAGCCCCCACATGTAGCGCTTACCCCCCGAAGGAGCGGCTGAATATTGTTATATCTGAAATTCACATTTACCGCTCAACCTTCGCAGCCCATAGATTTAAAAGTCACAGTCCTTAGTGTTTTTTCTCAATGCTTTATTCATCAAACATAAACTGGGATGGGAGAAGGATTTTCTTTGAGATGCTCTTCTATCACTTTGTCACTTTTCCATGAGTCATACAAGAAAAACTGTGCATAATTGCGGACAATCAAGAAATCATTTCTCAATTATTTCTTCAATCAGGGACGATGGAAGTAGATTTAATAGAGACTGAGTTGATAAAGAGTCACTCTGAATAACTTCTTCATCAGGATAACTTTTAAAGAACGATCCATATCTCTACATGTGTGCTGGCAGCTTCACCGCTACCCTTTTACCACTACTTCCCACCGACATGGTACTTCCAGGTTTAGCTAAAGGAGAAAAAATCTGGATAACTTCTCCCGCTTGACTGATTGGAATCCCGGGGCAATGCTGAACGCAAAGTCATAGGCCATCACTGCCCATCTCACTGACTTGTGCACCAACACTCAGTCTCTGGCAGTACTTTTCCCTTGAGCTCGCCCAGTTTCCTTCCGCTTTGTTGCTACTTCATCTGCAATGTTTCTCAGTTCCCTTTATCTCTTTGTGGCCCGTTCCCCTCCCCGCAGGGGCGGCCTACGATATCCACAACTACAGGCAGCAAGATGTCATCTGTTCCTCCATGAGTACTGGATCTCCACCCTTCTTGCTAGGGCGAAGCTCCGTTGGCTCCCCGGAGGGGAAACCTCCAACTCCCCCTCCGGGAGCCAGGCTGGCTCTCCAACTCCTCGGAGCTGGGCTGAACTGGAACCCGCACTCACACTCTGCACACTAGGCAACACGTGACCCCCCTTTTTATATGAAAGTCCCGGGATTACCAAACAAATCAATGATTGGCCGAGCCTAACACGTAAACACCTGCCACTCAAAAGAGAAATCAGTAATACAGGCCTGCTGCAAATAGCATCAGCCTGTCTAAGGTTACCTAATATAATAAACCAACAAGAAAAGTCACCTACCTAAAAGTAGGCGCCCGCTACACAAATATTAGAATAACGAAAATTTTGTTAAAATTTTAAATCATAATAGAATGAATCGCATGTGTCTAATCACCAAGAGTGGAAAGAAAAAACATACTGTGGGTTGTCACCAGAACAGGAATAGAGGAGAAACCTTCCAATGGGGACATTAGTTCTATTTATAAAAATCAGATATTAACCACTTCCTGCAAAACGACGTACCTATACGTCACTTTGAGGAAGTGCCTATACGTCACTTCGAGGAAGTGGTTGTACCGGAGTGATGCCTTCAGCTGCAGGCTTTACCCTGGTACCATTTTTTTTAGAACCGGCGGTCGGCTTTCTGGTGATAACAACTGATATGGCTCAGCAGTCGCTCAGCCGTTATCACAAAGAGTAGGGAGGGGACGCCCCCCCTTTTCCGCCGCTCCACCCAGGTCTCCCATCCCACCGGGAGACCAGGGCGACCAGCCGACACGTCCGCCAGCTGGTCAGAGTCCCGAACAAATTGAATTGGCTTAGATTGGATCTGGGATCTAGTAACCCGAAAGCGATGTCACAATGTCACTTCCAGTTTACTTGGCTGCCAATGGTGCCGATTTTAAAAAATCCACAGTATTCCAAGACACTGATTTTGGCGTTTTGAATACTTTTAAGTGCTAAGGAGGGATTTGGGGTCTTTTGGAACCCCGATCCCTCCATAAAGAGTACCTGTCACCACCTATTACTGTCACAAGGGATGTTTACATTCCTTGTGACAGCAATAAAAGTGATCTGTTTTTTTTTTTCTTTTAAAGAGACAGTGAAAAAAAAAAAAAAATAATAAAATAAACCCCCGTCCCTGTGTGCTTGAGCACCAAACAAAATGCATACGTAAATGGTGTTCAAATCACACATGTGAGGTATCGCTGCAATCGTCAGAGCAAGAGCAATAATTCTAGCAAAAGACCTCCTCTGTAACTCTAAACGAGTAACCGACGAGTAAAATTTAAACCGTTGCCTATAAAGATTTTTAAGCACCGTAGTTTGACGCCATTCCACGAGTGTGCGCAATTTTAAAGTGTAACTAGTTAGGTATCTATATACTCGGCGTAACATCATCTTTCACATTATACAAAAAAATTGGGCTAACTTTACTGTTTAGCTTTTTTTTAATTCAGTGAAGTGTATTTTTTTCCCCCAAAAAAATTGCTTTTGAAAGACCGCTGCGCAAACCCCGCGTGACATACAATATTGATATTACGAGACACTCACACCTTAGTGGTATATGGCAATATGAGCCGCTGCTGTCCAGTATTGTCCCTTCTTGGGGCAAAATTCATTAAAATGAAAAAAATAGACAGCGCCTGCTCCCTTATTGTTATATTTCAATGGCCGCCATTTTATTCTCCAAAGTCTTTGCTAAAATATATCTATCTAGCTATAAATATATCTATATATAGTTATCTATCTATATATATAGATAGATATCTATATATAGATATCTGTCCATATAGTTGTTATTATTATTATGCAGGATTTATATAGCGCCAACAGTTTACGCAGCGCTTTGCAATATAAAAAGGAGACAATACAGTTATAATACAATAAAATACAAGAGAATCCTGCTCAGAAGAGCTTACAATCTCTCTCTCTCTATATATATATAAAATGATTGGGGGTTCTACATAATTTTCTAGCATAAAATACAGATTTGACTTGTAAACAACAAGTGTCAGGCATAGGCTTGGTCCACAAGTGGTTACATTAGTAAGAACTCTGCCATTGTGGACACAACAGACAGCTCGATGCTGCAGCCAGGACGCGCGCACCTCCAAGCTCAGCCCCGCGCACAGGCGCGCTCCCTTGACACGTGCGCATGTTTACGTTTCATTCACGGGCCGTGACGTCAGCGCCGGCCTGACAGCTTTGTTGTCTCCTAGACAAAGTCCTGAGCGGTGGGTAGGCCGCTGACCGGAGCCGAGGCGGCCGCAGAGCATTGTCCGTGGACGCGCACAGAGGGGAAGAACCGGCGGGTGATGGTGCGGGCCGGCGAAGGGGTCACGTGGGGGGTGAAGCGGCTCGGCTGCCCGGTGACTGTCAACAAAGCGCGTCACGTGATCGCCGCGCGAGGCCGCTGATGACAATAACAATAGAGAGGGGCCAGCGGGGAGAGATCGGTCCACCGAGGAGCGTAGAGCACCGCACCGAGCGACATGTCGTTCACCCTGGAGGACACGCTGGAGGCGGACTGGGTGGCTGTGAGGCCCAATGTGTTCGAGGAGAAGGAGCGCCACAAGTTCGTCTTTATCGTGGCCTGGAACGAGGTGGAGGGCAAGTTCGCCATCACCTGCCACAACCGGACGGCCCAGCGCCAGAGGAACACCGAGCAGAGCCGCAGTCCCCGGGGGAGCCCGAAGCAGGAGCCCCGGGAGGAGGCGGACGACGATGGGTGTAGCTGGGCCGGACTCTTCTCCTTCCAGGACCTCCGGGCCGTCCACCAGCAGTTGTGCTCCGTCAGCGGGGAGCTGGAGCCGTGTCTACCCGCCTTCCCCGAGGAGCCGTCCGCCGTGTGGTCCGTGCTGTTCGGGGCCCCGGAGCTCAGCGAGGAGGATGTGGAGGATCTGTGCCGCCGCCTTCACCTCTACCTGGGCCATTCCCTGGACACGTGTGGATGGAGGATCCTCTCCCAGATCCTCTTCACTGAGAGCGACGACCCCGAGGAGTACTACGAGAGCCTCAGCCAGCTCCGCCACAGCGGATACGAGGAGGTGCTGAGCCGGGCCCGCCGGGGACTGCACCAGGTGAGGGCCACAGCCTGGGGATCCATGGGACTGTATGGGGGCCACAGCCTGGGGATCCATGGGACTGTATAGGGGCCACAGCCTGGGGATCCATGGGCTTGTATGGGGGCCACAGCCTGGGGATCCATGGGCCTGTATGGGGGCCACAGCCTGGGGATCCATGGGACTGTATGGGGGCCACAGCCTGGGGATCCATGGGCCTGTATAGGGGCCACAGCCTGGGGATCCATAGGACTGTATGGGGGCCACAGCCTGGGGATCCATGGGACTGTATGGGGGCCACAGCCTGGGGATCCATGGGCCTGTATGGGGGCCACAGCCTGGGGATCCATGGGCCTGTATGGGGGCCACAGCCTGGGGATCCATGGGCCTGTATGGGGGCCACAGCCTGGGGATCCATGGGCCTGTATGGGGGCCACAGCCTGGGGATCCATGGGCCTGTATGGGGGCCACAGCCTGGGGATCCATGGGCCTGTATGGGGGCCACAGCCTGGGGATCCATGGGCCTGTATGGGGGCCACAGCCTGGGGATCCATGGGCCTGTATGGGGGCCACAGCCTGGGGATCCATGGGCCTGTATGGGGGCCACAGCCTGGGGATCCATGGGCCTGTACGGGGGGCCACAGCCTGGGGATCCATGGGCCTGTACGGGGGGCCACAGCCTGGGGACCCATGGGACCGTACGGGGGGCCACAGCCTGGGGACCCATGGGACCGTACGGGGGCCACAGCCTGGGGACCCATGGGACCGTACGGGGGCCACAGCCTGGGGACCCATGGGACCGTACGGGGGCCACAGCCTGGGGACCCATGGGACCGTACGGGGGCCACAGCCTGGGGACCCATGGGCCCGTACGGGGGCCACAGCCTGGGGACCCATGGGACCGTACGGGGGCCACAGCCTGGGGACCCATGGGCCCGTACGGGGGCCACAGCCTGGGGACCCATGGGCCCGTACGGGGGCCACAGCCTGGGGACCCATGGGCCCGTACGGGGGCCACAGCCTGGGGACCCATGGGCCCGTACGGGGGCCACAGCCTGGGGACCCATGGGCCCGTACGGGGGCCACAGCCTGGGGACCCATGGGCCCGTACGGGGGCCACAGCCTGGGGACCCATGGGTCTCCCTTTATAGGGCAACAGCCCCGGGGGGGGGGCACAGGGCAATCTATGGGCCAAATAGCACAACTGACCAGGGGGCCACAGGGGGATCTATGGGCCTTTTAAAGGGGCCCAGCAGGGATTACTGGGCCTTTAGGGTATGACTGACTGTAGGGCCACAGGGATCGCTCCGCCTTTATACGATAACTTCCGGCGCCCCAGAGGAATGTCTGGTAGGCTACAGGGGACCCACATGGATCACTTTAATGACTGACTGGGGGTGGGTACAGGGGAATTGCTGGTCCTTTGTAGGATGACTAATAAGGGGACCCCAGAGGGATTACTGGGCCTTTAGGGGATTGACTGGAGGGCCACAGGGATCACTCAGCCTTTATAAGATGACTGATTGGGAGGGGGGCGCAGAAGATCGTTGGCCTTTATAGGATGATTGACAGGGGGACCACAGAGGGATTACTGGGTCGAGGGGGTGACTGACAGAAGGGCCACAGAGGCCCCACAGGGATCCCTTTGCCTTTTTAAGATGACTGGTTGAGGTTGCCTTAGTTACAGGGGTGTCAAACTCAATTTCATCGCGGGCCACATCAGCAGATTGTAAGATTAGATGTCCAGCGCACCCCCTCCCCTTACATTAGATGTCAAGAGCCACCCCACCATCAGAAGTTGGGTCCCCTACTACCTCTAACATCACAGTGCCACCCCCTTTCCTTATGCTGCTGCTGGGAAGAAGCTGGATGCATTGCTTGAAAGTAGGGGTCTGGAGGAGGACCAGAGGAGGGCTTGAGCTCTCCTGCAGCTGCAGGAGAGGTGTGAAGGCCACATGAAATGAGCTGGAGGGCCGGATTTGGCCCTCGGGCCTTGTGTTTGACACCTGTGCCTTTGAGGGATCGCTGGGCCTCTATAGAATGACTGATCGGGGGGCCACCACCCCAACCTCTCCCTTCACCCTCTGTAGAGAGATTGCTGTGTCTTTATACGCTTCCTGGGGGAGCAGTTATAACCCCCACTGCAAAAATAAGTTCCAGTGGGATTGATATCGCTTTTATTAGATGACTGGGGGACCAGCCCCGACTTCCTCCACTGTGGAGAAAAGATCTCAATGGATCACTGTCCCTTTACAGAATGACTGAGTAGGGGGTCACAGGGGCCCCACACCCCCCCCCCCTTTCCCCCAGAGGAACTGGTGTACCTTTTTGATAGGATGACTAACTGGGGGGGCCAGAGGGACCCCAGCATAGAACGACTGACCGGGGGAAGGAGGGGTACAGGGGCCCCAACACTCCCCCCTGTGACTATGGGACCCAGCAGGATCACTGTGCCTATGTAAGAGTTTGGGGGGGGGGGGGTAAAACAGGGGTTCTACACCCCCCTATCCTGAAGCTTGTTGTGTTCAACATTTACAAACTGGAGTTGAAGGGTACTTTAGAAGCTTCAACAAAGCTTGCAGAAGGCTCTGCAAATACTTTGTAAAAGCTTGCTATTCACACTGCTCTAATACAAGTTGAGGGCCTTTGTGAAAAATCCATCCTACAAGTCCTATTGGCCACCGCAGCAGAGAGACTTGTGCAGAAATGCTGTGGTGTCAGCCCACTGATTACTAACTTTGGCTCCATAACCAAAGCTTTGTACCTCCATCTGGAGGCGGGATGTACACAATGCAGGGTCCTGTCTACTGCACCCATAATCCACTGCGTGCAATCACAATGCTCTACAGGCATGAATGAAAAAAATGAATAAATAATGACTTTTTTTTTTCTTTATATCCATGCAAATGCGTTTAACTTTTTTTTTTTTTCAAGAGGTGGACTGTGTCTTTACGGGAATCTGTATGGATGGAAATATAAGGGCTGGCTTTAAAGTACACCTGTCATAAACCACAGGGCATTCCAGACTGAAGATATGAAACTTGAGGTTACTTCTAGTGAAAAGTGCTTGTTCTCAATGAATAGATCAGGGTACATGTAGTCAGTTTATAGCCCAATTCCAGGATATTACCAACCCCCGCTATGAGAAAAAAACTATCCAAATGCCCATTTTACTTACCTGAAGCCGCAGGTCACATGGTGATCCTTCCCTCCATTTGGGGTCCTTTTCATGTGTCCACATCACTGCCTGCTTGATGTGGAGGCGAAACATCCAGCTCCTCTCTGATTGGCTCCAGAGGCAGGAGAGGTTGAGGGGGCCCAGTGCCCTAAAAGACAATGAGCAGGGCACAATGTCTAGCTCTTAGGGCAGAGGAAACCAGGATGGCTTGGGAAGAGATGTCTGGAATGTAGACTGAAGAGTAGGGACTGCTTCACACTGATCTGCTTTTGTTCAGTTCTTCAGTTAAAAAAAGCAGACGAAAAATGCACCCCTTTAAATCTTATGTTGCGTTTGAAAGAAATCCTGCTTGCTGCTTTTTGGTGCATGTTCAATCAGGTAAAAAAACCACACCAGAAACATCTCCCCATTAAAAGAAAATGAAACCACATCAAAAACAACACGTGCCTGTGGGAAGATCTTTGTGATGTAAAAGGGGGGAGTTAAAACGCAATCCAAATGCCTCAAATACACATCAAAAACACACCATGCGTTGAGGTACGTTTAACGCAACACACAAAAAACGCATAGGTGTGTTTCATGCGGTTTTGCTGCAAAGTAATGTGTGAAAGTGCCCTAAAGTAACTGATGAACAGTGCACCATTTCAATTATTTTTTCCTGTGAAAATTGTCACCTTTATTGTAATTGTTTAGCTAGGCTCCTCCCCCTATACCTCCCTTAAGGCTCTGTTTCCACTAGTGCTACTTGTCAGGTGACTTTGGACACATAAAGTCGCATAACAAGTCACAGCCCATTGATTTCAATGGCACCCGATCCCATCTATCTGACTTTGAAAATCAATGACATTTGAACAGTACTTTGATCCAAAGTTTGAACAAAGCTGCACTCAGAAGTCTCACTCTAAATCGCACGACTTTGGGGTCACAATAGTGGAAACGTAGGGTTACACTTGGTAGGTCACCAGGGTGGCTTAACTTAAAAAGAGAAATCTGGCAAAGTATAACCCACTCTCAGCTGAGAGTGGGCTATGGTGCCTCCCCCCCCCCCTTTCCAGCCGGGCACTCCAGTGAGCGCTGGAGGGGCAGAGAGAGCAGTAACTGTCAGTCACTGATCTCTGCTTCGGGAAGGCCGAAAAACTGCACATTCAGTGGTCATGTGATCTTGGCCTTGGAGCTGTCGGGGGACAGCTGCAGCATCCGATTGATGCTACAGCATGGAGGAGAGTATGTATGGCGATAGCAGCACTACACTGAGAGAGAGGAACTGATGTTCTTCCCTCTCTGACCCCAGAAACCGGAAGGACGAGGATTTAGTCACTTCTGGTTTCAGCTCTTTGTCTACCTGTCTGTTAGCAGCCAGGAAAGCAGTGGATTAGACCTGATCTGTGTCTGATCGGCTGCATTGGAGGCCAGAGGAGAGATTTGGGGTCTATTGGGCTCTGCATAAAGAGGACCTGTCACAACCCATGCCTTCACAAAGGATGTTGTTCATCCTTTGTGAAAGCAATAAAGTTGATCAAAAAAAAAATAGAGCTTGTGTAAAAAAGTTTCAAACAAAATAAAATGTAAAATTAAAACAAATCGGAAGCCCCCCCCCCGTGCTTGTACTTGAATGGGAGTGCATACTTAAGTCCCGCACATATATGTAAATGGAGGTCGCACCACATGTGAAGTATCGTCACGAATGTCAGAGCAAGAGCAATAATTTTAGCTCCAAACCTCCTGTGTAACTCTAAACTGGTAACCTGTAAAGGCTTTTAAAGCGTGACTATTGGAGATATTTAAGTGCCGTAGTTTGGCCCCGTTCCACAGGTGGATGCATTTTGAAGTGTGACACGTTGCAGTGGTCATCAATCCTGTCCCCAGTACCCACTAACAGGCCAGGTTTTATGTATTACCTTGGGGAGATGCAGACTAGAATACTGCAATCACTGAGCAGCAAATGATATCACCTGTGATGGATTTCAGTTATCTTGCAAACCTGGCCTGTTAGTGGGCCCTGAGGACAGGAGTTGATGACCACTGACATGTTGGATATCTATTTACTCGGCGTTACATCACCTTTTATATTTTAACAACAAATTGGGTATTAATAGTGTTTGTTCGCAATAAAAATTTATAAAATAGAACTATAGGCAAAACTTTTCTTTTTGGATAGAGAGGGTTATTACCCCTGTCAGATTTTTTTCCGTCATCCATGTCCCATTGTGGAGATTTCCCTTCACTTCCTATTTCTTAGCCAAACAGGAAATAATATTAAATCGCTGCAAATTAAGGGAATTCCCTGGGGCCCCCCTGGCCACCAAAACGCCCCAATGGAAGATTTCCTCTCCCCTTTTTTTTTTCTTTTCTGAAGACAACCCAGAATGTGGTATTTTCTTTTACTTTCACTGATAATGGTAAACAGGACAAATGGAGAGGGTGAATCTCCCTAACGGGGGGGGGGGCGCAGACAGCAATAAAACCCCACAGGGGGTCTAACCCCCTCTCCATTCTATCCAAAACTAAAAAAAATGTTTAGTTCTACTTCAAATTTTTATTTTTTCCAAAACAATTGCACAAATACTGTGTGACATAAAAAATTGCATTTTTATTTTCTATAGTCTGTGATAAAAAATATGTAATGTTTGGAGGTTCTAAGTGATTTTCTAGCAACAAAATACATATTTTTATTTTTTTTTATTTTTTTTATTTTTTACATGTAGGAGAGAACTGTCAGAATTGGCTTGGGTGGGAACTGGTTAATAAAGTAAGGCTCCATATAAAAGGGGGCAGAGCAATTTCAACTGTTATAGGATTTGCATACAAATTCAGATTCCTCAGGATCTGTTGATTCCTTTGCCTTGTGGTTTATTTCCTCATAGGCTCCTTTTACATTGTCCAGGATTTGACCGGTTAGTTTTTAAAAGTGACCTGCATCCCTATTCTGTACTGTTTGGACAGCCCATGACCTGAGACAAGTATGTGTATATATGACGTGTCCCAACACCTGATCTGCTCTTCCTTGTTTCAGGTCAGGGACTCGCCAGGTAGTAAGGAAGGACAGATGACAGTTCTCATGCTGTAAATAAGTGTTCCTAACAATTGCACTTTCTGATTGCAAGAGCACCAAATGCAAGCTGGGTTCCTTGCACTGACAGCAGTAGAATAGGGGTTAAAGTGTTCGGAACATGATTACATTTTTTTTTCCTTGACTAAGTGAACATACATGTGAGTAAAGGGGGTTGAAGCAGTGTGATGTGTACGCATTGGGACTGCACTGGTTAAGGCTGCTCGGTGCATCCCAACACATATGATGTGACCCTGTGGTTCTGTAGATATCAGCGGGTTTCAAATTTAAAAGCTTGAAGCATATTTAAACCCATTGCATATGCTTGCACTTATGGGTGGTGTTTAACAGTGTTAAAATGATGGTCTACAAGTCGCAGCTGTGGAATTCCTCCTCATTTTAAGCTGGCCATACATTATACAATTTTCTTTTTCAATTTCCTTTTATATTTACCTTCAACTATGTAGTGCAGGGTTCTTGAATTAAAATTTATGGGGGTCCAGTTGGTAATTTCTTCTGGCAGAAGTCAGCATCTCATGTTTGCACTATAACACATCGCAGACCCCTTTTATATCACAGTTCCCCTGTAAATCGGTGTCCTTGGCCCTCTTCACATCATAGCCCCCTCTTTACATCACTGTCCATAGCCCCCATTAATATCGCAGTTATCCTTCACATCACAGTTCCCCCTTGAAAGCAGTCCAATAGTGTCCTCAGTTCCCCTTCATGTCACAGTGCCCCTATGCGTCGCAGTGCCCCCCTTTACATCACAGTGCTCCATTTTAAACATCATCATGCAGCCTCCTGACACAGTTCTTCCAAGGTAGAGGTACATGACTGCTGGTGTTCTTTCCTGGTTCTCCCACCCGCCTACCGATATCTTCCTTACAGTGGCCGGAGGTGCTGCATATCGGGGCGGTGAGCAGAAGCTGCCCAACTTGCTACATTAACAAGCGGGTGATTACTGGCTTGTTTCTATAAAGACTCCCTCCCTCTGTCCCTATAATGCAACACCTGCCTGCTGTGAGGATGATAACGGTGGCGGGCGGGAGAACCAAGAGAGAACACCCAGGTTGATTAGTGGCACAGCCGTGGTCCAGACAGGACTGTCCCTTGGTCCCTTCACCATTTGGTGAACCCTGATGTAGTGCAAAGTCTGCCTGATCGCATACAAATTAGGTGTGACCTCATATTATATGGTTTTGGTAAATCTAAAAGAAAATTGGACAAGAAAATTGTATAATGTACGGGCAGGCTTACTGTGGATATATGAGCAATATGTGTGTCACCGGCGCAAAAAAAAATACTTGTATAGTGTTTTAAACCCTGTGCTTAGGTACCTGAAAACTCGACTACTGTTTTGGAAAGAAAAAAAATAAAAATATATATTTTTTATTATATATATTAAAATCGGTTGCTGCAATCAAAAAATTCACCAATAAGTGATAAACTAAAAATAAAAGTTAAATTTGTGTTGACTGCGCTACTCTAATCTAAATACACTACTCTCTTGAAAGTCATACCTGTGCAGAAAAACATTAGAGCCCTTGCACACTGGGGCGGGGGGCGGCGTCGGCGGTAAAACGCCGCTATTATTAGCGGCGTTTTACCGTCGGTATGCGGCCGCTAGCGGGGGGGTTTTACCCCCCCGCTAGCGGCCGAGAAAGGGTTAAATACCACCATATTTGGCAAGTACAGAATCGCAGTATATATAAAATAATATGCAATGTGGTTGGAGGGACGCTTCAGAATGACAAATATGTTTTTATTACAAATTATGTGAGCAGACTGCAGTTCTTCTTTAAAGAGGGAACATAAAACTAGTGCAAAATTTGCCACGGTGTTTGATAAACTAACACATATCTGGTTCGATGGATTTAGTAGCAATTTTCAAGGTGCTCATCAGATATTTTGGTTCTAATTTTGCCCATTGTGAGCTTCATCCTTGAAAAATAGTTGCTCACAAATATAGGTGCTGCCCAAAACTGATGACCTGGCATGATTGTAAAGAGTGAGATTTTTCTTTGGGAAGATAAAACTTATAAAAGTCCAGTAAAGAGTTTTTGTCAAACTTTTCTTAGGCCACGTGTTTGCTAAGTGTAAATCTCCGCTCAGTATGCTTTGATAATGTTAATGTGCTCTAGAGCTGCACGATTCTGGCCAAAATGAGAATCACGATTTTTTTGCTTAGAATAAAAAGATCCAGATTCTCGCGACGTAAAATCTTTCACATTATACAAAAAAAGGGCTAACTTTACTGGTTAGATTTTTTTTTTTTTTTTTTTTTATTCATTAACTGCTTGGCATCCGGAGGCCGTCATATGACGTCCTCGACTTTCGGGGCTTATATCTGAATGATGTCTGAGGCTACAGACATCATTCAGATACCGGCATTTTCAGCCGGCGATTCCGTACACCATAAGAACGATCATAGCGGCTGTTCCGCCGCTTGATCATTCTTACGGGCGGCGGGAGGGGACGTCCCCCCCCCCCTCCCGCCGCCCTCTGGTGCTTCTACCGACTCGCCTCAGCGATCGGTGAGTTGGACAGCGGATCCGCCGGCGCCGGATGTTCACCATAGAGATTTCCGGCGGACCAGATGGTCGCCGGAGTCTCTATGATCGTTTGGAGGCCGGGCGCGATGTTATGACGGCGATCGTTTTATTTTGATTTTTGATTTTAGGCTTCCCAGCCTAGAGGTGAGATGTGGGGTCTTATTGACCCCATATCTCACTGTAAAGAGGACTGATCGTGTCATATTCCTATTACAAGGGATGTTTACATTCCTTGTAATAGGAATAAAAGTGATCAAAAAAAAAAAAATTTTTTTTAAAGTGTAAAAATAAAAATTTTTAAGTAAAATTAACAATAAAAAAAAAAAAAATTTTTTAAAGCGCCCCTGTCCCCGTGAGCTCGCACGCAGAAGCGAACGCATACGTAAGTCCCGCCCACATATGAAAACGGTGTTCAAACCATACATGTGAGGTATCGCCGCGAACGTTAGAGCGAGAGCAATAATTTTGGCCCTAGACCTCCTCTGTAACTCAAAACATGTAACCAGTAAAAAATTTTAAAGCGTCGCCTATGGGGATTTATAAGTACCAAAGTTTGGCGCCATTCCACGAGCTTGTGCAATTTTGAAGCGTGACATGTTGGGTATCTATTTACTCGGCGTAACTTCATCTTTCACACAATGCAAAAAAATTTGGCTAACTTTGCTGTTTTGTTTTTTTTTAAAGCATGAAACTTTTTTTTTCAAAAAAAACGCGTTTGAAAAATTGCTGCGCAAATACTGTGCAAGATAAAAAGTTGCAATGACCGCCATTGTATTCTCTAGGGTCTCTGCTAAAAAAACATATATAATGTTTGGGGGTTCTATGTAATTTTATAGCAAAAAAAAATGATGATTTTTGACATGTAGGAGCGAAGTGTCAGAAATGGCCTGGTTAAAGTAATTTTTTCCTAAAAAAAATTGCATTTGAAAGACCGCTGCACAAATACAGTGTGACATAAAATATTGCAACAACCACCATTTTATTCTCTAGGGTGTCTACTAAAAAAAAATAAAAAAAAAAATTGTGAAACACTTTAGTCAAGATCGCGATAACGATTCTTGCCGATTAATTGTGCCGCTCTAATGTGCTCTATTGATTCCCATGCAGTGTGGATGTTTATGATAGCCTGACTTGCCACCCACACTTCCTCCTAGCACACAATGGGGGTTATTTACGAAAGGCAAATCCACTTTGCACTACAAGTGCACTTGGAAGTGCAGTCTCTGTAAATCTGAGGGGTAGATCTGAAATGAGTGGAAGCTCTGCTGATTTTATCATCCAATCATGTGCAAGCTAAAATGCTGTTTTTCATTTTCCTTGCATGTCCCCCTCAGATCTACAGCGACTTTACTTCAAAGTGCACTTGAAATGCAAAGTGGATTTGCCTTTTGTAAATAACCCCCTAAATGTTGATGTTATCTAACAGGAATTTCATAGAAAGGCCATCACTGTTTTTCTACGTTCGGAATAGTTTAATAAATTACAAAATTTATAGCTGTTCGTTTGCTGGTAAGTTCCAAAGTTCATTCGGTAGACTGGTTGTTTACAAGCATGTCTGGAACATTATAGAGACTGGAGTTGGTTGTATAATTGTTGTTGAAGCTCCTCTTCTCAGTGCCAAATTTTGTTACAGCATGATTTCCACTGGCATTTGTTTTTTCCTATAGTAGTGCTAAGATGAACAGAGAGCCTACTGTCATCGATTTCAGCTTGCTGCACTGAACATACTGGATTTGCATCCACTGTTGACAAGTCTCTATATCAATGGCACATTTATTATGGTCACATTTCCCTGCATTAATGAAGTGATCTCATAGACGTAATTGCTGCTCTTTTCAGTTTTTGTGATGTGTAATTATGCAACAGAGATTAATACATCATAGTGTTCATAGTGAATTTTCACTTGGCTTGATCCTTTGTTTTTGTGTGTTGTGTTTTTTTTTTTTTTTAATTTTTTGTCCCTTTTCCTACCCCCACCCCCCCAAACAGTAAAATCAGTGGTGCATGCGCTACAAGATCTTGTGATATCTCCTGGCAAAGGCATTTTGGATGATGTCTAGTGTCACATGGGGAAAGGAGGCAGATTTCGAGCTATGCTTTCATTATTGAAATCCATTGTTAATTCATAGATCAGTTTATGTATTTCGCATGGGGGATATCAGGCACAGATGTCATCAGTGGGCTGGCACAGGGAACAAGGAGCAGCTGGCTTTTAATTTTATTTTTTTTTCTTTAACCACTTAAGCCCCAGAAGATTTGCCCCCTTAATGACCAGGCCATTTTTTTGCGATACGGCACTGAGTCGCTTTTGAGTTGCTCGGTTGTGCGACACTGTGCCCAAACAAAATTGATGCCCCCCCACAAATAGCTTTTGGTGGTATTTGATAACCGCTGCGTTTTTTTTATTTTTTGCGCTATATTTTGCGCAACATTTTTGAAATTTTTTTTTATTTTTATTTTTTTGCTATAATAAATATGCCAAAATATAAAAAAAACAAATTTCTTCCTCAGTTTAAGTCGATATGTATTCTTCTACATATTTTTGGCTAAAAAAACCCCGCAGTAAGTGTATATTGATTGGTAAGCGCAAAAGTTATAGCATCTACAAAATAGGTGATAGATTTATGGCTTTTTTTTTTTTATACTAGTAATGGCGATCAGTGATTTTTATCGGGGCTACGACATTGCGGTGGACAGATCGGACACTTTTGACACCTTTTTGGGACCATTGACATTTATACAGCGATCAGTGCTAAAAAATAGCGACTGATTAGTGTATAAATGTCATTAGCAGGGAAGGGGTTAACACTAAGGGGCCATCAAGGGGTAAATGTGTGTCCTAGGGAGTGTTTCTAACTGTGGTGGATGGGACTGCCTGAGGGAGGAGACCGATCGCTGTTCCTAAGCAGTAAGAACAACAGATCAGTCTCCTCACCCCTGACAGAACGGAGATCTGTCTGTTTACACTGACAGACCTCTATTCTGTTCCTCTCAATAATTCTGGCTCCCACAGACTGGCTACAGTATGTGCTCATGTGGTACACAAGTTAGTCCTGTCAGTTTAAGGTTCTCATAACGACAACTCGTTATGTGTCCACAAAATCTCTCTTCCATTCAAACCCACCATCATGGGCAAGACCAAAGAGCTGTCAAATGGAAGAAATACAAAATAACCATCAAAAAAATTTTCATCTCTGAGTCTGATGTGTACCAGATTCATCTTCTAATAGTATATATATTTCTTCTGCCTGTAATTCTAAAGCCTCATACACACGATAGGACTTTGTACAAACTTTCCCTTGCATTTTTGTACAAAGGGCGTTGGCCAGAAGTTTGTATTGCATATACACGGCAGAACTTTTTCAGCCAACTTTCACCAAATCACGTGGTTTTTCAGCTCTTTACCACCACCCTTTGGTCAACTTCTGTACTGTTGTCTGATATTGTGTCAATCTCGCTGCTTTTATCGGCGAGATTAACACCTTGTGAGCCGGGTTCACACTGGTGCGGGGAGCTGACTTGGATCCCCTCCAATGCCAGGCACTGTGTTTGGTATGAATCTTGAGATGGAACTCCACGCCAAATTTTAAATAAAAAACCGGCATGGGTTCCCCTCCAGGGGCATATCAGGCCCTTAGGTCTGGTATGGATTTTAAGGGGAACCCCTACGCCGAAAAAACGGCATGGGGGTCCCCCTCAAAATCCATACCAGACCCTTATCCGAGCACGCAGCCCGGCCGCTCAGGAAAGTGGGTGGGGACGAGCGAGCACCCCCCCTCGAACCGTACCAGGCCGCATGCCCTCAACATGGGGGGGTGGGTGCTTTGGGGCGGGGGGGCGCTCTGCGGCCCCCCACCCCAAAGCACCTTGCCCCCATGTTGATGAGGGCCTCTTCCCAACAACCCTGGCCGTTGGTTGTCGGGGTCTGCGGGTGGGGGCTTATCGGAATCCGGGAGCCCCCTTTAACCACTTCGCATCCAGGCCATTTCTGACACTTCGCTCCTACATGTCAAAAATCATCATTTTTTTGCTATAAAATTACATAGAACCCCCAAACATTATATATGTTTTTTTAGCAGAGACCCTACAGAATACAATGGCGGTCATTGCAACTTTTTATCTTGCACGGTATTTGCGCAGCAATTTTTCAAACGCGTTTTTTTTGAAAAAAAAACAGTTTCATGCTTTAAAAAAAAAACAAAACAGCAGTTAGCCAAATTTTTTTGCATTGTGTGAAAGATGAAGTTACGCCGAGTAAATAGATACCTAACATGTCACGCTTCAAAATTGCACACGCTCGTGGAATGGCGCCAAACTTTGGTACTTAAAAATGCCCATAGGCGACGCTTTAAAATTTTTTACTGGTTACATGTTTTGAGTTACAGAGGAGGTCTAGGGCCAAAATTATTGCTCTTGCTCTAACGTTTGCGGCGATACCTCACATGTGTGGTTTGAACACCGTTTTCATATGTGGGCGGGACTTACGTATACATTCGCTTCTGCGTGCGAGCTCACGGGGACAGGGGCGCTTTAAAAAATTTTTTTTTTTTTTATTGTTAATTTTACGTAAAATTTTTTATTTTGACACTTTAAAAAAATTTTTTTTTTTTTTTTGATCACTTTTATTCCTATTACAAGGAATGTAAACATCCCTTGTAATAGGAATATGACACGATCAGTCCTCTTTACAGTGAGATATGGGGTCAATAAGACCCCACATCTCACCTCTAGGCTGGGAAGCCTAAAATAAAAAAAATAAATAAAACGATCGCCGCTTCACAGCCGAAGCGGTGCCGTTTTTTTGAATGCAGAGGCCGGGCGTGACGTCATAACATCGCGCCCGGCCTCCGAATGATCATAGAGACTCCGGCGACCATCTGGTCCGCCGGAAATCTCTATGGTGAACATCCGGCACCGGTGGATCTGCTATCCGACTCACCGATCGCTGAGGTGAGTCGGTAGAAGCACCGGAGGGCGGCGGGAGGGGGGGGACATCCCCTCCCGCCGCCTGTAAGAACGATCAAGCGGCGGAACAGCCGCTATGATCGTTCTTATGGTGTACGGAATCGCCGGCTGAAAATGCCGTTATCTGAATGATGTCTGTAGCCTCAGACATCATTCAGATATAAGCCCTGAAAGTCGAGGCCGTCATATGACGGCCTCCGGATGTCAAGTGGTTAATAAGGGGGCCCCTAGATGCCGGCCCCCCACCCTATGTGAATGAGTATGGGGTACATCGTACCCCTACCCATTCACCTAGGGACTAAAGTGTCAATAAAAAAAAACACACTACACAGGTTTTTATAGTAATTTATTAGACAGCTCAGGGGGTCTTCTTCCGACTTCGGGGGTCTTCTTCCGACTTCGGGGGTCTTCTTCCGACTTCGGGGGTCTTCTCTCTTCTCTTTTGAGATAAGTGGTTTCCACGGCTGATTTGCAGCGTGATCACTTTTATCGGCAATGTGAGAGCTGCCCACCACGCTCCAATCGCCTCCGCCGCTTACCGGACCTGCTGGTAGCGGCGGAGACGATTGCGTGCTCTCCTGTGGATGCCTGGCTGCCGACTGAGGGGAAGATGGTCCCTGCTCTGCTCCATAGGGGGGAGTGACGTCAAACGCCACTTCCGCCCATAGCTCTTAAAGGAGAATTGTTTTTATTTAATTTTTTTATTGCATTTTAGTGTAAATATGAGATCTGAGGTCTTTTTGACTCCAGATCTCATAGGTCCTGTTATGCTTCTTCTCTATTGCAAGGGATGTTTACATTCCTTGTAATAGGAATAAAAATGACCCCCCAATTAAAAAAAAAAAAAGACAGTATTAAAAATAAAATAAATAAGAGAAATTTTTAACGCGCCCTGTACGACGAGCTCGCGCGCAGAAGCGAACGCATATGTGAGTAGCGCTCACATATGAAAACGGTGTTCAAACCACACATGTGAGGTATCGCCGTGATCATTAGAGCGAGAGCAATAATTCTAGTCTTAGACCTCTGTAACTCAAAATTGGTAACTTGTAGAAATTCTTAAACATCGCCTATGGAGATTTTTAAGGGTAAAAGTTTGTCGCCATTCCATGACCAGGCGCAATTTTGAAGCGTGACATGTTGGGTATCAATTTACTCGGCATAACATTATCTTTCACAATATAAAAAAAAAAAAATTGGGCTAACTTTACTGTTGTCTTATTTTTTTAATTAAAAAAGTATATTTAAAAAAAAAAAAGTGTGCTTGTAAGACTGCTGCCAAATACGGTGTGACAGAAAGTATTGCAATGACCGCCATTTTGTTCTCTAGGGTGTTAGAAAAATATATATTTATAATGTTTGGGGGTTCTAAGTAATTTTTCTAGCAAAAAAGAGTTTAACTTGTAAACAAGTCTAAAAAAGAGGCTCAGTCCTTAAAGTGATTGTAAGGCTTTGTGTTTGTTTTTTTTTTTTTTAAAATAACAATCATATCATACTTGCCTCCACTGTGCAGTTAGTTTTGCACAGAGTGACCCCGATCCTCGACTTCTGGGGTCCCCCGGTGGCGCTGGTAGCCCCCCCCCATATCGTAACACATGGAACATTATCTTGTGTCAACTAGATGAGAAATTATTTGCAGAAATCCCCTCTCAACCCAGTGTACAGTGAAATGCTGGACTCAGGAATTCCTCTGCAGCTGACAGTGGATGGACTTATCCACTTACACAGGGGACGTGTTAAAAAGGGATATACAGTAAGTTTGGCCCAGACTAAATTCTTAAACTGGGCAGTGTGATATAAACTTCAAACAATTGTCTGTTCGCTGCCTTAGACCCCTTTCACACGGACATTCTGAGTGGGCCCGCCTGTCAGTTTTTCAGGCAGATCCGATCGGAACCTTCATTCTTTGCTATGGAACGGCGAATGTCAGCAGACGTGTCTACTGATACCCGCTGGCATCCGGTCCGCTAAAAAAAAAGACAGGAATCCGTTCCCCTTCCGTCCGGCGGATCGGATCGAATCGAACAGGCAGTCCATTTCCATCTGACCGTCCTATAGAGAACAGCGCACTGTGACTTAGAGTTCGACCGATATGGGTTTTTCTCTGGCCGATGCCGATATTTAGAAATTGCGGCGGCCGATATATGATGCAGATCTTTTTTTTTTTTGGGCCGATATATGATGCCGATTTATTTATTTTTTTATTTATTTTTTGTGCTAAAAATAGTGCCTGTAAAGTGCCTGCAAAACAGATCCCCTGCAGTCTGTGTGAAAGCCCGAGTGCTTTCACACTGAGGCGATGCGCTGGCAGGATTTTAAAGTCCTGCAAGCAGCATCTTTGGAGCGCTGTATACCGCTCCTCCACCATTGAAATGAATGCGCACTGCTGCCGAAGCGCCTGCAAAGTGTTTCGGCAGCGGCGTTTCAGGGGCGCATTCAACCCCTTCCTCGGGCGCTAGCTGGGTTATAAGCGCGCCGCTAAAATGACGGTAAAGCGCCGCTAAAACTAGCAGCATTTTACCGTCAACGCCTGCCTGCTCCAGTGTGAAAGCAGCCTTAAGTAATAAGTGATACAGAAAATTTCTTACATTTAAACAGGTAATCAAAAAAAATGGGCTAACTTTACTGCTTAGTTTTTTGTTTTTTTTAATTCATTAGTGTATTTTTTCCCCAAAAAATTGCGTTTGAAAGACCGCTGCGCAAAAAAAGTGTGACATAAAATATTGCTATTTTATTCCCTAGGGTCTCTGCTAAAAAAATATATATAATTTTGGGGGTTTCTGAGTGATTTTTTAGCAGAAAATACAGGATTTTTACTTGTAAGCAACAAATGTCAGAAAAGATTAAGGCCCCTTTCACACTTATACGACTTCAAAGTCGCACGATTTTACCGTGATTTCGCGGTCGCTATTTTGCCAAGATTTTACCACGATTTTGCTGCGATTTTGCCACGATTTGGGAGCAGTACGACTTTGCCACAACTTTGGCATTAACCATTCTCAGCTTGTGCTTACAAAGTAGTGCTGAAATTGTGTCTATATTATTCAGGTACGATTTGCATGCTACTTGAGGGTTTACCATTGAGGTCTATGGAGTACAAATCGTATGGAAGTTGGACCAAAGTAGTGCAGGGACTACTTTGAAGTCGGCACAACTTAAAGTCGTGCCAATATGAATGGTAGTCATTGAAAATCATGGAGAATGACTTGTCATACGATTTTGCAGTACAAAATCGTGGGACAAGTCGTATAAGTGTGAAAGGGGCCTTAGTTTTTAAATGGTTAAACTGAGAACTCCACAAGGAGTTCAGTTCATTGATAAAAGAAACTAAAAAGATACAATGTTTCCACTTATTGACTTGGCAGGCTGTCCAGAGAGAAGAGAAGTTGCTCCACAGAAGACTTCAGGCAACTTGCATTGACTTCTATTACAGAAGTCATTTGCAAGTCGCGCTGAAGTTATAATCGGCCTTTTTTATCAGCACAATCGGCCGATGTCGATTAATGAAAAAACGCCAAATATTGGCCGATATATCGGTCGACCTCTACTGTGACTGCTCTGCATCAGCGAAGCAGATACGGATCTGTCGTCCGCCTGCTCAGCGGGGATCACCGGAGAGATCCCGCGCTGAGCGGGCAGATCCGCTGCTGGCGTCCGCCCCGTGTGAAAGTAGTCTGAAGCTGTATGTATTTCATGTAGAAAACGCTGCACAGTGGTGGGGGGGGTCTGCATTCTGGAGTTCTGCTTTAACCTATTCCCACTGGGCACTTAAACCCGCTTCCTAACCAGACCAATTTTCAGCTTTCAGTGCTCTCACATTTTGAATGACAATTACTCAGTCATACAACACTGTACCTATATGAAATATTTGTCCTTTTTTTCAAACAAATAGAGATTTCTTTTGGTGGTATTTAATCACCGTTGGGTTTTTAATTTTTTGCGCTATAAAAGAAAAAAGACCGAAAATTCTGTAAAAAATAAAAATAAAAAATGCATTTTTCTTTGTTTCTGTTATAAAATTTTGCAAATTTAGTAGTTTTTCTTCATATATTTTGGCCAAAATTCATACTGCTACATATCTTTGGTAAAAATAACCCAAATTGGTGTATATTATTTGGTCTTTGTGAAAGTTATAGAGTCCACAAGCTATGGTGCCAATTGCTGAAAATTGATCACACCTGATGTACTGATCTCGTTTCTTGAGACCCTAACAAGCCAGGACAAGTACAAATACCCCCCAAATGACCTCTTTTTGGAAAGTAGACATTCCAAGGTATTTAGTTAGAGGCATGGTTAGTTTTTTGAAGTTGTAATTTTTTTCCCACAATTCTTTGCAAAATCATTTTTTTTTTTTTTCACAAAAATGTTATATTAGCAGGTTATTTCTCACACACAGCATATGCATAGCACAAATTGCACCCCAAAACACATTCTACTACTGCTGAGTATGGCGATACCATATGTGTGAGACTTTTACACAGCGTGGCCACATACAGAGGCGCAACATGCAGGGAGCACCATCAGGCATTCTTGGAGCATAAATTTTACATCTCATTTCTTGACTACCTCTTACACTTTTGAAGGCCCTGGAGCACCAGAACAATGGAAACGCCCCAAAAATGACCCAGTTTTGGAAAGAAAACAACCCAACATATAATCTATGAGGCATAATGAGTCTTTTGAACGTGTCATTTTTTTTTCTACAAGTTTTTGGAAAATGTGTAAAGAAAATGAGAACGCTTTTTTTTTTTTTTTTTTTTTTTTTTTTTTTTATACACACGTCCATTTTCACAATGTTTCTAACACAGCATGTACATACCAAAAATGACACCCCAAAATAGATTCTCCTACTCCTCCTGAGTACGGTGATACCACATGTTGTGAGACTTTTCCACAGCGTGGTCAGGCGCTCTAGGCAGTGCTGTCTCTTGGCCTAGGCCAACAAGGCCCAGGCCTAGGGCGGCACACTGCGGGGGGGGGGCGGCAAAAAAGTCCCCTCCCTGACCCGTCCTCCTGAGTCCCGGCTCCCGCACACTGCGGGGGGGGGGGGGGCGGCAAAAAAGTCCCCTCCCTGACCCGTCCTCCCGAGTCCCGGCTCCCGCACAGAATAAAAGTGACACTGGGAGCAGTCCGGAATTCATAGTACAGGGGCGGACTGAGCCGCGGTAGTGCTGGCTCGGCTCCGCCTCCACCTGACTCCTGGCGATGTCACGGCCGCGACTCCCTCCCTGCCCAGCAATCAAAGCAGAGGAGGGGCTCAAAGCAGCTGCCTTGCCCCTTGAGCTGAGCCCCGCCCTTTTGTCATGGTCCTGAAGAGTCCGCCGCTGGTCCGGTGGAGTGCAGGGCAGCGGCATTTTCAAAAAGCAAGAGGGAGGCCCCAGCAGCTGGGAAGAGACTGATAGCTTGCCATAACCAAGACCCCGGGAGGGAGTGAGAGAATGCTACGCCTAACCGCCACTCTGACTTGATCAGCATCCCCGACTCCTTCTCCAACTCCTCTCCCAGCTATGACTGTCCTGGAACAGGAAGACAGGCTGACCGAGGATGGGCATGAGGTAGGTGCATCACACACACCTACCAACACAGACAGGGGTTGCCTGGGACAGTCAGGGGGGGCAGTAGGGACTGCAGGCTGGGCTAGGGGGTCTCTCTCTCCCACCACCCTCACCTTCTCCCCCCTCTCCCTCTCCCACCCACCCCTCTCTCTCTCTCACACCCCCTCTCTCTCTCTCCCTCTCCCTCTCTTCCACCCTCTCTCACCTTCCCTAACCCTCTCTCTCTCACCTTCCCTAACCCTCTCTCTCCTCCCCTCTTTTGCATGCAGGCAGGGGGAATCAATTGGACACTGACTGACAGGTAACAGCAAGTGAGTTACTGAACCCCCCCCCCCCAAGCACTGACATTGCACCCACCCCCCAAGCACTGATATGGAACCCAACCCCCCCAAGCACTGCCACTGATTCCATCCTCCTAATGAAGGACTACAGGTGTCAGCATGAACCCATGAGATCTAAAGGGTTATATCCCTAGATCTTAGAGGTTCATTCTGGGACTTGTAGTCCTTCAATTTTGGAGGGAGACACATCCTTAGATCTAAGGAGCTCATGTTGGAACTTGTTGTTCTTCACTTTTGGGGAATGTGACCCCCCCCCCAGCATGTGCCCCTCAGAGCTGAGGATGCGACACGCCCCCCAAACTAGTGAAGGACTTCAGGTTCCAGCATGAACCTGTAAGATCTAGGGATGTGACCCCCAAAAGTAAAGGACTGCAGGTCCAAGCATGAACCCCTCAGAGCTGAGGATATCACCCCCCCCTAAAAACTAGTGAAGGACTACAGGTCTGAACCTGAACCCGTGATAGCTCAGGGGTTCATACTGGAACTTGCAGTCCTTCAATTTTGGAAGGAGTCGCATGCATTAAACAGGAAGGGGTGGGGTAAATTTACATGGGGGGGGGGCATCCGATTTTAATCTTGCCTAGGGCAGCACAAAACGAAAATACACCGCTGGCTCTAGGGACATAAGTTTCAAATCTAATTTGATTACTTATTACACTTTTGTGAGGCACTGTAGTGGCATGGATGAGCATGAATGGGGATGGCTGAGCGGTGGATGGGGGATGGCTGAATATGGATAGGTATGGCTAATTATGGATGGGGGTGGATGGGATGGCGGAGCATGGATGGATGAGTATTGCTGAGGGTGGATGGATGGATGGCTGAGCATGGATGGAGGAGTATGGATGGATGAGTATGCCGAGTATGGAGGGCTGAGGATGGATGAGTATGCTGAAAATGGATCTCGCATGGATGGATGAGGATGGATGGATGAGCATGGATGGGTGAGCATGGATGGATGAGTATGATGAGGATGGATGGAAGTTGTAATTTTTTCCCACAATTCTTTGCAAAATCAAGATTTTTTAATTTTTTTTTTTTTCACAATATTCTTATATTAGCAGGTTATTTCTCACACACAGCATATGCATAGCACAAATTACACCCCAAAACACATTCTTCTATTCCTCCTGAGTACGGTGATACCACATGTGTGAGACTTTTCCATAGCGTGGCCACATACAGAGGACCAGCATGCAGGGAGCACCATCAGGTGTTCTAGGGACATAAGTTTCAAATCTAATTTGACTACTTGTTTCACTTTTGTGAGGCACTGTAGTGGCATGGATGAGCATGACTGGGGATGGATGAGCCGTGTATGGGGATGGCTGAGCATGAATGAGTATGGCTGAGTATGGGTGGGTATGGCTAATTATGGATGGGGGTGGATGGAATGGCTGGGTATGGGTGGGTATGGCTAATTATGGATGGGGGTGGATGGGATGGCTGAGCATGGATGGATGAGTATTGCTGAGGATGGATGGCTGAGTACAGATGGCTGAGTATGCTGAAAATGGATGGCTGAGCATGGGTGGAGGAGTATGCTGAGCATGGATGGATGGCTGAGCATGGATGGCTGGAGGAGTATGCTGAGTATGGATGGGTGAGCATGGATGGATGGGTGAGTATGCTGAGTATGGATGGGTATGCTGAGTATGAATGGCTGGATGAGGCTGCAATGGGCACATAGCGCTGTGGGCACTACACATCCAACCCACAGCGTTGCTGCCCCTGATCTCTCCCCTCTCCCCTCGCACTGTACCAATAGGTACGGGGAGAGGAACCGGACGTGACGCCGGTTTGTTTACTAGTGATCACGGCCGTTTACCGTGATCCACCGGGTCCCCTGGACCCGGGCGGTCACGGATGTTCCTGGGGGCGTGCGAGAGCGGGATTCTGGGAGGATGTCAAAGTACGCCCTCCCAGAGTTATCCGACCTCGCTGCAGCCGTCATTGGGCTATAGCGCGGTTGGCAAGCAGTTAAGGCTACCAACAGACATGTACACATTTTCTTATTCTGGCCATACACAAATTATTGAAAATGATTGATCCAAAATGTAATGATCAAATGTCTTTGTGGTGGAACCAATCACTTCTTTTTCTTAACTCTAATCAATTTCTTTAACAACATTTTTTTTATCAAGACCGTGAAAAGTCATGAACGGTGTATGAAATGGGTACAGGTATAATTCTAGAAGGCACACTGTGCCAAAATACACAAAATATTAGTCGTACCATCCAGGACAGTTAAAAAAAACAAAAGTGACCACCTAGATAAAGTTAGTGCAATCAATTTCTGAAAAATATTATTTGTTGAATAATTGTGTCTGTACATTTATGACCAATAGAGATGAACTTGGGTAAGTTTCCTCCAAACTCCTCTGCAGCCGAACTCCCATTGTTCTATTACTCCAGTGAGCTGTGGGCTGGGTTATTGCCACCCAACGGCTCATGTAAACATGTATATAAATGAGGTGCAGCGCTTGTAGAAAATAATTCCAAGGGACGTATTCAATACAGTTCACAAAATGGTTAGCAGAGAGTAAATGATAGAGGAAACAGTCACCCAATCACACAGCCGCTTACCCTCCTTAGTGCACCCTCATTACAAAGGCCACAGCCTAGCTCATGTAAACAGGCAGGAATATCCCACTCTGCAGCCCATTGGAGTAAATATGGGGGGGGGATCAGACTTTGGCTAAAGATGAGTTTGGAGAACGCCTGAGCTCATCTCTAATGACCTATATAATGCAAATGAACACTTAAATGTGTTGTGCATTTAGTAATTCAGTTTTTTTCCGCTCAGAATTGTATAGTCATGCAAATCTTGTGTTTTTTTTTATTTTTACAGCTGCTGGAAAAGCACAAAGTGACAGAAAGCATGGTTGACCTACTGAATTTGTATCAGATGGAAGATGAGGCTTACAATGCTGTCGTAGAATCCACTACAGAATTTTATCAATATCTTTTACAGCCATTCCGAGATATGAGAGAGCTGGCAATGTTACGAAGGCAACAAATAAAGGTAATTGGAATATCCTTGTATAATCCGGACTTGTGATTTCAGTAACACTTGGGGAGATGGTGTTTTATACACGGTCAAGTGATGCAATCTGATGTTCTTTATTAGTGCCTGTATTACACCATCTTGTAGATTTTTGATTTACCTGAATTTTTTAAAGCAGATCTTTCTGATGCAATAGATACAGTATATCGTCTGCAATGATTTGTCCAGGCAAAGCCAAAAATATCCAATAAAGATGATCCGCACAACCGTTTATGCTCTACAATCTTGCTTTTATTCAGGAAACCACAGTGTACAGTATGCAAATGCAGTTGACGTGTTTCAGCCTACGTGGCTTTAATCGTAACTACGATAAAACATGAAACTTTGAAATATATAGCGGCTAAGATAACAAAGGCTCCATCTACTAATTGAATTAATTGATGGATATAATTGCAAAAAACTGAAACAGCTGATGCAATAGCAGAGGAGTCAATGTAGATGCCACCATGCTTCACAAACAGACATCATAGAGAGACAGTGTGCAAAAACATCAATAAAAATTATCCAAAAAATGCAGTTTGCGAATTTTGCCTGATTTGAGAGTCTGGCACTCATCCCTACTGTCTAAGGCTTCATGCACGCGGCTGTACAGTAAGTAGAGCCTGCATACTGACATTCCGGAGACCCGCCACTGTGTACAGCCCCCCATTAAGGTATATTAGATGAGGCCACTGTACTGTATACGGCTGTTTGTCGTGGGTTGTATAAAACAGATGCACTGACCTATTCTCCCAACACACATTATCTGTGTTTGAAGCATACATCAGAGTTCATATGGTTGTTTGCACAATACCCAATTCACGATCATATACAGCCACCTATTCTAATGAAACAATAAAATAGACCCTTAGTTGATTGTAATCTCAAGAAAGCTGCAACTGCTATAACCTGAATACTGGATCCAGTTCAAATCTATGTAAAAAAAGTCAGCTGTCCCTTTTTTAAATCAAAATCTAAAAATTCAATCAAAAAGACATGATTCAGTGCTCAAAATTTATACAAACTAAATATAACGTGATTCCATACAAAAAAACAGTGTCCAGTTTAATTCTATGAAAATCTGATATAGACCATATGTGAATAAAGTTCCCTGTGCTCATAAACATCCGTAGAAAAAGTGCTCCTTAAGCAAAAAGGGCCTCTTGCCAAACTGAAGTGATCTTGATTTTAGAGATCAAATGGACTTTTGTGTCCCAAAAAAAAGGTCGGCACTCTCACTGTCAGAATCTCCAATCCCAGAAGACAAAAATTTTGGGGAAACGCATCAGACGCAGTTAGCGTGTGACGTCATTGCGTACTGGCGTGTTAGCTGGTTTCTGTGGCCATACGAACAAGTTGTGTTGATGGCCTGACTTTTTTTTTTTTTTTTTCCTCAATGTAAGTGCAATACATTTATAAACAAAAGTTGATTTTAACGTACTGCACCATGAGGCTTCTTCCTGTTTATGCTCTACAGCAGGAATCTCCAAACTTTTCATTTCAAGGGCCACATCATATATTTTACACATACTCGCGGGCTGAAAAAAAATATTTATGAATCTGCAGCAGCGGAATAGAATAAAATTTGCCAGGCTGCTGGAAGCGGGGCTAGATGGTTCACTTGTATCCTCCTCTTACAGCTGGTTAAAATTCCAGTATGCATTAGGGCCTTACATCTGTGTCCCCACACATTTATGTCCCTTTCACTCATCAGTGTTTCCCTGCAAATTGGTGTCCCCATCGTAGCCCCCACACATTTGTGTCCTCATCACCTATCAGAGAATCTCTGCAAATTAGTGTCTCCTTTTAGAGCCCCACACATTTGTGTACCCATCCTAGCCCCCGCCGCAAATTTGTGTCATCCTCAGTACCATCACACCCCCCCCCTCACGACTGTGTCATCAAACCCCTACAATTGGGGTTTCCCCTTTAGTACCATAACCCCACACAACTGTTCCCCCTTCATTGCCACGACCCCCCCCCCCCAACTGTGTACCCTTCAGTACTATTTGTAAATTTAGGCCACTATGTATTCTGCTACATGTGTTTTTGAAAAAAAAAAAAAAAAACACATTAGAATGAGCATATATTGATTGGTTTGCGTAAAAGTTATAGCTTCTACAAACTATGGTGTATGTGTGTGTGTGTACACATATATATATATATATATATATATATATATTTTTTTTTTTCCTTAATACTAGTAATGGTGGCGATCAGCAACTTATAGCGGGACTGCGATATTGCAGAAGACAATTGGACACTGACACTTTGCGGGAGCCAGTGATCAGTGCTAAAAAATATGCACTGTCACTGTACTAATGACATTGACTGGAAAGGAGTTGGACATCTTGGACGATCAAAGGCTGCTTTTACTAGGGGAAGTGATGGAATTTATTCCTTGCTTTGCATGGACACAACATCAATCACTTTCCCTCTCTTCTTTGTCTCTACCTGACGATTGGTGGGTGCCGGCGGACATCCATTGCCCAGCATCCGCAGAACAGCTTGAGTAATCACAGCAGAAGCAGCCTGCGGTGGTGCATGCGCCCCCCCCCCCCTAGGCGGAAGTGCAGAAACGCGTATATATCATGGTTGAGAAGTGGTTAAGGAGCACTTTTTCTACGGATGTTTACTCGCACGGAGCACTTTATTCACATCTGGTCTAATACGGACTACATGCCTGCATCAAATTTACATATAATGAAACCGGACACTTGCGTTTTTAACTGTTTGTTTTTGTATGGATGATGATGATTTTTTAGTTTGTATGAATTATGAGCACTGAATCATGTCGGTTTGCTTGAAATTTTATGAAGTTCATATCATTTTGATTTAATAGGACACTTTTTTTTTTCATAGTATTTTCTAATGCATTTCAATGGGTGGCTGTACATGGTGGCTTTGGGGCCTGGTACTTTCAGTATGCAGGCTCTGCTTGCTGTGCAGCTGTTTGGATGAAGCTTGATGTATATGGTAACACATACCCTAGAAATATATTTTATGTTCTTGATTAGAATACAATTACATATGGAAATGTGCCATACTGTGTGGTGTATATTATTAATAGTTATGTAGGTGGTAGTTTTAGCTGCTTTTTATAGCCTAATTCCAATGCCATGTAAAATGCTGCCGTTTACATTGGTATCATGAGCTGCTTAGTTGCAGCCAGGCTGGGGTGTGCCCTCTGCTCGAGGAATGCTGGCAGACTTGGCAGCAGCTGCATTACAAGTAACAATGAGGGATGGGAATGTGGAAGGGAAAACACTTCTATATTTATTTTTTTGTCTTGCAACTATAAACTTGCTGAGTGTTTTAACACATTTGACATCTTTATACTAAATTGAAGCTATAGTTGAAAACAAATACATTTTAGGCCTGATATTGTACAGGTGGTGTGTACAGTCCACTGCCAGCAGCCTGTCAAAATCAACAACAGGCACAAATAGGATTTGACTGTACCTACATCCAAGTGGTTCCCTTGTACCGGGACATATTGCCCCAAACACAGAAGGTACTATGCTGGCACCACAAAGTGCTATAGCTTCTCTTTATTTTCTCCAGAGTGCCTCTGAATTTTGCCTGCAATTATCAACTTTGTGGTAATGGAAGCATAGGTAAGCCTCAGATTGCATCCCACAGTGCTGTAAGGTGCCATTCTCTGGGCCTGGGCATTATTATGGGTGTGAATGGAAAGGAAGGGTGTTCAAAATCCAAAGAAAAAAGTTATCCGAGCAGAATGGATGAACTGCTTTTGGAAATTGGATACACATTTTTAGTCATGTGGTGTTCTCCGGAAGGGCCTAAGGTGCGTGCCTGGCTCCTTATTGTACCGTGTGTGTGTGTGTGTGTGTGTGTGTGTGTGTGTGTTTGTTTTTTCTTTTGTGTGTTTTTTTTTTTTTTTTTTTGGGTAAACTTGTATTCTCTAATACAGTGTGCTAAATAAAGGTAGACAAGTGAATTTAGGTTGTAACATTTAAGAGATGTTTTTTTTTGTTTGTTTTTAAACTCATAAAGAGAATGTGGCCTACCTGTATAAGGCATTTTTATTTTAGGTATAGCTTTATGCAACAGGCCACTGCTTAAAGTGGTTGTATACCCCGCTTTGTGATTTTTGATCCACAAGTAAGTCTATAATAAGGCTTATCTGTAGGTAAAATGAATATGTCCTAAACGTACGCCATTTATGGGATATTAAACCTGCATGTAGCCGCTGACGTCAGTAGCACATGCACTCTGAAGGTCAGGTGTATTGTGCTGGAACTTCAGAGCTTCTTACTGGAACTGAGGGCTCCCGTGGGCATGTGCGGGAGTGATGTCATCACGGCTCCAGCCAAACGCCAGGGGGTCAAACGCCAGGGGAATGTGTCAGCCCCTTCAGCGGTGACCGGGCACTGCTGCGGGGGGCTTCATTCTCAGGTATTTCACAATGTGCTAGTATGCGATGCATACTAGCACATTATGCCATTGTCTTGCGGGTTTGTTTTTTGGGGTTTTTTTTCCCATCGGTTTACTGCCTTAAGCCAGGGTTCACACTATAGCAATGCGAGAACCAGCGCGATTCCAGCGCCGTTTCCTGCCTCCCGCAGGCAGTTCACACTGCCCTCTGCGAACCTCTGCAGATGTCAATACAATGCTAATGACACACAGATTGCAGTGCGAACTGCGGATTCCGACAGGAATCAGATCACATGGGTGTGAACACCCATGCGATCCGATTCCAGTGTGAGGAAAAAGTCCCTGCACCTTATGGCTAAACTCGCTATGCACAAAGATCGCAAATGATCGGCACAGCAGTGCGGGTGCGAATCACATGCGATGTCTGTGTTCGCAATATTGTGAACCCAGGCAGAGTGTCTTTATTTCAAGTATTATGTAGGCTGCCATTGCTGGTCTCTTTATGAAAATATTATAATTAGAAGGTTCCCCACGTGTTGTTAAAAATGGAAACATTTTTATTAAATAATAAAACATGTTGTGATATCACAAACCATTATAGAAAAAATGATATAATAGAAAACAAATCGCACTAACCCACCACCATGGACTTGTAGAAGTATGCGTTTTTCATGCACTAGTTGTACAGCCTGTGGATTCCCGACCAGTGTATCTGTGATTGCAGGTTTCTACTTAGTGCACTTCATCCCTGGAGTTTATCATCTCCTCTCCACATGGCCATCCCCAGAAAACAGACACACTTTTCAAGGAATGCAAGAGGCAGTGTAATCACTACTCATCAGTGCTGGACTCCAATAGCTGTACAAACTATATAAACTTTCAGGCAATTTCAGTACATTTAGTAGTGACAGTCAACTACAAATGGCATGTGTGGCAGGTGTACAGGCAAACCACTGACTGGTTACATCAAGACGTGTAACTCGGATTAGGATCCCTCTGTATTTAAAGGATAAGTTCTGTATTTCAGGAAAAAAAAAAGAAATCAACGCACATATTTTTGCAGAGCATTTTTTTTTCCTGCAGCAGCCTGGAAAGCATTGCACTTGTGATTAGTGGAGGAGGGGGGCAATGCCAGGCTTCTGCAGACATGCCCTGCAGCTTGGGTTTCAAACAGTCAGAGTACTTTCATACGGCTTCACTTCCCTATTCCCTTACAGAGGATGGCGGCGGCAGCAGCCGAGAGCCGAAGGACGGATCGGCTTCGGCTGCCAACATCGCGGGCTCCCTGGGACAGGTAAGTGTCCATATATTAAAAGTCAGCAGCTGCAGTATTTGTAGCTGCTGGCTTTTAATATTTTTTTTTTTTCAGCGGACCTCCTCTTAAGGAGTATCACTTTGGAAAACTTTGCCTCTTTTATTAGTATACCTAATATGTGCAATGCTGCACTGCCAGATCTGCTTTATGCCGGTCATACACAGTTCGAATTTCGATAGAATTTTCGTATCAAATCGTATCAAAGAATTTTCGTATGAATTTTGCACCATTAGTGGGCTGCAGCAACGGCCAATTTTCGTGCGGCAACCAAATTTGAGGAATCGGACATGTTGGAAATTTTTAGAAAAACTATTGATTTTCTAATCAATGATGGGGGAATCGTGCGAGAAATGTAATAAAAGAAAATTTACGGAGAGAAAAGAAGATTCCCAGCCACTAAATGTTTTTTTCTGTAGCAACATGCGGTGAAATTGAAGGCTTGGTCGGCCGATATTCAAAAATCAATGGTGGCATCATCGGATCACAAAAAAAACAAACTTTCTGATTTTGAAAAGAAAATTTGTTCGAAAATTGACCGTGCATGGCCTGCTTTAGTGATCTCGGCCTGTGTGTTTGTTTGAGATGAACACAACATTTAAAAGTAAAATGCTGGTCTGTCTGGATCACAATACATTGTTCTACCCGTGTAAAGGGACTAAGCGTAAAAAAAGAACTTTTATACATACTATGAAAAATGATACAAACAGTTTTTGCCCACTGAAGAATATTATTCTATTGCCGGTGTTCAGCACTGAGACTTCCTAGCATATATGGATCTAGTATATTAAGCAGTCAGTGCTATGGTATATGTGTGTGCCATGTGTGATTGTCTGGAACAACCTTGCTCAGTTTTTTACAGCAAGTTCATGGTGGTGATTTCTTATGATTTGCTTTCTATTATATTTATTTTTTCAATTATTGTTTCATTATTAGTACTATTTTTTTTTTTTTTTTATCTTTTTTAATTTTATAAAGAACTTTTTTTTTTTTTTGCTTTTTTGATAATGTGATGGAGACCATTTCTTTTTCTATTTATAATATTTTTCAATACGTTTCCATTTCCGTTTAATATTTGTGTCACTTTTTTGGAAGGGTTGCTTTTGTTGGGTGTTCTCTCTTTCTGAAAATGCTGGTTTCCTGCCTGTCTGTGGCTTCAATGGTCTTGAGTTACTGATGCCATTAGTGATGTCAGAACTCCTGATCTGCATGTTTCTGGGTCAATGATTTACTTCATTTTTTATGGTGTCTAAACTTTGTTAAAGCTGGAAAATCTAAAAGGAGTTTGATGCATTTGTTCTTAGCAGCGCTTCTTTTCCACTTCTGTATGGAGTGTGCTATTTTTTGAATCCTAAAATTTAGAAGTAATCTTATCACTGTGTGTTAGGGCTCGTTTACACTTGCACTAGTTCTAAAAAGGGATCTGCGGTGGATTGCTTTTCAGAGAGCTGTACACGGCTGACAGGCACTCGGGAGGTGATGGTGCCACCTTCTGAATGACTGTTTTTTGGGGGTTTTTTTGTTTTTTATAGCCAGGGTTTTCTTAACCACTTGCCGACCGCCCCATAGCAAGCAGATTTACTGCTACAAGGCGAACAAACGTTCTGTCCAGAATCACGTGTACATATACGTCATTCTGCACTTCCGCCTAGGGGGTGTGCACCGCTTCTGCTGTGATTTGTTAGGGCAGAAGCTGATCAGTGGGTGACAACCAATGTATATCCACCAGCATCCGCCGATCGGTAAAAAAGACAGAGCTCTGTCCTGACGGGAAGTGCTGCATTTTGTGTCCCTGGAAAGCGGGGAATAAAATCAATCACTTCCCTTTAGTAAAAGCACCACATACAGTACACAAACACAGGCTAGGCACACCTTTTGAACCTTTGATCATCCTAGCTGTTTAACCCCTTCCCAGCCAGTGTCAGTACAGTGACAGTGCATATTTTTAGCACTGATCATTGTATTGGTAACTATTTTGTGATTAACTAGTTCCAGGGACAAACCTCATATCCACATCCTGCGTATACACTAGTAGAAAAACAATGGATGGGAGGAGAAACTCTCTCCCATAGAACATGTAGGACTTTTTTAGGATATGAGGTTGTCACTGTATTAGTGTCACTGGTTCCCACAAAGTGTCAGTTCGTGTCAGAATGTCTGTCGCAATATCACAGTCCTGATACAAGTCGCTGATTTCCGCCACCGCTAAAACAATAAATAAAAATTCCATTATATATCCCATAGTTTGTAGACCCTATAACTTTTGCGTAAACCAACCTGTATACGCTTATTGGGATTTTTTTTTTTTTAACAAAATGTAGCAGAATACATTTATGGCCTAAATTTGAGAAAACATTTAGATTTCAAAATATTGCAGTGGCAGGCTTACTAAGACCCCTTTCACACCGAGGGCGTTTTGCAGGCGCTATAGCGTTCAAAATAGCGCCTGCAATCCGCCCTCAAACAGCTGCAGCATTGTCTCTAGTATGAAAGCCAGAGGGCTTTCACACCGGAGCGCTGCGCTGGCAGGACAGGAAAAGTCCTGCCAGCAGCTTCTCTGGAGCGGTGAAGGAGCGGTGTGTTTACCGCTCCTCCACCACTGCTCCCCATTGAAATCAATGGGGCAGCGCTGGAATACCGCCGGCAAAACGCCGCTATTGCAGGCGGTTTTAACACTTTCTCGGCCGTTAGCGGGGGTAAAAGCACCCTGCTAGCGGCCGAAATGCGCCGCTAATCCGACGGTAAAACGCCGCTAAAAATAGCGGCGTTTTACCGCCGACGCTATGGGTGGCCCGGTGTGAAAGGGGTCTTAAAGTGGTTGTAAACCTCAGACATGGAATATGAACAGAGCATATCCCTCTATAGCAGGGGTCTCAAACTGGCGGCCCTCCAGCTTTTGCCAAACTACAAGTTCCATGAGGCATTGCAAGGCTGACAATTACAAGCATGACTCCCACAGGCAGAGGCATGATGGGACTTGTAGTTTTGCAACAGCTGGAGGGCCGCCAGTTTGAGACCACTGCTCTATAGTGTGTAGGTGTCTCAATTAAGAGCCGATTGACAGCCTCAGCTCTGTTCCTGCGTGCTCCATGAAGGGGGTCTGTCCTGTCCCTCCAATCAGCTCTCAGACCTCCTCTCGCTGAGCTCTGCAGAGCGTATTTTCAGCTCTCTGCCCCGTTTCCTGACAGCTCAGACAAGCTTTATAAATTCTGCACTTTGGCTGAATGTAAAGAAGACTGCAGATAAACAAGTACAACTTCTATAGGAGGATCTGTTTAATCTCTGCGTACCACCTGAGGCCAGTCACTTTGCTGGGTGTATGTAAGGGTTTACTACCACTTTAAAGTGGGATTGTTTTTGTATTTCACAGTTAAAAGAAGAAAGAGAGATTCTTATCAACAGAATGTTGAGGAGAGGGGCTTTCTATATTGATATCACACTTCTGTTTCTTCTATCTCTGTCAGCTGACATTATTTTTTTTCATGGCATTTTCCATCAAAGACTGATTTTGTTTATTTTCACACGATATCTAGCAGCGTTTGATTTTGTCTCCCCTAAGATACATATTGTAATCTCATTATGTAAGAAATATGGGCCTTACTAGGATTGTCCTAGTTGTGTCAAGTAGTTATTGCCTTTGATGTCTCATTTCCTCATTTCTTTTGGATTCAGGTTGACAACACAAGCAAGATTTTTCAGAATGGCATATTGAATTAAAATTCTTTTACATCTTAGAAGAAGAAAGCCTGAAAAATAAGCGTGTCATTATAGGTGTTCAGTGTTGGAAGGAAATTCTAACATGTAATGGAGGCTTTCAATGTAGATACGCAAATTAAATTAACTCTATAAGTCTTAGATGTGACAAGCTCATTTCTTCTTGCTGTGATTTGTATAAGGCCTTAGAGTTGTGTTGGCTAATAGCTGAAAACGGGACATTCCGAGGATTCACGGGAGTTCTGTTAGAATGTTCAATATAATTTAACCACCTCAATACCGGGCACTTACAACCCTCTTCCTGCCCAGGCCATTTTTCAGCTTTCAGCGCTGGTCACACTTTGAATGACAATTGCGCGGTCATGCTAGACTGTAACTATGTGAAATTTTATCATTTTCTTCACACAAATAGAGCTTTCTTTTGGTGGTATTTAACCACTTCAGCCCCGGAAGGATTTACCCCCTTCCTGACCAGAGCACTTTTTACAATTCGGCACTGCGTCGCTTTAACTGCTAATTGCGCGGTCATGCAATGCTCTACCCAAACGAAATTTGCGTCCTTTTCTTCCCACAAATAGAGCTTTCTTTTGATGGTATTTGATCACCTCTGCCGTTTTTATTTTTTGCGCTATAAACGGAAAAAGACTGAAAATTTTGAAAAAAAATGATATTTTCTACTTTTTGTTATAAAAAAAAATCCAATAAACTAAATTTTAGTCATACATTTAGGCCAAAATGTATTCGGCACATGTCTTTGGTAAAAAAAATGTCAATAAGCGTATATTTATTGGTTTGCGCAAAAGTTATAGCGTCTACAAACTAGGGTACATTTTCTGGAATTTACACAGCTTTTAGTTTCTGACTGCCTATGTCATTTCTTGAGGTGCTAAAATGGCAGGGCAGTACAAAACCCCCCCAAATGACCCCATTTTGGAAAGTAGACACCCCAAGGAAATTGCTGAGAGGCATGTTGAGCCCATTGAATATTTATTTTTTTTGTCCCAAGTGATTGAATAATGACAAAAAAAAGAAAAAAAAAAAAAAATTACAAAAAGTTGTCACTAAATGATATATTGCTCACACAGGCCATGGGCATATGTGGAATTGCACCCCAAAATACATTCAGCTGCTTCTCCTGAGTACGGGGATACCACATGTGTGGCACTTTTTGGGAGCCTAGCCGCGTACGGGGCCCCGAAAACCCAGCACCACCTTCAGGATTTCTAAGGGCATACATTTTTGATTTTACTCCTCACTGCCTATCACAGTTTTGAAGGCCATAAAATGCCAAGATGGCACAAACCCCCCCCCCCCCAAATGACCCCATTTTGGAAAGTAGACACCCCAAGCTATTTGCTGAGAGGCATGGTGAGTATTTTGCAGCTCTCATTTGTTTTTGAAAATGAAGAAAGACCAGAAAAAAAAATTTTTTTTTTCAATTTTCAAAACTTTGTGACAAAAAGTGAGGTCTGCAAAATACTCACTATACCTCTCAGCAAATAGCTTGGGGTGTCTACTTTCCAAAATGGGGTAATTTGGGGGGGGGGTTTGTGCCACCTGGGCATTCCATGGCCTCCGAAACTGTGATAGGTAGTGAGGAGTGAAATCAAAAATTTACGGCCTTAGAAAGCCTGAAGGCCGTGCTTGGTTTTCGGGGTCCCGTGCGCGGCTAGGCTCCCAAAAAGTCCCACACATGTGGTATCCCCGTACTCAGGAGAAGCAACAGAATTTATTTTGGGGTGTAATTTCACATATTCCCATGGCATGTTTGAGCAATATAACATTTAGTGACAACTTTGTGCAAAAAAAAAAAAAAAAAAAAAAAAAAATTGTCTCTTTCCCGCAACTTGTGTCACAATATAAAATATTCCATGGACTCGACATGCCTCTCAGCAAATAGCTTGGGGTGTCTACTTTCCAAAATGGGGTCATTTGGGGGGGGTTTGAACTGTCCTGGCATTTTATGCACAACATTTAGAAGCTTATGTCACACATCACCCACTCTTCTAACCACTTGAAGACAAAGCCCTTTCTGACACTTATTGTTTACATGAAAAAGTTATTTTTTTTTGCAAGAAAATTACTTTGAACCCCCAAACATCATATATTATTTTAAAGCAATTGCCCTACAGATTAAAATGGTGGGTGTTTCATTTTTTTTTTTCACACAGTATTTGCATTTTTTGGGGAAAAAACACACTTTTTTTAAATTTTAATGCACTAAAACACACTATATTGCCCAAATGTTTGATGAAATAAAAAAGATGATCTTAGGCCGAGTACATGGATACCAAACATGACATGCTTTAAAATTGCGCACAAACGTACAGTGGCAACAAAATTACTACATTTTTAAAAGCCTTTAAAAGCCTTTACAGGTTACCACTTTAGATTTACAGAGGAGGTCTACTGCTAAAATTACTGCCCTCGATCTGACCTTCGCGGTGATACCTCACATGCATGGTGCAATTGCTGTTTACATTTGACGCCAGACCGCCGCTTGCGTTCGCCTTAGCGCGAGAGCAGGGGGCGACAGGGGTGCTTTTTTTTCTTTATTTTTTTTTGCTTTTTTATCTTATTTTTAAACTGTTCCTTTCATTTTTTTTTTTTAAATCATTTTTATTGTTATCTCAGGGAATGTAAATATCCCCTATGATAGCAATAGGTAGTGACAGGTACTCTTTTTTGAAAAAATTGGGGTCTATTAGACCCTAGATCTCTCCTCTGCCCTCAAAGCATCTGACCACACCAAGATCGGTGTGATAAAATGCTTCCCCAATTTCCCAATGGCGCTATTTACATCCGGCGAAATCTAAGTCATAAAATGCTCATAGCTTCCGGTTTCTTAGGCCATAGAGATGTTTGGAGCCACTCTGGTCTCTGATCAGCTCTATGGTCAGCTGGCTGAATCACCGCCTGCATTCTCAGGTTCCCTGTTGAGACAGGAGAGCCAGAGAAAAACACAGAAGACGGTGGGGGGGGGCATTCCCTCCCACTGCTTGTAAAGGCAGTCTAGAGGCTAATTAGCCGCTAGGATTGCTTTTACATGAAAGCCGACCGCTGGCTAAAAAGAATGATACCAAGATGATACCTAAACCTGCAGGCATCATTCTGGTATAACCACTCAAAGTCGTGAATGGCGTACCTGAAGACAAAAAAATGGTTAACAATAAAGCACAGTAAACGGTAAAGTATAAATAATTACATACCTGAAAAGCAAACATGATAAAACATAATAACAATAAAACATTGCAGAATAGAATACAGTAAAAAAGAGCAGAACAATAGAGAGAGAGAGAACAATAAAACGACAACTATTTTTTTTTATTTTTGTTTGTGTTTTTTTTTTTTTTTACACTTTTTTTTTGTAACTGTAACTTTTATAACCTGTAACCGGTTCCAGGTTCGAGTCTCTCAAAATGCGGTGGCATCTTGGGAGACCCTGTGAAAGTGTGCCTAGTCTGTGCAATGCTGTACGCTACGCTAATACTCAACTAGTGCATGGTAGCGTTCAAAACATTCACCAAGTGTTACTGCAGTGCTGGTTTGACTACGACCGGGGTGTACTACGCCGCTGGTGCTTGCCAGTTCACCAAAACGCTACAAAGAAAAGTGTCAGTGATCGATCGATACTGCACTTGGGTGGGCTGGGCTGGGCCGGGCGGAGGGGCAAAACGCAGGTGCTAGCAGGTATCTGGGCTGATCCCGCTAACACTGCGTTTTTGGGAACCCTAAACTGCTGGGGACGCTAGTATAGATGTGATCGGATCAGATATTGATGCGTTCAGATACTATACCACTAAGGGAGGTGTACGGTGCGTGCGTGGGTGTTCGCGGTACTGGCGCTAATCTGACGCTGCCTAGGGCGACGCATATCACCGCCGGGCGATCAGGGGGCTAAACCTTTATTCGGTAATAAACGGCGGGTGCCCTGACACTATAAAAAATAAACGAACTAACCAGCGTCACCCGTAACGGTTATACGGTGATCAGTGGTGAAAGGGTTAACTAGGGGGCTATCAAGGGGTTAAAACATTTATTAGATAGTATATGGGGGTCCCTGTCGCTATAAAACACTGACGGCGAACCTAAATATTTACGTCCCTAACTAGCGTCACCAGCGACACTAATACAGCGATCAGAAAAATGATCGCTTAGCGACACTGGCGACGGGGTGATCAAGGGGTTAAAACTTTATTAGGGGGGGTTAGGGGGGGTATCCTAGACCTAAAGGGGGCTAAACCTTTATTCGGTAATAAACGGCGGGTGCCCTGACACTATAAAAAATAAACGAACTAACCAGCGTCACCCGTTACGGTTATACGGTGATCAGTGGTGAAAGGGTTAACTAGGGGGCCATCAAGGGGTTAAAACATTTATTAGGCAGTATATGGGGGTCCCTGTCGCTATAAAACACTGACGGCGAACCTAAATATTTACGTCCCTAACTACCGTCACCAGCGACACTAATACAGCGATCAGAAAAATTATCGCTTAGCGACACTGGTGAGGGGGGGTGATCAAGGGGTTAAAACTTTATTAGGGGGGGTTAGGGGGGTACCCTAGACCTACAGGGGGGTAATACTAACTGTCACAAACTGACACTATGCAGTAATCAGGAAAAAAAAAAAAAAAACCTGCTTGGTGTCAGTTTGTGACAGGGGGGGGGTGATTGGGGGGGGATCGGGGGGCGATCGGGGGTGTAATGTATGCCTGGCATGTTCTACTGTGTGTGTGTGTGTTGGTGCACTTACATGTCATCTCTCCTCGGCGCTGGAACGGAAACTGCCAGACCGAGGAGAGATGACATCACATCCTCTGCCTCTGTGTACTATACAGAGGCAGGGGATGTTTCTCATTGGCTGGGAGCGATCGCGAGGGGGGGGCCACGATCGGATGGCCTCCCCCTCGTCTGTCATCGCTCCCAACCAAATGCCGACCGCAGCTGGCACCGGGGGGGGTCCGATCGGACCCCCCACCCGCGGGAAGGCAATCACGTTTCAGGTACGTGATTTTGCCTGCCCGTGCCGCTCTGCTCACGTATATAGGCGTGAGGCGGTCGGCAAGTGGTTAATTACTGCTGTTTTTTACTAGCTACAAAAAAAACCCCAAAATTGTTGGAAAAAAAAAGTTTCTGTCAGTAAATTTTGTAAATAAGTAATTTTTCTCCTTCACTGATGGGCTGCACTGATGGGCTGCACTGATGGGCTGCACTGATGGGCTGCACTGATGGGCTGCACTGATGGGCTGCACTGATGGGCTGCACTGATGGGCTGCACTGATGGGCTGCACTGATGAGGTGGCACTGATGAGGTGGCACTAATGTGGCACTGGTGGGCGGCACGGGTGGGTGGCACTGATGAGGCAACACTGATGGAGCAGCAGTGATGGGCATCGAAGGGCAGCACTGATAGGCGGAATTGATAGCCAGCATTGACTGACATCACGAATGGGAACTGATTGGTGGCACTTGTGGGCACTGACTGCTGGCACTGGTGGGGAGTGATCGCTGGCACTGGTGGGCACTGATTGCTGGCACTGGTGGAGCTTTTGTAATCTGATTATATGTGTATAAGTGAAAAAAGCAGCGCTAGCGACAAATAAACCAAAACCTTATCGCTGCTGTAAAAAAAGTAATAGTACTTTGAAAATATAGAAACAAGCAAATACAGCGCTGATAAAACGTGACTACAAGTGCTGGGTGCTGACAATAAATATAAACAGAGTGATAGATATATGATGGACTACATATCACATGCAGTCTAGAATTAGACATACAACTTTTAGATGTAAATAGTGAAACATAATAGGTGATTGCACAAAAATATTAAACATATGGGCATACCGCATATAATGTGGAAAATAGGAAAATAAAATAAACCATAAGTGTTGACAAATTGATGAACAAACGAAAATAAATAAATATTGGCAGCTGGACTGATGGATATAAACCGTGGTTGCTCACAAGACAGAAATATTAATCCTAGCAATAGTCCCAAAGAGGATACCAACAACAAGACTTGTCACTAAATCAGCAGGCAGGACGGTCCTGCGATGATACAACAGCTCCTCCTCCTAGGCTGACAGCCTTTCTCAATGGTGATATGCAAGGTATATCTCTAGCGTGGATCAGTGGAAGAGATGGCCGATGCTCAGATCAAATAAGCCATAAGTAGATAATTGACCACCCAAAACAGAGGAAAAAACATATAGTGAAGTACTGTGGATGTTGGCAAATCACTAGCGCTACAAACCGCTACTCACATACTCCCGGTTGTAATCAGGCATATCAGACAGTCTCCGCGATCGCCGCTTACAGCGTGCGTTCCACGGAGTCAGGAAGGAAAACGTCACTTGGTTGTGCAAAAAGCCGGATGTTACGTCGACGCGTTTCGCCCCTCCCCCAGGGCGTCATCAAAGCACTCAACATCCAACCCACAGCCATAAGAATATATAGGATGTGTGGGATAAGTGACAGCCAATCACGGCTAGTGGGACGCACCCGCCTCCACATGTCCTGAATCATCATATCCTGTTACAATCCACCACAACTTTATTACAAACGATGAACAGCATACAATTAGTGTACATAGGACAAATGATATATAAATACGAACGTCTCAATCTCATAAATTTACAGCTTATGACTAATTAAGAATTAAAACAAATATATGGATAGGAATGTTTGACCATAAATACGTGGATAATATTTGGAAAAAGGTAAATAAAAAAAAAAAAATAATAATAAATGAAAAAAAAAATAATAATAATAAATAAAATAAAAAATAAAAAATAAAATGAAAAATATAAAAAAAAAAATAACAAATGAAAAATATTATAAGTGGATATAAATTTAATGGTGCAAATGAAGAATAAAATTAGATTAAAAATATCCACACACACACCACACACACACCACACACACACCACACACACAACTTAAAATGGCAATTAAAGTGGTTTAAAATTAAGATGGTTTTTCATCTTAATGCATTAAGATAAAAAACCTTCAGTGTGCATCATCCCCCCTAATACTTACCTGAGCCCCATCTCTATTCAGTGATGTTGCACAAGAGCCTCAGCTGTTCAGAACTATCACTATTGATTGGCTGAGTCAATGGCGCCTGCTGCTGTCAATCAAACTCAGTGACCCAATGAGGGGGGGGGTGGGCAGAGCCGCGGCCGTGTGTCTGAATGGACTCACAGAGCAGTGGCTCAGGTGCCCCCATAGCAAGCTGCTTGTTGCAGGGGCTCTCGGCAAGAGGGAGGGGCCAGGAGAGCCAGCAAGGGACCCGAGAGGAGGAGAATCTGTGCTGCTGTGTGCATAACCACTGCACAGAGCAGGTAGGTATAACATGTTTGGTATTAATAAAAAAAAAAAAAGACTTTAATTTCACTTTGAAGGTTAATTTCCTGGAGGGTGTACCAAGTGGTACTAAAGTTTTAAGGCTGTATGCACCCAGGGAGGAATGCCCGGTACACAAGAAGTTACAGGTTTTCAGTTTGAGATCTGGAGGAAATGTCAAAGGACTATGAGTGCAGAAATTGTCACACTTGTGTTTAATTGATAACTACAAGTCCATCTGCAGTGGTGGTTGTTTTACCATGTTCAGCCTTGAATGTGGTTCTAACATGAAACGTGGTGGGTTTAGCCTTTTAAAGGGGTTGTAAAGGTTCATGTTTTTTCACCTTATTGCCTCCTATGCATTAAGGTGAAAAAACATTCGGCGACTGCAGGCCCCCCAGTCCCCCCCGTTTACTTACCTGAGCCCTCGAAAGTCCCGCGTCGAGAACACGCTTGATGTCGGTCCCGGTCTTCTCGGCTGTTCTTGGCTCGTCATTGGATAGATTGATAGCAACGCAGCCATTGGCTCGCGCTGCTGTCAATCAACTCTAATGTCGCGGGGCCGAGTCCTGTTGTCGGCGGCTTATGGACGCCGGATACAGGACTCGGGAGCACGCCCACAAGCTAACCCCCTTGGGAAAGCGCTTCCCAGAGGGGCTTAGTTGATGCAGGGAGGAGCCAAGACAGCCGCCGAGGGACCCCAGAAGAGGTGGATCGGGGCCACTGTGTGCAAAACGAACTGCATAGTGGAGGCAAGTATGACATGTATGTTATTTAAAAAAAAAAAAAAGTGAAGCTTTACAACCCCTTTTAATCTCCTACTTTCACTTTTTTCTAATTAAAAGTTTGAAAAAAAATTGTAAATCTTTTTTTTTTAGGTGGGAAAAAAAATCCGGATTGTCTATCTCCATCATCTACATGACATTTGGGATGCTTATTTGTGTATTTGATTAACACTTATACTGTATGTATATGAGAAAGTAAAAAAAAGGTTTGAAAATGTTGTAGCTAAAAAGGCATATATTTATGTGAAAAATTCAACAAATAAAAAACAGATATTCATGATGACTGTTTAAGGATCAGGCCCAAAAACTTGACAAATCATCCTGAGCAGAAGCTCCACCAGATCCATAATGGCCCGTTTGCCACCACCTTAGTTGGCCTTGAGGTCAGTGCACCATAGGAAAAAAAAAACCAAAAACCTGGAAACACTTTAGGGAGGAGCAGTTTCAGGTAAGAAGCGTTTGACATAGATGATGAGTGAATAGGTTTAACCCTGTTTAAATCCTTGTCCTCATCATGCTGGGCTGACAAAGAGCTCAGCTGTGTGTTTTCTCTGCCACCCAAAAAGTGTAATTAATAATTCTGTCATTTTCTGTGCTGCTTCTTCCCGCTCACTGATCTTGTCAGTTCATGTTGCTGGACAATCTCCATGATGTCGTTCCCTGTGCAATTGGTGGCTTTCCATGAAGCTTCACAATTCTGTTCCCTTAACAATTACAGCATTTCTTGAGAATTTCTCTGATCTTCACATGTAACATTCTGGAATGGTTATCTAAGACAGTTTTGCTTTTGTATCCCAAAGCCAAGCATATTTATATTTATGCAAATTGGTAAGGTTATATATAGCTTCGATTTGCACATGTAAACACAGCTGCTAACGTGCATTGAAGCAGTTGGTAATCTGGATATGTTGCATTATGTCTTTTGACTGTGATCACTGCCAAATGCATAAAAAGACAAACTTTTTTTTTTTTTATATATATGTGCACAAGTTTTAGGCAGGTGTGAAGAAAAATATATATTTTAATTGTTTATTTTAGCAATTAACAAAATTCAAAGTGAGCGAAAAGAAGAAAAATCGAACTCGTACCATTATTTGATGTGACTACTCTTTGGCTTCTAACCAGCATCAATTCTTACACTCTTGTACACTTGCACAAAGTCAGGGATTTTGTAGGATTAGAGTCAGGTGTATCATTATACAATTATACCAAGTAGGCGCTAATGATCATCAATTTCATATGTAGGTTGAAACAGTCGTTAACTGAAACAGACACTGCTGTGTAGGAGGCTTTAAATTAGGTGAGGAACAGCCAAACTCTGCTACTAAGGTGAGGTTGTGGAAGGCAGTTTCATGTTACAGGACATACACCATGGCAAGCCTGAGCACAGCTACAAGACACAAGGTAGTTATATTGCGTCGGCAAGGTCTCTCCCAGGCAAAGATTTCAAAGCATACTGGGGTTTCTAGATGTGCTGTTCAAGCTTTTTGTTGAAGCACAAAAAAACGGGCAATGTTGGGGACTGTAGACACAGTGGTCAGCCAAGGAAACCTAATGCAGCAGATGAAAAACACACCATAGTTACTTCTCTTCGACATTGGAAGATGTACAGCCTTGCCATCAGCACAGAACTTGCGGAAACCTGTGGGACCCAGGTACATCTAATGCCTGGAGAAGTCTGGCCAGAAGTGGTCTTCATGGAAGAATTGCAGCCCAAAACCTCGGATATGGAAACAAGGCTAAGTGACTCAACTATACACAAAAGCATAGGAACCCGGGAGCTGAAAATGGCAGCAGGTGCCCTGGACTAATGAGTTGAAATTTGAAATATTTGGCTATAGCAGGAGGCAGTTTGTTCGCTGAAGTACTAGAGCGGTACAATGAGCGTCTGCAGGCAACCATAAAGTATGGTGGAGGTTCCCAGCAAGTTTTGGGCTGCATTTCTGCAGTTGGAGATTTTATCAGGATCAATGTGTCCTCAATGCTGAGAAATATAAGCAGATACTTATTCATCCTGCCCTACCATCAGTGAGGCGTGTGATTGACTCTAAATTTATTCTGCAGCAGGACAATAACCCCAAACATACAGCCGATGTCATTAGGAACTATTTTCAGCGTAAAGAAAAAGGAGTCCTGGAAGTGATGGTTTGGCCCCCACAGAGCCCTGATCTCAACATCATCAAGTCTGTCTGGGACTACATGAAGACACAGAAGGATTTGAGGCAGCCTACATCCACAGAAAATCTGTGGTTAGTTCTCCAGATGTTTGGAACACCCTACCTGCCAAGTTCCTTTTGAAAACTGTGCAAGTGTACTTAGAAGAATTGGTGGTGTTTTGAAGCCAAAGGGAGGTCACACCAAATAGTGATTTGGATTTCTCTTCTGTTCATTTTCTATCCATTTTGTTAATTGATAAAGTTTATATGTATATATATATATATGTATGTATGTACGTGTGTGTGTGTGTGTGTGTGTATATATATATATATATATATATATATATATATATATATATATATATATATATATATATATATATATATATACACACACACATACACATACACACACACACGCACTATAACACGCACTATAACACGCACCCCAAGTTTAGGAGGGAAGTTTAAGGAAAAAAAACTTACATTAAAATGCCCATCAATGCAGCCTCATCAGTGTTCATCTGCAGCCTTGTTAGTGTCATTGCAGCCTTTTCAGTGTCAGTCCAGCCTTGACCCAGTGTCCATTGCAGCCTTGTCAGTGCAGCTTTGCCCCAGTGCAGCCTTGTCAGTGCAGCCATGCCCCCAGTGTCCATGCTTGGACAGATCGCCGCCGACATACACATAGCTGCATGTAGTTTTAAATATGGCGCCGCTGAGTTCGGAGAGACTCGGCGGAGCTGAACGAATGCCGCCGAGATACACATAGTCGAGTGTATTCGGCTCTTTCCGGCGCCGCTCACAGTCTCGCCCAGTCCCGCCCAGTCCTGCCCTATGATGGACATAACACAGGTCCAATGGCGGGACTGGGCGTGACTGTGAGCGGCACCAGAAAGAGACGAATACACTCGACTATGTGTATCTCGACTCCACCCAGTCACTGTGATTTTGGCGGCGCTCGTTCAGCTCCGCCGAGTCTCTCCGAACTCCGCAGCGCCATATTTAAAACGACATGCTATGTGAATGTCGGCGGCGATCGCCACCGATAGATCACAATAGCGGGGATCGGCGTATAACACGCACCCACGATTTTCCCCTGATTTTAAGGGGAAAGAAGTGCGTGTTATACGCCGATTAATACGTATGTGTGTGTATGTGTGTGTGTGTATATGTATGTATATATATATATATATATGTATATATATATATATATATATATATATATATATATATATATATATATATATATGTATATATGTATATGTATATGTGTGTATCTCACATAAATGAGTACATCCCTCGCATTTTTGTAAACATTATTTCTTTTCATGTGCTGACACTGAAGAAATGACACTTTGCTACAATGTAAAGTAGTGAGTGTACAGCTTGTATAACAGTGTAAATTTGCTGTCCCCTCAAAATAACTCACACAGCCATTAATGTCTAAACCGCTGGCAACAAAGTAAGTACACCCCTATGTGAAAATGTCCAATTTGGGCCCAAAGTGTTAATATTTGTGTGGCCACCATTATTTTCCAGCACTGCCTTAACCCTCTTGGGCACGGAGTTCACCAGAGCTTCACAGGTTGCCACCTTCCACTCCTCCATGATGACATCACAGAGCTGGTGGATGTTGGAGACCTTGCGCTCCTCCACATTCCGTTTGCGGATGCCCCACAGATGCTCAAAAGGGTTTAGGTCTGGAGACATGCTTGGCCAGTCCATCACCTTTACCCTCAGCTTCTTTAGCAAGGCAGTGGTCATCTTGGAGGTGTGTTTGGGGTCGTTATGTTGGAATACTGCCCTACGGCCCAGTCTCCGAAGGGAGGGGATCGTGCTCTGCTTCATGGTTCCCTCAATTAATTCTAGCTCCCCAGTGCTGGCAGCACTCATGCAGCTCCAGACCATGACACTCCCACCACCATGCTTGACTGTAGGCAAGACACACTTGTCTTTGTACTCCTCACCTGGTTGCTGCCACACACGCTTGACACCATTTGAACCAATTAAGTTTATCTTGATCTCAGACCACAGGACATGGTTCCAGTAATCCATGTCCTTAGTCTGCTTGTCTTCAGAAAACTGTTTGCGAGCTTTCTTTCTTCTTTCTACTGGGACGACAGCCTTGCAGACCAATTTGGTGCAGTGTGCGGCGTATGGTCTGAGCAACCCCTTCAACCCCTGCAGCAATGCTGACAGCACTCATACGTCCATTTCCCAAAGACAACCTCTGGAAATGACACGGAGCATGTGCACTCAACTCCTTTGGTCGACCATGGTGAGGCCTGTTCTGAATGGAACCTGTCCTGTTAAACCTCTGTATGGTCTTGGCCACCGTGCTGAAGCTCAGTTTCAGGTTCTAGGCAATCTTCTTATAGCCTAGGCCATCTTTATGTAGAGCAACAATTCTTTTTTTCAGATCCTCCAAGTTCTTTGCCATGTCGAACTTCCAGTGACCAGTATCAGAGAGAGAGAGTGATAACATCAAATTTAACACACCTGCTCCCCATTCACACCTGAAATCTTGTAACACTAACGAGTCACATGACAACGTGGAGGGAAAATGGCTAATTGGGCCCAATTTTCACTTAGGGGTGTACTCACTTTTGTTGCCAGCAGTTTAGACATTAATGGCTGTGGTGAGTTATTTTGAGGGGACAGCAAATTTACACTGTTATACAAGCTGTACACTCACTACTTTACATTGTAGCAAAGTGTCATTTCTTCAGTGTTGTCACATGAAAAGATATAATAAAATATTTACAAAAATGTGAGGGGTGTACTCACTTTTGTGAGATACTGTGTATGTATGTGTGTGTGTGTGTGTGTGTGTGTGTGTGTGTGTGTGTGTGTGTGTGTGTGTATATGTATATATGTATGTATGTATGTATATGTATATATATATGTATATGTATGTATATGTATATATATGTATATATATATATATATATATATATATATATATATATATATATATATATATATATATATATATATGTTTGTATATACACTTAGATTGAGAGTAACTTGGTCTGAGAGTGTTTTGCAAGACAAGCAAAATTTCTAATAAATGTTGACTTGATAAAGTGATGTCTTCATATACAAGTCGCGTCACATCACAACTAAGTATAAAAAAAGGATAGACGCCTCTAAGTGTACCAAATATGGTTAAATTTTAATAAAGGTATAACATTAGGACCCCTTTTACGCTGGAGGCGTTTTTCAGGCGCAGGCAGGACGTCAAAAGTCCTGCAAGCAGCTTCTTTGAGGCACTTTAGGAGCGGTGTATACAAAATGTACTAATTCTCCATAAAAGACACAGTAACAGACAGCAGATATAAACGTTTTTTAGCTTTGTAGGCCTTGTTCACTACAAATGCCATGTACAAAAATGCTATCTATCTATCTATCTATCTATCTATCTATCTATCTATCTATCTATCTATCTATCTATCTAAACCCCTCCTGGCAGCACATTTCATTAATTTGCCAATGTAGTGGATAATAAAAGTTACTTGGAGAGGTGAAACGCCATACATGGACAGACAATTTAACCAAAAACACAAACATAATTAATTACATGATCAGAAAAGGACATTAAAATCCAAGAAAATAACAATACAAAAACTAACACTGAATACACAGAAAAAAATATCAGGAATGCCCAGTAGGGGAAATAAAATATTAAAACGGAAGAGGCAGGTAGTGCAAAAAGGAATCAACATAAGTGAAAGTCTAGGTCCCATCTGAGGGACCCTGTTTTTAATCTAAATATCCACCATGCCTCTCTATCTGAAAGCCGTCTGTTCTTTTTACCACCCCTGGGCATAAGGGTCAATCTCTCAATGCCAGTAAACCTAAAGGAGGACAAGTTACCGGAATGGCATTCTTTAAAGTGACGTGAGACATTTGAAATATGCTTTGTGTTTGGATTAACAGAGTCACTATAATGTTATACTACTCCTTGTTTTTAAAGCGTGTGTGGTGCATCCAATGTACTGCAGGTTACTAGAAATGCAGCACATCTGATACACCACATACTTGGTTTCACAATTAGTGTATTGCTTAATGGCAAAGCTTTCTCCAGTGGTTGCTGAATTGATAGATTTTGTGCATAAATTAACATGACAATATCTGCACATTTTTAAAGTTGCATGGGTAGCAACCTGGATACTTAGATGTGCCTCCTTTTTAATCATCAACCGTGTGAGTTGCTAAATGTTGTACCTTCATTAAATGTAACCATATTGCTACACTTATGCCGCCGCGTACACACGGTCGGACTTTTCGGCAGGAAAAGTCAGACGGAATCTTTTCATCGAACATTCCGATCGTGTGCGTGGGCCTCATCTGACTTTTTTTTTTCGAAAATTCTGACGGACCTAGAAATAGAACATGTTTTAAATCTTTCCAATGGAATCAATTCCTATCGGGAAAACCGCTCGTCTGTATGCTGTTCCGACGGACCAAAAACGACGCATGCTCTGAAGCACGAGATGGCAGCTATTGGCTACTCGCTATTGAACTTCCTTTTTCTAGTCCCGTCCCGGTCGGACTTTGGTGTGATTGTGTGTAGGCAAGACAGTTTCAGCGGAATTCCGTCGGAAAGACCTTCAGAGTTTATTCCGACGGAAAAACAGGTCGTGTGTACGCGGCATTAGAGGTGCCTCTCTTCTCTTCTCTACTCTGTAGCGCCTGCTGGACTTTGCTTCTAATCCCCTTGTGGAGGCTTCCCTTTGTGGATGGAGATTTTATGGTTACACAACCTATCACATTGCTATAATCTTTATATGGACTATAAACTGAAAAACTTATGAAGGCACGGTGGTGTAGTGGGTAGCACTTTCGCAGTAAGAAGGGTCGCTGGTTCGAATCCCAACCACAACACTACCTGCTTAGAGTTTGCATGTTCTCCCTGTGCCTGCGTGGGTTTCCTCCCACACTCCAAAGACATGCTTGTAGGTTAATTGGATCCTGTCTAAATTGTCCCTAGTATGTATGAATGTGAGTTAGGGTCCTTAGATTGTAAGCTCCTTGAGGGTAGGGATTGATGTGAATGTACAATGTATATGTAAAGCGCTGCGTAAATTGACGGCGCTATATAAGTACCTGAAATAAATAAATAAATGATTGTGGAATGAATCCTCTGATTTTCCATTATTTCTTATGGGGAAATTCCCTTTGATATACATGTGCTTTGAATTACAAGCCTTTTACCGGAGCGAATTATGCTCGCAATCCAAGGTTTTACTGTATGTGTGTATATATTTTACAGAAGAGTGAGCCACTACTGCCATGCTGTAAGTTTATTACTGCACCGATATCACATCAACAGCAGGTTCCTAATTAATCCACCGATATTCAACAGCAAAAAATTAGAAAGATCTCCGTATAATGCAATTATTTTTACTTTAAAAGTCTATCTTCATACAAAATCATAATTCAAACAAGCAACTGTACAGTTTCAAGCATTACAATGCTCTTCATATCAAAAAATTAAACAAAGGGGATCTATCCATGGGGCACCATGCAACCAAAAGGTCCTAATGTGGAACTGGACCTAAACTACTTTTTATCTAATTATTAACTATTTGAAAATTTAAGTAATGGTTTGCTATTCAATGTTTTTAATGAAAATTTTTACATTTTAGTATTTATTTTATTATTTGGTAGTTATTTTGTTTGTATAGGGTAATTGTGGATCAGATCATTAAAGTGAAACAACACTGCATCCAAGCACCAAAAACGCTATTTAATTCATTTTTATTATTCAAAGCAAACTCCCCCTAACCATCCATGTCTCCATGCTTTGTTTTGCTGAGAAATCACTTTGAAAAACCCCCTAGCATTTCTGGCCGTGGCCATCCTGAGTAAGGGCAGATGATTCTGTTGAATTTACTTCCTGGAATACATCTGCCCTTAGTTTAGGCATGCAGACAAGAAGGGTGTGGTTAGCTGAGAAGCCCCTTCTCCCGTCCTGAAGACTCCTGGAATGTGTGACATAATTTGCATAGGCCTGGCAACCAGAAAGGAACTGAAGTTTAAAACCAGTAAATCTAATATTCTTTCCTATCTATTAATGCTAGCAGTATGAGAATTAAACGTAGTCAGTGACGTTTCCCTTTAATGTCATAGTCGAGACAAAAAGTAAGGTAAATGTAATGGTTAATAGTGTTCAGGAAGGGAAGAGTAAGAAGGATTAGGGCCGGCCTGTTCACAGCAGAATGCAGGGTGGGAAACCCTTGTTCTGTAAGCGTTTCCTGCACCACGTTCAAAACACATTGGGTGTGTGATCTGCTGCAGGTGTCAATAATCCTAAGGACACCCCAAATGCAGATTGCAAACGCAGTGAGTTTTGCCTGCATTAGATCCCGTGCAGGACGATTTTTAAAAAGTGGTTGATACACTACTTTTTTGTGCGATTTCTCACCAGCAGTGCAAGATGGGTGAGGAATCTTAGGCATAGAGTAACACAGCATGTTATTGCAAAGCGCAATATGGATTTTAATCATTAGAGTGTTATAATTGAGGGTTAAACAAAGGTATTTTAGTACAGTAAGCACTATGAGCTCTTTCTACCATTTTTCTTTTGAGTGCATGGTTCAATTTGGGAGACAATCCATCCTTCCCACAGAAGTTATACTTTTTCTTAACCTGGGATGACTGTCGCAATGAACCCTGGTGAGTAAAACTGATATTTGGACCTTCTAACCATTAAAGTAGAGCTATAGGCAAAACTTTTTTTTTCCCATTTCATTTTGGATAGAGCAAAGAAGAGTTATAATCCCCTCAAGTGTTTTTTTTTTTTTTCTTTTTGCCATCTGTGTCCCATTCCTGTCCCATAGTCTAAAGGGAAGTAAGAGAAAACCCCTGCAAATAAAGGGAACTTATTCGGCTCACCAGAACTAGTGTGCCCATTGGAAGATATCCCCTCTATTACTTTTCTGGGAACAACCCAAAATTTTAGTTTTTCTTTTACTTTCTATGATAATGGTAAACAGGCCAAATGAAGAGGGTGAGTCTCCCTAACAGGGGCTATCTCCACTGTTAAATAATTTAAAAAAAAGTTTTGCCTTTTTAGTATACTTTAAGTCCAAATTACAAGGTGAGAGCACAACTGGTGTTTTTGGAGAGTGCAACTTTATCACGGTGGAGCACAGGGGTGAATTTTTAGTTTTGGGTAGAGTGGTACACAGAAGAAAAGATTGCGTTTGGCATAGTGGATTTGCACAATTTCATTTTGAAATGTAGACACTTATTAAGGACTATATGCATATACAGTCAGGTCCATAAATATTGGGACATCGACACAATTCTAATCTTTTTGGCTCTATACACCACCACAATGGATTTGAAATGAAACGAACAAGATGTGCTTTAACTGCAGACTTTCAGCTTTAATTTGAGGGTATTTACATCCAAATCGTGTGAACGGTGTAGGAATTACAACAGTTTGTATATGTGCCTCCCACTTTTTAAGGGACCAAAAGTAATGTGACAATTGGCTGCTCAGCTGTTCCATGGCCAGGTGTGCGTTATTCCCTCATTATCCCATTTACAAGGAGCAGATAAAAGGTCCAGAGTTCATTTCAAGTGTGCTATTTGCATTTGGAATCTGTTGCTGTCAACTCTCAATATGAGATCCAAAAAGCTGTCACTATCCGTGAAGCAAGCCATTGTGGTGGTGTATAGAGCCAAAAAGATTAGAATTGTGTTGATGTCCCAATATTTATGGACCTGACTGTATATTGAGCTCATGGTTTTAGGTTTTTTGGGTATGTTAAAAAGTGCTGCACTTATTATTTCATTGTAATTTGCTTTATTGGGTGGATTATCTGTGTAGCCTATTGGTGTTTAGAGATTAGAGTAGGTGCAGCACAGGAGATAGAATTTTGCATACTGTGTAATAGATGTAGGGAAGCACTGGGCATATTGAAGACTAAAAAAAACGAGCCAACGATAGAAGTAAGTAGTTGATTAGGGCTAGTTACATTTTAAGCCGGCCATAGATAGCAGGGACTGGCCGAGATTGAATCCTTCTATGGGCACACTGGTTGTACTGAAGTCCATCATATCAACCAGTCTGTCTGATTTTTTTTTTTTTGCATGCAGTTACTGGCGGCGATTACTAGCTATGCTGCATTCAATTATGTACTGCCCAAGCTCACCTGACCCAAAACCAATAGAACACCTCTGGGACATTATGTTTCGGTGCCACCAGGTTGTACCTCAGTTTGTTCAGGAGCTCAGTGATGCCCTGGTCCAGATCTGGGAGGAAATACCCCAGGTCTCTGTCTCATTAGGAGAATGCCCCAACATTGTCAGGCATGCATACAAGCACGTGGGGGCCATACAAACTACTGAGTACCATTTTGAGTTGCTGCAAAGAAATTTCAGCAAAATAGATTAGCCTGATTTTTGGTGTGTCTTTGAAATCAGCCCTCTGTAGGTTGATAATGTTCATTTCCATCAAACGATGTTTCACCATTTGTTCCTAACCCTTTACCCAGTCCATATTAGTATAGATATTCAGCATGATATTTTTGAGATCTGATGCGTTTTCAAAAAAATTAAAGGTACAATTTGAACAATGTATATTGATAACACATTGAAGGAGTAAAGGGGAGGCAAGACCAAATGGTTGTGGGGTGGTAAATAACAGAGAAGAGAGCAGAAGTGAGCTGTTCTAGGATAGAATTCCATGCGGTCCGTTGATTTTGAATTAATCTTTTTTGTCGCTTTCATTGCATTGAATAGACTCTGTGTTTAGTTAAAATGAATTTGCCCTATATCAACACAATATACTAGTTGAACTGTTTCTCAATTGGTAAATTACAGATTGTTGCACCGAGCACTAAATATTTGAACTTTGCATGTAACTGTAAAAATGTAAGTGTTTGGTTAACATAGTGCACAATGTGCCATAATCATTGGTCAAGATGCTGTAAATGAGCAAAGAATCTAGATTCTGTTTTGAGTGTATTGCTGACTTCTTACTCGACATCCTTGCAATTTTTAGTTGTTTAATTCCAATATTTGCTTTGGTTTTTAGATTTCCTTAGAGAATGATTATTTGGGCCCTAGAAGAATTGAGAGTCTGAAGAAAGAAGATGCAGATTGGCAAAAGAAGGCTCACATGGCCGTACTTTCTATTCAGGACCTAACGGTTAAATATTTTGAAATCACAGCAAAGGCCCAAAAGGGTAACCAGCTACCATTTACTTTCTGTTGTCTAGTGTGTATGCTCTGTCTGTTGTACTTGCATATCTACATGTAGAAGTTGTGTTTCCACATTTGCCAGGTTCTAAAGACTCAGATGCTTGGGGCTCCAACTTGTCCCATTTTTGTTTCCATTGCCCCTTGAAATTATAAAGGGAGTGTCGTGTTTCTGGTTGTACTCCCCCCACACACTGCCTGATGTGTTGCATAATCAAAATAAATAATTAAAAAAAAAATAAAAAATATATATATAATTATTATTATTATTATTATTATTATTATTATTATTATTATTATTATTATTATTATTATTATTATTATTATATATTTTTTGTGTGTGTGTTAATATTTAAACCCAGTGCTGAATTTTTATTACTGGAACAGAACATATATGATGGAGCCAGTTTAAAGTCTACTTGTCATGTAACTTTAATTGTATACAGTTTGTGATTTAAAGAGAATCAAAGCCATTTTGATTCTTGATAAACCTGAAGCCAAGAAATCTTTTACTAGCACTAAACCTCAAAACTAGGGTAACAAGTGTGACTAAAGCCCTTTTCACACTGATGGATCGATCGGCTCCGCCTGTCAGTTTTTCAGGCGGACCTGATCGGACCATCCATTGCTCTCTATAGAGCGATGGATGCCAATGGACATGTGTCTGTTGACATGCGCCTACATCCGATCCGGTCTGCTAAAAACAGAAGGTTTGAGATCTGTCACCATCTGCCTGTCGGATCAGATGTCCGTCGGATGGAAACGTATCGACAGTCTGTTTCCATCTGACAGCTTATAAAAGACAGTGGGCTGTGTGCATGTCCGCTCTGCATCAGCGGAGTGAATGAGAGGTAAACGAGAAATCCTGGACAGCCGCACTCAAAAGTAATCTTCGATCTTAAAGTATAATCATAAAAATACATGCCACAGCATCACAAAGCAGGAAAGCTGATGCGTTTCACACTGTAGTCAGTGCTTAATCATAGCTATGATTAAGCACTGACTACAGTGAAATGCGTCAGATTCCTGCTTTGTGATGCTGTGGCATGTATTTTTATGATTATACTTTAATAAAGATCTAAGATTATTTTTGAGTGCGGCTGTCCAGGATTTCTCGTTTACCTCTCAATTACCAGCATTGCCTGCACCTGTTACTGCCAGCATGGAGAAAATGTTTGTTCCTCACAGACCTCCTTCAGAGCGGTGATATTTTTCTCTATCAACGGAGTGAACACGGACCTGTCATCCTCTGGCAGACTCCACCAATGTGAAAGGGGCCTAACAAAACTGAAACTGCCACATTTGTTTATATCCTTAACCACTTCATTACCGGGCCATAGTCAAATGACGGCCACAGATGGGATCTCCCATCCTGGGTGGCCGTCATATGACGTCCTGGGATTCCCGGGCGTCTAGGGGGCGCGCGCGGCATTGCTCGGGACCCGGTGCATGTACCCACGATTGCCCCTTAACCGAGCAGGACCGTGGATCTGTGTGTACAGAGGAACACTGATCGGTCTCCTCCCCTTGTGCGTCCCCTCCCCCTACAGTTAGAATCACTCCCTTTGGAAACATAATTAACCCCTTGTGTCCCCCTAGTGGTTAACCCCTTCCCTGCCTGTCACATTTATACAGTAATCAATGCAATTTTATAGCATTGATCGCTATGTGAATGGTCCCAAAAATGTGTCAAAAGTGTCCGATGTGTCCGCCATAATGTGTCAGTCACAAAAAAAAAAATCGCAGATCGCCGCTATTACTAGTAAAAAAAATAAATACATTTTTTTTAAAAATGCCATAAATCTATCCAGTATTTTGTAGACGCTATAACTTTTGCGCAAACCAATCAATATACGCTTATTGCGATTTTTTTTTTTTTTTTTTTTAACCAAATATATGTAGAAGAATACGTATCGGCCGAAACTGAGGAAAAAATTTGTTTTTTTTTTAAAATTGGGATATTTATTATAGCAAAAAGTAAAAAATATTGTGTTTTTTTTTTTTTTTTTTCAAAATTGTCGCTCTTCTTTTGTTTATAGCGCAAAAAATAAAAACCACAGAGGTGATCAAATTTTGTTTGGGTACAACGTCGCACGACCGCGCAATTGTTTAAAGTGCGACAGCGCTGAAAACTAAAAATTGGTCTGGGAAGGAAGGGGGTGAAAATGCCCGGTATTGAAGCAGTTAATGATGATGGTGGTGATGTTCCTAATATTATATTTCAAAACTGGGGTAGTTGGAGATCATTTCAGACTGTGACTGATTTTCCTGATTTAATCACTTTTTTCATTTCAGTGCTCTATAAATTGGTTTAGGTAGATAATGAATGTAGATAATGAATGTATATAATAATACTTCTTTGTAATTAAAGCTGTGTATGATCGCATGAGAGCTGACCAAAAGAAGTTTGGGAAGACAGCCTGGGCAGCTGCTGTGGAGCGCATGGAAAAGCTTCAGTATGGGGTTTCCAAGGAGACTTTACAACTGATGCGAGCAAAAGAAATTTGTCTAGAACAAAAGAAACATGCACTGAAAGAAGAGGTAATGTTTCTGGTGTTGGTATATTTTTATAACAGTGCCAGTATCTTGATTTTTTTTTTTTTTTATATATAAAATTTGAAATTTCTTGATGAATGATATTTTAATGAATATTTAAGATATATTTTTAGGGATGCTAATTTTCTGCACAAAGTTTGACTGTTTTCCTTCTTGGTAATAGACTTAAAGCAAAGCTTCCACTTGTAGAAAATCAAAAATAAGAAACTTTGATAAAAGATTTTAGGCTCAATTCACAGGATAACACACCAGGATAAGGATACTTATTTTATCAAAAAGTGAATTTTTTTTTTTGTTAGTCCAATGAGATTTGAAAAATGACCTAGGGTGAATAAAAGTAAGCTATTTACTCCTAAAATGAAAGGAGGATAGGGAGTCCCAGATCTGATAAAATATTTTTCTGCTGCCCAAATTGCTCAACTGATTAGATTTCATACAAAATTGTCTCCATCTCTATGGACGCAGACTGAAACATGCTCCCGCCCATCTAAATCGATCTCACAACTGATGTGGCTACCATTTAAATATAAACCTATTATACTCTGCCTATCTCTATCCTTTTCCCTGGGATTATGGGACAGACTAACTAAAACGTATAAATTTAAATCCCCTCTTACCCCTTTAACACCATTGTTTCAAAATCCAAAATTAACCCTGGGATTTTCTCTTCAAACCTTTAATTGGTGGATCAATAAGGGACTTTTACAAATAGCTGACTTTTTTGATCATAAGGGAATATTAACAAAACAATTCCTTATTGAAAAATACCTGTTACTAAAATCAGAATTCTCTCGATACTATCAGTACATTTTATTACATCTTTAACATGTAATCTAGATATAAAATCTATGACACTTATGGAATCTTTATTTACAAATTTTGACAAGCTTAAAGGACACATTTCAATAATATATTCCATCTTAACATCTATTCCTGCGAAACTAGGTTATATGGAACGATGCGAGAGGGATTTGAATGAAACTCTAGAACTAAAAGATTGGCATGGGTTAGCTCATAATGCCTCGAGATCCCTGATCAACACTTTTACCATACAAGCTAACTACAAAGTTTTGCTAAGGTGGTATCTGGTCCCGAAAGGGATAGCTTCTTATGTCACTGGAGCTTCTCCATTGTATTTTAGAGATTGTGGACATGCAAGGACAATGTTTTGCATATGGTGGCTATGACATCCTAAAGGCTGAATTGTCCTGGATTATTACTAACAAACATCTTTCAGCGATATTAAATGATGAGGTTCAATTATTTGAGAAATTCTGGGATCCATGAACTAAATATCAGATCGATGGTTCTAGAACTGTTTCCACTTGAATTACTTCAAAAAAAGAAAAGTCGGTACATGATACCTTGTATTTTTCCTTTCTTATATTTTTTCTCTTTCCTTTTTCTATCTCTATACAAACGATTGGATATTGTACCCTTACTGTACTATTTAATGACTTTCATTATTTGTATATTCTTTATTTGAAAAAATCTGAATAAAATCTTTGAAAAAAAAAAAGATTTGAAAAATTGCAGTTCCATGGCTGATGAGTGCGTTAGGCTTCATTTTCACAGAATTTTAATGCCAGCTGCGGGCAGAATCCAGTGACTTCCTGTGGGTGGATTCACAGGTCGAAAAAAAAACGTTTTTCCTCAGCTTGCATCCAATAGTGATCATCTGTGCCTAATCCTCGGGTAATCACTCCATGCGCAATTACATGGGTGCCGTAAGCTCACCTTTGCTTTGTATAGGCTGAGAGGTTGTAACTATCAGCATGTACCTTTGAATCCAGCTGCAGGAACTTTCTTCCGTTTGGCATCAAGTACTTGTGTGAATGAGACCTTAGACTTTTGTAAAGCTTTGTGAATTAAGCCTTTTGTACTGTATGTGGAGTCTGCTGAGCCTTTGAAAGCCACACACCAGGATACTCTAAGGTAGTGGTTCCCAACCTTGGTCCTCAAGTACCACCAACAGGTCATGTTTTCAAGACGTGGCGCGTTATTTTATTTTTTATTTTTACACTGTTCTTTAAAAAATAAAAAAATGTCACTTTTATTCCTATTACAAGGAATATAAACATCCCTTGTAATAGAAAAAAAGCATGACAGGACCTATTTGAGATCTGGGGTCAGATCTCATATTTACACTAAAATGCAAAAAAAAAATTTTTTAAAAATGTCGTTTGTAAAAAAAAAAATTCCCCGCCGCCGATAAGTGATCTCGCTGCGAATCCGCCACTGAGACCACTTTTATCTGAAACCGAACCGCTCAATGAAGAAGAGGATATCGGGGTTATGGTAGCTAGCTGCTGCCATAACGATATCCCTCTTCAAAGTGCCGACATATATCGCCATGAGCCGGTCCGGAAATGGTTAACCACTTGCTGACTGCCCTATAGCAGTTTTACCGCTACAGGGCGGCAGCTCTGCACCAGATCACGTATGTATTGTTGTGATCCTGCATTGTTCACAACAGAAGCCGATCTGCGGATGGCGGGTACTCGATGTCCGCTGGCACCCGCCGATCATCAGGCAGAGATTCAGAACAGAGTTCTGTTCTGACACGGGGAATTGATGGGTTTTGTGTTCCAGCAAAGCAGGGACTAAAATCCATCTTCCCCTAGTAAAAGCAGCACATACAGTATGCAAAAACACTGGCTAGGCACACAGGTAACCCTTTGGCCGCCCTAGAAGTTTAAACCCTTCCCAGCCAGTGAAATTAGTGCAGTGACATTGCATATTTTTAGCACTGATCACTGTATTAGTGTCACCAGTTCCTGCAAAGTGTCAGTGTCCGATTTTCCACTGCAATATCCCAGACCTGCTAAAAGTCACTGATCGCGGCCGTTAAAAGTATAAAATAAATAAAAATTCCATAAGTATATACCATAGTTTCTAGACGCTATAACGTTTGCATAAACCAATCAATATACACTTATTGGAATTTTTTTTATCAAAAACCTGTAGCAGAATACATATTGGCCTAAATTTATGAAATAATTTGATTTAATTTTTTTTTTTTTTTTTTTTTTTTTTTTTTTTAATGGATAAGTTTTATAGCAGAAAGAAAATAAATATATTTCTCATTCGTTCATTGACGCACAACGCTTCCTTCAGGACCATAGGGTTATATCGCCCCCTACAGGAGTAGGACACTAGGCAGAAAAAAGACTTTGCAACGCCCATGGGCAGTCTTAGGTGATATACACCCCCCTCTTTGCTATAGGCCTTCAGTTTTTTTTCTGCCTAGTCAGGAGTAGGGATCTAGTTCCCTGCTGGGATCTGTGGTCCTGGCAAGTTTTTTTTGTTTTTGCTTTTTAAGCTTTTTTTTCTCTTGAATTTTTTCCTGTGAGATCTACAATCACCTGCCGGACTGGGCGGCGGGCTGGACACTAAGATTCAGTGGTCTCCTCAGTCTGGCCAGCAAGCACGTACAGACCGCAGCTTTGCGCTAGGTCAGCCACGAAGTAGCCCCACTGGACGGGGGCTGGCCCTGCGAGTTAAACGTCTTGCGAGGTCGCATACGACCGGGTCTCGACCTGTGTTGCAGCGTTCCTCATGGCCGACAGCCCCCCCCCCCACTTTGGCGAGGATGATCTGTCTGGGAGCATTACCTGCGCACTCACTGGAGCGGTAAGTAAGGGGCCCCCTCCACTCCTTCCCTGGAGTGGTGTGTGGCGCGGCTACTCCTTGGGGTGGTTGGTCGCTCTGGGGTTCTCCTCCACATCCCCCCTTCCCCAGGTGAAGCCCAGGCCTCTGGCTTAGGTACTTTGGACACTCTTTCCATCCCCCCCTCCAGGGTTGTCACTATGGGGGGTACATCTTGGCACCTGATAGTTGGGTAACCAGGCATTTGCACATCCGCGCCCCCCGCCCCCCCCAAGGTGCGAAGCGGCCCTAGATTGGGTAGCGGAGGGTGCCACTTTCCGTTGCGGGCATCCACCCTCCTTCCTTGGCTCTAGCCTGCTCCGGTCCCCCCGTGGACCTGTGCACTCGCGGCAGGCGGCCGAAAATTTGACCCACGGCTTTTGCAGCCTGCTAGTCCGCATGGCCACGCCAGATGCCTTCTTCCAGAGGGACAGTGCTGTAGGGGCTCTGAGGGCAACCCCCTTTTAGGGGGGTTGTTTAAGTGGACCCTCCGTAGGCACCCCCTGTGAGGGGCCTTAGTGGATGCCCCCCTTGAGGGGCCTCAGCCAGTGCCCCCTGTGAAGAGCCCAGTGGTGTCCCCTGTGCGGGGTTTCCGTAGGTGCCTCTTGTGCGGAGTCTCGGCCAGTGCCCCCTGTGCGGGGTTTCCGAAGGCGCTCCTTGTGCGGGGTCTCAGCCAGTGCCCCCTGTAAGGAGTCCAGTGTTTCCCCCTGTGCGGGATATCCGTAGGCGCCCCCTGTGCAGGGTCTCAGCCAGTGCTCCTGTTATGGGTCCAATGGTACCCCCTGTGTGGGGTATCAGTAGGCGCCCCAGTGCGGGGTCTCAGCCGGTGCTCCTTCTGAGGAGCCTGGGTGCGGGACCTTGGTGACATCCCTATTCGGGCCTAAGGCGGTGGAGGTCTCAGTCGCCTGCCCCCCTGTATTATTTGCGTTTTTCACAGGTGGCACTTGGGCATATAGGCTAGTAAATGGCGCCCTCCCCTGCCTCATCGGTCTCGACTGATCCTATGGCTGGCTCTGCCGTTGTGGATGTGGCCCACCTTGCGGGGTTGGTGGCCACACTCTATGTCCTGTCGGTTAATGAGGTTGTTCCTCCCCAACTGCAGTGGCACATCATTACTAGTCTCACAGGAGGGAAGTTTAAATGTCTTCCACAGTCTGAAATGGGGAAAAGGGCCTCGTAGCGGATGCGCGGCCCTTCTTCTTGGCACGCAATGGACCTGGTCTGGCGAGCCAAGAGCGGGTCTCCCAAAACCCATGGACAAGACCACTTCAGCATGAAGGTGCGCCCTCACTTATGTCCTAGTGTTCCGGCCTTGAAGCCCGAAAAGGGTTTTTTCCTTCCAATTGGCATCTGTCACCGGACTGTTGGCAGTTCTCCTTGGAGATGTGCAAGCCCTGTTGATTCAGTGTGTGCTTGTCCCGGTTCTAGTGGGTACAGAATGGAGTCCATCCACACGGTGGTGGCGTCCCTTCATCATAGGGACTTTCGGGCTTCTGTCCACATCACGGATGCTTTTTTACGCACTCCAATATGTGCCCAATACCAACACTTCCATCATTTTACTGTGGGAAAAGAGCATTTTCATCTCGCGGTGTTGACTATTGGTCTCACCTCCACCCCACGTGTACTCGCAAAGGTGTTGGCCCCAGTTCTGGCATGGTTACGTAAGCGGGGGATTGTGGTCCTGGGCTGCTTGGATGATCTTCTGCGAGCAGAGCCCTCGGCTACCCTGAGGGGCCACGTAGCTTGCTATACAGACATCAGTTTTCAGTTGGCTTCTATAATACATGAAGTCTGCTCCGGCTTCTTCCAGAAAATTGGATTATCTGGGCCTGACTTTGGTTTCATCTCTGGCCAGAGTGTTTTTTCCTCTGGACAAACTCCAGAAGTTGCATGCTGCGTTTCAACTACTGTTGCCTCGCACGTGGGCCTCCCTGCAGTCATGGGTTGTTGGGCCTGGTGGTTTCTACCTTTTTAAGGCAGTTCCATTTGTGCAGTTCCATACAAGCTCCTTTCAAGTGCGCTCCTGGAGTAAAGTGTCTGAGGTCTCTGGGCTATCAGGTTCGGCTGCACCAGAAAACCAGGGGTCCCTGGTCTGGTGGCTTGATGTCCGGGATTTTGGCAGGGCACATCCTCTCTCCCCTTGTATTGAACAGTGGTCACAGCCAAAGCCAGTCTGTCCGGATGTGGAGGTGTCCTGGGACTGGTTTCTGCTCAGGGTCGTTGGACGCTGGAGGAATACGGACACCCGATCGATATCCTGGGACTTTGAGTGATCAGACTATGTATGGATCATGGAGGTTGACTTTGGGGGCTCTGGGTATGGATCCAGTCGAATGATGCCACAGCGGTGGTCTGATGTCAATCGCCAGGGTAAAACGAAGAGTGTGTTGGCAGCCCTGACAGTAGCCATCATCCTCTGGCATTCAAGGAGTGGAAAAATGGCAGGCGGTTGCCTCAGTTGGCTAGTGTTGGTCCACGGGGTGGTCCCTTCACCAGGACTTGTTTCATCAGATATGTCTCTGATGGGGCACTCCCGAGGTAGACCTGTTGGCATCCCGGCTTAACAGAACGGTACTGAGGTTTCTGGCAAGCTCCTCTGGTGGCCACCGCAGACGCTCTGGTGGGACCGGTATAGTCGGATTTATGCCGGCTCTGGTGGCCCCGGATGGTCTTGTCGGTCTTGGTACGCTGACCTGGTGCGCTTGGTCGCTGACGTCCCCTGGTTTCGCACTCCCTGGTGCATACTCTTAACCACTTAAGGACCGGGCCTCTTTTTTAGATGTGTTGTTTACAAGTTAAAAACATTTTTTTTGCTAGAAAATTACTTCCCCAAGAATCCCCAAACATTAATACATTTTTTTTCCTAACACCCTAGAGAATAAAATGGCAGTCGTTACAATACTTTCTGTCACACCAGCGGTCTTACAAGCGCACTTTTTTTTAAAAAAAAATACACTTTTTTTAATTAAAAAAATAAGACAACAGTAAAGTTAGCCCAACTTTCTTTTATATTGTGAAAGATAATGTTACGCCGAGTAAATTGATATGCAACATGTCACGTTTCAAAATTGCGCCCGCCCGTGGAATGGCGACAAACTTTTACCCTTAAAAATCTCCATAGGCAACATTTTAAAAATTGTACAGGTTGCATGTTTTGCATTACAGAGGAGGTCTAGGGCTAGAATTATTGCTCTCGCTCTACAGATCGCAGCGATAGCTCACATGTGTGGTTTGAACACCGTTTTCATATGCGGCCGCTACTCACGTATGTGTTCGCTTCTGCACGCAAGCTCGGCGGGACGGGCGCGTTTAAAAAAAAATTTTCTTATTTATTTTACCTTTTTATTTTTTATTTTTACACTTGTTTAAAAAAAAAAAGTGTCACTTTTATTCCTATTACAAGGAATGTAAACATCCCTTGTAATAGAAAAAAAGCATGACAGGACCTCTTAAAGGGGGGTTCCGGCCGCAATATTTATTTTTTTTTAAAAGTCAGCAGCTACAAACACTGTAGCTGCTGACTTTTAATAAAGACACTTACCTGTCCAGCGACCCCGCAATGTTGGCCCCCCGAGGCCGATCCGTCCATCGAATCGGCCGCGGGCGCCTCCATCTTAACGAAGGGAAACAGGCAGTTCACTGCCCGTTTCCTACTGCGAATGCGAGAGTCGCGTGGCTCTTTGTGAATGGCCCCGTGGTTTTCTGGGACACGCACAGTTCCCAGAAGGCAAGGGGCCGCTCGCTGAAAAGGGGGAAGTGCTGTGGAATAGGAAGAGGTAGATTAGGAAGACTGCCTAGCAACAAGGGTTTCAGGTAAGTTAAAAATGTGTTTTTTTGTTGTTTTTTTTCAAATGTTTTTTTTTTATTTATTTTTTTAGAATTTTGATGCAATTTTTTATTTTAGGGTGGTCCTCTACTTTAAATATGAGATCTGGGGTCAAAGAAAATGCAATAAAAAAAAAAAAAAAAAAAATTAAAAAATGGCCCTTTAAGAGCTATGGGCGGAAGTGACATTTTGACGTTGCTTCCGCCCTGCAGTGTCATGGAAACGGGTGGGGGCCATCTTCCCCTCACTCGTCTCCATGCACAGCCGCTGAGAGGACTGGATCACCTCTGCCGCTGCGGGGGGGCCCTCTCCTGCCGCCGAGAAAAGTGATCTTGCGGTGAATCTGCTGCAGAGACCACTTTTATCTTGTACTGGACCGCCGGCCGAACACGGCGATAACGGGGTTATGGCAGCTAGCTGCTGCCATAACAACGATATCCGTCCTCAAAGTGAGGATGTACATCAGCGTGCGACCTTCCGGAACTGGTAAATCAAGGGGTTCAACATCTGCCTCCACCGGTGCAGATGCTTCTACCACCGTGGGATCTACACAAAGATGAAGTGGTTCTTCGCCCTTGTCCGTGGTTCCCTCCTCTGATTCCTTTTGATTAAGGACATTGTATTGCCTTCCCTGTGTCCCAGGTCAAAATGTCCTAAGGGATTTACCTTACATGCCCTCGATGTGTTCGGGTGATTCGGGTGTATTTGGCAGTCACAGGGCCTTTTCGGAGATCATACTCAGTGTTTGTGATCACAGACATGCCAAAAAGGGGGCTGTCTGCTTCTTCTGTGACCTTTCTAGATGGCTCAGACAGACGATGACTCTGGTCTATTCTATCAGGGGTTGGGTCCTCCTTTCCCTGTTACGGCACATTCTACTTGGCTGCTTATTACTTCTGGGGCCTTCCATCATCAGGCATCGGCTGCGCTGGTTTGCAAGGAGGCCACTTGGTCGTCGGTGTACACGTTCACAAAATTCTACAACTTGGCTGTGCTGGCATCTGAAAATGCTTCTTTTGGCCGCAAGGTGTTGCAGGCTGCTGTTTAGGGGGTCTATTCCCTCTTGAATGGGTATTGTTCAGGTTGGGCTCCAGTTTGTTTCTGTGTTGATCACCTGTTACCTGGTTGGCTCTTGTGTTAGCCTTGGGATTTTTCATTGTTCCACACCTCATGTTTGGCATGCTTTGGGATGTCCCTAATAGTTCTGAATAAGGAAACGCTGTGTCTGTCAATGAACGAATGAGAAAACAGGATTTTCGACTTACCGTAAAATCCGTTTCTCTGAGTTCATTGACAGACACAGCACCCACCCCTCTGGAGTTTTTAATGCTTCTGACACTGCTTGGGACAAAATAAAGGCCTATAGCAGTGAGGGGGGGGGGGGGGTTCGCTGGTGCGCTTGGTCGCTGACGTCCCCTGGTTTTGCACTCCCTGGTGCATACTCTTAACCACTTAAGGACCGGGCCTCTTTTTTAGATGTGTTGTTTACAAGTTAAAAACATTTTTTTTGCTAGAAAATTACTTCCCCAAGAATCCCCAAACATTAATACATTTTTTTTCCTAACACCCTAGAGAATAAAATGGCGGTCGTTACAATACTTTCTGTGACACCAGCGGTCTTACAAGCGCACTTTTTTAAAAAAAATACACTTTTTTTAATTAAAAAAAAATAAGACAACAGTAAAGTTAGCCCAACTTTCTTTTATATTGTGAAAGATAATATTACGCTGAGTACATTGATATGCAACATGTCACGTTTCAAAATTGTGCCCGCCCGTGGAATGGCGACATGGGGGGGGGGGGGGGGGGTTGTGTGTATGTGTATGTGTATATCACCTAGGACTGCCCATGGGCGTAGCCAAGTCTTTTTTCTGCCTATGGTACTACTCCTGTAGGGAGCGATTTATAACCCTATGGTTCTAAATAAGAAAGCGCTGTGTCTGTCAATGAACTCAGTAAAACTAATTTTACGACAAGTCAAAAATCACTATATATATAATATTTTTTTTTTTTTTTCTGAGAATATGAATGGTAACACAAAAACGTTTTTCACTCATGGTTAGTGTTTGGCTGAAGCCATTTATTATCAATCAACTGTGTTTACGCTTTTTAAATCCTAATGGCTACCCAAATTACCCTGATCAAACGTTTACATTTTTACGATTTTGGCCTGATAACATGCACACAAGTTGACACACAGGAGTTTGAATGGATATTAAAGGTAACCATCCTCACCTGTGATCTGGTTGCTTGTTATTTGTGTGTGTGTGTGTATAAAAGGTCAATGCGTTTCTGGACTCCTGACAGATCCTTGCATCTTTCATCCAGTGCTTCACTGACGTTTCTGGATTCTGAGTCATGGGGATAGCAAAAGATTTGTCAAAGGATCTGTGGGAAAAGGTAGTTGAACTGTATAAAACAGGAAAGGGATATAAAAAGATATCCAAGGAATTGAGAATGCCAATCAGCAGTGTTCAAATTCTAATCAAGAAGTGGAAAATGAGGGGTTCTGTTGAAACCACGGTCAGGTAGACCAACTGAGATTTCAGCCACAACTGCCAGGAAAATTGTTGTGGGATGCAAAGAAAAACCCATAAATAACTTCAGGTGATATACTCTCTGAAAACATGTGATGTGGCTGTTTCAAGATGCTCAATAAGGGGGCACTTGAAGACAGATGGGCTGCATGGTCGAGTCACCAGAAGAAAGCCATTACTACGCCAATGCCACAAAGTATCCCGCTTACAATATGCCAAACAGCACAGAGACGAGCCTCAAACCTTCTGGCACAAAGTCATTTGGAGTGATGAGAATTGAGCTTTTTGGCCACAACCATAAACGCTACATTTGGAGAGGAGTCAACAAGGCCTATAATGAAAGGTACGGAGGTGGATCGCTGATATTTTTGGGATGTGTGGGCTACAAAGGCACAGGAAATTTGGTCAAAATTGTTGGCAAGATATATTCAGTATGTTATCAAAAAATACTGGAGGAACCCTTGCATTCATCAGCCAGGAAGCTGAGCATGGGACGTACTTGGACATTCCAACTTGACATGGATCCAAAACACAAGGCCAAGTCGACCTGTCATTGGCTACAGAAGAATAAGTTGAAGGTTCTCCTGACCTCAATATCATTGAACCACTCTGGGGATTTACAGGAACTGGAGGCTTTTTGCCAAGAGGAATGGGCAGCTTTACCATCTGAGAAGATAAAGAACCTCATCCACAAATATCACAAAAGACTTCAAGCTGTCAAGTTGTAAAGCGCTACGTAAACTGTTGGCGCTATATAAATACTGTATAATAATAATAAGCTGTCATTGATGTTAAAGGGGGCAATACACAGTATTAAGAACTGGGGTATGTAAACTTTTGATCAGGGTTATTTGGGTAGTTTCTTTTGCCATTATGATTTAAAAAGAATAAACACAGTTGATTGATAATAAATGGCTTCAGCCACACACAAACCATGAGTGAAAGAAAAATGTTCGTGTTATCATTCATATTCTCTGAAAAATAACCAAGAAATCATAAATTCTGCCAGGGTGTGTGTGTATGTATGTATATATATGTATATATATATATATATATATATATATATATATATATATATATATATATATATATATATATATATATATATATATATATATATATATTTCAGAAGTGTGAGGTGCACTACAGTCTCAGATGGCCGTGCTTAGCAATCAAGCCCTCCCACAGGCTTCGACATCCAAACAAGGGATTGCTGCACAAACCGTATTATGTATATATGTGTGTGTGTGTGTGTATATATATATATATATATATATATAGTCTCATTTAGTTTATAGCACAAAAAATAAAAACACAAATACCACCAAAAGAGAGCTCAATTTTTGGGAAAAAGATGACTAATTTAATTTATTTGGTTTCATCGTTGCATGACAGCACAATTGTCAATTAAAGTAACGCAGTTACTTTTTGCAAAAAGTAGCCTGGTCATGAAGAGAGGGGTAAATCTTCTGGAGGTCAAGTGGTTACAATCCGTGTCCATGGCAATGGGGAAATTGGGGTTACATGAGGATTAAGGTTGGGAACCTCTGCTCTAAGGAACAGGTTGAAGCAATTCAAAGGTCAAAATAGCCAAAACTCTGGAGAACTTGGTACTCTTTAGGGCTAATGCGTGTTTCGCTTCTTAGACAACTGCAGGCATATATCAGAACAAATTTTGTGTAATCCTAAGTGAATACCTGATGGCTAAGTGGTGAAGTGTATAGTAAAAGACAAAAAGAATACATACATAGTTGTGTGTACTTCCTTAGCATCTTCTCTTTTTGAACACCATTAGGCTACATAGTAAGGCGCAGACACATGCGATGCTAGTAGTACGCTAGTGCTACTAAAATTGTTGGCAATTGATCGCTAGCAGTAGCATGCAATAACACACATTTGGAACATTGTGTGAATAATTGGTGATCGCTACTACAGGATGTTCGTGTGCCTCTCTTATAGGGGGGCATTTATTCTAAATGAATGACAATCTATTGCTACTATCAGCAATTTCTGGTGTTTTTTTTAGTGCAATTGCCTTTTAATCGCCTGCTTTAATTGTCTGCTCTTAGCCTTCTTTAGGCTAGGTTCCCACTGCTGCGTAGTCTGAGATCGGATATGATTTGCACCGCACTGCAGTGCAAATCACATCTGATCTCTGTGCGATGCGATTTCAGCCATACAGATAGTATGGCTGAATTCGCATTGCATTCGAACCAAACTTGTACAGGACCCTTTTTTTTTGGTCCGCAGCAGAATCGGATCGTATGGGTGTGTCCGAGTTTGCAGATCGCACTACGATATGCGAACTGATTTGGGGGTGTCGTTAACTTTTAACTGACACTCCCAGCAGTTCGCCTAGGGCAGGGTGAACTGCCGTCGGGAGACATGCGATGCGGGAACCCGCAGTAGATTTGCAGCGTTCCCGCATTGCAGCAGTGGGAACCTAGCCTTATAGTGTATGTGGAAAGTTTTTATTTGTAAATGTTTGTCTTTAGTGTTTGGTCTTTAATTGAGTTTCTGGTGCTTGGAGTTTAGTTCACTGTTTAGCCACATGCTTTTTAGAACTTGAAATACGAACTTTTAGATCTTGACTTGAAGGTTTAGGATTCTCCCTTTTTGAGTTGGCGTGTTCTGTTTTAGATCATGCTGTACTATTATTACTAGTCTGGTCTGCCTCAGAACATGATGTCCTTATACTTCACTTTTCAGTGTTGTTTTTAAGTTTGATGTGGTGCCTGGTCAAATATGTGGCTGGTGTGTTTTATTCCCTTTGTGAGATTGAGGCACATGAGTTTCATATAAGCTGGGTATTGATGTGGAATTGCATGTTGTTTCTTTTAGTTAATTGCTGCTGTATGATACATGGTGCTCCTTCAATTCTTTCAGCTTGAATTTTCTCATGCATTGTAGACTACTAACTTCAGAATTTTGCATGCAGGCTTGTTTCCAGGAAAGTTGGGGTCTCCCTTTATGTTGGTGGCATCCATTTGACATGCATTCAGAATTCATTGACATGCATTTAACCTACATTTGACCTCTTCCTGTCCTGTATTTGACCAAGTGGTATTTTTATTCCCATAGAATTGTGTAGGAATGCACAACCTGCTTGAAGCAAGCAAAAGCCCCTTGTGGCAGACTCTAACGTTGCATGGTCAGACTATTCACCAAGAGAGGTTGTTTTAGAACTTGATCTACCTTCACATAGACTATCTTTAACATTTGATTTCTGCACTTTTCTGCTCTTGGTGGTCTGAAAGCTGCATTAACAATGTTGTGATTTTCTTATGACTGTTATCATCTTACTCTGATCTGATGCTGAGAGTCAAAGATGTCAAAATAAAGTGATTAGAAAAAAAGTTACTAAAACGCCTGGTGTGAGAGAGGCTATTCATAAATTGTGTTTATAATTTATATTAAGACATTTCTGTGACACTTTTAACCAAGTGAATTTACTAGAGGTGCACCGAATGGACATTTTGGTGCCGAAACCGAAAATTCAGGATGCACTTTATTTGAATTGAACTTATGGTCGGCCATTATCGGCACCTTTAGCGCAAGAATAGCTCTACAAAAATGCATCCCTTTAAATGTATGTCATCGCACTGGTCAGTTGCGCTTCAGCTGTGATGTAAAAAAATCTTGCTGAATTTTTTGTCAGTAAAAAAAACGCACTTCCTTGTTGAAATGCTTTGAAAACGCAGCAAGAATGCATCAATAATGCACCTGTTACGTTTTTCATGTGGTTTTTGAGTCACAATGTTGTGATTTTCTTATGATCACGGTTATCCTCTTACTCTGATCTGATGCTGAGAGTCACTTTTTTTAAAATCTATGGGAGTGACCAAAACTCTTAGGTGTGCGTTTATGAAACCGCTTTGTGGAGCGCCTTTACACATTGCCTTCTCTGTGTCCAAAGTTCCCAGAGGAGAGCCAATATATGAACTTCTTTCTTTCGCTTCTCTGTCTTTTCTCTTTCACTTCTCTGTCTTTTCTCTTTCGCTTCTCTGCCTTTTCTCTTTCGCTTCTCTGCCTTTTCTCTTTCTCTTCTCTGCCTTTTCTCTTTCCCTTCTGTCTTTTCTCTTTCTCTTCTCTGTCTTTTTTCTCTTTCTCTTCTCTGTCTTTTTTCTCTTTCGCTTCTCTGTCTTTTTTCTCTTTCTCTTCTCTGTCTTTTTCTCTTTCTCTTCTCTGTCTTTTTTCTCTTTCTCTTCTCTGTCTTTTTTCTCTTTCGCTTCTCTGTCTTTTTTCTCTTTCGCTTCTCTGTCTTTTTTCTCTTTCGCTTCTCTGTCTTTTTTCTCTTTCGCTTCTGTCTTTTTTTTCTCTTTCGCTTCTCTGTCTTTTTTCTCTTTCGCTTCTCTGTCTTTTTTCTCTTTCGCTTCTCTGTCTTTTTCTCTTTTGCTTCTCTGCCTTTTTCTCTTTTGCTTCTCTGCCTTTTTCTCTTTTGCTTCTCTGCCTTTTTCTCTTTCGCTTCTCTGTCTTTTTCTCTTTCTCTTCTCTGTCTTTTTTCTCTTTCTCTTCTCTGTCTTTTTTCTCTTTCGCTTCTCTGTCTTTTTTCTCTTTCGCTTCTCTGTCTTTTTTCTCTTTCGCTTCTCTGTCTTTTTTCTCTTTTGCTTCTCTGCCTTTTTCTCTTTCGCTTCTCTGTCTTTTTCTCTTTTGCTTCTCTGCCTTTTTCTCTTTTGCTTCTCTGCCTTTTTCTCTTTTGCTTCTCTGCCTTTTTCTCTTTCGCTTCTCTGTCTTTTTTCTCTTTCGCTTCTCTGTCTTTTTTCTCTTTCGCTTCTCTGTCTTTTTCTCTTTCGCTTCTCTGTCTTTTTCTCTTTCGCTTCTCTGTCTTTTTTTTTCTCTTTCGCTTCTCTGTCTTTTTTTTTCTCTTTCGCTTCTCTGTCTTTTTTTCTCTTTCGCTTCTCTTTTCTCTTGAGGCGAGATTTGACTTTGATTTAGTGAGATCTGGGCTCAAATACTCATGAATGAAAAATTGAGTATAAAAGATGTCAAAATAAAGCGGTGGTGTGAGAGAGGCCATTCATACAAAAAAAAGTGTTTTTCTTATTTATATTAAGACATTCCTGTGACACTTGTAACCAAGTGTATTTACTAGAGGTGCACTGAATAGACATTTTGGTGCTGAAACCGAAAATTCAGGATGTGCTTGGCTGAAAATGTATATGATATATATTTTTATATATACTTGTAATCTACGTTTTAATTAATATTGTGAATTTAAATAAATATGAATTTGTCAGCTATTATCTGCACCTTTTTCGTGCAAGAATAGCTCAAGAAAAATGTATTTCTTTAAATTCTATGTATGTCTTTACAGTGGTCCGGTGCACTTCAGCTGCGGTGTTAAATTTTGCTTGCTGCATTTTTGGTCAGTTAAAATTTACGCACCAAAAACACACCTCCCTGTTGACATGCATTGAAAACGCAGCAAGAACGCATCAATAACGCACGTTTTTCGATGCGCTTTTTGAGTCATATCACCTATGAAAAACACACCATAAGCACAGTAAAATCACAGCATAATGGTAGTTAAATCGTGGCAAAATAGCATGCATTTTTGGCGCCATTTTCTGCATTTTTTTTCTTAGCAAAATGTCAAAAACAGCTTTTTCGGACCATATTTTTTTGGCCGCCGAAATTTCTGTGCATCTCTAGTCATTTCAAATGTCTTTTACAAAGTTTTCCTTGAGTCTCAGGGGTTCATCAGATCTCTTAAAGTGGTGTTTCACCAAAAAAAAAAAAATTAGATGTCAGCAGCTGCAAATACTGCAGCTGCTGACTTTTAAAATAAGGACACTTACCTGTCCCGGGGTCCAGCGATGTCGGCACCCGAGACCGAGCCGTCCCTCGATCCTCAGGTGCTGCCGCCGCCATTCACACTGAGGGAATCAGGAAGCGAAGCGTTGCCGCTTCACTGCCCGGTTCCCTACTGCGCATGCGTGAGTCGCGCTGCGCGTCTTCACTGGTCCCCGTTGTGTTGTGGGAACTGTGTATTTCCCACAACACAACGGGGGTGGGCGGGGAGTCTGCGGCTAGCTGCGGCTAGCTGTACCCGGAAGTGGGTGCAGATACCTGTATTATACAGGTATCTGCACCCCCCTCCCCCCTGAAAGGTGCCAATTGTGACACCGGAGGGGGGGAGGAATCCGATGAGCGGAAGTTCCACTTTAGGGTGGAACTCCGCTTTAAAGTTGACCCCCTCCACCCTACTAAACTGCCAGGGGCATTGAAATGTGTTCAGTGAAACAGGCGTCTTCTCAAAGCTGAAGTTTAGTGTGTATATATGTGTGTGTATATATATGTATATATATGTATATATATGTATATATATATATATATATATATATATATATATATATATATATATATATATATATATATATATATATATATATATATATATATATATATATATATATATATATATATATATATATTATATATATATATATATATTTATATTTATTACAACACCATACAGATCTGCTCTCTCCTATATTGATAGAATTTATCTTACTACAATCCCACGTGCATCATGTTCTGCAAATGGTTGGTTCAGTCCTGTCATTCAAATGCTCTACCGCCCACGGCTCCACAAATACGATATCGTGTATGGTGCTGTATCAAAAAAAAAAAATTACACTAAACTGCAGATTTAACTTTCCCACGCTTCCAATGCTTCCATCTAAAAAAAAAAAAAGATTGACTTCTTCCGCCTGGATCTGCATGCCCACCCATGGCATTTCTGTCTCATCTCATTTGCTATATATTACATTCCTCTGTTAAAGAAAGGGATTTTTTTTTTTTTTTTTTAATGACTGGCAGAACTCCTTGAAAAATCTAATTTAACCACTTCAGATTCAGGCCTTTTTTTGACAATTTTTTATTTACATGTAAAAAGCAGGGTTTTTTTGCTAGAAGTATAGTTAGGACCGCCAAACATTATAGATTTTTTTTTTTTAAAGCAGAAGCCCTAGAGAATAAATCGGGGGGTGTTGCAATTGTTTTTTATGTCACACGGTATTTGCGCAGAGGTTTTCAAAAGCAGTTTTTTTGGGGGAAAAAAATATACTTTTGTGAATTTTAATGCAAATGCAAAAAACCACAATACATAACTAAATTTTTTGTAAAATGTTACGCCAAGTAAAACAATATCAATCGTGTCATGCTTTAAAATTGCACACGCACCTGCAACAACAACAAACGGCGCAAGTTTTACTATCCATAGGCAATGCTTTTAAAGCCTTTACAGGTTACCACTTTAGATTTACAGAGAAGGTCTAGTGCTTAGAATTACTGCCTATGATCTGATGTTCGTGGCGATACCCCACACCTGTGGGACGATCGCGGTTTGTGTGCGTGCAGGACCGATGCGTGCGTTTGCCTTTGCACTCTAGCACAGGAGGGCGGGGGCTGTTTTTAAAATTATTTAATTGTATTTTTAATTTTTACATTGTTTCTTTAAAAAGTGCTAAAAATTTTTTAAAAAATTATTGCGGTCACAAGAAATGTAAACCTCCTTCGTGGAAGTAATAGGCATGTGACAGGTACTTTATGGAGGAATCTGGGGTCTATAAGACCCCAAATCCCTCCTCTACCCTTCAAGGCATTCAAAACACCAAGATTTGTGTTTTTGTATACTTTCGATTTTAAAAAAATGGCGCTGTTGACATTTGGGTAAACCAGAAGTGATGCCATGTCATCGCTTCTGGTTTACTATCACAAACAGCCGATCAAAGCCTAGCTTTGCTTGGCTTTCTGGCCAGACTTGGCTTTTCTGTGACAGGAGAGGCCGAGCAAGTTGCAGGAAGGCGGGAACATTCATTCCCGCTGCTTGTAATGACAATCCAGCAGCTGGTTAACTGCTCTGATTGCTATTACAAGAGAGCCAGCTCTTTAAAAAAAAAAAAACACTACCAGGATGATGCCTACACCAATTCAGTAAAATTCAGTGTATCGTTTCCAAAGGTACAATTTAGCATACAAGTATGTTTATCTGATCCATTTTTCTCCCCTCGCCATTTAGCACTTTAGAGAGAGCGTTGCTCCAGGAAACACTGCCGTGACAACGCCCTTTAAATGCAGCTGCTTCCACGATGCCATCAGTCTTAGTGTTTCCTCCGCCATGGTGGAAGCACTGCTGGGGAACTGATGGGTGGGGGGGGCTGCGCTTTCGCCAAGAAATTTTACCTCCAGGAATCATCTGTCACCAGCCCAGCACCCCCGCGCATGGGAAAGGGGTGTTTTGGTGCCTTCTTCCTTCTCTGGCGCATGGGAATGATGGCCACCCAGGGGAGACCCACCTGTGTGCTCGGAGGCAGCGGACATGCTAAGAAAGCTCTTGGCATGTCGGATCCGAGTCCCGGAAGGCAGGTGGCGTCATTCCGGTAGGCGTGACTTCTGAGGTGGACGTACGGCCATTGGAACGCAGGAGGAAGAGGCGGGTCATCGGCTGGTGTGTCCTTCCAGCCCTCGAGCAGTAAGGAAGGAGAGGACGCTAGAAGGATACTTTTTAAAGAGCGGGAATGGCGGCAGCAACCGCAGCCTACCCTGCATTGGAGGTATTGCCACAGCGGTTGGGGTGGATACAGGCGCCTGATGCACCAGCCAGACCCAGGTAAGAGAGGTACAAAGTTGCCTCTAATCCAGGTGTTTGCTTTGTTGTGTTGTCCTTCCACAGAAGCCTGTGCTGTCTGCTAGAGGTTTAATGTTCTTTTAGCAGTACAGCAGAATGGGGTAGCTCTGTGTTACAGGAAAGGAATGTTTCCTGGGTCCATCTCTGCTCTCTCTTTGCCTTCGTTAAAGGCTCTGTGGCATCTGGTTGGACTGTGGGGTTGCAACCACTGCCAAATCAGAGAGAGGTCCTTCTGGGGGGAAAAGGCCCCTCCTGTAAGAATCCAATGACGGACTCCTGGCCTAAACCACTCTGTGGAGTATTGCAGGGCTAGTGATTGAATCCACACAGCAATGCATAGAACTCTTCTCAGTAAGGAGGAGCATGTGGAAACCATGGGGTCTGTACACTCTCAGTTGAAGAGGCGTTCAGGTCAGGAGTCAGGTCAGCAACAGAGCTTCCGCTTTAACCCTCTGCCACCCACCTTAAAAAGGTGATCGTGAATCAGAGGAAGAAAAAGAGACTATCCCTCCTATGCTGGAATCGGAGGCGGTGAGGACCCTCCATTACAAATCATCCTGGGAAGATCTCTTAACGGTAATTTATACCACCCTTGATATTCAAGCAGTGGCTAACAGGTTAGCATTTCTGCCTACCAGCACTAACTTTCTGGGTTCGCATCCCAAACATATCACTTCATGTAGAGAAGTTCTGTTCTTCCTATGTGGTTAAACATAACTCCTGACTCAAGGGCTAGGGGATCGATGCTGCCTTCTCGCAGGTCTTAAGACGCTCAGACCGGGCATTTGAGGACATGGGTATGCCTGTCCAATGTAAAACCAGCGATGGCTTCTACAGTGGTCGCTAGGAACCTTAAATGCTGGCTTAAGCAGTTAAAAGGTCAGTACATCAATAAAGTATGTACTAGTCTTTTCCTACGCTGTTAAAAGCAGTAAAATACATAGCGAACGTCTCAGCAGAATCCACCAGGATGTCAGCGAGATCCTCAGCCCGGAGGGCTTTTTGTCCTTTTTCACAGTCTCAAAAGGAAAAAGACCAAAGCCAGGAGAGACTGGGGTACCCCCAGAGGGGAAGAGGTAGAGGGGGCATGCTCCTCAGGCCTCCAGAACAAAGAAAAAAGCAATGACGGTCACCTTGCAGTAGGGGGAAGGCTTTAAGCCTTCCGACTGCAATGGGAGGAGGCAATCCAGAATTTTCCCAGACTTCCCTAAACAGGTTTTATATAACCAGTCTCCCTAAGGATCAAGAGAAAGCCCTGGCCATGACATCCCTTTTTAAGGGAACTGATTCAACAGGGGTCCCGAGGAAGCAAGAGGCGGAAGGTTATTCCCACATCTTTCTAGGCAACAAACCTTTAGGAAAATTCAGCCCGGGCACTATTCGATGGGAGCATTTCTCGACAGAACAGGTGGGGCGATGGGCGGATCCTCCCTCCGCTCTGCTCTACTGTGTTGTGCGGGGGGAGGAGACAGAGAGAAAGAGAGCTCCCAGCTGCTGCTACCCACCTAGGATCGGCCCTGTGTGTAGGCCATTTGTAACCGGTCCGCAGGCCGGTACTTTGAGACCCCTGGCTTAGTGGTTAGCATTTCCACCTACAAGCGCTGAGGTTCTGGGTTCGCAGCCCAAACATGCCACTTCATGTAGAGAAGTTCTGTTCTTTCTATGTTGTTAAACTGAACTCCTGACTCGGGAACTTCCCTAAATTATAAAAGGAAGATCCTTCAACGGGAGAGAACGAAGGGCGATTTCAACCAAGTCTTTTGTTCTTGCGGCGGTCCTTAGAAAATCAGCATGTCAAGGTTCTGTCAAACAGGTCAGCAGTTTTATACCTGACAAAACAAGGCAAGGCGACCGATGGAGCTGGCACATTAGATCCTTTCCTGGGCAAAATCAAAATCTAGCTTCGCTGTCAGCAGTGCACTTAAAGAGCACACAAAATGTTCTAGTGGACCTTCTAAGCAGAAAGAGGATAAAGGAGTCCGAATGGTCATTGAATCAGGAGATCTTTTGGATGACCTCCGAGAAGTGGGGCCTACCTCAAGTAGATTTATTTGCGGACCAGAGAAACATGGAAACACCTGCCTTCTTTTTGCTCTACAGAGTGGATCAGGCTATGGGGTGGGACTTCCCCTTGTCTTGCGTGTTCCCCGCCTCTAACTGATCCTGCAAATGCTAGCAAAGTTCATGGTGGAATCCACAGATCTGATTTTAATCACACCCTTTTGGCAAAAAGACCTTGGTTTTAAGCCCTGCTGAACTTATCAGTGAAGCCCCCTGGAGATTACCAGTCAGAAGGAACTTACCGAGTCAAGGGTCCGTCATTCATCCAGACCCAGCATATCTCAACCTGATTGCCTGTTTTCTGTGGAGGACCTACTAAGACGCAGAGGCATGTCACAAAAGCTTTTCAACACCCTTTTATCAAGCTTGAAAAGGGTAACCAGGGCAATTTATTCCAAGGTTTGGAAGTATTGTAAACTCCTGGTGTTCCAGAAAAAACTTTTGATTTCAATAGTTTAATTTCTGTTCAGAATTTCTTCATGAGGGAATGGGGAAGGGATTAGCAGCGATCACCCTCGAGGCGCAGGTGGCAGCGATGTCGGTGTTTCCAGAGAAAACCTTATCTAGAGCCATTTGATTCTTTCTTTCTTTTTTTTTTTTTTTTTTTTTTTTTTTATGAGCTATGGCTAGGGGTCAAATTATTCCTGAAGTAGGATTTATTTTTAGTTCTTCAAGGGCTCACGAAAGCCCCATTTTTGGCCCTTTGCACGATATCTCCATAGAGTTGGGCAGGTTGAAAACAATCCTCCTGGTAGCGGTAACTTTAGCCCACAGGATTAGCGAGATGCATGTCCTATCTAATGCTGAGCCTTTCCTGAGATGTTCTCCAGACAGAATAATCTTAGGGACAGATCCGTGTTTTCTTCCAAAAAAAATGTCTGCAGCGTTCCACCATACGCAAAAAATGATACCGCCCACGTTCTGTCTAGCTCCCTTCGGCCCGGGAGAGGAGGCCCTTCACATTCTAGACGTCAGAAGATGTCTTTTAAAATACCTTAAAGTAAAGAAACACCTCAAAGTCTAGCGCCCTGTTCATCCTGGCAACAGGAGCACGCAAACGGGAGAAAGCTTCCGGAAGTACTTTGAGGAGGGGGCTAAAAGCAGGCTATCGAAGAAGCTTACCTGGCATTTATAAGGCACTACAGGGTTAGATCTGCTGTCTGCCTTGGATCAGTCCTTTGGTGGAAAGGTCTTATAGCTGTGGTCCCACCCTGAAGTAAGTACTCGGTTATCATCTCCAAGCTGCTGTCCTGGAAGGCTCATAGAAATACAGTTACCGGTAAGTAACTAAGGTTTTAAGTATCAGAAAAATTTTTTAAAATGCTGCTTCCAGAGCTCGTACTACAAAGAGCTGTATAAGCAAAGCTGAGTAACTCCTGCACTCCTCAGTAACGGTGTCCTCACACAGATTTGTATTGCAAAGAACCAGGTCTGTCACTGAGTAGAAAAGGCTGGATTTTTTTTTTTTTTCAATCAGCCATTCAGGCAAAAAAATAAAATAGAATGACCTCCCCCTCCACACAAATGAGGTAGATTGCGGAGTCCTCCCTGCTGTGTTGTATTCTGACAGCAGGGACTTCTTCACTGTCAGAATACACTAATAATTGTCATTGCAGCCAATTGACTGAAAAATTTCCAACATTCTGTTCATTAAAAGTCAATCGCTAGTTGGACTTATGTCGAGCAGGAACAGCCATTGATGGATTAAAATTCGTCTGGTTCCTGCCGGACTGGATGAATTTCAATTAATCTATGGCCAGCTTTAGGCTATAAAAATGGAATTTGTTACTACGGTGTCAGGTATCGAACAGGTTGTCTATTTCTGTCACTCCAATTGCACTTTAAAACTATATTTTCCTTAGGACATTGGTCTCTGCTACTTTGAGATTTTGGGCTCTCGACAGCCCAGTGATAATTGAATGGGTTAGTTTCCCTACTAAGCACTTTTGTTCTCTACCTCTGATGGCTGCAGTGCCTTCATTGCTGGACTGCAGACTTAGCCTGCCCATAGCATTTGGCCCGGCTGGATAATGTATGTAGGTTTTTTTTTTTGTTTTTTTTTTTAATATCTGTCCTCTTAACTTTTTGTTGATTCTTTCTCTTTAAAAAGCCTGATGCGTTTAACCTACCAGATGATCTCACCTTGGTTGCAAAAGAATCTTTTCCACTATGGACACTTGGTGAATCCGGTGACTAGGGTACTACTATCCTTTGACGAACTTAGAACTAAGCACGACCTCCCCCGTACTGCTTTCTTTGGGTATCTTCAAATACACCATTACGCTCTTACTTTTACCCCGATTCTTTAGGTCTCCACACCCTCCCCATTTGAAGGATTAGTCTTATCTGGCCCCTCACAGAAAGGATTGACCTCGGACATATATAAAATTCTACTGACAGAGTTTCATTAGGGAAACATAGTTGTATGCATAAATGGGAGGAACATCTTGGGGAGGAACTGTCTCCTGAACAATGGAGAACTATATGGTCCTGTGCGGCTAAGAGCTCTACTCCATATTTATTGGAACTGCCCATGTCTTCAGCCTTATTGGCGCTCAGTACAGGGGCTTCTCCATCGGCTGTTTGAAGTAGATATTCCCTTCTCCCCTAAGCTGTTTCTACTGGGTCTTCTCCCTTCTAAACTCCCCGGGCTAGCAAAAAAATTGGCCACACATATACTCACAGCAGCTAGGTGCCTAGTAGCCCTTCACTGGAAAAAGCAATTTTCCCAAACACTTTCAGATCTCTATGCCAGAATCAAAGATGTGGAGCTTATGGAGTCTATGTCGGCCCGCTTGGAGGATCGGGTGGCTCAACATACGGTGATATTGGAGGGCTGGTATCGCCGGATGGATCCCCCTTGATTACTTGAGCTTCCCCCTGCTTTATGCATCAAATTTGTACAGAGCCCAGGAGCGATGAGTCTAGCTGGTAAAATTTATTCTATTAAACACCTCCCCCTTTTTCCGCTATCCCTGGATATGCAGACTATGCAATAATAAGACCATTACTATCCCAATAGTACATTAAACCCACTTATAGCTACCACTTCTGTATTACATTCTCACCTTTGCAGAGCCGTATCTCAGCCTCCTTTTGTTAATCGGCTATGCTTCATGTATGGTATTTGCTGGACGAATCCGTGCTACTCACAGAAATTTGTTGATTTTTTTTTTTTTTTTTTTAATTTTCTTTTCTCTCTGTATTGGTATCTTGCATTTTTGTATTGAAATGATCAAAACTAATCCCTCTCTGGCCAGTCCTATTCTTCTCTGCGAAATGCAAATGCAACATTGGATACAGTGCTAATATGGGGCAGATTGACGCAAGTTATAGGAGAGCTACAAGTCCTAGGTCTGGTCACTGACCTACAATACATTAAAAGAAAGATATGTGCTCAAATCCCAATAACTTTTACATGTATATAATCCAGCAGGTGCTAAAGGGGTGTGACCACGTTAACACTAAAAATTCTGGATGAAGTAATCCTGCCAGCCTGGTGTGTGTGTGTGTGTGTGTGTGTGTGTGTGTGTGTGTGTGTGTGTGTGTGTGTGTGTGTGTGAGATGTAAGACGGGGGAACTTCTCCACTGTGTCTGTAATTAAACCCGCCCCTTCAAGACACATGCCCTCTGCCGTAGTTAAGAGGTACTGATGGGGCTATTCTATTACATGCCAGCCTCATAAAAAAGGTTGAACACATTTATTTGTTTATTTTATGAAAATAAAGGTGAATGGAGATATGTATTCTATAGGCTGTATTGCAATGGCCTTTTGGAGCAGTGTGTGCACAAATACTTTAAATGCTGTTATTGGAGCATTGGCATCTTTTCCATGCCAATAACCTGTTTCTTTTAGGCTTTCTTATTCCAATCTGTTGTATGTTTATTTTAATTCAGTTTCCAGTGAAGCACATAAGAACATAAGACAAACATAATACTATAACAATGTTACCCTTATTAGGCTAGGTTCTGTTTAATGCAGTCCAATGAGCTATTCTTGCTTTTTTTTTTTTGCCATTTTAGATGCAGAGTTTACATGGCGGAGAAGAAGCAATAGCTGTATTAGACGAGTTAGAAGCAGATTATTATACTCATCAGCTTCAGCTATATGAAGTCCAGTTTGAGATTCTCAAATGTGAGGAGCTACTACTTACAGCTCAGCTAGAGAGCATCAAACGTCAGATGTCAGGTAAATTTCCTTTACATTACATGCTTTGTCTGTTCACTGAAATCTTTGAAACCCTGTATATTTATATATGAAAATGTAAATTGATTCACAGTTACTTTAAAGTGGAACTATAGTGTGTGAATCAAATATTGCTTAGGGTGTTGGGTGAATTAAATCCTGTTGGCATGTGTGTGTTTACATCATCCTGAGCCTGTTGGTGAAGACGTCCAAAATTTCTGTATCCAAAGGACAACCAGACAAAGATGTCAGTGGCTACACTGAGAGATATTGTTGATGTTGCATCAAAAAGTCAAGCGGACCTTAGCTTGGCTTTATCATATACATTGTACAAACCTTTTGTTCTAACAGTATAACCTACATTCCCCACAAGGCTTTAATCATATTTTGTAAAATTCAGAAATCAAGTCTTCTGTTTTCTGTTCCCCATGGTTTCAGGTTATAATACACATCCTAGGCACAGATCTCTTTCGCTCTCCGAACATTCATATATGCCTGCCTTATAAGCTAACAAAGTGATTGGAAGGCTTAGTTTTTTAAAATAACAAACATGTCATACTTACCTCCACTGTTCAGTTCGTTTTGCACAGAGTGGCCCCGATCCTCTACTTCTGGGTTCCCCCGGCGGCGTTGATAGCTCCTCCCCGCATCGTATAACCCCCTAGGAGAAGTGCTGTCCCGGGGAGTTACCGTGCGGGCCTCGCTCCCGAGTCTAGCATTCAGCGTCCATAGACGCCCAATGTGGGATTCGGCCCTGCCCCCCGGCGCCTGTGTCATTGGATTTGATTGACAGCAGCGGGAGCCAATGGCTGTGCCGCTATCAATCCAATCAAGAGCCGAGAACCCCGTGCAGAGAGGAAGAGCACGTCTCCGGCAGGGGAATACAGGCCTCAGGTGAGTAAAATGGGGGGGGGGGGGGGGCCAGTCAGTGACAGAAGTTTTTTCACCTTAATGCATAGGATGCATTAAGATGAAAAAACATGAGGGTTTACAACCACTTTAAGCTGAACATACACTGCTTGAATTATGGCTTAAATTCCAAGGTGTGGTTGGCCCTGTCTGCACCATACAGCATAGAAAGATTTGAATGAAAACTCTGCTCTGAAAGACTGTTTCCTTTACCATTGCAATTGATCTTTTAGCAATTCTTTGTGGTGTCCTGCTGCTTAAACTGAAGGCTCTTTTCACAGCAGTATTCTGACCCGTTACCGTCCAGCTCACAGCGCTTTGGGGGGACTGTACCTAGACCCTACAGGATAGCAGAGAAGACCAGTAATGCTGCTAGCTAGTACAGGACCCCACAGGAAGCACATCATTGCAGCAGCTGGAGAGAGCTTGTTAGGGTGCTATACAGGTCCAGGACCATGGTCCACTGCAGTGGAGCCCAGACCATGAAGACTCCTGCAGGGGTTAGTCTGAGGATCTCCATTTTTGGATATCCAGATGGCCTGCTTTGGCAGAACAATTGGCAGACAGGCTGTCAGTCAATGTCCAGAAGATGATGGATCCTGAAGTTCCAAACTTCAGCTGTGGATCTGATGCACCACTCGGAATATCCAGTCGTACACTTGTACACAGCCCTGAGATGCAATATTTGTCTGTAGAAAAAGCTTCTGACCCTTCAGTCGAAGGCACAGGATGTATGTTTTATGACTCGCCCATTAGTTTGCTTCTGCATGAGGGTGTTGGCTTGATGGTGGGTCTCCTTCAAGGCAGTCCTGAAACAATGAATGTTCATTTGGGTGCTAAAATCAGAGAAGACCTTTTTCCCAGTGGTCTGAAAGATTCTGAGAATGTACGCCAACCTATCGCGCTGGTCAGGAGTCCTGGATTTCCTATTCGTTCATGGCACATGGGTCATCAGAGAAATCTCAGCTGCCGATCAGTGTTCTGGAGCTCAAGGCAATTTCACTGTTCCTTCAGCCCAAACCCCCCCCCCCAAATCAACCATATGGCCTCTGTTCATAGGGATGCATGGACCATCTGATCAGATCCACCTGAAAACTGACAGGTGGACCTGATCAGATGGCCTGTGTGAAAGGAGCCTTAGGCTCAGTTCATACTGCCTTGACTTGGGATCCAACTTCAAGTAGTGTGACATTTGAAATCCCATTTTAATCATTGATAACTGTCTTAATTAGCACTACTGAAGTCACTCCGATGTTTGAAAAGGTTCCTGTACTACTTCAAGGCGACTTCTATCCGACTTGTGCCTATAGACTTTAATAGAAGTCTCCAAGTCGCATCCTTATCTATATTGATGTGATTTGGATCCGATATTACAAGAAGATTACCCAGGCATTCCCTGAAATTTGCTTCAAATTTACATCAAGTAGTACTCAAGTCGCCAGCAATTCACCAGGAAGTTGCTTGGCAAAGTCGCACGACTTTCAGGTTGTGGCAGTGTGAACCGAGCCTCAGAGTCTCAAGGAGAGGTGATCTAATTTCATTTAGGAAACATTACAAGGACTTGTCCCATCATGCTCTTTAAATATCTGTTACTTCAACTTGCTGGTTTAAATGAATGCTAAGGATTTGTTTAAGCAGATCAATTATTCTGTGTTTGAAATTCACCATTTAATTCAATGGTGACCATGTGGATGACAGTTCTGAGGCTGTTTTTGACTTGCTTTACGTATCATCCCTTTGAACATAGCATGCCCTTTTGAGATGTGTTTGCATTGTAAGCATAGGCCAGGCTCAGCCTTTTTGCATTGAAAAGCACAGGTTTTAGTACCATGTTCAAAGGCAGCATTGTACAACAATTTTCATGTACAACTTTGCCCTTGAGGCATAGTTAAATGTTAGTTCAAAGGTCAGGTAATGTTTCAAGACGTGGAAGGATTAAACCTTCTATTTTAGCGACAAAACACCTGCTTACATCTCCTAATTATAGGATAGCAGGCATTCTCTAGTGCGTGTAATGGCAACAAATGGTAGATGCTTCTATTGATATCTGGAAGCCTTCTAAAGGATTTTTGAAAGACTTCACAATGAATTGTAAACACCTGTGAACAGCCATGGTTCCTGTCGGCCTACCTTAAGCCTCGTACAAGCTATCCGAAAATCAGATGACAGATCATCCGTTTTTTGGTTTTTTTTTTTTGTATGCTAGTTGCATATCAAACATGAAGCGTTTACAAAACTTACTAAATTTCTCGTACCAGAGAATAAAAATTCGGAAGTGATGCCCTGTGTTGTAGTGTATTTGTATTGTATTTGCGAACAACAGCTGTACTGACTGATTTAACGATAATCGTACGATCTGGTATCGTACAAGAAAAATTTCTGTGTTTGTCGGATCGAATAATATCGGATGAACTGTCGTGATCGGCTCTCGAAACCTCTGTACCAACGATCCGATTTATCGTGCGATTGCTTCAAAAGCTGTATTTTTCATACAATTAGCTGTGTGTTCTCTAGGCAAGACTTTTTTTTTTTTAATTATTATTATTATTTTAGTTTTGGATACAGTGAAAAGGGTTAGATCATCTGTCATGTTTCTATAGCTTTCTTTCTCTTTTATTGCTCCTAACCTTAAAGTGGCTGTAAATCCTTAAAAATAGTTTTCACAGCATTTCACTTTTTCCCTATTTTGTTATGTTACAGCCTTATTCCAAAATGGATTTAAATTCATTATTTTTTCTCAAAATTTTACAAACAATACCCCATAATGAGAATGTGAAAGAAGTTTGTTTTGAAATCCATGCAAATTTAAGAAAATAAAAAACGAAAAAAAATCCCATATACATAAGTATTCACAGCCTTTGCCATGACACTCAAAACGAACTCGGGTGCATCCTGTTTCCACTGATCATCCTTGAGATGTTTCTACAACTTGATTGGAGTCCACCTGTGGTAAATTCAGTTAATTGGACATGATTTGAAAGGTACCTACCTGTCTGTATAAGGTCCCACAGTAAACAGTACATGTCCGAGCACAAACCAAGCCATAAAGTCCAAGAAATAGTCTGTAGACCTCTGAGACAGGACTGTTTCAAGGCACAGTTCCGGGGAAGGGTCCATTTCTGCAGCATTGAAGGTTCCAATGAGCACAGTGGCCTCCATCATCCATAAATAGAAGAAGTTTGGAACCACCAGGACTCTTCCTAGAGCGGGCCGCCAAGCTGAGCGATTGGTGGAGAAGGGCCTTAGGCAGGGGGGTGACCAAGAACCCAATGGTCACCTTGACAGAGCTCCTGTGTTTCTCTGTGGAGAGAGGAGGACCTTCCAGAAGAACACACATCTCTGCAGCACTCCACCAATCTGGCCTGTATGGTAGACTCGCCAGATGTAAGCCACTCCCCAGTGAAAGGCATATGACAACTCGTCTGGTGTTTGCCAAAAGGCACCTGAAGGACTCTCCAACTATGAGAAACAAAATTCTCAGGTCTGATGAAACAAAGAATGAACTCTTTGGCCTGAATGGCAAGCGTCATGTCTGGAGGAAACTAGGCATCGCTCATCACCTGGCCAATACCATCCCTACAGTGAAGCATGGTGGTGGCAGCATCATGCTGTGGGGATGTTTTTCAGTGACAGGAACTGGGAGACTAGTCCGGATTGGGGAAAAGATGAATGCAGCAATGTACAGAGACATCCTTCATGAAAACCTGCTTCAGAGTTCTCTGGACCTCAGATTGGGGCGAATGTTCATTTTCCAACAGGACAATGACCCTAAGCCAGTGATGGCGAACCTTTTTGAGCCCAAGTGCCCAAACTGAAATAAATAAGTTGGTTTTGTGTTGCAAAGTGCCAACATGGCGAGAGAGGGGTGTTGAGTGAAAGAGAGGGGGTGTGTGAGAGAGAGGGGGGACACACACAGAGAGGGGGGACACACACACACAGAGGGGACACACACACACACACACAGAGGGGACACACACAGAGAGAGGGGGGACACACACAGAGAGAGGGGACACATACACACAGAGAGGGGGGGACACAGAGAGAGAGAGGGGGGGACACAGAGAGAGAGGGGGGGGGGACACAGAGAGAGAGAGGGGGGGGACACAGAGAGAGAGAGGGGGGGACAGAGAGAGAGAGGGGGGACACACACAGAGAGAGGGGACACATACACACAGAGAGGGGGGGACACAGAGAGAGAGAGGGGGGGACACAGAGAGAGAGGGGGGGGGACACAGAGAGAGAGAGGGGGGGGACACAGAGAGAGAGAGGGGGGGACAGAGAGAGAGAGGGGGGGGACACAGAGAGAGAGGGGGGGGACACAGAGAGAGAGGGGGGGGACACAGAGAGGGGGGGGACACAGAGAGAGAGAGGGGGGGACACAGAGAGAGAGGGGGGGACACAGAGAGAGAGAGGGGGGACACAGAGAGAGAGAGGGGGGACACAGAGAGAGAGGGGGGACACAGAGCGAGAGAGGGGGCACACAGAGCGAGAAAGGGGGGGACACAGAGCGAGAGAGGGGGGGACACAGAGCGAGAGAGGGGGGGACACAGAGCGAGGGGGGGACACACACACACAGAGGGGGGACACACACAGGGACACACACACACACACACAGAGAGGGGGGACACACACAGGGACACACACACACGCAGAGAGAGGGGGGGACACACACAGGGACACACACAGAGAGAGGGGGGACACAGAGAGAGGGGGGACACACAGAAAGAGATGGGGGACACACAGAGAGAGATGGGGACAGAGAGAGAGGGGGACACACACACACACAGAGGGGGGACACACACACAGAGGGGGACGCACACACACACAGAGAGGGGACACACACACAGAGGGGGACGCACACACACACAGAGAGGGGACAGCGAGAGAGAGGGGGGACAGCGAGGCGGAGCAGAAAGAGGGGGACATGGGGGACTGAAAAAGAGGGGAGCTGAGAGAAAGGGAGACCTCTAGCTCTGTCCCTATCTGCAATCCCTGCTCTGCCTCCATGCCCCAGTCTTTGTATGCAGGTATTCATTTTATAATTGTGGCCGGTACCTGTCTCCATACTTGATCCGGGAGAGCCCTCTGCTCTGTTCCATCCAGCGGCTCCCTCATAGCCTGCGCCTCTTCGCTTGTCCTCGTCTTCTGGGCCCACAGTCAGTCTGTTCTCCGGGCCTCACTGTTGGAGCTTTGAGGAGTCCAGGCTCCGGAAGGCACCAGGGATGCCCCTCTTCGGCCATAAAATTAAGCGGTGTAGCTCTTCTCTTTACTTCCTCCCGCGCTGTCATGGTTGTAGCCTACCACGCGGAGGATGAGGGGCCGCCCACTCACTTGTGCAGACAGTTTCCTGCACCTCGCCACTGCTTGCTTCTATCCCTCCCCCCAGCCTGTAGCATTCCACCTGGAGGCTGCGGAGCCAGCCACTCGCTCGTGCAGATAATTTCCTGCACCTCGCCGCTGCTTGCTGCCGTGTTCTCCCCGCCGTGAACCTGGACCCGCGTGGCATAGGTTCGCCATCACTGCCCTAAGCACATAGCTAAGATAACAAAGAAGTGCCTACAGGACAACTCTGTGAATGTCCTTGAATGTACTTGAACCCGATTGAACATCTCTGGAGATATCTGAAAATGGCTGTGCACCAATGCTTCCCATCCAACCTGATGGAGCTTGAGTGGTCCTGCAAAGAAGAATGGGAGAAACTGCCCAAAAATAGGTATGCCAAGCGCTTAGCATCATACTCAAAAAGACTTGAGGCTGTAATTGGTGCCAAAGTTGCTTCAATAATGTATTGAGCAAAGGCTGTGAATACTTATGTACATTGTGGTTTTTTTTTATTTTTAATAAATTTGTACAGATTTCAAGCAAACTTCTTTCACGTTGTCATTATGGGGTATTGTTTGTGAATTTAATCCATTTTGGAATAAGGCTGTAACATAACAAAATGTGGAAAGAATGAAGCACTGTGAATACGTCCAGATGAACTAAAAATCCTCCTACATAAGTTGTACCTGTCTATCTGCAATCTTCTCTTCGCTACATCCATTCAAAGCGCTAAATATTTAAAGCTTGTCTGAGAGTTTCGGAAAAGAGGTGGCGGAGAGCTGAAGTCGCACACTGCAAGGCTCAGTGAAGAGAACTGATTGGAGGGAAGGGACACACCCCTCTTCACACAGTGCACAGGAACAAAGCTGAGGTTGTCAATTAGCTGCAGGTCCGTCCCTTGTCACCTTTTGCACTTAGTGCTCTTAATTGAGACAAGTACACATTATAGAGGGATATGCTTTGTTCATATTTCATGTCTGAGGTTTACAACCCCTTTAACGAACAGACAGTGTTGCACTAAAATCTTGGTGCAGCTCAAGCAATTCTTGTTTGATTTTTATTTCTATTTTTTTATACTTTTTCAATTAAAAATTCCCGTATTGTAAAAATAAAATCTTGGTGCAGCATTGTCAGATGCCCCAAAATTATTAGCCTTTCTATAAACATTTGTGGACTGCAACCCCATCAATGTTATGTCCTAACACACTGTCCTAACACACTGCTTCTCTCAAGGGGTGAGATTTATGTTGTAGAGCATTCCTCAGCGTCTTTTCTACACAGTGTGCTTTTTTGATGACAGTGTTCAGACATTTCTTTCCTGACCTATCATGTCAAAGCGCAACTACACTGCATCTGGGCACCACAAACCAAAAGTGCAGTTTCATTCCTTTTTTTTTTTTTAAAGCGAATCTCCACCCTTAAATTAAAATTCCCTCCTCCTCTCTGCTACATGTGACCAAGAAGAAAAGTAGGGTTACATTCAAGGCATGCCCACTACAGTCGCTCTCAACTGTTTAAGTCATTAAATGGTTGGTGTCGTATTTGGTCACATGTGCAGCGTTATGGCAACTGCAGATCAAGCTGAGGCTAAGATGGCTGCTTCCCTGGCTGTAAATGATAGGGGGGTTTAGTTTTGCTTAAGTAGCACCTCATTTTAAACCACATTTTTATTTTTTATATATATATATTTTTTTTTTTCAGTTAAATGATGGTTAACCTTTTGCTAGAAGAATCTTTTTTTTGAATGAGGAAAAAACAAACTTTGCTATATACATTGAACTTTACTGGCAGAATACAGCTTGTTGCTGAGGATCATCCTCTGTTATTAATCTATAAAATATCAAAAAAGGAAGATAAAATGGGGTGTCAGTTATTTGATTAGCGTGACTCCCTTGTGTCTAATTATATCACCCTGCTTTTCAAAATCATGTTTAATGACAGCCTAGCCTTACAGTAAGAATGAGTCATGGCTTCTATTTAAATGAACGCATACAGCATTCCAGTGTTTTGACAGATATGTTCTGCAAGTTTTTATTGTTATCATAAAGGTCAGATAAAACTGTACATTTTGTGTAAGCCAGCTCTTTGATTTTGTTTTCTGGATTTGAATGTAAATGGAGAGTGCTTCTTGTTTTATGTGTAGATGACTATGTTTAAATCTATTAAAGATGTAGCATATATTCTTATAGTTTCTTAAAGAAAACGCATTGCCTAAAGAAACATGATTGTCAAAAGTTTACATAAAAATCTGTCACCTATCTTTTCAGCTTATAATAGTCCATTTATTCTCAGTTTAATCCTCATCTTAGTAAGGAAAGGGATGGTTGGCACTCAGGATGACCGCCAAAAAAATTAGTATGTATTTATTAAGTAAATCTGTACAATGCTGTAAATCAGCCTATGCATTTCGGACGATAGTCCTTAGCCATGACTAAGGACTAACATCTGAAATGCGTAGGATATTTTAAAGCATTGTACAGGTTTACTTAACAACTTGCCGACCGCCGATATACGTCCTCACTTTGAGGACGGATATCGTTGTTATGGCAGCAGCTAGCTGCCATAACCCCGGTATCCCCATGTTCGGCCGTCGGTCAACTACAAGATAAAAGTGGTCTCTGCGGCGAGATCACTTTTATCAGCGGCGGGAGAGGGGCCCTCCCGCCGCGCTTCGGAGCCCTCTGCCCCTTACCGGAGCCATCGGCAGGGGCGGAGGCGATCCAGTCCTTTCGGTGGCTGTGCATGGAGACGAGTGAGGGAAAGATGGCACCCACCCGTCTCCATGACACTGCAGGGCGGAAGCGACCTCAAAATGTCACTTCTGCCCATAGCTTCTAAAGGGCCATTTTTTTTAAATCATTTTTTTTAAAAGACCATTTTTTTTTTTTTTTTTTTTATTGCATTTTAGTGTAAATATAGATCTGAGGTCTTTTTGACCCCAGATCTCATATTTGAGGTCCTGTCATGCTTTTTTTTTCTATTACAAGGGATGTTTACTTTCCTTGTAATAGGAATAAAGCTCCATGCATACTGAAGCTGATAAACTGCAGTTTATTGGAGTTTGGGCGTTTTTTTTAAAAGCCCATAAACTCCACTCTATGTTAGCCTATGTGTCTATGCACACATGGACGTTTTTTAGCTTTATTGAGCAGTGGAGTTTATGGGCTTTTTTCTGAATGCCAGAAATTTGCGTTTAAGAGCAGTACTGGAAACGCCAGACACCGGTAAAAGGTGTTAAACGAGGGTTAACACTGTAAAAAGAGCGTTGAGCCTCGTTCAGCGTTTCCCTGCCTCTATTCAAAATCATTGTTTCCCTATCGGAGCCCATTGATTTGAATAGAAGTCGCACTGCAAGTCCGATCATCATGATCTGACTTACGGTGCGACTTGTGTGCTGAGGATGAAGAAAAAAAAAATTGGCATGGGGTTCCCCCCTCAGACAATACCAGACCCTTTCGGTCTGGTATGAATTTCAAGGGGAACCCCCTTTGCCGAAAAAATGGCGTGGGGGGCCCCCAAAATCCATACCAAACCCTTATCCGAGCACGCAGCCCGGCCGGTCAGGAAAGGGTGTGGGGACGAGCGAGCACCCCCCCTCCTGAATCATACCAGGCCGCATGCCCTCAACATGGGGGAAGGTGCTTCTGGGCAGGGGGGGCGCTACGCCCACCCCAAAGCACCCTGTCCCCATGTTGATGAGGACAAGGGCCTCTTTCCGACAACCCTGACCGTTGGTTGTCTGAGTCTGCGGGCGGGCGGGAGGCTTATCGGAATCTGGGAGCCCCCTTTAATAAGGGGGCCCCCTGATCCCGGCCCCTCACCCTATGTGAATGAGTAGGGGGTACATCGTACCCCCTACCCATTCACCTGGTGAAAAAAAGTGTCAAAAATAATACACACTACAGAGGTTTTTAAAGTAGTTTATTAGTCAGCACCGGGGGTCTCTTCCGACTTCGAGGGTCTCTTCCGACTTCGAGGGTCTCTTCTTTCTTTGCGCTCTCCGGCCTCTTCTCCCGGTCTCCGGTTCTTCTGCCGGGCTCCTCCGCTATCTTCTGCTCTTTTGCCGCTCTTTTGCTAGTGGTGGCCCAGTCTTTTCCGTCACCTTCTCAACTCCGGTCTTCTTCCGATGTTGACACGACGCTCTCTCCCGCTGTAATGCCGGGTGAGCGGTGCGTAACGACTTATATTGGCATGGGGCGTGGTCACCGGGTGATGTAATCCGGTGACCCCGCCCCTTATGACGTCACAGTCCCAGTGCATGATGGTGCAGATGCTGTGGCTGTTTGGGTATTCAGATAGCCGCAGATCTAGTGGCTGTATGGACATTACAGCTTGCAGGGGAAATTCCCCCATCCATGTGTTTACATGCAGACCAGACCTTGGTGTTGCTTATATTTATATAAAACTGCTCAATTTAATACTTGCACCACATTTACTAAGTAATACAGTTAATGATAAAAAAAAAAAAGTTGCAACATTCTGTTTCAAGGAAATGTACACTGATTATTTTCCCTTGTTTGTCCAGTTTGCTACAGCACTGGAACAAGGTCTTTTCCTAAAGTACACAAAGAAATCGGGAAACTTTTTTTATTTTTATTTTTTTGTTTAGAAATCCTTTTATTTGAATTTTCGATGATGATACAAGAGGAAAAAATATACAGTAGCCAGGCGGTGCATCCAATACAGGGGTGTGCCAACCTACATAAAGAATAGAAAATACGGGCAACAAGTGCCAATAAAATAAAAAAAATCAAATTAAACCACTTAGAAAACATAGCTTGTGTGAATATGTGGCTCCTACTGAGGAACGAAAAAAAAATCAGATACTCTATATCAGGGTTTTCCAAACTTTGGCCCTCCAGTTGTTAAGGAACTACAATTCCCATCATGCTCAGTCAGGTCTGTAAATGTCAGTTTTACAATGCCTCATGGGACGTGTAGTTCCACAACAGCTGGAGGGTCATATTTTGGAGATCCCTGCTCTATACCATAATCTTTCAATAGCTTATGCACCAGACACAGATGGAGCTGTCACAAACTAGTGATGCACCGAAATTTCGGACAATGAAAATTATTGGCCGAAATTAGGGTTTTCAGTATTGTGCCAAAAGATAAAAAGTTGCCAAAAACACCAGCGATTTTACAAGAGCTGTACGATCAATCGTTAAAAAATTGCAATCTCGATTCAACCCCCCTCACGATCTTAATCCAACATTTCCACAATTCATTCATGTAAGTGCAGAGCTGTTCTCTGTTCACTCACAGCTGTCCAAAAAAAAAAGCCGCCAAATCAACATTTTTAGCGCTGGGAGATGACTATAAACAAAGTATCTTTTTTGGTTCTTTTAGATCAACAAGGGCACTTTCACCAAATGACATTTTTATAATTTTTTTCACACAAATAGAGATTTCTTTTGGTGGTATGTAATCCCTGCTGGGGTTTTTATTTTTTAAGCTACAAATAAGAAAATACCAAAGATTTTCCAAAAAAAAATCATTTTTCTTTAGTTTCTGTAATAAAATTTTGCAAATAAGTAATTTCTCTTAATACATTTTGACCAAAAATGATTCTGCTACATTTCTTTGGTAGAAACCCAAATCAGTGTTTATTTGGTGTTGGCGGTGATGGGGGACAAACAGATGTTTTATGGGGACGGGGGTATCAGTGGTGCTTGGTGTACTGTTTGTGGGGTGATCTGTAAAAGCTATCTGTGTAAAATCATCCTCACACAGAGAGCTGTCACAGATCTGCAGATCCCCCCCCCCCCCCAACTGAGCTTGCGGGGAGAAGTGTCACAGAGACACGCGTCTCTGTTTACATTGTGTCGGCTGTGATTGGACACAGCCGTCACATGATCGGGAGGGCCAATCACAGCGCCCATATCCCGATCTCTGCTCAGCTGGATTCTGTGATCATAATGATTTTCATTTTTTGTATAAGCCTAAATCACACTTCAAAGGTATCAGTACTCGGTACTGGCGAGTACTTGACCAAAAGTATCAGTATTCATCTGTAAAAAAAAAAAATTGATATCGGTGCAGCCCTAGTATACATTTATAAAGGATGATAGTTATCAATTAGTTGTCAATAACTTTTAGCTACTATTCAAACTAAAAGAAAAGAGCTGTTTGCAAAATAACCCCTTCCTTTTTATTATCTTTGTTTCCGCAGAGAAAAGAGATGAAGTTGTCTATTATGATACATATGAAAGCATGGAGGCAATGCTTGCAACTGAAGACATGGCAGCTTCTATCCATTTACAAAGAGAAGAACTGCTTAAACTTCAGCAGAAAGTTCGGCAGCTTGAAGCAAAACGTGGCAGAATTTCAGCCAAGAAAGCCTACCTCAGAAATAAAAAGGTGCCGTTACTAAAATATGCGATTCTCGTTCTTGCCTTTTCTCATGTAACCTTTCTGTTAATGACATTATCAGCAGCAGAATGTAACCAAAAAAAATTAAGACCTTTTACAAACAAGCAAGCCTGGGGATTAGCCACACAGTTTAAAGCAACAGGTTCACTTTAATGTAGCCTTTCCCTTCATACTCCCCCACTGCTTATTTCAGCTTCTGGGAACAAACACATGTCCTGTGTAAGTTACAAGTCATTAGAGTCATAGATTACACAAGGCTACCTCCATGTGACTGTGCCACTTGGCCCAGGAAGTTTCATATATGGACACGGGGAACGCAGGAAAGGTAAGTATATGTTGGGAATATATTGGCGGGTAGAGTTAAAGAACTGTCAATTAAGTGCTACTCATGGCCATCATCGGTAATGTATAGATAGGAAACCAGGCAGAGAACGATATCAGACTGTACAGGCCACACAAGGAATAAACAATTTGTAATAAAGTTATACAATTTATTAATAAAGATTAAAAGAATTCATATAATGTGAATATTATTTGTTTAAAAACAATACTAGTGCTGACAGAATTCATTGTGTATATTCATACACCAAGAGACAATGCTGATAAATTAAGTCCTCATATGCTGATGCGATGCACCAGACTTTGTTTCATCAGGGCCTATGAAGACAATACAGCACTTATCTACAAAAAGACAATAACATTATATAGTATTCCTATATCAATACATTCATGTAATCACTACATGGCACCCACCCCGGGCACAAGGAGACACCAGCACCATCACTCCCCGGGTGGGCGCAGGAGCATCAAGGATGAGTGCTGTATTGTTTTGATAGGCCCTGATGAAGCAAAGTCTGACGAAACGCATCGGAATATGAAGATTTATATCCTTTATCAGCATTGTCTCTTGGCGTATGAATATACACAATGAATTCTATTAGCACTAGTATTGTTTTTGATAAATAATATTCACATTGTATGAATCCTTTTAATCTTTGTTATTAATAAATTGTATGTTTTTATTACAAATTGTTAACTCCTTGTGTGGCCTATACAGTCCGTTATCGTTATCGTATCGTTCAAGAACTGTTGGTGTATCCAAAACCCGTTTTGCCTTTATTAGCATATTTTTTACTTCTTTCCTGTCCTTTTTTTTTTTTTTTTCAGGAGATCTGTATTGCCAAGAATACAGAGAAGATACAGCAACAATTTCATAGTGACGAGGAATATGGAGCACATGCTGCACAGCTAGTATGTTTAAACTGTATATTTCACATGCAGGCATTTGATTTCTACAGCCTTGGTTATTTTTACATACAAAGAAATATATACTGGATATCACCACCACAAAACAATGAAGCTTTTTAGATGACCATTTACCATTTGGTATTTGCAAGTGTTGCAGAAATTGTGCTGTGTAGGTGAGAACTACAAAAGCAAACATTGTGACATTAGAGGCTCAGTTGATGGCCTAAAGAGAAGATTGATATGAAAACATTGCTTGCAACTTAAAGTGGAGGGCCACCCTGAAAAAAAAAAAAAAATCAACAAAAAAAATTTAAAAAAAAATGTTAAACTTACCTAAACCCTTGTTGCTAGGCAGTCTTCCTAATCTGCCTCTTCCGCGGTGTGTTCTGCTCCTCGGTGAGCAGCCCCGTTGTCTTCTGGGAACTTTGTGTGTTCCCAGAACACCACGGGTCCATTCACAGAATGGAGTGCCGCGCGGCTCGGGCGTGCGCAGTAGGAAACTGGCAGTGAAACCGCAAGGCTCCACTGCCTGTTTCCCTTACTTAGGATGGCGGTGCCGGGACCCGAGAGCCAGGGGACGGGTCAGCCTCGGGCGGCTGACATCGCGGGCACCCAGGATAGGTAAGTACTTATTTAAAGTCAGCAGCTACAGTGTTAGTAGCTGCTGACTTTAAATTTTTTTTTTTTTTATTCTTTTGGACGGAATCCCGCTTTAAGATATGGCTGTGCTAAATTGTGCCCTTTTAATGATATGTTGCTTCTTCCCAGATCGTCTCTGATCACCTCTATGATCTAGGAGGCCGGAAGCGACTTCCAGTTTAGGGCAGATGTAAACAGATGTAAACACTGCCTTTCCTTTTTTTTTTTTTTTTGTTTGTTTGAAAAGCAACATATCAATATTTTTAATGATTACTTATTTGTTGTGATGGCAATAAAAGTGATAAAAAAAGTTTTTTTTAAAGGGGCAGTTTAAAAATAAATTTTTAAAAAATGAAAGCGCCCTTGTCCCCCCTGTGCTCATACGCAGAAGCGAACGCATACGTAGGTCGCGCTTGCATATGTAAACGATGTTCATACAACACATGTGAGGTATCAATGTGAATGTCATAGCAAGGGCAAGTATCATCGTTTTCTTGTCATTCCACAAGCGTACACAATTTGAAAGCATGATATATCTGCTTGGCATAACATCTTTTATATTTTACCAAAAAATTGGGTTATATCTTTTTTTTGCATTGAAATTGTTTCCAAAGAAATAGTGTTTAAAAAAAAAAAACACTGCACAAATACCATTTGACATAAAAAAAAAATTGTAACGACCACCATTTTATTCTGTAGGGTCTCTGCTTTAATAAAATATATATATATATATATATATATATATATATATATATATATATATATATATATATATATATATATATATATATATATATATATATATATATATATATTGGGTTCTAAGTAATTCTCTAGCAAAAAATACAGATTTTTACTTGTAAACAAAAAGTCTCAGAAAAGGCTTGTCTTAAAGTGGTTGTGGTGGCTACATTTTGTTTCCTTTTTTATTTTCCTTACTTTTTTGATCTAGCCAGTAACACGCTTTTTGTCTGTCACTTAGTACATTTCACATAAATGTAAAAAAAAAAAAAAGCTGTGTGATGCGATAAAATGAACATCATACCACTCCCTGCCGCATGGAACTGCAGCCCAAAATGGCTGCTGCCTGCACACTAATCCATTGCAGTTTAGTGTGCAGGCTAGAGTGAATGGGCCCTAAAAGCTGACCACTGTAAGCACCCTGTCCGTGTTAAAGTGGTCCTAATGCCTAAACATTTTTCCCTTTTAATGCATACCTTGCATTAAGGTATAAAACGTTTAGGCATCAGCATCCCCCCTCCATTCTTTCTTACCTGAGCCTTCATTCAATCCAGTGCCATGCACGTCTGCAGCCTTTCTCTCCCCTCACTTCCGGGTCTCACTAGCTTTGCCAATGGCTCCTGGTGCTGTTAATTAAATCCAGTGATGCAGGGGGGGGGTTGCGGAGCTGAGTCCCGCTGTCTGTATCAATGGACACAGCAGTGGGACTCGGGAGCGAGCACGCACAGATGCCCCCATGGAAAGGGACTTTCCATGGGGGCACTGGACAGAGAGGAGGGGCTAGAAGTGCCTGTGGGGGGCCCAAGAAGAGGAGGTTCGCAGCCACTCTGTGCCATTCCATGGCACAGAGCAGGTAAATATAGACATAGGTTTTTTTTATTTACCTTTACCATCTCTTTAAATAGTTTGTGTTGACTTCTAACTTCCACTTTTGCTGGACAGCTTGGTCTGCTAATGGAAGTTGAAAATTAACAGACCTCCTGGCCAGATCACCAAGTGAAAATAATGGAAAAGAAGCCTAAAAAGGAAACTAATGCAGTGGAATTGGCAATATAATAAAAAAATATTTGGGGGTTTAATACTGCATCAAATCACTTGGTGGAATAAGATTAGATTTGCCATGGAGCTTTACATGTAGTCTTCTTTCTCTTAAATGTTGCCATGCCTGGATTTTAATGACTGTTCTTACGGTCGGTTTTGATAATTATGTTTGCATTGTGTGTTTTCAGAAACGTGACAAACAGCAAGATGAGGAAGAACAAAAGAGCACTTGGGTTAGTCAGGAGCGACAAAAGACCTTGGATAGACTCCGCACTTTTAAACAGGTTGGTGGCAAGTTAGGACAGTGCTGTGGTAGCTTTATATTGCCAGCAGCAATTGTACTTTTGTGAAAGTTTGGAGTAAGTAAAATCAGTTTGATGCAATTTATGGAATGTTACATTTCCCAATGGGTTTTATTACCATTGACCTCCACTGAGTCTTATTTTTTTTTTTTTTTATACATAGCGTCATCCTGGGCAAGTAATATTGAAGTCAACAAGATTTCGTTTGACTCCAGGCAGAAGGAAACCCACAGCAAAAACTACCCCAAGCCTTCATGAACCGCAATCCCTCTCTGTCAGTATTCAGACACAAGGAATACCTGATGTGGAAACGCTAGAAGTGTTACAGCCATTGGATGTTTATACAATTTATAAACAACCACAGCTTGATGATCATTCCTTACCTCCTGACGCAGTTAGCTCTCAACTTCCTGAAACAGCTTCTCTTCCCACTTTCAGCAGTGAAAAACTTGAACTTGATACTGTACAACCCCAGTCTCTGCCTGTGTTCTCTGCTCCACCTCCCCCTCCACCGCCACCACCTCCACCTCCACCTTTTTTAAAAGAGGAGACAGAACCTTTAGATGTCAGAGTTATACATGTCAAGAAGGAGCCGGAGGACACTGCACCTCCAACACCTGCAGGCGCCCCCTTAACCCAAATATTTGACAGCAGTCAACTTGTCAGTGCCAGAAAAAAGTTGAAGAAAACTGGAGCTCTTGAAGGCCTGCAGCAAAGAAGAGGTAGTGTTTTATTTCCAGAATACTGATTTGGTTGTGGTATTGTATTTATCTCTAACTGAAATGAAGAGCTAGTTAAATGTGACTGTCATGAAGGCTGCCATTGCTCTATCAAAAATATGCTGGGTGGGTTCATTCCATATACAACAAAGTTCTCTGTTACCATCCCTACTCAAATATCTGCTAGAAATCCCTAGATCATCCCAAGAGACGGAGGGGGAAAATGGAACACTAATTGTACCAACACAGACATAGCAATCACATTTGAAATAAAACAGAATGAGTTTTATTGCAAAAGTTAAAAAGCCAAAGACATAAATGTGTTATGACCATCGCCCGCTGTAGACAACAAAATATGTATGGGCCCATGTACTTTATTGTAAACATATGGTGACTTGATTATTAACGCTTTTTGTAATCACATCATTTCCTCAGGATTCATGCCAATGTATGGATTTAGTGTCATTGGTGGTACACTTTTATAGAAACAGATCAGATAAATACATAACATAAAGAGTAATCAAACACATGATGAAAGAAAACCTAACCCCCGAATCAGAGAAGCATGCAGAGGAGGGGGCATGGGATCCTTTGCCATTGCTGACCTTTCCTTTGGGACTGTTGGTTTCCTGGCTGTCATGATAATGTGATGACTTAAAGTGATTGTAAACAAATTATTTTTTGTGTAAATCACAAACTGGTTTATGTTTACCATGTCCGTACAATTGAACTGCACAGAACCGCCTCAATGCTCCTCTTTTCGGGTCCCCACCAGCATTCCTTGCTCCTTCTCTTCTAGGTGTGCCCCCATAGCAAGCCACTACGGGCTCACTCCCAAGTCGTGTTATCTGTGTACAAAGACGCAGCACAACTCGGGGCCCCACACACACCTCCCGGTCCCCTGTCACAGGATGTGCCTGACAGCAGCAGGAGCTAGTGGCTCCAACCGCCTTAGGACAGCCTGTGAGAGTGGGGAGAGCCACTACAGACAGGCACAGCGTCGGATTGAGGTAAGTAAAATGGGGAGTTGAGGGGGCACACTGCCACCTAAAAAATTTTTACTCTAATGCAAGGAATCTGATTGCTCTTACTTATGTGCCCTTTAATCTTCTACCTTAGGCTGAGTTCACACTGGCATTAAGAGCAGGCATTTGAGAGGCGTTAAAAAGATCCCTCAAACGCCTGTGCACAAGATACAATAGACAGCACATAGTGCTGTTCACACTAAACGTTTGCGTCGGATCGCTTCAAAATTGAAGCCTCATGTCGAGTCAGGAGGCGTTTGAAGCCTTTCAACACCTCCCATTCAAGTCTATGGTAACACTTCACAAATGCTCTGGCAGGCAGTTGTGGACCGTTAAGATTAGTTAATTTACTGTAATGCAATAGGTGCTTGTGGAGCAGTTTTAACTCTCGTCAAATGCTTTAAAACTGCCCGTAGGGCGTTTGGGAAACATTTTTAACTCAATGCTTGTAAAACGCCTGTCTACTCTGCCCATACTAAAGCTCATTGACGCCTGTCTGATGCCCATATTAATGCTATACAAGCGCCTTAGAGCGTTTGTTGCACGTTAGAAATGTAGTCAAGTGTGAACAAGCCCAAAGAGTGGCGAGATAATGTGATATGACACATGCTGACACACTAGCAGCTGGATGCACACTTGCACTCCGGTCTGGAGCACTTTTGCTTCCTCCTCCTCCCACTGCCAGCTTATAGCTCCTCCCTATTGGGAGTGCAGAGTGCCACTGCATGGCACCAACTATCCTTCCTAAAAGGACGAGCAATATGTGAAACAAAAGCCACTTAAAAAAAAAAAAGGTAAACTTCATTCCTCAGTGAGGGAAAAAAAAGGCAGAGGGAGAAAGGAAAGTCTGGGGAGCATCCATCTTCAAACTGGGCCTCCACTTGGGCAACTCCTGAAAGAGAAAATAAATATTAAAACATATACATAATGCAAAAGGATATGTAACTATACATATAATGTAGAACCTCATATTTATACTAAAGTAAATAGGAAATGCATATATAGAATTAATATACAGAAAAAAATCTTAAATGTCCACTTGATTCAAAAGTATAATAGATAATGAAAACTTATAAAATGTGGAGAATTACAGTTTATATACCATTTATATTCTCGTTGTACTAATAACTTCTCAAGATCCCCACCTCTTTTTGGTATATCGATATGCTCTAACATGAAAAATGTATCTTTGTTAGGGTCATGGTAATAGGCAAAGTGACGAGCTATTGGAGAATGTAAATCTTCATCCTTTCTATCTAAAACATGGTCATGTATTCTTCCATGTAGTTCCCTTTTTGTTTTACATACAATACAGTATCTCACAAAAGTGAGTACACCCCTCACATTTTTGTAAATATTTTATTATATCTTTTCATATGACAACACTGAAGAAATGACACTTTGCTACAATGTAAAGTAGTGAGTGTACAGCTTGTATAATAGTGTAAATTTGCTGTCCCCTCAAAATAACTCAACACACAGCCATTAATGTCTAAACAGCTGGCAACAAAAGTGAGTACACCCCTAAGTGAAAATGTCCACATTGGGCCCAAAAGTGTCAATATTTTGTGTGGCCACCATTATTTTCCAGCACTGCCTTAACCCTCTTGGAGTTTCCCAGAGCTTCACAGGTTGTCACTGGAGTCCTCTTCCACTCCTCCATGACGACATCACTGAGCTGGTGGATGTTGGAGACCTTGTGCTCCTCCACCTTCCATTTGAAGATGCCCCACAGATCCTCAATAGGGTTTAGCTCTGGAGACATGCTTGGTCAGTCCATCACCTTTACCCTCGTGTTCTTTAGCAAGGCATTAGGTGTCTTGGAGGTGTGTTTGGGGTCGTTATCATGTTGGAATACTGCCCTGCGGCCCAGTCTCTGAAGGGAGGGGATCATGCTCTGCTTCAGTATGTCACAGTACATGTTGGCATTCATGGTTCCCTCAATGAACTGTAGCTCCCTAGTTTTGGCAGCACTCATGCAGCCCCAGACTATGACACTCCCACCACCATGCTTGACTGTAGGCAAGACACACTTGTCTTTGTACTCCTCACCTGGTTGCCACCACACACGCTTGACACTATCCGAACCAAATACATTTATCTTGGTCTCATCAGACCACGGGACAGGGTTCCAGTAATCCATGTCCTTAGTCTGCTTGTCTTCAGCAAACTGTTTGCTTTCTTGTGCATCATCTTTAGAAGAGGATTCCTTCTGGGGGGACAGCCATGCAGACCAATTTGATGCAGTGTGCGGCGTATGGTCTGAGCACTGACAGGCTGGCCCTCCCCACCCCTTCAACCTCTGCAGCAATGCTGGCAGCACTCGTATGTCTATTTCCCAAAGACAATCTCTGGATATGACGCTGAGTACGTGCACTCAACTTTTTTAGTCGACCATGGTGAGGCCTGTTCTGAGTGAAACCTGTCCTGTTAAACCGCTGTATGGTCTTGGCCACAGTGCTGCAGCTCAGTTTCAGGATCTTGGCAATCTTGTTATAGCCTAGGCCATCTTTATGTAGAGCAACAATTCTTTTTTTCAGATCCTCAGAGTTCTGTGCCATGAGGAGGCACGTTGAACTTCCAGTGACCAGTATGAGAGCGATAACGCCAAATGTAACCACTTGCCGTCCAGCTGCCGTAGTTACACAGGCTCTCCTGCATGGATTGCGTAGCTGTATGGCGCCGCGCACCCACTGCGGGAGTGTGCCCGCAGGTCGGATGGACTCTGTCCACCGGCTACCTGCGATCACTTAGTATAGCGGCGGAACGGGGATCTGCCTATGTAAACAAGCGGATCCCCCGTTCTGACAGGGGACATGACAGAGATCTACTGTTCCCAGTCATCGGGAACAGTGATCTCTGTCATGTCCCTGGCAGCCCACCCCCCTACAGTTAGAACACACCTAGGGAACACACTTAACCCCTTGATCGCCCCCTAGAGTTAACCTCTTCCTTGCCAGTGTCATTTTTACATTGATCACTGCATTTTTATAGCACCGATCAATGTAATAATGTCACTGGTCCGCAAAAAGTGTAATTTGGGGTCAGATTTGTCTGCCGCAATGTCGCAGTCCACCGCCGTGAATAATGATTCATTCATTTGTACATAACTTATTTTTTTTCGGCCCCCGAATACTCGTAAAATCTACAATGTGGCCCTCATGTTGAAAAGTTTGGAGACCCCTGATTTACATGATTCATTGCACATTTTTATGGTTCATTGTAGATGTATTTAGGTTTGATCTACTCACCGATTTATCATATCTGAACAGATATTGTATTTAGATATGTTTATAATTTATTGATTTGGGGTCTTTGCACTGATTTATAATATTTTTTTCTGTTGTGTGATGAGTGCACATTTTGTAGTAATAGCTGTTTTGTGATTTATATTTTTGAATGGCGTGTGGGGTTTTAATTATATAATTGAACTTCCTGTTTAACTTCATTAAATGCATTCCAGGTGCATCAAAACAAAGGTGTATAAATTCTTACAATGTTTTTTTTTATTTAAAATCAGCCACAGCTTACGTAGAAATGCCTGTTACCTGCCAGCATGCTGCAATGTGGGATCCTTGCATCCTTTGTGGAAGCAGTAATTTATCTTTGCAGAGGTTTGACACGGCTCCTGTAGTCAGAACTGGGGCTCTCCAATCAGTTGGGAGGGGAGTATGTGCTTTACTGATTGCAGTACTATAGGTCTGACTCACTATGGGTTAGAGTTAGGATCTCTGCAGTGAGACCACTGCTTTCCCACAGAGAGCAAGGGTCCCATGCTGCAGTATGCTGGCAGGGGATGGTCGTTTCTTTTTAGGCTGTTGCTGCTAAGAAATCGATCTGTAAGACATTGAACACTATTTGTTTTGATGCATCTGGAATGATGTAGCTGCGTTAAACTGAATGTTTAATTGGGTTTTAGGGCCTGAAGTCATTCATCATTTGTATCATACAGTAAGGCAGGGGTACCCAACCCTTAATATAATCTACATCCAGATATAATGGCTTAGCTAGAAACTATAGCACATGAAGCGATTTAAGCTGGCCATACATGGGTCTAATTCTGAAAGAATTCTTTTTTCAAAAATCGTAACTAAGAATTTTTGTTCAAATTGCACACCATTAGTGGGGCCACAGCAACGGCTGATTTTTCGTGCAGCCATCAAATTTGAGTGATCAGGCATGGTAGAAATTTTTAGCAAAAGAAACAAATTTCGAATCAGAGATGGGAGAATAATGCAAGAAATAGAACCAAAAAAAAAAAAAAAATGCGCATGAACTATAAACTGCAAAATTATTTTCTGTAGCATCATAAGGTGAAATTGAAGGCTTGGTTGGTCAAATTTCAAAATCAGTGGTGCCACCATCGGGTCACAAAATGCATCAAGAAAATTCCATTCGACTCATGTATGGCCTGCATTAAAGTGGATTTAATTTCTCTTGTACTACTGATTTCAGTTCTTTCAACAAACCAAAAATGTTTCAAGATGAAGCCTTTAAAATGACAGTGTACAATGATATTACTACTGGTATTGATTTATATGTCTTTTCTAGTGAGCTCGCCAATGGATGAAGTTTTGGCTTCCCTAAAACGTGGAAGTTTTCATCTGAAAAAAGTGGAGCAAAGGACGCTGGCCCCCTTCCCCGATGAGGACGACAGCAATAATATATTGGCACAAATCAGGAAGGGGGTGAAACTGAAGAAGGTGCAGAAAGATGTGTTAAGAGAATCTTTCACACTTTTGAGTGATGCAGACCCGCTGACACGCAGCATTCATGAGGCACTTAGACGAATTAAAGAGGCCTCACCTGAATCGGAGGATGAAGACGAGAGTTTGCCTTGCACAGACTGGGAAAATTAGCTGGTGGTAATGTGTTCTTTTAATATTTATTTTGGGTATCATTAATTTAATTTTAATGATTCATGACACTAGTGGCTTCAGATTTCAAGAGATTATTTAGACTAAAATTTTAGATCTAAGAATGGTTTTCTGACTGCGGAAAAATTATACTACATAGAACGTTAAAAAGGCCAGTTTAGCTTTACTCCTTTTTGGCTGAGATCGACTTAAAGCAAAATACATAGTTGCATAGCTTGGTGAGGTTGAAAAAAAGACACAAGTCAATCCAGTCCAACCTATATGTGTGTGTGTGTGTGCTTTATATGTTAATAGTACATTGTATACCCCTGAATGTTTTGGTCGTTAAGGTGCCCATCTAATAGTTTTATGAAATTGATGCTCCCTGCTGAAACCACCGCCTGTGGAGGGGTATTCCACATCCTAACTGCTCTTACAGTAACAAACCCTCTACGCAGTTTAGGGTTAAACAGCGTCTCTTTTAATGTTAGTGGATGGCAACGTGTCTTTTTAAATTCACTATCACGGAAACCTTTAATCCCTATGCTAGGGTTACCAGTACGGTATCCTTACAGACAAGGAAGCTGCCATCTTATCTGTTAGCACAAGCAACTGTGACAGTTATCCTTCACAGCATTCCTTGAATGTAACTGATTTGGGAAGTGGTTTAATTCCGCTTTAGGCTCGATTCACACAGTGAGACCCCAAGTCACGTGACATGTGAAATCTCATTTTAGTCAATGAGAGCTTTCTTAATTAGCAGTTCCGACTTTAGAAAAGGTTCCTGTACTACTTCAAGGCAACTTCTATCAGACTTGCGCCTATAGACTTTAATGGAAGTTACCTCCAAGTCAAATCCTTATCCTAATTGATGTGATTTGGATCTGACATTACGGGAAGATTGCTCAGGCATTCCCTGAAGTTGCACTGTATATTGCGCGACTTTTAGGTGTGAGCTGAAAGAGGCGAGAAGCTTTTCAGGTCACACAATTCCAATGCTGTTATCAGCTTTATGTCATGTAAATCATGTTTCCTAATTCATGAGTATACATATCTGAAATAGAAATGTAGCACTTTCAGGTAAAAAGTGCAGATAACTAAGGCGCTCATTTATTATGAAGAGTGGATATCACTAGCCGCTCTACATTGTATTGTGCTTTATAGCGTGACCCTTCCCATTCATAAAAATGGGGCTACGGTGTGGAGCCTCAAGGAGTTTTTTCTGCTTAAGGTAACAGAGAGAGCTCCATTAATAAAGCTCAGATAACAAAAATGTAATATACGGCAGTTTACACGTCTGTAAATATGGTGACTGCATTTGTTTTGTTTTTTTAGCCAAAGAACATTTTCAAGTACAGACATTATCTGTTAATCACAATGTTCTCTTCCTTACTAGCCATCTTCTGTAAAATACAAATTTTCTCACTCCCCCCTGGAATTGCAATAGTTAAGTTAATTAAGAAAAAGGATACATTTGTATACAATTAATATAGTTTAAGGAAAAATGCTTAAGACACACCCGCCCTCTTTCCTCTCCCCCCCCCCCCGACAAAGAATATCTAAAAATATCTGCACCTAGTGTCTGAGCTATATGTGTGTGAATGGGTCTTCACATTCAGGTACAAAAACTGCTGTGAAAGTTAAACTCTGGGCAAAAAATATTTTTCCCATGCAGTGGGTGCTGTGCCCGCATGCTGATAGAGGGAGGAAGCAGCAGACATAAATTACATTTAGTGCTCTGGATTAAGACAAGTACGCACTATAGAGGGATATGCTTCGTTCATATTTCAGGTCTGAGGTTTACAACCACTTTAAACAGTAAAGTTCCACTTTAAGGAATAATCAGGCCAAAAATATGCATTTTAACATAGTTAAGCCAGTGTTACTTCATTGGTAATAGAAGCTGTTTACACCTAACTTTATGAACATATTGTGTTTTGTTGCATTGAATAGGTCCTTGGCTGACATTACTGTATTGCAGCAGAGCGGAGGTGATCATTTTTGCTGCCACAAGATGAAGAAAAGCCTATGAGGAGGAAGAACCAAATCCTTCTGGTAGATAACTAGAGGAATCTCTACAGTTTAGAAAATTATAGTTACCGCTGAAGCACCAGTACACTTACAGCTTAGAAGCCAGATGGATTTCATGAGCCCTCCGCTGCTTCCAGAGGCACTTTTTCCATTTAGCTTGGTGGCCAGTTATCGGTTTGAGTTTTTTTTTTTTTTTTTTCCATTTATTATTACTATTATGGCAAACACACTTGATTTATTAGTGAAGTTGGAGTTTACGAAGGACATCTATGAAACTAATCACTGGATGCACTGAATCTGATTCGCTTGAAGGAGATTGAATAGAACTGACCTCTTTGCAGCAGCAGTACCAGACACTGTATTGCCCAACTGTAGACTGTCCTCTGTTTACTAGCTATGTAGGATTCAAGGGAAAGCTTTGAGGTTAAAGTGACCCAAGATTTCTTTGAGAAGACCAATATTAAGAGTCAAGTATAACTTAAGTAGTTGGAAAATCATTCCGTGTGTCTCAATGGGATATTTACACTTAACCTCCAATTAGCTGGCCACAGCAGATAGCATGTGTTCATTGTCTACAAGACTGCCAGGCTCTCATCACCGTCTAATTACAATTTTTTTTAACCAATAGCTTCTCACATTTGCTATAATAATAATAATAATAATAATAATAATAAATCTTTTTACTACATGATGTGTATTAGGGGACAGTACATCATTTTACAATAACCTATATATTTTTTTTCAATTTTTATGATTTGATTGCTTTTATTCTTTGTCTTAATTGTTTTATGCAATATCATTTTGACTTCCTTTCAGCGATCTGAAGGAAAATGCAAAACATATTTAAATATTGATCAGAAAACGTAGTATTATTTTCTGTGTGCGTAGTTTTTCTTTATTATGGTTGTTTTAAACTTTGCATGTGTTTTTTAGTTTGGGGAAGTTATTCAAACAAGAGGACCAGAAAGTCACCTAATTTTATTTACACTGTCTGGCCATTAAGTTAAAAAGGTAGATTCTGACTTAAATATATATCTGAAAAAGGACGTTCTGCATATTTTTGATAGAAGAGGCTGGTCTTGCTTATATTGGCTGAAATTCTGGTTTGCTGGCATGAGATACTTTAAAGTTTCAGCGTAGGTGTTTTGTTTTAGAACATTGCATGTATAGTTCTGGATTGGCAGTATGAAGACCAACAATTTTACTTTTATAGCTCTTCCTCTGCACTGTACAAAACCCAAGCTGTTCCATTGTGTTACTACGTTTTAGGGTAATTGGACCTATTAAAACACCAACATCTTTATTCTAATGCAATATTTGTTTTGTCCTTGGCTGGACAATCCCAGGAGCCAGGTAATCAAAAATACAAGCAGTGTCTAACATTTTCATCTGCATGTTTTGATATTGATGGAAGAATGTTCCTCTGTTCGGTGGTCATACACAATTGGAACATTCAGTCCTCAACTTTTTATACCAAAATGGTCTTTAAGTGACTGATTAATGTTGTACGTGTTGGGATTCGTTTGTGTGGCTGATTTTTATTTTCTGATCTTAAAGTGTTACTAAACCCAGGACCCTGTATTCACTATATTTGGTCTCCCACAGTGCACAGAACACTGAAATGCAATTACATGATTAAATACCTTTTCTCACCAGCAGTATATAGCAGTTTTATGACTTCTGTCAGTGTCTAGTCAAAGCTTGTGGAGTTTTCATTCTCTTCTGACTGTCCTGAGACTCTGCATGACCCCTGACCCTCTGTCTGCACAGTGCTGATTGGCTGTGTGCTGATCACATGCACCCTTTAAACAAAAAAAGCACTCTAGCAGTACACACTAAACTGAGCATGTGAAAAAAAAAAGAGAAATGGGGTTGGGACTTTACATGAGGCATGTTGGTGTGTATAATGGTATATAGAATAAACATGAATGAGTTGAATGTCACAATCCCCTAGGGGTACATCATAATGAATAATGAATTAATGATTGTAATAAAGCCAATAGTAGTAAAACATTTGATACAATCTGCATCATAAATGTTATACTACTATTGGCTTTATTATAATCATTAACATTCATTATGATGTACCCCTAGGGGATTGTGACAATCAACTCATTCTTGTTTATTCTATATACCATTAAACACACCAACATACCTCATGTAAAGTCACAACCCCATTTCTTTTGTTTTCGCCTAGTATTCAGGGATGGAGGCATTTTGGTGTTTTTGCTCCTGGCTGAGACAGGTCTCACTCATTTTCAGGTTTTTTTAACTGAGCATGTGCAGAGTGCCTCCAAGGCTCTGTACTATCAGCAGATGGATTGGGGACAGTGAAAGAAGGGGAGGGTCAGAGAAGACAGGATCAAGCAGCCTTTTCATACAATATGGAGGATTAACCCCTTAGGTTCCAGTGAGTAGAACAAGCATGCTTTACTGCATATACAGACCTATTTTACGGTTTGTGGATTTAGTAACACTTTAAGTTCAACCATAATTCTCAGATTTCCTAACATATAGACACGCTGCCTGTTATAGACAATAAAAATTGTCTTGTTTGATTAAAAAAAAAAAAATTGGAATTGGTTATTGGTAGATTGTTTTCAGCTAGGTCGGGAAGTCATTACAACCAATATTTCCTCTTTGATCAGTAATAGAACTACTTTTGCAACATCAAGTGACAGGATTCTTTGTTATGTTCATCAGATGATCATCATGTTTATTTAATCTTAGTCCGTATTTGATTCCCGTAGTACTGCCCGCTTGCTCCTGCCCTGGAGTAAAATAGCTGCTGAATTGTATATTGTATTGCCTATTGTATACATCAAGGGGAGGTGCATCCTTGTTTAGTATTGGATGTGATTGAAGGTGCCATACCTAACACAGCCAAGCCTTTTGCATAAATAAAATTGTAAGAAAAGAACAGCGTCTGTATTACGCGTAGCAACCAGTTCTCCTTTTTCATTCCTTAAGTTTTTATACATGTACAAACCATGAAGTACCGGTGTATGTGTTGTAAAGTAGTCATATGTGACTTATTTTTTGCTCATGTGCTCAGCGTCTTGTTTAAACTTCTTATGTTAAAGCTAAAAATCTTTGCTTGGACAGGTGGGTAGTTGGATTTGGTTCCACTTTCACTTGTATGACCCAAAAGTGCAGCCTTATGAATTTTTACTGTCATTTAACAACCTCTGTTTTTAGATTTACGTTCTGGTGTCTTACCTAAGAATTGAAGAACTGTGTAGTAGAATACTTGCCTTGGGTAGATGTAAGTATTGTAGCTAAATGGCCTTTTTATTTCTTTGCGTGTCTGTAATGGAGTCATACCTGTATAGTTTGGTTATTCACTTGGATAACTTTTGGCATGATATTTCCAAATCATAACCTATGCAAGAAACGATTTTATAGAGTCAAAATGCTAGCTCAGCACCGTGTATGCTGTGGGAAGTGAAGCCCTTGTGGTGTTCTGTAAACTTTAATTCCTATGTTTGGAGCATGGAAATGTAGACCTTAGTTCGTTCTTATGGGCCATTGTGTTAGCCAGTCTAAGTTCTTTTTTCTGCATGGCCCTTGTGGAGGGCTCATAGGAAGCACTCTTAGACTCCACTTTAGGAAGTGCATCATTTATTATAAAGCAGATAGGTAGATATCAAAACATCTTTCACTAGAATAAAGCCACCCTGTACAATTTTTTTCCCTAGCTTGATAATCGTGGATATGTCTAGTGGTGCTTGGAAAGCCACAAACTTCTTTAAGGCAGCCATGAACAATAAATGATCGAACGCTTGCGATGTCCATGTGCTCCGATGCATGCACTCTTTGCGGTGCATGCATTTTTAGAGGGATCCTTGGCTTTCTTTTGTTTGTGTTGCAATTCTGTTGGCTGCTGTGTGGCCCAAATGGCTGGATTAAATCCACTCATTCATTCTACAATTTTCTTGTACAATTTTCCTTTAGATTTATCAAAACCATATAATATGAGGTCAAACCTAAACACTTTCAATTTGTAAGCAATCAGGAAGGCCCTTGCACTACATAGTTGAAAGGAAATTAAAGAAGAAATCTGTATAATTTTATGGCCAGTTTAAGTTTTCTTTGGCTGATCAGAAAACCAGCACAGCACTGGATCAGTTTTCTCCTCCGCCAAAGAGTCAGCAAGCACCTTGCACTTCTTAAAGGTAGCACAACATATTGGTCTGCATTTGGAAGCAATTTACGCTTTCTAATTTTTCACTGTGGGAAATAAAAAAAAAAAATACCTTTTTGATTCCTTTTAATGGAATAGTTATTTTTAAAGTAAAAAATTTGAGATATTATGGGTACTTTAGTTCTCCATCCCGTTATAACGTGTTATATAATAAAGTACTTCTACTTCGAGAGATTACTTTGCTTCTTTAGCTTATTTTGCACCTTAATCTTAGGGAAACATTTTTTTGGAATATTTGTGCCTTTTAAAAATGCATGCAGGATTCGTATTTATTTTGCAGTACCCTGAAACACATGCTATGAGTTATTACTGCATTGTATGCCGACTATTTTTTTTTTAGGCATTATGTACTTAACTGCTCTGCCTACACCTGTACTTGATGTGCCAGCACTGATCAAGGAGCTAGACCATTATTAACACCTACATTCACCACTGAAAACCATTCCACCTTGAAAGTTGTCATGTTTTATTCCAATAGAGCATTGAATCGCAGTTGAATTTATTTAGCTTTATCACACTTAATAGAAATCAACTCTTTGATTCCAAAGACAAAACAGAGCTCTGCAAACTTATTTAAATGAATTACAGTGAAAAAAAAAAAGCAAAATAACGAAGTGCATAAGTATACATGCACTTCATATCGGTATCTAGTAATTACTGCCGTGTGTGTGTGTGTGTGTGTGTGTGTGTGTGTGTGTGTGTGTGTGTGTGTGTGTGTGTGTGTGTGTGTGACAGGTTTCCTCAACCTTCTTATCCAAGAGGAACCCTTGACATTTATTTTAGGTCTAAGGAAACCCCTGCAATTTATCAGGGGTCAGTAGGAAAATGCTACTTACTTCCAGACATTATGTCATGCTGCTGGCTCTGCCAAAGTAGCATTGGCTCTGGGACTTTTTAGGCACCATCAAAAAGGTCAATTAGCCACAGCTCAAGTAACCCTGATTGAAAATGACTAGTATAGGGTGTGGCTAAGTTTCTACCAGCTTTGTGTATTTAGATTTTGCAACTTTAACTCATTCCGCCTTGTAAAATTGCTCACGCTTTTTCAGGTTATATAGAGAGTGAGTGGACAGCCACAAATTCTGTATTGGATTGAGTTCTGAACTTTGACTTGGCCATTCTAGCACATTAAATCTGAATTCCAGGTATGTGTTTTTTTTGTTTGTTTTTTGCATAGTTATATTGGGTCAGCTTAGCCATTAGGAGGCTGAGATTTATCATGGAATGCATGATGTTGGCAAAAATGACCCAAGGAGACCATTGTGTGTGGCGAACGGGAGCATGCCTGGGACCCAAATAAAGCACAATAACTTATTTCAGATAACCTTTCTATATCGATCTGAACAGATTTTAGCTTTCCAAGGTTTTCTCAAACTTTTTAATTGTGAATAAATATTCAGTGACTTGGAAATTTTTTGTATCCATCCGCTGACTGGTGTTTTTCAGTCCCCTTTATAGAATTGCTTGGAGTGTTCTTGTCTTCTTAATGCAGGTTTTGCTACAATACTGAACACTATATTAAAGTGGATATTCTTGCATTCATACTACTCTTACGAGAAACCTCTTGACTACAAACAGATGGTCTACATTTCACTTATAATATAACTTTGGGAAGTAATTAGTGGCACCAGTAAGGATTAAGGTGTGTTAAATGGGGTGTATACTTAATACATACCTGAAAGAGTGCTTTCTGTTGCTACAGCCTAGTACAAATGATGAGATTATCAGACGAATGATTGTCTTTTTTTTTTTTTTTTTGTTCTAACCTCCATATGAAAAACAATAGGTTACTAAAGTACAAAAATTCTCGTATTACAGAGAAGATAGTGATTATTGCTAGTGGCTATAGCAGCTGCTAGTAATAATCACAAGAGAATCCGGCAGGCTGGTTGTACCCAAGTTAATCGATTGATCAACTTGGTACATTCAGCCTGCCCATTAACGGTTTGAATTTTGGCTGGTTCAGCAGGATTCGAACTGTGTATGCCCAGCCTTAGTTAAAACTATTAAAACTATGCAGGTAAACTGCATACCTCATATGTTATAGTATCTTGGGGTGTGCATACAGACAGGATAGGATTATCATTATCAGATTTCCAACAATTCTTTCAGATTGGCACTTTGATCAAGGTGTGGTGCCCTTTATACAGCTGAAAGTCGCATTGTTTTAATGTTTTTTTTGTTGTTGTTTTTCAAACGACTTCCGCGGCGACTTGCAAAACGACTTCTGTATAGAAGTCTATGCAAGTCGCCCCCAAAGTAGTACAGGAACCTTTTTCTAAGTCGGAGCGACTTGCGTCGCTCCAATTAGAACGGTTCCATTGTACAGAACAGGAGGCGACTTGTCAGGCGGCTAGGTCGCCTGACAAGTCGCCCCTGTGTGAACCGGCTCTTAGAAGGCAGGGATGAAATGTTGTCCTCATATGGCAGGAAGTGCCTTAGTTAGGACCTTTTTAAGTCAGGATCTCCTTGTATTGTTTTAATTAAAGCTACAGATTTAAATTTATTGAAACCACTTTTGAAATTTAGGATTGTTTTTGTGTATGCGTGTGTGTGTGTGTGTGTGTGTTTCTGCATTTCCAGGTAGGGGGCACGCGCGCCCGATTGTGCTGTGATTCTTCACAGCACATGCCAGTCACCGGGTCCTGTGTAAACAACACAGAGCTGTGTTCGGTGACAGGGGATCTAGACGATTTTTCATTCCCGGCCCACACTGTCTCAGTAAATGTACAGTGCGCGGTTGGCAAGTCGTTATACTTATCCACCCAGCAGAATGCCCGAAGTCGCTGATCACCACCATTACTAGTATAAAAGAAATCACTAATTCCAATATACATCCCATAGTTTGTAGACACTAAGCAAACCAATCAAGATAGACTTATTGGAATTTTTTTTTTACCAAAGACGTGTAGCAAAATACGTTATGGCCAAAATTTATGAAGAGATTTGATTTTTTTTTATTTTTTTTTATAGGATATGTCTTACAGAGGAAAGTAAAAAAATATTTTGTTTCTTTTCAAAATCCTCAGTCTTTTTTCATTTTATATAATAAAGAAAAAACAAGCTATTTTTAGTATTTGTGTGAAACAAATTAAATAAATTTTGTTTAGGTGCAGTGTTGCATGACCGCGCAGCTGTCAGTTAAAGTAGCGCAGCACCACATAGAAAAAAATGGCCTGGTCATGAATGCGGTAAAACCTTCTTGGGCTGAAGTGGAGAGGCAGGGGTTTAAAAAAAAAAATCCTAGGGGGGGGGGGGTGAACGAGGGTGAAAAATATGCTTTAAATTTATTGCAACTACTTTAGAATTACGTCATATGTTTGTTAACATTGAGCTTTTTGGGCTTTTCTTGCCAAATTATCTAGATCTAATACACCATCAGTGAGGAGAGCTAGGTCAGGTTTGTGTTTGGGGAATAAATGATCTGTTCAAAAGAGGTACATCTTTGATGTAGAACTGTTCTTTAATTCATGTCTTAATTTGACTGCGATAGCTTAAAAAAGGTGATTAACTTGTCACCTAGTTTCTCAGCCCTGCATTAAAGTGTTCTGATTCATCAAAAGCTCCCTTCTATGTTCATCTTATGAACTTGAGTGTGTCTGTACGCTAGTGAGGAGTCATCTAGCAAATACCAACAAAATCTATGATTGTCATCAGTTGGTTGATGTTGTCATAATCTAATGGCATTAATGGTTTAAAGTGAAACCCTAGTCTTGTTGAAGTGCAAAAATCCATTCCATGTCAATTAGATGGTTAGCAAGGATTGAAATATATATTTCCCTCGAGATCCTCCTTCCATTCTTCCATAGGCATTAGGATAGGACATGCTGGTATACATACATATTGAAATGCTTCTATGGTTCCTGAGTGATTCTTCCTTTAGGCATCGTTCACACATTGGCGATTTGAATCGGGATGCATTTTCATAGCGGTGTGATTCTGCTGTGATTGTCGCATGACAAATCTCAATGCAATCACAGAAACAAAATCTTGCAAAGCGCGTCCCTCCAAGCGAAGTTCCGAGACTTGTTTTGGGAGACCTGCATTGCGCGATTCTGGAATCGTAGGCAAAATCGCGCCAATTCCAAATTCCAAACGCTTATGAACGGAGCCTTACTGTGATATGATCAGTCAGCACTGTTAAAAAAAAAAAAAAATACATTGCATGCCCTTTGAATCTCTTTAAATGTGCAGCATTCTGTTTGAATCTTACCAAGGATAAAATACCTGCATTAAATCTAAAGACCGCCATACACCAGTAAAATTTTGTTGGGAAATGTTTTTCATTTTTGAAACGCGTTTTGATTTTGTAATGGTCATTGGGGTCAATTTGACATTTGTATTTGCCCATAGTGACGAGAAAATTAGGAGTAGTAGTAAGATGAAAACATTTTCTTGAATGAACATATTTCTAAGACCCCTTTCACACTGGGTGGTTTTGCAGGCGGTATTGCGCTAAAAATAGCGCCTGCAAACCGACCTGAAACAGCCGCTGCTGTCTCTCCAGTGTGAAAGCCTCCTTCAACGCTCCTGCCCGTTTAAATCAATGGGGTACCACGGCTATACCGCCGGCGAAGCGCTTTGCAGTGGTTTTTAACCCTTTCTCAGCTGCTAGCGTGGCGGTTTTACCTCCTCTAAAATGCCGGTAAGGCGTCGCTAAAAATAGCGGCGCTTTACTGCCGACACACTTCCCGCCCCAGTGTGAAAGGGGCCTAACTGTGAATGTGGTTTTCGTTCAGAAAGAATTGTAAATATTGTAATATACATGTTTTGGGCACAAAAGAAACCTGTTTACTACACCTGGGATTTCATTCAAATATAAAGTCTGGATGAAATTTTAAGGGCTTTTGAATGAAATTAGTTGATTTAATGATGGCGACAGAAAGCACTGAAACAATTTTTCAGAATTTCCTAAGGAACATTAGAACAGCTTAGACATTGCCAGGGATGACAAGCTGCCTGTAATGTAACCCCTGACTCTGTTCAGAGTTATGTGACAGACAGTAGATGGGTTACAATAAAGTGGAACTAAAGGCACAAATATTTACCATTACGGCCCAACACCCGCGAGGTCCCTCGCCTGCATCGGCATCTTTTCCCAGGCTTTTTTCAGGTGCTGGTCTTCAGCAGTTTTGATTGGCGGCGTGGGATGACATCACTCCCTTGCATTAATCGGGTGCACTGATGATCCGGGCACGCTAGCAGTGTGCCTGAATGTAAGCTGAGCTGAATATGTGCAGGTCAGTGTGCATTCCGCAGAGGATTGCTTATAGATAGAAAAGTGCATGTCTCTTCTGCAATAAAAAAAGGCCATCCTGTTCACCATTTTCTTTTCTATTTTACATTTAGTTCCGCTAACAGAAGGATTCAGATTCTGAGAAATCCATCTACAAAGCAGATGCTGTTACTATGATTTTCAGTAATGAATATGTAAACTTATTTGGAGGTTAAAGCAATCGTGGCCAGCTGAAGATTAAAAAAATGACCAAGTCATTGTTAAAGGATGACTAAACCCAAAAACATAAATACAATATATTGCAGTTACCCGTCCTTAGATGTGGTTGGCTGCATTAGTTACTGTTTTTTAAGCTAGGAACATTTTCATCAAGTACAGAAAATACCTTTTGATCCCGCAATAAATGCAGTGTCCATGTCACTTACTGTGCACAGCAACAACAGTCAAAATTTTCTTTATTTTGTAAACTACTAATCCCATCATCCAATTCATAGTTTAACCCTAGACCAAATAAAAACAGCAATTAGTGAAAAAAACAATAAATGAGTAAATACAAACCAATCTAACCTGTGCAATAGATCGGTTCGATTGACTTATGCATTTATTTGTTGTTTTTGCAATATGCACTGTTTTTTTTTAATTGATCTTCATTTTATATAATTTTGTAGTTTTAATACAGCTGCTTGTAGTTTATTAGTTTATACATTTTTAGCACAGATTTGCACACTTTTATATTTTAAGACTAGTGATTTCTTGTTTTTTTTATGCAATTTTGTGCTTTTAACTTGCATTTCAGGGCAAAATATTTTTTTTAATCTAATGGATAGCCTGTCAGTAGCATTGTCATGGCAGCAATTTTTGTTTCTGAATTCCTCCGGTAACCTAGTTAGTACTTGTGAATACTGCCAGTAGATAGTTTTGCTTTTTTTACCTCCTGTAATCGGCCAAGCTGGCAAACAAAACTAGTCGTAGCTACAGGAACTCCCAGTCTCAGCTGCTAAATGGCCCAGCAGGGGGCACAGGCTGTAGTGGATTGGCTGAAAGCACAGCTGCCTGTAAGGTGACTGCACTTCTGCAGCATAGGAAGCTGGTGGTCATCCAATTTAGGAGGCCTCAGAGAGAACATAAACTGGCAGGATAATCAGGTTTTTATTAAATGTTTACTGACACCGGTATAAAAAAAAAAAAACTTTCACTACTGTATTTACAAGGCAAAAAGGAAGGCTTGCACAACATTGGTGTTTGGGTTTTCATACATTTTAAATGAATGATGGCATCTTATGGGATATCTGAGGGACCATTTCTGGGTGAAGTTTGGATTTTAGCAATTTAGGCATCTTATCCAAATCCATGTTGGCTGCATTCTCTGCCATTTTGTTCCAAAGCTGAGACACGCTATGGATCATGAAAGCCATATTGTGTTTTCATAATTGTGAATTTGCTGTATGCATTTCAGTTTTCTGACACAAATCTATGCTGCATATGCCCCCATCCCATTGCATTATACAGATACGGATATGCAGAGCAAAATATTGGCAATAACTGTTGTACTTTTAGACCAGAACTTTGTTTTCTTAGTTTAGACCATAGGTCTTCAAACATTTTAAACAAAGGGCCATTTTAATGTCCTTCAGACTTTAGGGGGGGCTGAATTGTGGAAATTAGTTGTAGAAAATATGGATTCAGTGAGAATAAACGATGCCTCAGGCTTTGTGGTCAGTGGGAGTATAGAAATGACATAGTACCTGTGGTCAGTAGAAGGATAGCATTCCATCATTGATATCGTGTTGGAGGAATTATGCCCCACTGTTGGTGTCAGTGGCAAGAATTTTACTCCAAGGGCCAGATAAAGGCTAGCAAAGGGCCACAGTTTGGAGACCAATGGTTTAGATCAAAGTCATATTGCATAACAAAAGTCCTGAGTGACTGCTGACAATAATTAGAAAGTGAGTGGATGAAGTGGTGTATTCCCTCTTTCACTCTTGTGCAAACTAAAACAATAAAGGTGGGTGTCTTTTTTTTCTTTCCCGTGTGGTGACACCTAAGTGCAGGGTGGCCTCTCACCTTACAGCTGTAAGGTAACAGCATATGAGGATACTATTTGAAGATCCTGGATGGTAAATCACTCTTGCTGTGGGCTTCTGTGAATGCATGCAAACAATTCCTCTAGAGGGCCTTATTTTCCTAGTAGATGATTCCCATCCGAATAGCTGTATCAAGTATACCTATTTGGAGCGAATATAAATGTTTTTAGTATCCCTCCCGGTCTGTCCACCCTGTGCTGTAGAAGACGTCTGTACCATCCAGGATCTTCAATAGTATCCTCATATGTTGTTACCTTACAGCTGTAAGGTGAGAGGCCACCCTGCACTTAGGTGTCACCACACAGGAAAGAAAAGACACCCACCTCTATTTTATTTTGCACAAGAGTGAAAGAGGGAATGCACCACTTCATCCACTTTTTCTTATTATTGGCAGCACTGTTACTCAGGACTTGTTTTGTTATGCAATATTGCACCACTGTCATTTGTGATATTGCACCCTTTGGAAATTTGCTGTTTACTGTTTAATTGATATGTATGTGGATTTGTTTATCACCATGCACATGAGTTGTTTATCAATCTGATCTCCTATCCATTATTGTTTTCTGCTTATAACAGCGCAGCACCATTCACATTATTTATTTATATTTCCTTGGCCACGGATTGACCATTTCGGTGTTTGCAGCAGTAAGCTCATATTTATAAAACTTTTGTTAGCACAGGAATATCACTACATTTTTATTAGACCAAAATCAGCTGAGCAAGAGGAGTGGCCACACACACAAACTAAAATCCAAACTCCTGCATTCCTTATTGGCAGTTAGAGGGCATGCCAACAAATTGGGCCTTCATACAAGTTGGTTTGTGGGTTCTCTGAAATTCTGATGGGGATGTGTAATGAGGCCATGTATGTAAAATAGTGCTTATCAGAGTATTTCAATTATTCCCTCATTTCACTGCAGCGGTCCTGGTTCTCAAACCCCCATATTCTTGATTATAATACGAAGGTAGCCTGGGTCCTCATAGCTATTGTTGTAATAAGCTACATTTACCATTGTGATAAACTGACTGCTTTAGCATTTGTTAACTTGTGTTATTAACCACATTTTAGTCTGTTTATTCTAGGTTTCTCATTGGTCCTTTTAATCTGCCAGTGTTGTAGTATAAACAGTACATGTTCTGTTTCTGTAAGATGCATCAACTAAAGTAATGCATTTCCAGCAAATCCTGTAAGACATATGATATGGTGTCATGGCTACGTTTTTACTACACTATGCGGTATTTGCAATGGTCACAGACTTTAGATACAAGTCTAGCTGGCACTTTCAAAGTTACATTGTTGAGAGGTCCAAAACAAAAGCATTTTGGTTTAAATCAAAAATGACTCTGAGGTTGATTTACCAAAGGCAAATATACTCTGCACTACAAGTGTAGTTGCTCTGGATCTGAGGGGAAGCTCTGCTGATTTCTATCACCCAATCATGTGCAAGCAAAAATGCTGTTTTTTTTATTTTCCTTGCATGTGATTGGGTAATCTTTGCAAAGTGATGCTTTACCTCTTTAACTGAGCTCTGGAGCAAGTGCACTTGCAGTGTACAGTATATTTTCCTTTAGTAAATCAACCCCTAAGTGTGGAAGACAAATATACAAGAGGCACTATGTTGCCAGAATGCAGAGAAACGACTGTAAATGTAAATGGCACACTACATGAATTAGATGAAGGAAAATGCCCTTATTATAAGCACATTCTTTCATCTTTAGATTACCAGTTCACCAGTGGGGAACTGTTTATATTTCCAAAGTGTAAAGATGCAGAAAAAACAGGTGGCATCCACACCTCTGCATGTGGGACACTTTACATGTAACCATTCGTCTCTATGAAAGATGCATTTTGGTGGAAACTGCACCAAAGATGCAAGATTTTTTTGTATTAATTTACATAATCAAAATGAAAAGGTCTGAATGCAGCCCAATAGTGAGCTTGTTTAGATAATGGGGGAAATATATCATCTTTGTTACACAGCAAGGCAGTGCAAAATGGCAACAGAACTGTGTTTTAAGTAGATGAGATCATAGTTGTAATTTCTCCCATGTGCTGCTCAAAGGCAGTTTGTATCCAAAAACGATTTCAGTATATTATCTTAACATCTCTCAACATCCTAATACATGCACATTTCATCATGTTTTGTCTCTTTAGGAATGGTGGAAGTACAGAAAATACCTGTTGAACCACCAGAAATCCAGGGAGCTCCTAACTTCTTATAACAAGCTTAACAGCACAGTGCCTCCTTCTGTACTAGGCCAGGCAATGCTTTCAGCCCTACCCTGTCTTTCGATAGACTGCAGAACGCATCACCTCTCCTTATCTCTACAACTTAAGGGGGGGGGGGGGGTCTGTAGACCAGTACAAAATGGGAAGGCATGATAACATTGCTTGGGATTTCTGTTCAGTAGATCAGTGTTTCTCAACCTTTTTCCAGTCAAGGCACCCTTTAATGAGGCACCCCATTCTAAAATGTATAAAATTATTCTAATAGTTTTACATAATGCAGGGGACACCCAACGTTGGAGGTGATTTTTTTTTTTTTTTCTTCCAAAGCAAATACACTTTGCACACTGGTACTGACTAGTATTCCAATGCTTCTCTTTTCCTAAATTTCTCTCCATCAGTCAGCTAATGTGACCCCAGTGCTGAGGGAGAGAGGTGGTGGGTCAAACAAGGATGCTGTGGAGGCAACAGACATCTTCCTTATCAACTGCTGACATCATTGGTTGTTAGGATGGCAGTATCTAGACAGTTGTAATGGTGCACATTGAAAACCTGCGGCTTTGTGTAACTAAAAGGCAAGCTTCATCCACCTGCTGGCTTGTATACAATTTTTGATCAAAAATGTTTAGCCATTTTGCCAAGGCACCCCAGAAGAAGCCTCAATGCACCCTGGTTGAAAAAGGCTGCAGTAGAGGTACTAGGTTTCAGCCTACTAAAGAAAGCAACTAAATGGATTTCTGGCAATTCAACTAGTATTTTTGTTTACTTGCAGCATTTATAAAAGGATAAAACATGAAGCAGTGCACGTGTGTTGCAGAGATGACCTGCATATTTTATTTATTTTGCCCAGATATATGCTTTATTAATTGAGAGGCAGTCAGATTTCAACTTCATAGGCCCTGATTTTGTCCACAAGTCACTGGATAATCCAGTCCCCCCTTTCCCGTGTTACTTTAGTTCTGCAACTACATGACTTGTTACTTATTTGTCTGTACATACTGACGTTGTCACTTTAACATTTAATTTGAAACTGTGTAGTTGTGCTTAATTAAGCAGCATTGAACACGAGTTTTTTGGTTTTCTAGCACAAGCTACAAGGCTGCCTATTGCTTCTCTAATTAGATTTATGAGACCTGTCAAAGCTTTCATAAATTGAAGGCTTTTCCATCCTCAAATACACTGTCAGTAGATGTCCTACACTGATGGCATAGAGACGTGGTAGGGTTCTTATGTGATTGGAGCCATTCATCTTCATTATCCAAAACTGTACATTATTCATAGTGTACCTGTTCATATACTGTATCCTGGGCTAATATTACAGCTGTGAGATCTACTCAGTGATGCCACAAGCTCCTAGAGTAATTCCAGGCCAGATATTGGTTTAGCCCACAAAATGACTGACATTTTTATTAGGCTGTGGGGCCAATTTGTATTGTGTTGCACTTGATTTTTCTGAAGCAGTTTAAATTTAAAAAAAAAAATAAAAAAAAAAAAAAGCTAGCTCCTGATTGGTTGCAAACCACACCTGTCTTTTTTTTTTTTTTCAGCTCCCCGTGAGCTCTACTTTGTACATAACCTATTTTTGCACAAAAGCAGCATTCTTTTTGCCCAAGCCTATAACCTGTAATTTTGGTTCACTTAATGCCATGAACTGCTTCTGCAGTCATGAGTTGAACTTTCCCACTTGTAGGGGTATGTAGAATATCTGATGCTAAGTACTCACATTCTAGCTTTGTGCAATATTCTGATGAAGTGAACACTAGCACACTGTGCTCTTTATACAAGACAAAAATCACTTTAAGATAAAGAACATTTTCAGATGCACATTGTATTGTAAATGGCATTGCCGGGATTTACAATACTATTATTTGCTTAAGTAATCTAAAGTATTTATTAAGTGACAAAAGTATAATTTTTTTTAAACAAACATTTATATATAGCAATACTATGAAATGATTGATTTGCAATTCTGCCTCATATTTTTTAAATGGTATCGCCAATTCTATTGCTTCTTTTTCCGTTAGTTTTGTTTGTTTTTTTTTGTTTTTTTTATCATTTGTCACTGTAATGTATTTTGAATACTTTGTCCCGAAATCACTTTTCTCATATTAAATGTAACCGCATACTCAGTTTTGGTGCTTAAACTATTTGTTTTCTTGAATAAAAATTATTTATTTCAACCATATTAATTTGTGGTCTCTCTTGTTGAATTAACCTGCCTTCTAAAGTAAACTTGATGTTAGAATTCATTAAAAAAAAAAAAGCTTTTGCACAGATGGTTTGACTGAACAAAAAACACTTTCCAATGTTTTAAGCACAATTTTACATGTAACTTGTGATACCTTTTTCTAGAAGTTGTAATCTATGATCTTCTGTTTTAGAAGGAACTTATAGAAATTAGAATTTTCTATGTTTTCACCTTCTCGCTTTTTTTTTCAGTGTTACATCATCTCTGGAGAAAATAAAAGCAGCAAAAGAAGGCTATTTTTCAGTCTTTCTACATACGCCTGTAATTTCATTGAAATTGAAGAAATAGTGTATTAATGTATGATATAAAATGAAAGCGCAGGCTGTCGGCATTAAAGCGCAGCTCGTTTTAGCAGCGCTTTAGCGCTGTTTAAGCGGCGCCTTTGCTCTGCTTTTCGGGCCCCTAGCAGGCACTTTTAACCCCAAAAAAGTTAAAAACTCCCATTTTGCGGGGCTTTCAAAGCCCCTTTTCAGGTGCTTTCAAATCACTGCCCATTCATTCCAATGGGCAGGGCGTTTTGGGAGCGCTAAATACAGCTGCTTGCAGGAATTTTCAGAAAGTCCCACAAGCGCACAGCCTGAGTGTGAAAAGTCACACTGGAATGAATGGGAGGCGGTTTTCAGGCGCTTAGCAGAGGCCATTTCCAGCACTAAAGCGCCTAAAAACTGCCCCAGTGTGAAAGAGGTCTCTCATCCCTCTGCTGGGTTTCTTTCCCCTCTGGCAATAAACAGCCATAAAAATGAATGAGGCCATCTTGGCTTCTGTAGTCTTTGGGCCCATTCAGCTCTGTGGGGGTTGATTTACAAAAGATGAATAGACTGTGCACACAAATACAGTTACAAATTTCCCCCAGAGCTTTTTTTTTTTTTTTTTTAATATTCCTTGCACCTGATTGGGTATTCTTTACAAAGTGAAACTTCACAATGACTAAGCTCTAGGGAAAATGAGCATACTTGCAAAGTCCATTTGCCTTTGGTAAATCAACTTCCATGGCTGCTTACGAAGTAGGTGTGGCCAGTAGACGAGAAAAAATTTGTTATTCTCACCACAAGCTTCTCCCACCAACACAAATTATTTTACTGAGGAGTAATTAAATTAGGTCCTGCTTCTTCAGTATGTTGAGAGAACCATAGAGATGGACTGAAATGCATAAGTCAGGGATTTAACCAAGCTTCCTGCGCAATTAAAATGGTGCAGAAAATGGTCGGAAGTGGCGTGCGTTACATTAACTAATCATATAATCTATTTCAGGTCTATCTGTGCCACCAACCCTAATTTCAAGCTTGTGCTTGCACCCCTCTTTGTGAATTACCCCCCGGGAATATACAAAAGAGCCCTCAAACATTATATATATTTTTTTAGCAGAGAATCTAGAGAATAAATCGGCGATTGTTGCAATATTTTATGTCGCACGGTATTTGTGCAGCAGTGTTTTAAACGCAACTTTTTGGGAAAAGGGACAATTTCATGAATTTAAAAAAGCCCAAACAGTAAAGTTAGCCCAATTTTTTCATATAATGTGAAAGATGGTGTTACGCCGAGTAAATAGATACCAAACATGTCACGCTTTATAATTTCATGCACTCGTGGAATGGCGACAAACTACGGTACCTAAAAATCTTCATAGGCGACGCCTTCAATTTTTTTTACGGTTAACAGGTTAGAGTTACAGGGGAGGTCTAGTGTTAGAATTATTGCTCACACTCTTGACGATCACGGCTATATCTCACATGTGTGATTTGAATACCGTTTACATATGCGGGCGTGACTTCCGTATGCGTTTTCTTTGCTGTGCGAGCTCACGGCGACGAGGGTGCTTTAAAAAATAATGTTTTATATTGTGTTTAAAAAAAAAAATTTTGATCACTTTTATTGCTGTCACAAGGAATGTACATCCCTTGTGACAGTAATAAGTGGTGACAGGTACTCTTTATGGAGGGATCAGGGGTCTTTTAGACCCCTGATCCCTCCTTTGCACTTCAAAGTATTCAGATCGGCGTTTTCGGTGATTCTGAATACTGTATATTTTTTTAAATTCGGCGCCATTGGCAGCCGAGTAAATGGAAAGTGATGTCATGACGTCGCTTCCGTGTTTACAATTAGGAGACTGGAATGAAGCCGCTTACGGCTTTGTTTCAGTCTGTCCCTAGCCGCCGGAGGCGGCGGATTGTTGATTGGGCCTCCCGGTGGAACTGGAGGCCCGGTAAGAGCGGCGGGAGGGGGGCAGTCCCCTACCGCTCCTCCGGTATAACAGCTGAGCGGCTTTTAGCCGCATCAGTTGTTATCCCTGGAAAGCTGATCACCGGCTCTAAAAAACCGTACCAGGATGATGCCTGCAGCTGCGGGCATCATCCCGGTATAACCCCCGAAATCCGAGTATGCACATCTGCGTACGCACGGCAGGAAGGGGTTAAAGCCTCCTGAAAACCAAGTTACCAGGAGACTAACTTTTAGTTTCCTCCAGTCACTTCCAGGACATCACGTAAGAAAATGAGAACTTACCAGCTAATAAGGAGGGATTACCATTTGAGGGATCATGCCTTTGGGAGGAAAGTTCTCTCAGGATATCAGATTTAGGTGGAAATGCCAAATGGATGTGGACCAGCTTAACCATGTCAATGCCTTGTAAATTTGCTCCAGAGACGTATCAGTTCAACAAATGACTCAAGCCCTCGTAGAATGTGCTAAGACTCCTGAAGATTTGTTAGCAATGCATGATCCTTGAATAGCCATTTTAATCCATCTTGCGAGGGATCCTTTGGAAGCTTAATGACTCTTGTAGGTCCCTGAAAAAAAACAAAACAAAGCATTTGATTTCCTGTTTTAGGAACCTCAAGTAATAAAACATCTGACATCCAGTGAATAAAAATCTAATTGCCTGGGTTTAGCTGAATAGTTATAGTAATTTCCTTGGCACTATGAAACCAGGCATATACCCTAGGTAAAAAACCAGTCAATCCTAAAAAGCACTGAATCCAAGTAGATCAACAAAGACTGCTATTGACAGGGATGATTCTTCTAACAGAAGTAATAGTTGAAAGAAAAGCTGCTTTAATGGTTAGCATTTTCAGAGAGGCATAAGATAAAGGCTCAAAAGGTTGCTTGATAAGGCCCTGAAGCGCTATTGACCAGCCCCATTGAAGAAATGTTTTTTAAGGTAATGTTCTAGACCCGAAAAAAAAAAAACCTTTTAAGAACTTCATAAACAACTTCTTAATCTGCAGTTTATAATTTTAAGGTACTAATGGCTAGTTACAGCTCTGCTCCATCTTGCAGGAACTCTAATACTGCTGCTGCAATAACCAAAAATGTTTTAATTCAGTGCCTTGAAAAAGTTGTCATACCCCTTGCAATTTTCCACATTTTGTCACCTTACAACCAAAATCGAAAATGTATTTTACTGGGGTTTTTTTGTGGTAGACCAACACAAAGTGGTACATAATTGTGAAGTGGAAGGGAAATGATAAATGGTTTTCAAATTTTTTTACAAATATCTGAAACGTGGCGTGCATTTGTGTTCAGCCCCCTTTACTCTGATGATACCCCTAACTAAAATCTACTGGAACATATTGCCTTCAGAAGTCATCTAATTAGTAGAGTCCACCTGTGTGTAAAACCCTTAGAGTTTTTTTAGAGAACCTTGGTGAACAAACAGCATCATGAAGGCCAAGGAACATACCAGAGAGGTCAGGAATAAAGTTGTGGAGAAGTTTAAAGCGGGGTTAGGTTGTAAAAAAAATATCCCAAGCTTTGAACATCTCACGGAGCACTGTTCAGTCCATCATCCGAAATTGGAAGTATGGCACAACAGCAAACCTACCAAGACGTGGTTGTCCACCTAAACCGACAGGCCGGGCAAATAAAGCATTAATCAGAGAGGCCCATGGTAACTCTGGCGGAGCTGCAGAGAGCCACAACTCAGGTGGGAGAATCTGTCCACAGGACAACTATTAGTTGTGAACTCCACAAATCTGGCCTTTATGAAAGAAGAAAGCCATTGTTGAAAGAGCCATAAGAAGTCCAGTTTGCAGTTTGCGAGATGCCACGTGGGGGACATGGCAAATGGGGAAGAAGGTGCTCTGGTCAGATAAGACCGAAATTGAACTTTTTGACCTAAAAGAAAAACGCTGTGTGGCAGAAAACGAACACTGCACATCGCCCTGAACACAGCATACCCACCGTAAAACATGGTGGTGGCAGCATCCTGTTGTGGGGAATGCTTTTCTTCAGCAGGTACAGGGAAGCTGGTCAGAGTTAATGAGAAGATGGATGGAGCCAAATACAGTGCAATCTTAGAAGAAAACCTATTAGAGACTGGAGCGGAGGTTTACCTTCCAGCAGGACAATGACCCTAAACATACAGCCAGAGCTACCATGGAATGGTTTAAATCAGGGGTCCTCAAACTACGGCCCGCCGAGGACATTTATCCTTCCCACCCCACCCAGGGCCGGATTCCCGACAGACCAGGCTCGGGCCGGGGCCAGGTCGGCTCGGCTTGTGCAGGTCCACTCTGCTTCGGCAGGGAGCATATCCGCTCCGCTCAAGCCGCCTCCCCCACTCCAGTCATTGATGGAGGGCTCTGTGTGCCGTGCTGCATGCTGGGAAGTGCAGTTTCCAGCACAGTCCCGCGCGGATTCACGTCTTCCTCACGTGGCAGACAGGAGGCGCGGAGGGAGACAGCGAGAGGGGAGGCTTCAGGGAACAGCCTACTAACAAGTGAGGACCCCTGTCCATCCCACTGTCCCCCTGTCCATCCCACTGTCCCCCCCTCTGTCCCCCTGTCCACCCCTCTGTCCATCCCACTGTCCCCCTGTCCATCCCACTGTCCCCCTGTCCATCCCACTGTCCCCCTGTCCACCCCACTGTCCCCCTGTCCACCCCTCTGTCCCCCTGTCCATCCCTCTGTCCACCCCACTGTCCCCCTGTCCATCCCACTGTCCCCCTGTCCATCCCACTGTCCATCCCCCTGTCCATCCCTCTGTCCCCCTGTCCATTCCTCTACCCCTCTGTCCATTCCTCTACCCCTCTGTCCATCCCACTGTCCCCCTGTCCACCCCTCTGTCCGTTCCCCTGTCCACCCCTCTGTCCGTCCCCCTGTCCACCCCACTGCCCCCCCTCTGTCCCCCTGTCCACCCCTCTGTCCATCCCTCTGTCCCCCTGTCCATCTCACAGTCCCTCTGCCCCCCTGTCCATCCCACAGTCCCTCTGTCTCCCTGTCCATCCCACAGTCCCCCTGTTCGTCCCACTGTCCATCCCACAGTCCCCCTGTCCATCCCACAGTCCCCCTGTCCATCCCTCTGTCCCCCTGTCCATCCCTCTGTCCCCCTGTCCATCCCACTGTCCCCCTGTCCATCCCACTGTCCCCCTGTCCATCCCACAGTCCCCCTGTCCATCCCACTGTCCCCCTGTCCATCCCTCTGTCCCACTGTCCACCCCCCTGTCCCCCTGTCCATCCCTCTCTCCATCCCACAGTCCCCCTGTCCATCCCACAGTCCTCCTGCCCATCCCCCTGTCCATCCCAGAGTCCCCCTGTCCATCCCAGAGTCCCTCTGTCCACCCCACTGTCCCCCTGTCCATCCCACTGTCCATCCCACTGTCCCACTGTCCCCCTGTCCACCCTACTGTCCCCCTGTCCGTCCCCTCTGTCCGTCCCCTCTGTCCGTCCCCACTGTCCGTCCCCCTGTCGACCCCACTGCCCCCCCCCCCTCTGTCCACCTGTCCATCCCTCTGTCCCCCTGTCCACCCCTCTGTCCCCCTTTCCATCTCACAGTCCCTCTGCCCCCCTGTCCATCCCACAGTCCCCCTGTTCATCCCTCTCTCCATCCATCTGTCCCACTGTCCATCCCACAGTCCCCCTGTCCACCCCTCTGTCCCACTGTCCACCCCCCTGTCCACCTGTCCACCCCTCTGTCCATCCCACAGTCCCTCTGTCCCCCTGTCCATCTCACAGTCCCTCTGTCCATCCCTCTCTCCATCCCTCTGTCCCCCTGTCTATCCCTCTGTCCCCCTGTCCATCCCTCTCTCCATCCCACAGTCCCCCTGTCCATCCCACAATCCCCCTGTCCATCCCTCTGTCCATCCCACAGTCCCCCTGTCCATCCCTCTGTCCATCCCACAATCCCCCTGTCCATCCCAGAGTCCCCCTGTCCATCCCAGAGTCCCCCTGTCCATCCCAGAGTCCCCCTGTCCATCCCACTGTCCCCCTCTCCATCCCACTGGCCTTCTGACCACTCTGCAGTCCCCCCTCCACCCAACTGCATCCTGCTAGTGTGGGGTTCTTTGGGGTGCTGTGGTTAGGGTGGTCCACTTTGGGGTGCCTTAGATATGATGGACTGATTTGGAGTGTTGAGATAGAATGAGCCACAAGCTGGTCTAGGTAGGAGGAGGGCAGGACTTTTATCACAGCGCGTCCGAACTATAGTCCGGCCCTCTAACAGTCTGACCGATAGTGAACTGGCCCCCTGTTTAAAAAGTTTGAGGACCCCTGGTTTAAATAAAGTCCAGACCTGAATCCAATTGACCATCTGTGGCAAGACTTGAAAATTGCTGTTTACAGACGCTCTTTAGCCAATCTGACAGAGCATGAGCTATTTTGCAAGAAAGAATGGACAAAAATGTCACTCTCCTAGATGTGAAAAGCTGGTAGAGACATACCCAAAAAGACTTGCAGCTATAATTGCAGTGAAATATGGTTCTACAAAGTATTGACTCGAGGGCTGAAAACAAATGCAAGCCACACTTTTCAGATTTTAGGTCCAGAATGCCATAAGGTACTTCATTGGTAAGAGGCACTTACTGAGTAAATTGATTCCATTCATAATCTTTTGCACCTGATAAAACAATTCCAAGTCTTGAGGTTTAGGATGAGGCAGTATTTCCCTGAGGATTTTTGAACCACAAAAATTGTAACTAAAAACCCTGGTCTTCCTTCAACGAGGGCACTGAAAACAGAACTCACTGATTCACTAGCTCCCATGAAATATAGTTTAGTGCTTGAGCGTTCAAAGCACACTTTGGAGGCTTTGTGATAAAAAAAAAAAAAAATACTTACCTGGACCCCATTGCAGTCCAGCAACATGCACGAGTGGGGGCACGCTAATGCAGGAGGTGTGTTACTGGCCATATCATCTGGTGAAAACCGAGTGGAAAAAAAACAACTAATGCAACCACCACATCTGATGATTGGTAAGCTGCAATATATTACGTTTTGAGTTTAATACCACTTAATCCATACTTCCTAAAAAAAATGTTTTAATTCAGTGCCTTGAAAAAGTTGTCATACCCCTTGCAATTTTCCACATTTTGTCACCTTACAACCAAAATCGAAAATGTATTTTATTGGGGTTTTTTGTGATAGACCAACACAAAGTGGTACATAATTGTGAAGTGGAAGGGAAATGATAAATGGTTTTCAAATTTTTTTACAAATATCTGAAACGTGGCGTGCGTTTGTGTTCAGCCCCCTTTACTCTGATGATACCCCTAACTAAAATCTACTGGAACCAATTGCCTTCAGAAGTCATCTAATTAGTAGAGTCCACCTGTGTGTAAAACCCTTAGAGGTTTTTTAGAGAACCTTGGTGAACAAACAGCATCATGAAGGCCAAGGAACATACCAGAGAGGTATCCCCTGTCCATCCCTCTGTCCCCCTGTCCACCCCCCTGTCCATCCCTCTGTCCCCCTGTCCACCCCCCTGTCCATCCCTCTGTCCACCCCTTTGTCCATCCCACTGTCCCCCTGTCCACCCCTCTGTCCATCCCACTGTCCCCCTGTCCACCCTACTGTCCCCCTGTCCACCCCTCTGTCCGCCCCCCTGTCCACCACTCTGTCCTGTCCACCCCTCTGTCCGTCCCCCTGTCCATCCCTCTGTCCCCCTGTCCATCTCACAGTCCCTCTGCCCCCCTGTCCATCCCACAGTCCCCCTGTTCATCCCTCTCTCCATCCATCTGTCCCCCTGTCCATCCCACAGTCCCCCTGTCCATCCCTCTGTCCCCCTGTCCATCCCACAGTCCCCCTGTCCATCCCACAGTCCCCCTGTCCATCCCACAGTCCCACTGTCCATCCCTCTCTCCATCCCTCTGTCCCCCTGTCCATCCCTCTCTCCATCCCACAGTCCCCCTGTCCATCCCACAGTCCCCCTGTCCATCCCACACTGCCCCTGTCCATCCCAGAGTCCCCCTGTCCATCCCACTGTCCCCCTCTCCATCTCACTGTCCCCCTGTCCACCCCTCTGTCCGTCCCCCTGTCCACCCCACTGTCCCCCACCCCTCTGTCCCCCTGTCCACCCCTTTGTCCATCCCACTGTCCCCCTGTCCATCCCTCTGCCCCCCTGTCCATCCCACAGTCCCTCTGTCCCCCTGTCCATCCCACAGTCCCCCTGTTCATCCCTCTCTCCATCCATCTGTCCCACTGTCCATCCCACAGTCCCCCTGTCCACCCCTCTGTCCATCCCTCTGTCCCACTGTCCACCCCCCTGTCCACCTGTCCACCCCTCTGTCCATCCCACAGTCCCTCTGTCCCACTGTCCACCCCTCTGCCCCCCTGTCCATCCCACAGTCCCTCTGTCCCCCTGTCCATCCCACAGTCCCCCTGTTCATCCCACTGTCCATCCCACTGTCCCCCTGTCCATCCCACTGTCCCCCTGTCCATCTCACAGTCCCCCTGTCCATCCCTCTGTCCCCCTGTCCATCCCTCTGTCCCCCTGTCCACCCCTCTGTCCCACTGTCCACCCCCCTGTCCACCCCTCTGTCCATCCCACAGTCCCTCTGTCCCCCTGTCCATCCCTCTCTCCATCCCACAGTCCCCCTGTCCATCCCACAATCCCCCTGTCCATCCCTCTGTCCATCCCACAATCCCCCTGTCCATCCCTCTGTCCCCCTGTCCATCCCACTGTCCCCCTGTCCATCCCACTGTCCCCCTGTCCATCCCCCTCTCCATCCCACTGTCCACCCCCCTGTCCACCCCTCTGTCCATCCCACAGTCCCTCTGTCCCCCTGTCCATCCCACAATCCCCTTGTCCATCCCACTGTCCACCCCCCTGTTCACCCCTCTGTCCATCCCACAGTCCCTCTGTCCCCCTGTCCATCTCACAGTCCCTCTGTCCCCCTGTCCATCCCTCTCTCCATCCCTCTGTCCCCCTGTTCATCCCTCTCTCCATCCCACAGTCCCCCTGTCCATCCCACAATCCCCCTGTCCATCCCTCTGTCCCCCTGTCCATCCCACTGTCCCCCTGTCCATCCCACTGTCCCCGTCTCCATCCCCCTCTCCATCTCACTGTCCCCCTCTCTATCCTACTTTCCCCCTGTCCATCCCACTGTCCTTCTGACCACTCTGCAGTCCCCCTTCCACCCAACTGCATCCCGCTAGTGTGGGGTTCTTTGGGGTGCTGTGGTTAGGGTGGTCCACTTTGGGGTGCCTTAGATATGATGGACTGATTTGGAGTGTTGAGATAGAATGAGCCACAAGCTGGTCTAGGTAAGAGGAGGGCAGGACTTTTATCACAGCGCGTCCGAACTATAGTCCGGCCCTCTAACAGTCTGACCGATAGTGAACTGGCCCCCTGTTTAAAAAGTTTGAGGACCCCTGGTTTAAATAAAAGCATATTCATGTGTTAGAATGGCCCAGTCAAAGTCCAGACCTGAATCCAATTGACCATCTGTGGCAAGACTTGAAAATTGCTGTTTACAGACGCTCTTTAGCCAATCTGACAGAGCTTGAGCTATTTTGCAAGAAAGAATGGACAAAAATGTCACTCTCCTAGATGTGAAAAGCTGGTACAGACATACCCAAAAAGACTTGCAGCTATAATTGCAGTGAAATATGGTTCTACAAAGTATTGACTCGAGGGCTGAAAACAAATGCAAGCCACACTTTTCAGATATTAGGTCCAGAATGCCATAAGGTACTTCATTGGTAAGAGGCACTTACTGAGTAAATTGATTCCATTCATAATCTTTTGCACCTGATAAAACAATTCAAAGTCTTGAGGTTTAGGATGAGGCAGTATTTCCCTGAGGATTTTTGAACCACAAAAATTGTAACTAAAAACCCTGGTCTTCCTTCAACGAGGGCACTGAAAACAGAACTCACTGATTCACTAGCTCCCATGAAATATAGTTTAGTGCTTGAGCGTTCAAAGCACACTTTGGAGGCTTTGTGATAAAAAATAAAAAAAATACTTACCTGGACCCCATTGCAGTCCAGCAGTATGCACGAGTGGGGGCACGCTAATGCAGGAGGTGTGTTACTGGCCATATCATCTGGTGAAAACCGAGTGGAAAAAAAACAACTAATGCAACCACCACATCTGATGATTGGTAAGCTGCAATATATTATGTTTTGAGTTTAATACCACTTAATCCATACTTCCTAAAAAAAATGTTTTAATTCAGTGCCTTGAAAAAGTTGTCATACCCCTTGCAATTTTCCACATTTTGTCACCTTACAACCAAAATCGAAAATGTATTTTATTGGGGTTTTTTGTGATAGACCAACACAAAGTGGTACATAATTGTGAAGTGGAAGGGAAATGATAAATGGTTTTCAAATTTTTTTACAAATATCTGAAACGTGGCGTGCGTTTGTGTTCAGCCCCCTTTACTCTGATGATACCCCTAACTAAAATCTACTGGAACCAATTGCCTTCAGAAGTCATCTAATTAGTAGAGTCCACCTGTGTGTATATATATTGGGCCATGCAACAAAAAAAAGATTGGTTTTCTTTTCCTGGATGTTTCAAATTTAAATGGCTCTGAGAAGATCATCCAGCGTTAAATTAAATCTCAATACTCTCATATTCTTGTCATCCTGACATTAATCTGCATCTGAAATGTTTGGATGAGAATCTGGGTCAGAATTCTCAGCGACCTTTTGTCTGTCAACTACACAGTATGAATACTAGTGGAAGGGGTTACTGATGAGGCCAAAGTAGACTGTGGTGTATTGGATTTGCAATCTGTCAAAAGTGTTTGAAAAATTAAAAATGTAGAATGAAGCTCGTCAAAGCATTTGCAGCTTTTTTTTTTTTTTTGGAATGGCTGATGTTTCTTAGTCATGTGAAAGGTCACCCGAAGTCTGCAGTTGCTGCCCTGTCTACTGGCTGACATCACACGCTATCTCACGGCAGTTTATTAGGGCAAGCGACTACAAGTACAGCAACCAAGGCAGGCGAGTCAGAAATAGGCCAAGTAAATATGGGGACAAATGTTGATCTTTCTGAAGAAGCCTATGTAGGTTTAATATTGTAAACCTGCCACAAATCTGGTCAATATGAACTGAGAATTTGAAGAAGAAAAGGCTAATGCAGAGGTTGCCTTGAGTTTATATTGTGTATCCAAATGTTCAGTAGGTCTGAAGGTGAAGGCAGCTGAGATTTTATTTAGTTAATCTCAACTTTTCATGCAAAAGTCAAGCTTTGCCCCACCATTCTCACCCTCTTAGTCTCCCATAAATATCCTTTATGGGTATGGGGCAGCCTTGTGATGGGGGCGGGACATAGCCAGGCTTGACTTGCACAGAAAACGTCTAGATTGCAAATGAATTGAAATTGTTAAATAATGGATTGTTCAGATGGTTTTTACTACAGGTAACCTCTGATTATGCATGCTTAGTATGAAATGTCTCGATCAGGTGCCAGGATTCCTGTTTCAGGGTGGCACCTTTCTCTAGCAGCATCCTATGGATCCACCCCTGCATACAGGGACTAGAGTTGCGTCTCTATACACCGTTTGCATCAATAGAAACACACAACCCCATAGCTTAGGATGGCAAGGCCTGTTCCCTCGCTTCTCTCCCTTTCTCTCTCCAAGCTAACAGACTGATTTGAGACTGCACTGTCCACTGTTAAAGTGGTTGTAACCCTAAAAAAATGCTCCTGTTCCTTTAAGCCACGAGATATAGCATAGTGTTTTGCCATGTCAATTGCCCCTTTCTATGTTGTACAACACCTGGTTGATCCTGCCTGCTCCTGTCTTGACCTCTGTTAACTGACCACGTTTATCATGGCTGCTGATCTCTGATAGCATGGTCAGTTTATGTGCCTCTGTCATACAGCCATCTCCTCAGCATCTCCCCCTCCCTCTCTCCCTGTCTATTCCATAGTCTGTGAGAGAGCCAATCTCCTCTCCGCCCCTCTCCTCTCATGTCTGTGAGATTCTATTCACTGCAGCTTCTCCAGTGCTTGTAAAGTAAAGAAACGTATTAATTACTTTCATCCTCACTGTTTCAGGTCCCTGTTCAATACAGTGTGCGTGTCTTTTCCTAAAATTATAATGTGAAATACCTTCTTCGCAGAGCCCTGCTGTGCAGACACATGACCTCCCTCTGCTAGCTTTCATTCATCCCGGGTGAATCTCAGCCCATCCCACTGTGCTCTCTTAGATCAGAAAGGAAAGCGGAGGGTTATCACAAGACACCACAGCAGGGCTCTGCAAAAAAGCAGGTATTTAGCATTATAGTTTTAGGAAAACACGTACACTGTACTGAACAGGGACCTAAAACACAGAGAATCAAAGAAATGAATACATGTGACTTTACAGCTCTTTGCTGTTAAGATTGGAAGTTTAGGAAAGCAGCACTGAGATCAGGAGACAGCAGCATTGTAAGTTGTAAACTGTACATGCAGGTGTAGGAATTAAAAAGAGGTTTACTAACCCAGTTTAAGAGTCACCCCCTTTCTTTTCTGCTACTCCTGTTTCAAGTTAGTTCCCAATCAGACAGGGTAACCATCTCTAAAAAGATTTGAACATCTAACTCATTTGGCAAAAAAAACAGATTCTTATGAATTGGAATAAACCACTTCTTCCCTTAAGATCAGACCTTTCACATAAATTATATAAACCTGTTTTTTGACAGAATTTGCGAACTTCCACAAATCGGGGTATCCTTACCAAAAGGTTCTTCCACACATGGACTTGCTCTAGACTCAGATACCTACTTAAAGAAATTATTTTGTTTCAGTATTGTAACACCCTCTAATGTGCTAGAATAGGTTGTACATAGGGTTTTGATAGAGTAGGTAAATTGTTAGGCTTGGTTGGCAGCCAAGCCTATGTTTACTCTGGGTCAGGGTGAGTGATCCAGGGAGGCTGGATGACTCATCAGGCAGCACTTCTGGTACCTCCCCCTACTTGCTGGAACCTTGAAGAAGTTTCTAAAAGAATGGGAGGGATTTTAGGAGGAGCTACTTGGAGTATTGAAGAGGGCCCCAGCCAATCCCCAGCAAAATGGGCTGGCTGGGGGTAGGCCCCTCTTAACCACTTAAGCCCCGGACCATTTGGCTGGCCAAAGACCAAAACACTTTGCAATTCAGCACTGCATCGCTTTAACTGACAATTGCGCAGTTGTGCAACGTGGCCCCCAAACAAAATTTTTCCCACAAATAGTTTTCTTTTGGTGGTATTTGATCACCTCTGTGGTTTTTATTTTTTGCGCTATAAACAAAAAATAGCGACAATTTTGAGAAAAAAACGCATTATTTTTTACTTTTTCCTATAATAAATATCCCCCAAAAAATATTAAAAAAAACCCATCTTTTTTCCTCAGTTTAGACCGATACGTATTATTCTACATGTTTTTGGTAAAAAAAAAAGAAAAAAAAATCGCAATAAGCGTTTGGTTTGCGCAAAAGTTATAGCGACTACAAAATAGGGGATAGTTTTATGGCATTTTTTTTACTAGTAATTGCTGTGATCAGCGATTTTTATCATGACTGCGACATTATGACGAACACGTCGGACAATTTTGGCGCGATTTTGGGACCATTCACATTTATACAGTGATCAGTGCAACACAAAATGCATTGATTACTGTGTAAATGTGACTGGCCGTGAAGGGGTTAACCACTAGGTGGCACTGTAGGGGTTAAGTGTGTCCTAGGGAGTGATTCTAACTGTGGGGGGGAGGGGCTGTGTGTGACACTACACTGATCACCGCTCCCGATTACAGGGAGCTGTGATCAGTGACAGTGTCATTAGGCAGAACGGGGAGATGCTTGTTTACATTAGCATCTCCCCGTTCTTCCTCACCGTGAGATGATCACGGGTATCCCCACGAACATCAAGGCCGTGGGAGCCCCGGTGGGTGCGCACGCAAGCCGCCTCTTGAAGGGCAACGTACAGGTACGTTAATCTGCCTGTACGTGCCCTTCTGCCGCAGTATATCTGCGTGAGGCGGTTGGGAAGCAGTTAAATAGGCCAACAGGGGCAGTGTGGAGTGCAGGTGAAAGCTGGAGATGGAGTCCTGAGGAGGTTGTCATAGCCCTTCAGGGTACCCCCTAGCCTGGGGGGGTGACCTCGGGCCTGGGAGGGAACCTATTACAACATATAGAGAAGTCCTGTCCAGAGGCATGGGAGCAAGAGTGAGGACAGCAGGAGCCAGCTACCACATCCGGGAGATCTCCGGGAAGAAGACAGCTGGGTGGCTGGTGAGTGTGGCAGTCTGGGAGGACTGTGGAGAAGTAGCCAGGAGGGCTAGAGAGAGGGGTAGCTGCAGCCAGCCAGGCAGGCAGGCAGGCAGGCTGGCAGTGCCTGAAGAGGTGGTGCTGGGATCAGCAGCCACAAGAATGTAACTGGACACTGGACCTTTTCTCTACACACCAACGGGACCCGCAGTCCCTGCCTGTAAAGAGCTTTTGCTTAATCTGCCTAGCCAGATTTACTAAACTGTGATCCAGCTGGGTCTGAGATGTTTTGCAAGCAAGTGATGTGCTGGAGGAAGCGTGTATACAGAGAGTGTATATACTGTAGTTAGTGTCCCTGAAGAGACACTTGTTCCAGTCAAGTGGGCATCCCATAATATTCTTATCACTATCCAAGTTTATTAACCCCTAAATAAAAAAAACAAAACAAAGTTTCTGGACTGTTTTCCTCAAGCAAGCATGTGGAAATTTGGTGTGCCTGGCTGTGCAGGGTAGGGATCCCTATTCACCAGCGGCTCCTAGGGGGGGATACACTACAGTATTTTTAATAGATCTCATAAAAAAATTGAAAGGTTCCTTGGGTCTCTTAGAATTTTTCTGTTGCAAACACCATCCCTCTTCTATCCGACACTTCCTGATATCCTTGACTATTGGTTGGATTCTGTTGAAATATTGTTAAGACTGTTGATTTACTGTTAAGAATATAATGGAAATCACGCTTAGACCCAAATGGGAGACATAAAGACACACACAAACACTCTTCACGCTGCATCCAGGGGAGTATAGTATAGTTCCGAGTCTTTTTTTTTCTGTTTTCATATCTACATTTATCAATCTCCCTAAGCATGTACTGTAAAAACAGATTCTAGATTACCTTGACTTTCAAAATCACCGCTTACAAACAAAAATTACCCTCAGAAGAGTCCACCATATTACTCAATCCTATGTCCAATAGAGTGCATGTATGCAAGTTCAAAAAATGTCTCTTGCTTCCTTGATTTCTTTTGCTCATATGGTGCAGTCCCGATTTTCAAGCTGATCCCGCTTTCTCTAGGTGATAGAGCGCCAAGAAAAATACAAAAAAAAAAAAAAAACATATAGCGGTTAATTTACTAAAGGCAAATCCACTTTTCATTGGAAGTGCAGTCGCTGTAGATCTAAGGGGAAGATCTAAAATGAGGGGAAGCTCTGCTGATTTTATCATCCAATCATGTACAAGCAAAAATGCTATTTTTTTAATTTTCCTTGCATGTCCTCAGATCTACAGCGACTGCACTTGCAAGTGCACTTATAGTGCAAAGTAGATTTGCCTTTAGTAAATAAACCACATAGTGTAGTATGTTCTACTCAAAAAACAATCTTCATAATAATACTCTATCTGCTCACATTTAAATAGGTGCAATAAAACATCCTTTTGATCCACTTGTGATTCCTTCCTATATACTCTTAGGCCCCTTTCACACATGCGGACCATTTGTCAGTTTTTCATCCATCAGTTGACGGATGAAAAATCAATACCTCTCTATGGAAAAACGGATGATCGTCCATTTACATCCGTTTATTTCTGCTTCTGTCAACATCTGTTTTTTTAAACGGACCAGAGCTCTATTTTCTTCCGTTAAAAAACCATTGGACGAAAAACGGATGTAAACTGACAAATGGTCCATTTTTGCATGAAAAAATGGCTCCAGGACTCAAGTGGTTAAGGACTCTAGCTGGAGGATGTAGAAAAACGGTTATAAAAATAAATGAGAAACTGATGAAAAACTGATGTACACTTCAGTCATGTTTTTTTAAAGAAAAAATGGATGAGCTGATGAAATTAACAGTCTGCATGTGTGAAAGGGGCCTGCCTTTGGTGTTCTCGCTGTTCTGTTTCTTTCCCAGGGGTATTCTTCCTTACCCGCTCCAATGTGAAAGCAGTAAAGATTCTAGATTGTCATGACTACTGTCTTTTTCCTTGTTTTCTCTGTTTCTATATGCTCGAGAAGTACTCTATACTTCTGAAAATCCTCAATAAACATATTTTAAGAAATAGTTTACTGGGGAATGTTTATTTTGCTGTGCTTAATGTGTTAAGTGGGGTACACACTATAAAAAATTGGGTGAACGATCGTCCGATTTTCCTCATTGTTTCACAGCAAGTCAGAACCGAGGAAGGAAATAATGTAAGAAAATTCTCGCACGACAAAGGCATTTTTTAGGGCGGTTACTGATTAAAATGTTTGTGTTCGATTAATCGTTTTTTTTTTTTTTTTTTTAATCGATTGATCAACTTATGTTGATTAATTATAACACACATACAGATCCAACTACTTTTAGCTGATTTAGCACTGTTGTTATGGCAACGGTCGAAGCGGGGCATGGCTAGGATGTCACATGTCATAAACTCAGCTTCACCGTGCTCATATTCGCAGCCTCACTGTGCCCATAATCGCAGCCTCACCATTCCCATAATTGCAGCCTCACCATTCCCATAATTGCAGCCTCACCATGCCCTTAATCGCAGCCTCGTTGTGCCTATAATCACAGTTTCACCGTGCCCATAATCGCAGCCTCACTGTAGTCAGTGTCTGTGCCTGGATTACACAGTCTGCGGGCATCTCCCGCTGTGTGTCTTGGAGCTGAGTGTGAAAACTTTGGCCGCGCTGTGAGAAAAGTCCCGCCCTCCTAGATCAGCTTGTGTGATAGACAGAACATTGGAGGAGGGAGCGGAGCGCTGCACTGCAGCCACAGCTTGGCCCAAAGCGGCCCCAGGGCAGGCAGCCTACCGATCAAAAAAATTTTGATTGATCAAAAAAATTAACGATTAATCGTTAAAAGCCCTAGTTTTTTTTGTTATTGTTTCTGATCATGCGCAGTCTTTTGTTTAAGATTTTTCTCGTATTTTAGAGTTTGTCCCTTTGGAAACTTTTGTTTGGAAGGTTGGAATCAGCTGTCGAAAGTTGTTTTCTCAGTATCAGAAAATCGTGCGATCATTTGAAAATGTTTGCTTGATTTTCTTATAGTGTGTACGAGTCTTTAAGCCAACAAACTCTGAGGGTTTAATACTACTTTAAATGATCAGAAGTATGAAGGGTAGTCACGTACTTGTATTGTACATCCAGTCTCCTAGCAACATAGTTGTCTCATTTAAGAGCTTCTGCCATCAAAATGTTGTATAATCGTACTGATATTTACAGGAAGTGTTTGGTAACACTTTTGTATGGATAGAAATGTCCTTAAAGATGCCCTACAGTCAGATATGGAAATGTTGCTTTTAAACTGACTTGCAAGTTTGTGTTTTTTGTGATTTGAGGGTGTGTAGCTGTCTTGGATTATCTGAAGTGGAATGGTGGAATTTAATCCTGCAGATTTTTTTTCTGCAGGTCTAAATTGAGACTTAAGAGACTGATCTACTCTGTGTGTCGGTCCTGAAAGAAGGTAAGTGCCTATACAAGTCCCCTCTCATGTGCCTACACACACGCTGTCACTGAGCACGGAATACTTCTAGGTTCTCATCTTCAGTATGCTGGTGATCTGAGACAGCCTAGGTGGAGATCAAGGTCTTTCTGACCCTGGTTTGTATCTGATGAAGAGCCAACAGGGTCTAATGAAGAGAACCTGTCACCACAGTAAAGAAAAATGTGTTATTGGTTTAATACATCCAGATCAGGTGAGATTTACCCCTTGGAGGAAGGGAAAAGAGAACACACAGCGGGTGGTGAACACGATTTATCTTGCACAAAGGCAGTGGAGACCACTGGTGTTAGTCTCCACTGATGCTGAAAAAGCCTTTGTTAGGGAAGACTGTATGTTTTTTAAAAGCTACTTTACAATGCATAGGTTTGGGAGATGGGATGTTGAGCTGGTTTTCCAATCTATACTCAGCACCAAGCGCCGGGGTAAAGATAGGCGATAGAATCTCGGAGCCTTTTTCCATTCAAAACGGAACACGACAGGGATGCCAACTCTCGCCTATTATTTTTATTCTGACAATAGAACCTTTTTTTAAGAAAAATACGGGTGAATCTGAATATTAAGGTGATATTAATAAAGAGAGAAGAACAGAAACTTACGTCATATGCCGACAATTTAAGTTTTTTATAACCTCCCAAGTTATATCTCTTCCATTCCTGTTGTCAGAGTTACGTGAATATGGGGAAATATCCAATTTTAAAGTAAACTACGGGAAATCTGAGGCGATGGGGATAGAAATAAATACATCCCTATTACATCTGATAACTACACAATTTGATTTTAGTTGGACTGAATCCCATAAAAGTTATTTAGGGACTAAAATATCGAAGAATTTGAATAAGCTAATTGAGCTTAACTATGCACCAATGGCGAGACAGATCAAACTCGACCTCCTGAGATGGGATAAAGAAATCTTTACATGGTTCGGGAGGACAAATATTATAAAGATGAACGTGATGCCAAGGCTTTTGTATTTAATACAGACCCTGCCAATTAAGATCCCCCCATGTTTTCTAAGAGATCTTAGATCAAGGTTTTGAGATTTATTTGGGCCGGGAAGCCAGCAAGAGTACGTAGAACTATCCTATCACTTCCTAAGGGAAAAGGAGGGATCGGGTTTCCGGACCCAATAAGATATCAGGAAACCTCACATTTAGTCAGAGTTGTGGAGTGGTGCAGGCTTAATAAGAAGAAACCCTGGATACAAATGGAACAGGCGATGATAGACATTCCTCTGGAAGGTCTGGTATGGATACCAGAAGCTGATGTGCCACTGGAAGTAAGGAAACATCCGCCGCCTTGCGAACGACCAAAAAGGTATTTAAAAAAATGACTCGAAAAATTATCTTGACACACCCTAGTCCGCTGCCCCCCGATTTAAGGTACGCCGGCATTTCAGCCGGGTCTAACGGACCCTAGGTTCGGAGCAATACGTCGTAGAGGTATCAGTAGGATCATCCATTTTTCATTGGATAACCGCTTAATGACAAGAAAAGAGATCGAACGAGAGCACCAGAACTAGATTTTTTTCGGATGATGCAACTAGATTCAAGTCAATTACATACACAGAAGTCAGGGCACTGATGGGGTTTGAGCAGATATGCCTGAAGGGGGAGTCAATGAGACACTCGTCATATTTCTATGCCACATTAACTGGATTAGAAGCACCTCAAGAACTTTGTCAGGTACTCACCAAGGCCGGAATGCTGAGAGCGGCTCCCCTAGCAACTAGGTGCGAGATACCCCTGAAGGTGGTACAGAGGGAATCAGGCACGGTGAGGCACGGGTTGCCAGCAGGTGTGCAGGTCACCAAGGTTTCACCAGATGTGTAGAACCCGTGTAGCATGGACTGGTTGCTAAGCTGGAGAGAAGACTGGCAGGGACTCCAACACTTAACCTGGAACCAGGAACAGAGCTGAGGAGAAACACAGGGTTAAGCAGAGCAAGTCCGTTAAGCAGGCCGAGGGTCAAACACTGGAGAGCGTGGTAACAAGCACAGGTTGAGGCAAGGCAAGTCCGTTGAGCAGGCAGAGGGTCAAACACTGGAGAGCGTGGTAACAAGCACAGGTTGAGGCAAGGCAAGTCCGTTGAGCAGGCAGAGGGTCAAACACTGGAGAGAGGATCAGTAGAAGAGTCGTAATCAAGCCGAGGGTCAAACACTGGAGAGAGGATAAGCAAGGTAGTCAAACGGTCCGGGTCACAACAGGCAGGAACAGGTATGCAAAGGATAAACGGAACACTGGAAGCTGAGAAGACAAACCAGCAATGAGCACAAGGCATAGCTGCCTTTATATAGGCCCGCCAAGGGGACGTCCCGCTGTACGTGCATGCGTTCGTGTGCCCACGTGTGCTAACCCGTTCGGATCACGCGCTCGTACCCGCCGATTGTGTGCCCGTACGTGCTGATGTGAGGCTCTACCGCGCAGGCGCACCGGGACGCGCCGATACTGACAGGCTCTGACTGTGTTAACCCTCTGACAAACTTACTTTCCTTCAGGCATGGGAAAGGGATTTAGGTGTGTCATTTTTCCAAGAGCAGTTGGACAGGATCATGCTATTCAACCAAAAGGCATCAGTAGCGAGTAGATATCAGGAGGGGCTATATAAAAGTTTTACTAGGTGGTATAGAACACCGACTGTATAACACCGGATATACCCCCAAATGTCAGATGTCTGCTGGAGGTGTCATGAAGCAGAGGGTACTATATTGCACATTTTTTGGGAATGTGCGAAAATTAAGGAGTTCTGGAGAATGGTTGCTGAAACCATTAAAACAATAACAGTAGTGTCTCTAGGAGATAGACCGGCAGATTTTTTGCTATTAGACATTCCTATATCAGTGGAAAAATATAAAAACTTTTTGCTGAGACATCTTCTTACAGCAGCAAGGGCGTGTATCCCTGTCCTGAGGAAAAAGAATAGCCCTCCATCTAGAGCACAGTGGTTTGCTAGGATTGCAGAAATCCAACAAATGGAAAATCTTACTTTGGCGATGAAAGATCAAGATGGGAGGTACCGGAAGACATGGGCCCCTTATGTGGCGTATAGGGAAGGGTCGAGAATAGAATGGTAGAAGGGTAAGGTGCTCAGCAGAGAGGGGAGGAGGAGGGAAGTGCAGGGGAAGGGGGGTCTTATTTCTTCTTTTTTTTTTTTTTTTTGGGGTTAGGTATTAGATTTAGGGTGTGGGGGTAAAGTAGAAAAAGAGAGTTAAGGAGTTATTTAAGAGGCAACACAATGTACAGAGTTAGATGGAAGTATTAAAGTGACACTAAAGGTTAGATTTTTTTTATTTTTTAAAAACAACAAACATGTCATACTTACCTCCACTGTGCAGCTTGTTTTGCACAGAGTGGCCCCGAATGGCGTTTTCTGGGATCCCCGGTGGCACTCCTAGCTCCTCCCTGTCTCAGATAACCCCCTGGGGGGTTACCTTGTGGGCACACTCCAGAGTCCTGCATTCGGCGTCCATAGCCGCTGAGTGCAGGACTTGGCCCCGCCCCCCGGCGCCTGCATCATTGGATTTGATTGACAGCAGCGCAAGCCAATGGCTGCGCTGCTATCAATCTATCCAATGAAGAGCTGAGAAGCCCGGGCAACGATCGAGCGCGGGACTTTCGAGGGCTCGGGTAAGTAAACCGGGGGGGCCCGGTAATCATCAGATGTTTTTTCACCTTAATGCATAGGATTCATTAAGGTGAAAAAACATGAACCTTTACACTCCCTTTAAGGATGTTATAAAAAGACATTGTAAGATGAATTGTAATGTGAAATCTATGAAAAATAAAGAATTTATTAAAAAAAAGAAAAATGTGTTGTGTATGCTGGCATAGCCCCCACCACCTCTTTCAAATATTGGGTGTATTGAATCTTACCCACCTGCACTTACTGACCGCCATCATACTATACTCCTTATTTCCGCATACTAGCAACTGTTGTTGGCTCTGTTCTTTTCTCCTACACATGCTGCCTGTCATCTTACTCTCTACACTCCTCTCTTATGCATACTGCCCACTGTAATACCCTCTGCACTCCCTTATGCACATACTGCCCCCCTGCTATACCCTCCACACGCCTCAATAGTACATATAGCCCACTGTCATACCCACTACACTCCTTCTCCACATGTACTGTCTGCCGTTATACCCACTATAATCTTCTCCCACGCATACTGTCTGCCATCATATCCACTATACGCCTCTTATGAACATACTGTCTGCTGTCATACTCTCAGCACTTTTTACCTGCATATATTGCTTGCTGTCATACCGTCAATACTCTCCTGCACAAATCTCCCATTGTCATACCAATTACACGCCTCCCCTGCACATATTGCACACTGTCATACACTCTGCATTCCCTACTTAGGGTGACCAGAGTTTTAAAATTAAATCCAGGGACATATTTTTTTTATTGGCAAATAGCACAGGACTGCATAATACACAGAGCACTGGGCACAGGACTGCATAATACACAGCGCTGGGCACAAGACTACATAATACAGTGTGCTGGGCACAGGACTACATAATACACAGAGCACTGAGCACAAGACTGCATGATATACCGAGCGCTTAGGCATAGAGTGCAGGGTTCAGAGATTCGCTATGCACAGAGGACACTTCTGCCCCCATATTCATAGCTCACCTCTGCACTCTTCTCTCACAGATTATCTCTGCAGCCACCCCTTCGCTCTTCCCCCACAACAGCTAAATTCTCCATCTCTCCATGCGGCTGCATCAGCTCTGACCCCTGCTCCCCCACTGTCCTCACCTGTATGCAAACAGACCCCCCCCCCCATCTTCTCACCTCCTGGTCTCAGCGCTCCACAGTGAAATTTTGGCTCCTACTCTCCTCCACTGAACAGCAGCAGGAGCGGCAGTGAGATCGTCCAGCAGGGGGGGGTTGGCATCCAAGCCACCAGGCTGTTTATCAGCCAGCATGGGATGCCCTGTCTTCGTCAATCTGCCCCTGCATCTGGGGACAGACTTTGTCCGGGGACAGTGTCCTCAGTCCGGGGATGTCTGGTCACCCTACCATATATATACTGTCTTCCGTAATACCCACTCTACTCCTTCCTGTGCACATAATGCCCACTGTCATGCCCTCCCTACTCCTCCCCTGCATATACTGTGCACTGTCATACCTTCTGCACTTCTACCCTGCACGTACTGCCTGCTGTCATACCCTCTATATGCGGTCCCTGAACATGCTGCCTAATGTCAAGTCGCTCTGCACTTGTATCCTGCACATTATGCCCATTGTAATACTCCCCACACTTCTTCCCTGCACAAGCTGTCCACTGTCATAACCTCCAGACTCCTCCCCTGCACACACTGCCTGCTGTCATTATCTCCCTACTCCTCCCCTCCATATTCTTCCCATTGCCATAAGATCTGCACTCCTTCCTTGCACATGCTGTCCACTGCGGAGGAGGGCTCTGTGATACCCGCCACACTAATTCCTTGCACATACTGCCTGCAGTCAGACATCTAGCGCAGAGAAACAGTTTATTGATTGAAAAGAACAGATAAAAAAGGTGTACTCACATTTGTTTGGTGTAAATCGCCACATTGGAAGGGGAAACCGCAAAATATAATCACCAGGACCAGTGATATAGTAAGGATATCCTTATTTAGGCTGGAGCTTGTGTAAATCTGGGCAGGATCCCCAGCCTGTCAAAAGTTGTCTCGCTGAAATCACATTCTCCTTTCCTGTTAGTGGTTGCCAACTTCAGAAAGAGTTCACTGCTCACTGCAGCTCTCTGCACAGAGGTGTGTCAGCTCCGGACCTCATATATACACAGATGTGTGTTTTTTTTCTGGTCACTATAATGCCTGCTGCCATACCCTCACTATTCCTCCCCTGCCCATACTACCCTCTATCCCAGGGGTATTGAATTAGATTTTTCGGAGGTCCGATCAGTAATATTTTCTTCCAGCAGAGGCCTGATTCACATGTTTGTGGGAATACTCCTTTACTTCACAGCCCCCCTTATCACAATCCCATTCTTACAACACAGTCCCCCACTTCATTTCACACTTTTCCCTTCAGAGTAGTGTTCTCAGGCCCCTTTCACATCACCTGCCTCCCCAGCACTGCCCACCCTCACATCACCCTACCCCTCCCACAGCACTGCCCTGCCTCTAATCACCTGCCCCCTCCACAACACCTGCTTCCCCTTCACATCACCCCCCCACAACACTGCCCTGTTTCACATCACCAGCCCCCTGCACATCACCCCCCCATATCACCGACTCTCTTCACATCACTCCCCCCACAGCACTGCCCCCCTCACATCACAAATCATCCCTCCCCAGTAGTTTGATCTACCCTCTTCACATAATCTGCGTCTCCTTCACATCACCCCCCCCCCACAGCACTGCCCCCCCTTTACATTACAAATCCCCATCCCCCAGTAGTGCGCACTGCCCTCTTGATTCCCCTATAGCACTGCCCCTCTCAAATCACAACCCCCCCTCTTCACAACCCCCCCCCCCACAGCACTGCCTCCTTTCACAACCCCCCACAACACTAACCCTACCTCTTTACCCCCAACAGTAGTGTACTCTGCCCTCTGGATATCCAGCCATCCTCCCCCTCTCACATCACCCCCCCACCCATCTGCCCGTAGTGTCCCCTGCCCTACCTTTAGATCGAGCGGAGGGCGGGAGGCAGGATAATAATAAGCCGGGTGCAAGAGTCGCAGCTCTGCATTGGGAGTCGCGCTGAGTGGGGGTAATATTCTTGAGTTCGGGAGATAAATCTCTGCATTGGACAGGAGTGGGAGCTGCCAGCTGTAAACTGGTTAATATGAATTTGCTGGTTAATATGAATAGTTTACAGCCGGCAGCTCACGCTCCCGTGCAGTGCAGAGCTGTGTCTCCCAAACTAAGATTATTACCATCATGCTCCTGACATAAAGAGAATGACAGCGGCCAAGGCTCCTAAAGGGCGTGACCGCAGGTCCAGATGGGCTCGATCCAGACCGCAGTCCGCCATTTAGTGATGTCTGCTCTATCCTATCCTTAGCACTCCTCCCCTGCACATACTAACCTCTATCCCATCCCTAGGACTCCTCCCCTGCACATACTACCCTCTAAAACAACACACAGTTCAATCTCCTGCGCTGTGCGGTAGGCCTTGGTATAATGTGCTTCTGATGCTTCTAAATGGATAATGCACACCTCGCTGCCTTTCACAGACTGGGGAAATCCAAAGAACTGGAGCATAAAAGAAAATAGAAGGCGCGTGGACCTAGCGCATTGTTCCCAATATAGGCTTTACTAATTGACTACTTCCCACCTGGCCATTGTATATATACGGCCAGGCGGGCGCTTCCTCCTTCTGAGTGGACGTTCAGGAACGTCCCTCAGAAAGAGGGGGATTGCGCGTGCGTGCCCATGCAGCGGCGCGATCCAGATGCGCTCGTGTCACCCAGACACAGTGCATCTCCGATCACATGATGGCTGTGTCCAATCACAGCCATCATGTGATGTAAATAGAGAGCCGGTTGCTAGGCGATCGGCTCTCCTCTCCTCACTCGGAAGCTGTCAGTGAGGAGAGGAGAGTGGATCTCTGCAGCCGGCCGGTGATCAGTGAGTATGAGCTGTTTTTTTTACAGCTTTTTACACTGATCACTGGCCCAATGTCCCCACACAATGTAAACACACAGTAAAAACACTTGTCCCCCACATATATAACAGTAAAATCACATGTCCAATAATCATCTGCACACATATGTCCGTGATCACCTGCGCACATCTGTACATGATCATCTGCGTACATCTGTCCGTGATCACACAAACCAATTATTATACACTTAAGGGGATTTTTTTTTACCAAAGACATGTAGCAGAATACATTTTAGCTTAAATTTATGACAAAATTTGATTTTATTGGATTTCTTTTCAAATAGAAAGAAGAAAATATTTTTTTTTTCAATTTTCCGGTCTTTTTCCGCTTAAATCGCAAAAAATAAAAAACGCAGTCCTGAATAAATACCACCAAAAGAAAGCTTTATTTGTGGGAACAAAATGATAAAAATTTCATTTGGGTACAGAGTAGCATGACCGCGCAATTGTCATTGAAAGTGCGAGAGCGCTGAAAGCTTAAAATTGGTCTGGGAAAGAAGGGGGTGAAAATGCCCAGTACTGAAGTGGTTAAACAAAAATAGCTATCATACTCACAAGTGTAAACTTAAATAAAAGCACATCATATCAGTCGTCCATATGAATCCATGTGAAGCTGTCCCCCTCACTGGGACTATCTCGCAGAGGCATAACGCCTTTCGAGGAGTTCCTCTTCCACAGAGCCTGTGAAATAAGTCTAGCTTGCACGCTTATAAGTGATGTACTGGATTGATGGTAACAGACCAGGGGGTGTGTCCTTCCTTCCAAAGGGCGTGGATAAGACCCATACCAATCGCAGTACACCACATCAAAATTCACCAAAGATATTTTAAAAATATATAAGATTGAAAACCACAATATTATGCAAAATGGTCAAAACCATTATGGTGAGTGTAAACCTAAAGAAAAATGGGACATACAAAGAGTATATCTGTATAGTCATTTGAGCTCACATGTTGAGCCGCAGTATAATTACTAACAATAGTGTCTCTGATAAAAAGTGCTAAAATACAAGAATATGTGTATAAAAACATGATAGTTAACCATATTATGCTGACCTACCTGATCTGTAGTGGTTGTTGGTGCATTCCCCCCACGCCATTCCTGGTGGATGAATGTATGAGTCTATTTCATATGGTAGGGCTGGGATGCATAAATATTTCACTTTAGATCTTCCACAGGGCAAGTAATATGTGTTTTGATGCTGTCCCCTTACACATGCCCTGTTCATCCAGGTTTGGGTATGATCCGAAAAAATAATGGTGGCCACACAAAATATTGACACTTTGGGCCCAATTTTTGACATTTTCATTTAGGGATGTACTCACTTTTGTTGCCAGCGGTTTAGACATTAATGGCTGTGTGTTGAGTTATTTTGAGGGGAGAGCAAATTTACACTGTTATTCAAGCTGTACACTCACTACTTTACATTGTAGCAAAGTGTCATTTCTTCAGTGTTGTCACATGAAAAGATATAATAAAATATTTACAAAAATGTGAGCGGTGTACTCACTTTTGTGAGATACTGTGTGTGTGTGTGTGTGTGTGTATATGTGTGTATATATATATATATATACACACACACACACACACACACACACACACACACACACACACACACACACACACACACACAGTATGAGAGCTAAACACCAGGCATATGAGCCTGGACTCTAAGTAAACGTTGTAGGTGCAGGCAACAGATGTCACTAATGGCACATGTGCATGTGTAGACAGCTACATGTGCACAAATGGCGTGCACACATTACTGTGCACACAAAGTATGTACATCTGCGTGTGTCACCACACAGGCGCATGTGCATTGGCTCCATCGCTCACACTGGCCGGTGCAGACACTCTAGACAATCCATTCTTGCATTTGAAAGCATACCAGGTTGTCGATGAGTGTATTGAGCACCTACAGAGAGGCCTGAAATGGCTGGGTGGCACTGGAGGAATGTCCTAAAAGGAGGGACTTTTAGCCTCAAAAAAAAAGATTGTAAGGTCTGTTGCCAAAAAAGGTTGGTACTAACTGCATAAAACTGGGGTGTATAGCATCACGCCAGAATGTTGACGCACTATCTACAGACTCTGTCTGTGCACCCTTGGTTCACTGGATAACCCCATGGACCTCAAGATCTTCATTTAACCCCTAGGGGCCAAAGACTCCAGGGTAAATATCCAGAACCTTTCTCTCTTACATAACCTCTGGAATCTTCGGCCACCTTCAGGGTCATTACCTATTGCTTCTATGCCAAACACTTTCATGCCAGCCAGGTTCCCGTTGTGATGCTCTTTGAAATGACGCGGTACTGAGTATTTATATTTATTCTTGTTCTTATTATTATTTTTATTTTTATCTTTATCTTCTTCGTTGTTGTTGATGATATTGCACTTGTGTTCACCAAACCTTACTCTTGATGGGTGTATTGTACGTCCCACATAGAGGAGGCTGCACAGGCAAATAATGCCATAAATCAAATAGGAGGTTCCACAGTTTAAGAATTGTTTATCGTGTGGTTGTGACTGTCTCTTCCCGTTATCTCCTTCTTCAGATGCCACATATACATATACAGGTCCTGCAATTCCTCACTCCACACTTATAATTCCCTCTTTGGTCGAACACCGATGACCAGGGGCCCATCTTGATCTTGCTCTCACCTTGAACTTTGCAGACCCTGCTATGAGCAATGTAACTTCTCAAGTCCCTCGGTTTTCTGAATACAATCTCTGGTCTAAGGGACAGTGTCTGACCCAGGACAGGGTCTTGCTTGAGAATATTCCAATTCCATTGCATATCGAAGGCCTTGGTGTTTTATCTGGTACTGAATCTGATAGAATCCGTATTTTTATAATATCTAACTTTTTTCTTTGGTTTGGTTTCTCCACTCGACTCATGCATTCCTAGTGGGGAACCTTCACTGTATTGTATCTAATATTCCATGTAGGCTTTTTCCACATGATCTTCTTTGTACCCCTTTCTCTAGGAATATATTATTGAGGATGGTCCCTTGTTCTTCATAGTCACTCCTTCTTGTACAGGTTCTCTTCAGCCTGCAGAATTATCCAAATGGGACGTTGTATATTAATCTTGGGTGGTGGCTCTTGGCATGTAAATAAGAGTTTTCCCGCACTAGGTTTGAAGTGTGTCTTTGAGAGGATATTTCCTTCTCCGTCCACCTGTAGTTCAAGATCTAAAAATACCAGTAATTTATTGTCAATAACATGAGTGAAGGCTGTGCCAAAGGGATTGGCATTGCAATATTCCAGAAAGTTGCTTAATTCGATTTGAGATCCATTCCATACAAACAGGGCATCATCTATTTATCTCGCGTGTAGAGCTAGATTGACCCCAAATGGGTTGTTTGCCGATATAAACTGATCCTCCCAAAAAACCCATGAACAGGTTGGCAAAGCTAGGGGCAAATCTAACTCCCATAGCCATGCCACTAACCTGCCTATAGAAATCACCTAGGTAGGAAAAATAATTATTGGTCAGGGTGATTTTTTTTTTTTTTTTTATCAAAACGTTTTTTTTATTGGTTGTTGCATAAAGTGACTATACAGCCGTACATAGCATAAAGACGTAGCAAATGAGAAAGTATATCAGGCGTATATACGGAGTCAGTGGCAGTGAGTCACAGCACTTGAGGTACAGTTTATGTTAGACAAACAACTAATAAAACTGGCACTTAGTACAGTATCTATTGATTCATTAGGGAACTTTTTTTTTTTTTTTTTTTAGCTATCGGATGCTGAGGAACCGGGTACCCTTTAAAACAAAATGAAAACATTTAATAACCTCCTTTCTCTTCTCTTCCTTTTTTACGTGCGACTCTTGGTGGGTTAGAGTCGCAATAATCTATCCATCACTAACTGCGGTGGGGCAAGGCAAGCATTATCCAACCAAGGCTGTCAAATAAGATCAAATTTTGAAGCAGCGTTCCTATGACGGTAAGCCAGTTGTTTCCTGAGGAGAAGGGAGTTGACATATGCAGTCCATTGTTTCCCAGTAGGTATTGTAGAGGCCATCCAGTATCGGGCTAAGAGCTTTCTAGCCAGATGCAGCAGTCTGGTGAACATAATATACATCCCTTTTTGGTACAATTCTACATCAGTTGCACCTAATAGGCACACTAAAGGAGTTAGAGGCACAGGTACCTGAGCTAAACTGGAAATACACTATATGACATCAGTCCAGTAACTGTTACATTTTGGGCATTGCTAGATCATATGTATGAAAGTGCCTTGCTGCACTTTACATTTTGGGTACAGAGGGGAGTCTCTCAGACCCCAGTCGTATAGTTTCTCAGGCGTCTGATAGGCTCTGTGCAGGATAAACAACTGCAAAAGCCTATGAGAGGCCGTGAAAGAAACGTCAGGAATCGATTCTAGGGCCATATCTGATGAAACCAAGATAATCTTATTTGGTTCAGATGGTGTCAAGCAGGTGTGGCGGCAACCAGGGTAGGCGTACAAAGACAAGTGTGTCTTGCCTACAGTCAAGCACAGTGGTGGGAGTGTCATGGTCTGGGGCTGCATTAGTGCTGCCAGCACTGGGGTGCTGCAGTTCATTGAGGAAACCATGAATGCCAACATCTACTGTGACATACTGAAGCAGAGCATGATCCTCTCCCTTAGAAGACTGGGCGGCAGGGCAGTATTCCAATATAACGGCCCCAAACACACCTCCAAGACGACCGCTGCCTTGAGCATCTGTGGAGCATCCTCAAATGGAAGGTGGAGGAGCGCAAGGTCTCTAACATCCATCAGCTCCGTGATGTCATCATGGAGGAGTGGAAGAGGACTCCAGTGGCAATCTGTGAAGCTCTGCTCTAAGGCAGTGCTGGAAAATAATGGTGACCACACACAATATTGATACTTTGGGCCCATTTTGGACATTTTCACTTAGGGGTGTACTCACTTTTGTTGCCAGTGGTTTAGACATTAATGGCTGTGTGTTGAGTTATTTTGAGGGGACAGCAAATTTACACTGTTATACAAGCTGTACACTCACTACTTTTACATTGTAGCAAAGTGTCATTTCTTCAGTGTTGTCACATGAAAAGATGGAATAAAATATTTACAAAAATGTGAGGGGTGTACTCACTTTTGTGAGATACTGTATATCTGCGGAAAGAACCAAACCCCCTTTTGTCTCCATGTAAAAAATCCTTGTAGCTTAATCAGTTCCGGGTATTTTGGTTTATTCCACAGAGGGGTAAAACCTAGTGGGCCCTCCAAAGACAAAGCCTCTCAGAATGCTTACCATATTTTTTTAAGGAGATCAGCCATCGGGGAAGAAGGGGGCATACTCCGCAGACATCTCCATATGTGAGCCATCCTTCAATGCGGGGCTGGACCGGGTCACTAATTGTACTATGGGATCGTCATTATCCTCCCGACCCCATCCAGTGAACTGTTGCATCTGGGAGGCCAAGAAGTACATTTTCAGGTGAGAAACAGCAAGTTCTCCCCTATCTTTTCCATACCGTAGAGTATACAAGCTAATCCAAGTCCTTTTCTGTTTCCAGATGAGATCATGCATCTGTGTATCCACCGGCTTGAACCACTTATTAGAAATCCACAAAGGTGAATTTTGAAAAATATACAAGCGCTGCGGAGCCCAAATCATTTTTATCAAATTCACCCTACCCACCACTGAGAGGGGAAGCTTGCACCACCAACTGAGGCATTTTTCCCATTGTCTATTTAGCAATGGGCACAAATTTAACCAAAGGTAACAAGAGGGGTCCGGGGCTACCACCACACCCAGAGAGCTAAAAGAGTTGGCAATGGTAATTTGTCCAGCGCCCGTAGGCAAAGGTTCAGTTAGTGGGTCAAGGGGCATGAGAATAGAGTTAGACCAATTAATAGAGAAACCTGAAAAGTCACCAAATTTAATAATAGTCTCCATCAACGCCTGCAAGGAGGCAACACTGTCCCCTAAATTGTGCAAAGCGTCATCCGCTCGTTGTTACACCCTTTTCCATAGTTCCATCTAGTAGTTGTTTAAGAGATATTGTATAACCGGATAGGGGGTCCCCAGGGAGCTTTTCGTGGGTGGCACCATCTCCCAGTCTCAGGGCCTAAGCCAAGTAGGCCTCTCTGTCCTGGATAACCAGACCACCTCCTTTATCGGCTTGTCTAATAAATATACCTTCCTTATCCTTCAAATTCTTAATAGCTTCTTGTAACGCTTCACAGTTGTTTCTTAGGGTGTACTCGTTTGCTGTTATAATTGCTCTTCTGGCATATCCTTTTCATTTCTTCCAACACTGCTTCATTAAATGTTGGAATATACAATGCCATGAAAAAGTATTCATACCCCTTGAAATTTCCACTTTTTGTCATGTTACAACCAAAAACATTAATGTATTTTAATGGGATTTTATGTGATAGACCAACAGAAAGTTGCACATAATTGTGAAGTGGAAGGAAAATGATAAATGGTTTTCAAATTTTTATTACAAATAAATATGTGAAAAGTGTGGCGTGAATTTGTATTCAGCCCCCCGAGTCAATACTTTGTAGAACCACCTTTCACTGCAATTACAGCTGCAAATCTTTTTGGGGATGTCTCTACCAGCTTTACACATCTAGAGAGTGACATTTTTGCCCATTCTTATTTGCAAAATAGCTCAAGCTCTGTCAAATTGGATGGAGACGTCTGTGAACAGCAATTTTTAAGTCTTGCCACAGATTCTGAATTGGATTTAGGTCTGAACTTTGACTGGGCCATTCTAACACACGAATATTCTTTGATCTAAACAATTTCATTGTAGCTCTGGCTGTATGTTTAGGGTCATTGTCCTGCTGGAAGGTGAACCTCCACCCCAGTCTCAAGTCTTTTGCAGACTCTAACAGGCTTTCTTCTAAGATTGCCCTGTATTTGGCTTCATCCATCTTCCCATCAACTCTGACCAGCTTCCGTGTCCCTGCTGAAGAAAAGCATCCCCACAACAGGATGCTGCCACCACCATATTTCATATAGGGGATGTTGTGTTCAGGGTGATGTGCAGTGTTAGTTTTCCACCACATATAGCGTTTTGCTTTTAGACCAAAATTCAATCTTGGTCTCATCTGACCAGAGCACCTTCTTCCACATGTTTGCTGTGTCCCCCACATGGCTTTTCCCAAACTGCAAATGGGACTTCTTATGGCTTTCTTTAAACAATGGCTTTCTTCTTGCCACTCTTCCATAAAGGCCAGATTTGTGGAGTGCATGACTAATAGTTGTCCTGTGGACAGATGCTCCCACCTGAGCTGTGGATCTCTGCAGCTTCTTCAGAGTTACCATGGGCCTCTTGGCTGCTTCTCTGAATAATGCTCTCCTTGCCTGGCCTGTCAGTTTAGGTGGACGGCCATGTCTTGGTAGGTTAGCAGTTGTGCCATACTCTTTCCATTTTTGGATGATGGATTGAACATTGCTCCGTGAGATGTTCAAAGCTTGGGATATTTTTTTATAACCTATCCCTGCTTTAAACTTTTCCACAACATTCTCCCTGACCTGTCTGGTGTGTTCCTTGGCCTTCATGATGCTGTTTGTTCACTAAGGTTATCTAACAAACCTCTCAGGGCTTCACAGAACAGCTGTATTTATACTAAGATTAAATTACAGATGGACTCTATTTACTAATCAGGTGACTTCTGAAGACAATTGGTTCCACTAAATTTAATTAGGGGTATGGGAGTAAAGGGGGCTGAATACAAATGTATGACACACTTTTCGCATATTTATTTGTAAAAAATGTTGAAAACCATTGATCATTTTCCTTCCACTTCACAATTCCCGCAATAAATCCCCAATAAAATACATTTACGTTTTTGGTTGTACCATGACAAGGTGGAAAATTTCAAGGGGTATGAATATTTTTACAAGGTCCTGTAGCTCCCCCTTAACCCAGTGAGGATGGAAAGATGACTTGGGTTTGAAATCTGTGTGTATGATTTCCCTATCCATGTAGTCTGATATTTCTAGTTCCACACTTAGATCCTCACACGCTCCCTCCTGATAGAGGCTTTCCAGGATGAGGAGATCGGCGGCGTCATCACTCACATTTCCCACAGGTCGATGCTTTATAGATGGAATGGATTTCCTTGGTGGGTCTTTATGGAGGGCAAAATATCTCGTAATTATCAGATGTCACATATTTATTAGGGTCTACAAATAGTTCAAACAAAGTGGGGGGAATTTTTCGTGGAAAAAATATGGTTAGCTCTGTTTCCTCAAACACTGAGCTGGACAGATTGTAGATTTTGGTTGTAGTATGTGTAGGAATTACCTTCTCCCTCTTTTTGGTGTTCTTTCCTCCTCTCCTGCCTCTTCTCTTCCTCCTTCCCTTTTTCTTCCCATCTTCCTCTGAGGGGCTGGGTTTGTGTGGATGTGAGCTGTGGGACTCCAATTGCCCACAGCTCCTCCCTCTAAAAAAGAAAAGGAAAAATTGCCTTTGGATGAGCTACCTCTTCTGGGGGGTGGGGGGTAGGTTGTCCTCTTCCTGTGCAGTTGTTGTGTTGCAGTTGTTTTTGTTCTCAGATCGTGAAGCATTTTTATTTTTGTTATTTTTCTTATTGTGCCCTGTGGAAGATCTAAAGGGAAATATTTATGCATCCCAGCCCTACCATATGAAACTTACTCATACATCCATCCACCAGGAATGGCGTGGGGTGAATGCACTAACAACCACTACAGATCGGGTAGGTCAGCATAATATGTTTTACTATCATGTTTTTATACACATATTCTTATATTTTAGCACTTTTTATCAGAGACACTATTATTAGCAATTATACTACAACTCTTCATGTAAGCTCAAATGAGTATACGGATATACTCTTTGTATGTCCCCTTTTTCTTTTGGTTTACACGGACCATATTGGTTTTGATTGTTTTGCATAATATTGCTGTCTTCAATCCTATATATATTTTATTAAATATCTTTGAATTTTTATGTGGTGTACTTTGATTGGTACGGATCTTATCCACGCCCTTTGGAGAGGGAAGGACACACCCCCTGGGCTGTTACTATCAATCCAGTACATCACTTATAAGTGTGCAAGCTAGACTTGTTTGGCAGGCTCTGAGGAAGCGCGTTAGCCTATGCCTCTGCAAGATAGTGCAATATGATGGGGACAGCTTCACGTGGATTCATATGAAGGGATGATATGATATGCTTTTAGTCAAGTTTACACTTGTGAGTATGATACCTATTTTTGTTTAATTAATAAAGCCTGAATTGGGGATAATGCGCTAGGCCCACGCAATACTACCCTCTGTCCTATCCTTAGCACTCCTCCCCTGCACATACTGCCTACTGTCATACCCTTTGCACTCCACCCCTCTACATACTGTCTGCTGTTATTATCTCCCTACACCCCCCTGCACATTCTGCCCACTGTCCGCACCGCTCCCTTGCACATATTTCCTATAGTCATACCCTCTGCCCACCCCCCTTGCACATTCGACCCACTGTCATACCCCCTGTAATCCTCCCCTGCACCCACAGCTTGCTGCCATGCCCCTGCACTACTTTCTTTCACATAATGCACATTTAGGACACTATTGTTTGTAATATCTCAACATTGCATTTTGGAACAGGCACATTTTTTTCTAGTCTTTGACTTTGGATAATAGTCTAGACTTTGAATAATCTACATCACATGTTCAATATTTCAAGGTTATCCTTTAATAGACTTCCATATCCAAAGAATTTGTGTTACCTAATTCAACATAGCCCAAGGCAGAACCCTGACCAATCAAGGCTACCAAAAAGTGCCTGCTTGTGTTTGAAGTCTATTTAGTTGTTTTTTTTCCTAATGTCCAGCTTTAATTACAGGGGATTTTTAATGCCATCTATCTATTGCTCGGCTGCCAGGAAGTATCTGCCGAACGGTGTTAATTTCATCAACGAAAATATTTTAGTCATAGTTTTCATCAGATGCATGTTTGCAATGACAAAAACGATATGAAAATAAAATTAGAATGAAGTCAATTGACGGAAACTATGACGAAAACCAGTTCCAATTTTCATTTAGCCACTTAAAATCTAGTGGGTTTAGTTAAATTGTAATGCATTATTTAAGCATTTCTCTAGAATTTCCAAACACATTGTATAAGAGTGGAGAACTGTGCAGAGCTGATCTACCTCTTAGAGCACACCTATCAAGGAGAGGGGCAGGAACTGTCAGCCTTTTTGACATGCCTAGATAGGATCCTTCATCAAGTCATCATACAGGGTGGAATGCAGGTTGAAGCCACGAGCAAGACCTTACTGAATCAAGTTCAAAAAGCAGTGCAACCTCTAGATCCGATAATGCTCAAGCTTTGGGCAAGAGATCAGGTTGATACTCTGACCTACTCCAAACCGATGAAAACCATTTGGAAGGAGGAAGCCTCGATCACTTGCAAAACCCAGAATCCTGAAACTTCAAAGGGGCACAAGCAAGGCACTGTAGCCTACACCACTCAAGTTGGTGCCAGTGTAGCGACTGATGTTAAAAATGGGGTATTCCCAACTATTGAGGCCTCAGGCCATAACCCAAACGGCCTAGGACCATGTTGTGCATTATATAAACAGGTACAGAAAGCAGAAAATTGTTACCCCTTCCCTCTTTAAGATAAATACTTTATGATGCTGATTGACTAAAGCTGGACATTCACTAGTAGATTAAATTAACACCTGTACGAATATTCATACAAACATTTGTACAATAATTCTCAGTACATTCAATGACTTGACAATTGTTTGGAAGTACTTTAAAATTCAGTTTGCTTTAGCAATCAATTTTAGAATGAATGTAATTACCCATATAAAAACCATATTCACTGTTAGAAATTTGTTATTTCATGATCATTGTTTTCATCCTGCTTCTTCGCATTTTCACGTCACTGCAATGAAACGAACATCGATTTGAGCACACTAACAATTAGAAAATTGAATAAATGTTCTTAAAATAGAAAAAAAATTGAAGAAATTATACTAGTGTATAGCCAGCTTTACATAACTGGTCACAGGATTGTGTTCTGAGAAGATCAATGACCCAAAAGAATGTGGTTTGCACAACAGTGGATATTCTTGCACCAGTGGCTCATCTTCAAACCAACCACCACCCCAAATATCAAAGAAATTTGTGAAAGGATCTTGGATATCACATAGTTAGGTTGAAAAAAGACACAAGTCTATCCAGTCCAACCTTAAAAACAATAAAAAAATAAAATAAAAAATATGGTACAATCCAATATACCCAATTTTATACCCTCAGTTGATCCAGAGGAAGGCAAAAAACCCCAGCAGAGCATGCTCCAATTTGCTACAGCAGGGGAAAAAATTCCTTCCTGATCCCCCCAACAGGCAATCGGATTTTCCCTGGATCAACTTTACCTATAAATGTCAGTACCCAGTTATATTCTGTACATTTAGGAAAGTATCCAGGCCTTTCTTAAAGCAATCTTCTGAGCTGGCCAGAACCACCTCTGGCGGGAGTCTATTCCACATTTCACAGCTCTTACTGTGAAGAAACCTTTGCGTATTTGGAGATGAAATCTCTTTTCTTCTAGACGTAAAGAGTGCCCCCGTGTCCTCTGGGTTGACTATAAAGAGAATAACTTAACACCAAGTTCACTATATGGATCCCTTATATATTTGAATATGTTGATCACATCCCCCTTATTCTCCTCTTCTCAAGAGTCACTCTGTAGAAAGATTGTCAAGTGCCATTTTAAGGGTGACATCTTCCACATGTGTATGTGTAATATAATGTAATGTGCACTTTACTTATCCACCTGGCTTAGTGGGGACTAACACATCTGGCCTTTGTGGACCACCCCCCATATGCATGATTCATGTAGGTATCCGACCAGATTGACAGTCCATTAGAAAGAAATTCCATGGGGGACATTTTTTGCATTGGGAGAAAAATCTGTACCATTCCAAAACCGAATGACTTGTTTTTTTACCAGCTCTCAACATATGTTTGTCTATGTACTACATAGAGACACCAAAAGTTAGTATGGAGTCATTGCATAGATTCACAATGTGGACAGTAATGTATAACATTTAATGTGTTCCAACGTTTCAGCGAGGTACACCCTACTTTTCTAAGTTTTTGGGAAAGGTAGACTGCATCCCACTGAAAAGTTGGATCATATTAAATAATATGCATCAATGCTTGTCTCCTAAGAGTACCAATGGCTACTGTATTGGTAAATATATATACTGTATCTCACAAAAATGAGTACACCCCGCACATTTTTGTAAATATTTTTCTATATCTTTTCATGTGACAACACTGAGGAAATTACACTTTGCTACAATGTAAAGTAGTGAGTGTACAGCTTGTATAACCATGTAAATTTGCTGTCCCCTTAAAATAACTCAGCACACAGCCATTAATGTCTAAACCGCTGGCAACAAAAGTGAGTACACCCCTAAGTGAAAATTTCCAAATTGGGCCCAATTAGCCATTATCCCTCCCGTGGTCATGTCATGTGACTCGTTAGTGTTACAAGGTCTCAGGTGTGAATGGGGAGCAGGTGTGTTAAAATTGGTGTTATCACTCTCACTCATACTGGTCACTGGAAGTTCAACATGGCACCTCATGGCAAAAAACTCTCTGAGGATCTGAAAAAAAAGAATTTTTGCTCTACATAAAGATGGCCTAGGCTATAAGAAGATTGCCAAGACCCTGAAACTGAGCTGCAGCATGGTGGCCAAGAGCATACAGCGGCTTAACGGGACAGGTTCCACTCAGAACAGGCCTTGCCATGGTCGACCAAAGAAGTTGAGTGCACATGCTCAGCGTCATACACAGAGGTTGTCTTGGGAAAATAGACATATGAGTGCTGCCAGCATTGCTGCAGAGGTTGAAGGGGTAGGGGGTCAGCCTGTCAGTGCTCATACCATCCGCTGCACACTGCAAATTGGTCTGCATGGCTGTTGTCCCAGAAGGAAGCCTCTTCTAAAGGCGATGCATAAGAAAGCCCACAAACAGTTTGCTAAAGACAAGCAGACTAAGGACTTCGATTACTGGAACCTTGTCCTGTGGTCTGATGAGACAAAGATAAACTTATTTGGTTCAGATGGTGTCAAGCGTGTGTGGTGGCAACCAGGTGAGGAGTACAAAGACAAGCGTGTCTTGCCTACAGTCAAGCATGGTGGTGGGAATGTCATGGTCTGGGGCTGCATGAGTACTGCCGGCACTGGGGAGCTACAGTTCATTGAGGGAACCATGAATGCAAAACATGTACTGTGACATACTGAAACAGAGCATGATCCCCTTCCTTCAGAGACTGGGCCACAGGGCAGTATTCCAACATAATGACCCCAAACACACCTCCAAGATGACCACTGCCTTGGTAAAGGTGATGGACTGGCCGAGCATTTCTCCAGACCTAAACCCTATTGAGCATCTGTGGGGCATCCTCAAACGGAAGGTGGAGGAGCGCAAGGTCTCTAACATCCACCAGCTCCATGATGTCGTGGAAGAGGACTTCAGTGGCAACCTGTGAAGCTCTGGTGAACTCCATGCCCAAGAGGTTTAAAGCCATGCTGGAAAATAATGGTGGCCACACCAAATTTGGCCCAGTGTCAATATTTTAACATTTTCACTTAGGGGTGTACTCACTTTTGTTGTCAGGGGTTTAGACATTAACGGCTGTGTTTTGAGTTATTTTGAGGGGACAGCAAATTTACACTGTTTTTTAAGCTGTACACTCACTACTTCACATTGTAGCAAAGTGTAATTTCTTAAGTGTTGTCACATGAAAAGATAGAACAAAATATTTTTAAAAAATGTGAAGGGTGTACTCACTTTTGTGAGATACTGTGTGTGTATATGTGTGTATATATATATATATATATATATACACAGTGGGGACAGAAAGTATTGAGACCCCCTAAAATTTTTCACTCTTTGTTATATTGCAGCCATTTGCTAAAATCATTTAAGTTCATTTTTTCCTCATTAATGTACACACAGCACCCCATATTGACAGAAAAACACAGAATTGTTGACATTTTTGCAGATTTATTAAAAAAGAAAAACTGAAATATCACATGGTCCTAAGTATTCAGACCCTTTGCTCAGTATTTAGTAGAAGCACCCTTTTGATCTAATACAGCCATGAGTCTTTTTGGGAAAGATGCAACAAGTTTTTCACACCTGGATTTGGGATCCTCTGCCATTCCTCCTTGCAGATCCTCTCCAGTTCTGTCAGGTTGGATGGTAAACGTTGGTGGACAGCCATTTTTAGGTCTCTCCAGAGATGCTTAATTGCGTTTAAGTTAGGGCTCTGGCTGGGTATTCTAGAACAGTCACAGAGTTGTTGTGAAGCCACTCCTTCGTTATTTTAGCTGTGTGCTTAGGGTCATTGTCTTGTTGGAAGGTAAACCTTTGGCCCAGTCTGAGGTCCTGAGCACTCTGGAGAAGGTTTTCATCCAGGATATCTCTGTACTTGGCTGCATTCATCTTTCCCCCGATTGCAACCAGTCATCCTGTCCCTGCAGCTGAAAAACACCCCCACAGCATGATGCTGCCACCATCATGCTTCACTGTTGGGACTGTATTAGACAGGTGATGAGCAGTGCCTGGTTTTCTCCACACATACCACTTAGAATTAAGGCCAAAAAGTTCTATCTTGGTCTCATCAGACCAAAGAATCTTATTTCTCACCATCTTGGAGTCCTTCAGGTGTTTTTTTAGCAACCTCCATGCAGGCTTTCATGTGTCTTGCACTGAGGAGAGGCTTCCGCCGGGCCACTATACCATAAAGCCCTGACTGGTGGAGGGCTGCAGTGATGGTTGACTTTCTACAACTTTCTCCCATCTCCCGACTGCATCTCTGGAGCTCAGCCACCGTGATCTTTAGGTTCTTCTCTACCTCTCTCACCAAGGCTCTTCTCCCCCGATAGCTCAGTTTGGTCAGACGGCCAGCTCTAGGAAGGGTTCTGGTCGACCCAAATGTCTTCCATTTAAGGATTATGGAGGCCACTGTGCTCTTAGGAACCTTAAGTGCAGCAGAAATGTTTTTGTAACCTTGACCAGATCTGTGCCTTGCCACAATTCTGTCTCTGAGCTCTTCAGGCAATTCCTTTTGACCTCATGATTCTCATTTGCTCTGACATGCACTGTGGGCTGTAAGGTCTTATATAGACAGGTGTGTGGCTTTCCTAATCAAGTCCAATCAGTATAATCAAACACAGCTGGACTCAAATGAAGGTGTAGAATCATCTCAAGGATGATCAGAAGAAATGGAGAGCACCTGAGTTAAATATATGAGTGTCACAGCAAAGGGTCTGAATACTTAGGACCATGTGATATTTCAGTTTTTCTTTTTTAATAAATCTGCAAAAATGTCAACAATTCTGTGTTTTTCTGTCAATATGGGGTGCTGTGTGTACATTAATGAGGAAAAAATTGAACTTAAATGATTTGAAGTTTGACAAAACTGGTGATATATTTACAATGGCATGCATTCTTTGCCTTTCTAAAACTGCTACCAATAGTCTTTGCTTCAGCTGACTAACAATGACTCAGTCATTGGAAATGACAGTCACATGGCCATAATCCTTGTTTTAGGCAGATGTAGAAGGCACAAATGAATGTCGCTCTGTAATAGTGATAACAATAAATTTAAATGTATTTTTTAATTGCAAACAGTGTAAGTACCTAAATTTGACCTGCTATCAGAATCCATGTACCCTCAGCTATGTATTGCAATGTATGTTGTACAGACCATTACACTGGTAGCACGGTGCATCACAGCTGCTATGTGCTTTGGGCTCCAGAGGGGTGACCAGTTAGTTTACCTCTTCATTTTTTGTGAAAGGTCAACTTATCCTTTAAGTACATGGTTCTGCAGACACAAGATAACAGTGTTCAACTGCAGGCTGAAGGCTTTCATTTTGATCAGCGGAGCCCCTTTAACCTACATGTAATCACTATGTCAAAGCTCACAGAGCTAGGATAAGGGGTTTGAAACCACTGCAAATGACCCAGAACTAGTATGTAATTTAGGAGTTGTATTGTATCCTCTACTAATTGAAAACACTGACCTTGCAAAAAACTTAGCATTCCTGCCTTCTCTTTCTGGAAATGTTAGTTACCTGGCTTCCCATTGCTTTAAGACTATAAGTAAGTGACCTGGAACAAGTATGGCCATAAGGATCCTGACTTTTACCTCAACCTTCCTGGTCGGCATACTTTTTCTAGGTCAGTGACTCTCATAAGAGATTGCAATTATAATCTGCACTCCTCTACTGCACTTACTTCCCACTCTTGTACCCCCCTTAAACAACTCCCCTGCATATAATGCCAATAATAATATCCAAAACAACCCTCTCCTGCATATACTGTATGGCCTGCCTTTATACTCTCCCCTTCTTAATATCCTCCACACTTCTCAGACACATTGAGGAAAAAAGTATTTGATCCCCTGCTGATTTTGTACGTTTGCCCACTGACAAATTTAGAAAGAAAGAAATTATCAGTTTATAACTTTAATGGTAGGTTTATTTTAACAGTGAGAGAATGACAACAAAAAAAATCCAGAAAAACGCATTTAAAAAAAGTTACATTGATTTGCATTTTAGTGAGTGAAATAAGTATTTGATCCGATTGCAAAACATGACTTAGTACTTGGTGGCAAAACCCTTGTTGGCAATCACAGAGGTCAGACGTTTCTTGTGGACTCTTCAAGTCATTAAGAAAAGAAGGTGTGCCTGTTCAACTATATCATGGTTGTTGCCAACATCCCAAAAGTCAGACTATATAAGAAAATTACCCCCGAGAGGTTTATAGGGACTTTAACGGCAACTTATTTAAAATTTTTTAAAATTTTTTATTTTATTGAACTGAAAAAATATATATATGTATCACAAAAAAGAGACATATCACAAAGAAAACAAAAACAATATCATACAGTCTGTAAAGAACTATACAATGGTATACTGTAGATGCAAGGTTTGAAAGACTATATTCAATGGTCTTGCCACGAAATCTTACGCGTTTCGGGACTTAAATGTAATGTCCCTTCATCAGAGACGAAATGTGGATCATAGACCCATGCATGACAGTAACGGAGCATCCACGCCAAAATCGCTGCGGTGACGGTGTCAAAAAAACCCCCAGGTCTAGCGGGTGAAACAAAGACCCGGGAGGGTCGGCTGGCCCAAATCTATCCACACTGATCCGACCCACAACTCTAAGGGGGCATCCCACAATTCCGCCAATATAAACTGCAACCAAATCGCAGGTACTAAAACATATCGTGTCACCAAGGGTTTCTGGATCAGGCCGTAACAGTCTGCAACACCAAGGGAGAAAAGGGAGTATGCTGCCGAGTATGTGCAGGCACAGATCGCACCAGGGCGTTATCCCATATACAAGCTAGATAGCAAAGTGTAGTTTGGAATCTTGGTAAGGCGAGGATTGATTGCTGAGGCATCCGGGCCGGTCACCGCCATTACCGCATTTGGCGGTGACCGGCCCGGATGCCTCAGCAATCAATCCTCGCCTTACCAAGATTCCAAACTACACTTTGCTATCTAGCTTGTATATGGGATAACGCCCTGGTGCGATCTGTGCCTGCACATACTCGGCAGCATACTCCCTTTTCTCCCTTGGTGTTGCAGACTGTTACGGCCTGATCCAGAAACCCTTGGTGACACGATATGTTTTAGTACCTGCGATTTGGTTGCAGTTTATATTGGCGGAATTGTGGGATGCCCCCTTAGAGTTGTGGGTCGGATCAGTGTGGATAGATTTGGGCCAGCCGACCCTCCCGGGTCTTTGTTTCACCCGCTAGACCTGGGGGTTTTTTTGACACCGTCACCGCAGCGATTTTGGCGTGGATGCTCCGTTACTGTCATGCATGGGTCTATGATCCACATTTCGTCTCTGATGAAGGGACATTACATTTAAGTCCCGAAACGCGTAAGATTTCGTGGCAAGACCATTGAATATAGTCTTTCAAACCTTGCATCTACAGTATACCATTGTATAGTTCTTTACAGACTGTATGATATTGTTTTTGTTTTCTTTGTGATATGTCTCTTTTTTGTGATACATATATATATTTTTTCAGTTCAATAAAATAAAAAATTTTAAAAAGTCTTCAAGTCATTAAGGTTTTAAGGCTGACAGCTCCCTCTACATGTTTTCTATGGGATTAAGGTCTGGAGACTGGCTTGGCCACTCCAGCACCTTAATGTACTTCTTCTTGAGCCACTCCTTTGTTGGCTTTGCCGTGTGTTTTGGGTCATTGTCATGCTGGAATACCCATCCACAACCTATTTCCAATGCCCTGGCTGAGGGAAGGAGGTTCTCACCCAAGATTTGGTGGTACCCCTTTTCTTGGGGTTAAGTTGTCCTATCCACTTAGCACCCCAAAGCATAATGTTTCCACCTCCATGTTTGACGGTGGGGATAGTGTTCTTGAGGTCATAAGCAGCATTCCTCCTCCTCTAGACACGGCGAGTTGAGTTGATGCCAAAGAGCTTGATTTTGGTCTCATCTGACCACAACATTTTCACCCAGTTCTTCTCCGAATCATTCAGCTGTTCATTAGCAAACTTCAGACGGGCCTGTATGTGTGCTTTCTTGAGCAGCGGGACCTTCCGGGCGCTGCAGGATTTTAGTCCTTGACAGCGTAGTGCAGGGATATGCAATTAGCGGACCTCCAGCTGTTGCAGAACTACAATTCCCATGAGGCATAGCAAGACTCCGACAGCCACAAGCATGACACCCAGAGGCAGAGGCATGATGGAACTTGTAGTTTTGCAACAGCTGGAGGTCTGCTAATTGCATATCCCTGGCGTAGTGTGTTAACAATTGTTTTCTTGGTGACTATGGTCCCAGCTGCCTTGAAGTCATTGACAAGATTCTCCCGTGTAGTTCTGGGCTGATTCCTTCGCCGTTTTCATGATCATTGAACCTCCACGAGGTGAGATCTTGCATGGAGCCCCAGACCAAGGGAGATTGACAGTTATTTTGTGTTTCTTCCATCTGCGAATAATTGCACCAACTGTTGTCACTCTTTCACCAAGCTGTTTGGCCATGGTCTTGTAGCCCATTCCAGCCCTGTGTAGGTCAAAAATCTTGTCCCTGACATCCTTGGACAGCTCTTTGGTCTTGGCCATGGTGGAGAGATTGGAATTTGATTGATTGATTCTGTGGACAGGTGTCTTTTATAAAGCTAAAAGCTGAGATTAGGAGCACTTCCTTTGAGAGAGTGCTCCTAATCTTAGCTCATTAACTTTATAGAAGACATCTGGGAGCCAGAAATCTTGCTGATTGATAGACAATCAAATACTTATTTCACTGATTAAAATGCAAATCAATGTATAACTTTTTTGAAATGTGTTTTCCTGAATATTTTTGTTGTTCTGTCTGTCACTGTTAAAATAAACCTACCATTAAAATTATAGACTGATCATTTCTTTGTCAGTGAGCAAACGTACGAAATTAGCAGGGCATCAAAAACTTTTTTCGCTCGCTGTACTAGGGTTAATTTACTAAAGACAAATAGACTGTGCACTTTGCAAGTGCAGTGTCAGGGCTGGGCTCAGCCCTTCCTTCTCGGAGCTGGCCGCTCAGCTGTCGGCTAATTGCCAGCTCCTATCTCTCCACAGTGACTCACCTGTTGACGATATCCTGCTCGTCAGTCCTGCCTACTTAAGCCGTCCAGCCCAGATGATCTCTGCCTTCACCTTGGTCAACATCACAGAGACTTTCTCCTGCGTTCCTGTTAAAGGCTTGCTTGGCTGACATTCCTTCTGGCTACAGATCCTGCTTACTGTTCCACTATGCTGTTCCCTGGCTTCCTAACTTTCTGTCTTGTCTGTCTATCTGTTCCGATAACTGCACTTTGGCTATGTTTTGACTAATTTTGTTCTATTTACTTTTATTATTAAACAAGTGTGATTTAGCTGTACTTCTGTCTCGGTCGGATTCATGGTTTTTGACAGTAGACAAAGGCCATGAATTCAGAAGATGCAGTCAATCCACATGTTGGTAATATTTTTTCCAGGTTGGATGAGCAGGATAACCGCATGGATCAGTTTACCATAACGTTACAAATGCTCCTGAGTCGCACGGCTCACCTGGAATCTCCCAGTGTGGCTGCTCTGGTTCAACCTGTGTTGCAGGTTGTCCCTGCTGCTGCTCCAGTCTCTGTGCAGGCACCCGCCTCGAGTATTACCTCTATAAGAGGTATGTCTGGTTCTGCTCCACTTCCCCAGCGATTTGGGGGTGATCCAGTCCAATGCAGAGGGTTTCTCAACCAGGTTGAGATATACTTTGACATGCTGCCCCAGGCATTTCCCACGAACAGAAGCAAAGTGAGTTTCGTGATATCTTTGCTTTCTGAGAGAGCCTTGGCCTGGGCAAACCCTTTAAGGGAGACGCAAAAACCTGTTGTCTTTAGTTACCCTGAGTTTGTGGCTTCTTTTAAAAGGGTATTTGATATTTGACGTTCCCGCATGCTCCGCTTCTGCTGCCAAGTGCCTCAAGTCCATTAAACAGAGTACGAGAACTGTTGCGGATTACGCCATTGAATTCCATACTCTGTCAGCAGAGGTTGCTTGGAACAATGAGGCCCTCATGGCTGCTTTTTCTCATGGTCTCTCGGATACCATCAAGGATGAGATGGTAGCCCGAGATATACCCACTGAGCTGGAGAAGTTGATCACGTTTGCCATCCTCTTTGACTCCAGACTCAGAGACTCTCTTTTAAGGAGTACTTGCAGAAGCCTCCTGTACATTTGTCTCTGAGCTTTGCAGTCCCACCCTTGTCACCCATGCCTCCTGGTACAAAGTCGGTCAGTGAAGGTGAACCCATGCACTTGGGCTTCACGCGTTTTTCTGCAGATGAGAGAACCCTTAAGAGGAGGGAGAGATTGTTCCTTTATTGTGGCCAGGCATGTCAATTTTGAAGTCTTGTCCTACCCATCCATGGAATGCCCGAACCTTGAGGTCCTGTCACGGACAGACATTAGGTGGCGATGTTTCGTCCTCAGTTATCCAGAAGGATAAGCCCCTGGTTTTGGTTACCCTTTCTTGGGCTGAGTCATCCGTCGAGATACAGGCTCTAATCGACTCTGGGGCTGCATGCCTGTTCATTGATGCTGCCTTTGTATCGAAGCACTCGATTCCGTTGCAGCTGCTTGACACTCCACTTGCCATTTGAGGTTCTTGACGGGAGACCTCTACAGCCTACCCATGTTACTCATGAGACTGTTCCGTTGTCCATGGCCGTAGGGGCTCTTTACCATGAGATAATCCAATTCCAAGTTATTTCCTCACCTAAGCTTCCGCTGGTTATTGGTTATCTTTGGTTACAGAGGCACAACCCCTCTTTTGATTTACTCCGTGCTGAGGTTCTCTCCTGGTCGCCACAATGCAGTAAGACATGCTTCCAGAAGGTAGCCAAGGTCCTGTGCACCTGTTCACTCTCATCCCTGCTGGATGAGTACCTCAATTTTAGCGATGTCTTTGACAAAGTTCAAGCCGGTAGTTTGCCTCCACAACGGTCGTATGATTGCGCAATTGACCTTCAACCTGGTGTCATTCCCCCCCGTGGCTGGGTTTACCCTTTGTCGGTCTTGGAGGATAAGGCCATGGAGGAGTATGTTGCAGACGCACTTTCTCGAGGTTTCATTCAAAACTTGCTGCTGGTGCTGGTTTCTTCTGTGAAGAAGAGTGGTGAACTGAGACCTTGTATTGATTATAGGGGTCTCAATCATTTTACGATTAAGAATGCCTATCCGATTCCGTTGATTACAGAGTTATTTGACTGCCTCAAGGGAGCAACGGTTTTCACAAAGCTTGATTTGAGAGGGGCATACAATCTTGTGAGGGTTAAGGAGGGCGACAAATGGAAAACTGCGTTTAATACCAGAACAAGCCATTTATGAGTACCTCGTAATGCCTTTTGGCCTTTGTAACACCCCAGCAGTTTTCCAGAAATGTATTAACTATGTCCTCTGAGATTTGTTGAAGTTATGTGTGGTGGTTTATCTCAACAATATCCTCATATTTTCCAAGTCCCTGGAGAGCCACCACACAGATGTCTGTTGTGTGCTTCAGAAAGTAAGAGAGAACAATCTCTATTGTAAATTGTAGAAATGCGAATTCCATAGTGAACATGTTAAATTCCTGGGTTATGTCATTTCCACTGCTGGTTTTTCGATAGACCCAGAGAAACTTTCGGCAGTCCTACAGTGGCGCCGACCCGTGGGTTTACATCCTCTGCAGAGTTTTCTTGGCTTTGCCAACTTTTATTTGAAGTTTATTTGTAACTTCTCGTCTCTGGTCAATTCCCTGACTGATGTGACCAGAAAGGACGGCTACGGAGTCCATTAAGGCCTTTGAGAGTCTCAAGGCTGCCTTTGTTTCTGCTCCTGTGTTGGCACATGCTGATCCTACGTTACCTTTTATCCTTCAGGTTGATGCTTCTGAGACTGGAGTTGGCGCTCTTCTGTCTCAACGTCCTACCTCTGAGAGCGCTATGCAACCTTGTGGCTACTTTTCCAAGAAATTGTCACCTGCGGAGTGCAATTAGGAGATTGTTGACAGAGAGCTGTTAGCGATCATTTTAGCCCCGAAAGAATGGAGACATCTCCTCGAAGGTACCACTGTGCCGGTTCTCATTGTAACTGACCATAAGAATCTCACATTCTTGTCTGAGGCTAAACGCCTCTCTCCCAGAAGGGCGCAATGGGCTCTTTTCTTGTCAAGTTTCGATTACATTGTCTCATTCTTACCCGGTACTAAGAATGTAAGGGCTGACGCTTTGTCACAACAATTTTCCTCCACTTCCAAGATGAAGTCGGTTCCGGTTCCTGTGATTTCTTCTGATCGTATTCTGGCTACGGTTCGCACCAGTCCCACTTCTCCTCTGGGTGACAAAATTCTTGCTGCTCAGGTCCATGCTCCTCCTGAGAAACCTTGTGACCGCTTTGTCCCAGAGGGTCTCCGTACTGCCGTGCTCCAGACTTACCATTCTCCCAAGGCTGCTGGCCACCCTGGGAAAAATAAACTCTTTTGGGCCATTTTCTAACAATTCTGGTGGCCAAGTCTACCTGCTGATGTAACCGCCTTCGCAGCTGCCTGTTCCATGTGTGCTCAGAGTAAGACTCCACGACACCTTCCAGTGGGCCTCCTACAACCCATACCCAATGGAGAGAGGCCCTGGACCCCCCTGTCTATGGATTTCATTGTGGAGTTACCTAACTCCCAGGGCAACACAGTTATCCTTATGGTGGTTGACTGGTTCTCGAAAATGTCTCATTGTATTCCACTTAAGAAGTTGCACACTTCTAAGAAACTGGCTTCCATTTTTGCTCGGGAGATCTTTCACTTACATGGGCTACCCAAGGTGATTGTCTCTGACAGGGGTAGTCGGTTTGTGTCCGGGCCTTTTGTGCACTGCGAGCCTTTTCTCCACTGCGTATCACCCACAGTCTAATGCGGCCGCAGAATGAGCCAATCGGTCCTTGGAGCAATTCCTACGTTGCTATATTTCTGACCATCATAACAACTGGTCAGACCTCTTACCTTGGGCGGAGTTTGCTCACAATAGTACCTTGAATTCTGCTTCCCGATTGTCCCCGTTTATGGTGAATTATGGTTTCCAGCCTTCCATGTTGCCTGACTCATTTGTTTCTGCAGAGTATTCCTGCGTTAGAGGAGCATCTCCGTGGTCTTCGTTCTACTTGGGCACAAGTCCAGGAGGCTTTGCGACATGCTAATGATAGGTACAGACTCTATGCTGACCGCAGACGCCTGCCTGCCCCTTCCTACCAGGTTGGGGACAGGGTCTGCCTGTTATCTCGCAACCTCCGACTTTGTGTTCCCTCTTTGAAGTTCGCACCTTGGTTTATTGGGCCTTTTCGTATTATTCGCAGGAATAACCCAGTGGCTTACGCATTAGACCTTCCTTCTAATTTGCGTCTCTCAAGTCTCCTTATTAAAACCTTTGGTCTGCAACCGCTTTACCACCTTGGTGCCATGTCCTTACCCTGTACAGGTTGAAAACCATTAGGAGTATGAAGTACAGCCCATTGTTGACTCCCGTTGATTCCGTGGGCGCATACAGTACCTGGTGCATTGGAAAGGGTATGGTCCAGAGGAACTCTCTTGGGTCTCGTCCTCGGATGTACATGCCCTTGTCCTCCGGGATTTCCATAGACGCTTTCCTCTCAAGCCTGGTGGTCCTCCGAGGGGGGGGTCGTTGAGGAGGGGGTGCTGTCAGGGCTGGGCTCAGCCCTTCCTTCTCTGAGCTGGCTGCTCAGCTGTCGGCTAAGTGCCAGCTCCTATCTCTCCACAGTGACTCACCTGTTGATGATATCCTGCTCATCAGTCCTGCCTACTTAAGCCGTCCAGTCCAGATGATCTCTGCCTTCGCCTCGGTCAACATCACAGAGACTCCTGCGTTCCTATTAAAGACTTGCTTGGCTGACATTCCTTCTGGCTCCAGATCCTGCTTGCTGTTCCACTATGCTGTCCCCTGGCTTCCTGACTTTCTGTCTTGTCTGACTATCCATTCTAGTTACCGAACTTTGGCTATGTTTTGACTAAGTTTGTTCTATTTACTTTTATTATTAAACAAGTGTGATTTAACTGTGTTTTTGTCTCGGTCTAATTCCTGATTTCTGTCATGCAGTTGCATTCATTTTCCCCTAGTAAATCAACCCCACTGCCTGCTGTAATACCCTCTGCACTCCTCTCCTGTACATATTGCTCACTGTTATACCTCCCACACTCCATTCCTGATCACATCTTCCACTCTCCTTGCCTTCATATTTCAATTGGTCTCTGATGTTTCTTTCCTGCATATTCTACCCGCTGTCATACCCTTCGCTCTCCTTCGCTCTCCTCTCCTGCAGAAAATGCCTGCTGTCATACCCAATGCCCTCCTCCCATGCACACACTGCCTGCTGTCATACCCTCTGCACTCCTCTCCGGTACATATTGCATACCTCCCAATCATCCTGGATTCGCTGGGACTATCCCGAGATTTGATTTAAAGTGGGTGTAAACCTGATTCATGAAATTTGAGGTGAGCACATATATTTGCAGTGTTTTCTTGTCTTTCTTCAAAGCACTAACTCTCGTGGCTTTCTCCTGCTCCGTTCTTCTGTTATCAGCCTGATAACTTCTGACAATTTCTCTGTCAACTGAGATAAAACCAGGCTAAATATTGTGTCATGGGAGGCTGCTATAAATTAGCACGGAGCTGAACTATTCACAAAACAGCTGGAGAAGGGGGGTGTGCCTTTCCTCCAATCAGCTGTCTTGGTTGTATGCCCAGACTTTACTGCAGTGCTGAACAGGAAGAGAAAATCTGTAACACAGTTCCAACAATCAGCTTCACTATCCCTTCTAACATTGGCACGCTAGCGTGCGCACCTGGCATGACTACCCTGTGTCTCTAGGTCCACCTCTCCCTGCTGGCTGCCTGTATAATCACTCGCTGCAGAACTGACTGAAGCCACCTCCTCCCCGACTCAGGTCAGAAAGAGGAGCCAAAGAGGAGGGGATACCACTGTTCATGAACCCATGCTGATCTGAGGTTTGTGCAAGAGGGGAGAAGAGAGTGACGGGGAAGGGGAAGTAAATAGGAAACAGGAACCGGGAAGAGGAGAAAACAGTAACAGGGAAGGAAGAGAAGACAGTGCCTGGGAAGGGGAGGACACAGTAGCTGACAAAGGGAGGTATGTCGCAGATAACAAAGTTTTCAGGAGTGATTTGAGGGGAGAATATGTGCTGGGGGGGGCTTTGGGAGCAGAGAGGACTTGTGCTAGAAGGGAGGGGTCGGATTTAATGTCTCACCTTCCCCAACCAATCCCCCCCTTCTAGCACAAGTCGTCTCCGCTCCCAAAGCTCCTCGCCAGCACATATCCTGCTACCCCTCCTAAGAGTTGCCAGCTGCCATAGAGGGGGTCGTTATGGCACCTGGGACCCCAGCACTCCACAAGAGATGCTGGCCATGTGCTTTAGGTGCCCGCATTAGCACACCCCTGGTGCCACCAAATCAAGGATAGTTGGGGGGGTTATGCTAGAGGTGCTGAGAGGATTTGTGCTGGGGAATTTGAAGGGAGGGAAGAAAGGTTTGTACTGGGATAAGAGGGGGTAAGATTTGTGCTGGAAGTGGAGGTGGGATTTGGGGGAAGGAGGATTTGTGCCGGGGAAATTGGTTCTGGAAGGTGGAGTTGTGCTGGGAGGGGTAATTTGGGAGAGGGGAATCGAAGAAGATTTGTGCTGAGAGTGGGGATTTGGGGGAGAGGATTTGTTCTGGAAGTGGGGAAAGGATTTATGCTGGGAGGGTGGAGGATTTGTGGTAGAAGGGGGGTTGGGGGGGTAAGGAGGATTTGTGCTGGGGGAATTTGAAGAGGGGAATTGGGTGGGGGAGGATTTGTACTGGAATAGGGGGTTGTGCTGGGAGGGAGGATTTAGGGGTGGAAGAGGATTTATTTTGGGAAGGGCGATTGGGTGGATGAGTATTTATGTTGAGAGGGGGAATTGAGGGGGTTGGGGATCAGCTTCACTATGCCTTCTAACATGGGCACCTGGCGTGGCTACCCTGTGTCTCTAGGTCCACCCCCTCACCACCTCTCCCTGCTGGCTGCCTGTATAATCACTCGCTTCAGAACTGACTGAAGCCACCTCCTCCCCGGCTCTGACAATTTCATGTACACAGGTTAGAAAGAGGAGCCAAAGAGGAGGGACACCACTGTTCATGAACCCATGCTGATCTGAGGTTTGTGCAAGAGGAGAGAAGAGAGTGACCGGGAAGGAGAAGTAAATAGGAAACAGGGACCGGGCAGAGGAGAAAACAGGGAAGGAGGAGAAGACAGTGCCTGGGAAGGGGGAGGACACAGTGGCTGGGAAAGGGAGCTAGGTCTCAGGTAACAAAGTTTCATGCCAGTAATGATTTGAGGGGTGAAGGGGGGAAGATTTGTGGTAGAAGGGTGGTTGGGGGATTAGTGTTTGAAGAGACTTTTTGCTTGAAGGTGGAATTGGGAGGGGGGGGGGGGTTGTTGGTGTTCCAGGATAGGGTATTATGGGGGTAAGGAGGATTTGTGCTGGGTGCATTTGAAGAGGGGAATTGGGTGGGGGAGGATTTGTACTGGAATAGGGGGTTGTGTGCTGGGGGGGAGGATTTGGGGGTGGAAGAGGATTTATTTTGGGTGGGGCGATTGGGTGGATGAGTATTTATGTTGGGAGGGGGAATTGAGGGGGTTGGGGATTTGTGCTGGGATGGGGAAGAAGGGGAATTGTGCTGGGAGGGGAGATTTCGGGGGTGGAGTAGGATTTGTGCTGAAGAAGCAGGAAGAAGATTTGTGCTGAGAGATTGGGGGGGGGGGTGATTTGTTCTGGGAGAGGGAGAGAGGATTTGTGCTGAGGGGGGCAAAGATTTGCTCTGGGAGGGGTGGGAACTTTGGTGGGAGGGAGTGGGAACTTTTGCTGAAAGGGTAAAATGAGGGATACACTGTATTTTAGATTACATACTTCTCACCAAACTGTTCATTGTCTCAACAGTTATGCCGCGTACACACGCTCGTACATTCCGACAACAAAACCGTGGATTTTTTCCCGACGGATGTTGGCTCAAACTTGTCTTGCATACACACGGTCGCACAAATGTTGTTGGAAATTCCGAACATCAAGAACGCGGTGACGTACAAGACATACAACGAGCCGAGAAAAATAAAGTTCAATAGCCAGTGCGGCTCTTCTGCTTGTTTCTGAGCATGCGTGGAATTTTGTGCATCGGAATTGTCTACACACGCTCGGTAATTCCGACAACGGATTTTGTTGTCGGAAAATTTGAGATCCAGCTCTCAATTTTTTGTTGTCGGAAATTCCGACAACAAATGTTCGATGGAGCCTACACACGGTCTGAATTTCCGACAACAAGCTCCCATCAAACATTTGTTGTCAGAAATTCTGAGCGTGTGTACGCGGCATTGCTTGTTTCTAAGCAGTCCCTGACAATTTTAATGAAGTTCTTCTGTAAGGTAGGCTCAGACAAAGTGATAGCTCTTTGTCTATTTTCAGTATTTTCAGTGTGTGCAAAACCATATATAATGGATGTTTGTTTTTTTTAACAATGCCCCTTAAGCCCCTCACACTGTTACCAGTTTGGCCACATCCACTTTTTACATAGCGTGCCGCAGGTCACTGCCTCCCTCAAGTGTCCCTCATTCTCTAGTTCGAAAGTTGGGAGGTATGCGTATCGCTCGCTGTTTTATCTCCCACACTCAATTCCTGATCACGTCTTCCTTCTCCCGCACATATTCCCCTTCGTCATACTCTGACGTTTTTTTCCTGCATATTCTACCCGCTGTCATTCCCTTTGCACTCCTCCCTGCACACATGGCCTGCTTTCAAACCCTTTGCACTCCTCTCCTGCACATACTGCCTTCAGTTATATGCCCCGTACACACGGTCGGACTTTGTTCGGACATTCCGACAACAAAATCCTAGGTTTTTTTCTGACGGATGTTGACTCAAACTTGTCTTGCATACACACGGTCACACAAAGTTGTCGGAAAATCTGATCGTTCTGAGCGCGGTGACGTAAAACACGTACGTCGGGACTATAAACGGGGCAGTGGCCAATAGCTTTCATCTCTTTATTTATTCTGAGCATGCATGGCACTTTGTCCGTCGGATTTGTGTACACACGATCGGAAATTCTGACAACAGATTTTGTTGTCGGAAAATTTTATTTCCTGCTCTCAAACTTTGTGTGTCGGAAAATCCGATAAAAAATGTGTGATGGAGCCCACACACGGTCGGAATTTCCGACAACAAGGTCCTATCACACATTTTCCGTCGGAAAATCCGATCATGTGTACGGGGCAATACTCTTCAAACTCCTCTCCTGGAAATACTGCCTCCTAGCATAACCTCACTCCTCTCCTGCATACACTGCCTGCTGTCATACCCACTCTTCTGCACTTGCTGCCTGCTATCATATCCAATGCACTCTTCTCTTGCTCACTGCTATACCCTTTGCACTCCTCTCCTGCACATAGTGCCTTCAGTCATACTTTCCGCACTCTATTCCTACACATACTACCTGCTTTTATATGCTGTGCACTCCTCTCCTGTGCATCCTACGCACGAAAACACGCCTTTAACGTTGATAGTATTATTTCCAGCTTTGATTGTTCTGGAACAGAACCGATTTTGCTAGTTAAGCATTAAAATTGTTTTTTTTATATCTTTTGATTAGTGTAAAAGACCTGTTAATCCTGTCAGAAATCTAGTGCTGCCCTGTGCTATCTTAAATGATATTACCAACTCTGTCCACCTGAATTCTGTCATACCTCTCAACTTTTTGAGAAGGGAATGAGGGACCCCTATTAGCAAAAGCATGTAGGCATAGGACACCCCCTTACCACACCCCCTTAAAGGATAATTATACAAAAAAAATGTTATACCCACAAGTATTTTTTTTACCACTACTTTTCTTTTATACTGGCTTTTGAAATTTACAAATGCAGCAATTTAGAAATTGGATGAAAGGTTTAGCTCTGGGAAACACTATTTAAAAAGACAAACAGTGCATTTTATATACAACTGTATAGGTCAGATCAAAATGAGGGACAGATGAACAGGACAGAGGGACTTTATTCCAAATTAGGGACATTCTCTCAAAATCAGAGACAGTTGGGGGTTATGCTTCTGTGAAATATAGAACTAACTCATTTATATTGTGGAGAATAACTTGGGCGCACAACACCATGATTTGACTTTGTAATGCCCACATCAGTTAGGCAGACTTTGGAGCACTGGTGAAGAAATGTCACAACTGAAAATTCTGAGAATTGTAAGTAGCATTGGATCTGCTTTGAAAGGCATAACGCCATCATTTGTTGGCACAATCTCTTTCATATGTACAATGGATATAAAAAGTCTACACATCCCTGTTAAAATGTCTGTGATGTAAAAAAAAAATGAGACAAGGATAAATCATTTCAGAACTTTTTCCACCTTTAATGTGACCTATAAACTGTACAACTCAATTGAAAATCAAACTGAAATCTTTTAGGGGGGGGGGGGGGGAGTAAAAAAAATAAATAAATTTGGTTGCATAAATGTGCACACCCTCTTATAACTGGGGATGTAGCTGTGTTTACAATTAAGCAATCACATTCAAACTCATGTTAATAAATAGGAGTCAGTACATACCTGCCATCATTTAAAGTGCCTCTGATTAACCCCAAATGAAGTTAAGCTGTTCTAGTAGGTCTTTCCTGACATGGCAAAAGCCATGGTCCGCAGATAGCTTCCAAAGCATCAGAGGGATCTCATTGTTCAAAAGGTATCAGTCAGGAGAAGGGTACAAATGAATTTCCAAGCCATTAGATAAAACCATGGAACACAGTGAAGGCGGTCATCATCAAGTGGAGAAAATATGGCACAACGGTGACATTACCAAGAACTGGACGTCCCTCCAAAATTGATGAAAAGTCGAGAAGAAAACTGGTCAGAGAGGCTACCAAGAGGCATACAGCAACATTAAAGGAGCTGCAGGAATATCTGGCAAGTATTGACTGTGTGGTACATGTGACAACAATCTCCCGTATTCTTCATATGTCTGGGCTATGGGGTAGAGTGGCAAGATGGAAGACTTTTCTTACGAAGAAAAACATCCAAGCCCGGCTAAATTTTGCAAAAACACATCTGAAGTCTCCCAAAAGCATGTGAGAAAATGTGTTATGGTCTGATGAAACCAAGCTTCAACTTTTTGGCCATAATTCCAAAAGATATGTTTGACGCAAAAACAACACTGCACATTACCAAAAGAACACCATACCCACCGTGAAGCATGGTGGTGGCAGCATCATGCTTTGGATCTATTTTCTTCAGCTGGAACAGGGGCCTTAGTCAAATCTGTGGGGTGATCTGAAGACGGCTGTGAACAGGAGATGCCCTCGCAATCTGACAGATTTGGAGTGTGTTTGCAAAGAAGAGTGGGCAAATATTGCCAAGTCAAGATGTGCAATGCTGACTCCTACCCAAAAAGACTGAGTCCTGTAATAAAATCAAAAGGTGCTTCAACAAAGTATTAGTTTAAGAGTGTGCACACTTATGCAAACATATTATTTTTTTTTTTTTTTTGGTTTTTACTTCCCTCCACCTAAAAGATTTCAGTTTGTTGTTCAATTGAGTTGTACAGTTTATAGATCACATTAAAGGTGTAAAAATTTCTGAAATGATTTATCTTTGTCTCATTTTTTTAATCACAGAAATCTGACATTTTAACATGGGTGTGTATACTTTTTATATCCACTGTAATTACATCTATAAGATGCATTCTCCATAAAATGTTTTTCAGAGAAAATACAATAATATCATCATTTTTTTAGATGCATACTCCTCTCAAATATCATCTTTCATTAATCATTACCTTTTTTCCTGTAAGAAAATAAGTAACTGCGATGAAGATCATCAGATTTTTATAAGAACCTATGAAAAATGGCTTTTTGACATAGATTTGGTTATTGCACTTTTTTTTTTTCTTGTGTTTACACATCAAACAAGGAAAATAATGTCACACACATGTAATAAATAAACCGACACTAAGACAGAGTAAGAATATTTTTCTTTAAATCAGTGACATCAGTTTTAAAAGAACCAATAACACCTTAGGCACCACCGAGGGAGGTAAAATGGCCCTCTGTATCCTAAGGTATTAGACCCGCTGTACAGGTAATTGTGAATTTACATTGAATTCTCAAAATATGTACAGAAGGAGAAAAGAGAATAGTAATTATGCCCTCTGCCATACCCCAGAACCTAATAACATTCACATCATGTTGAGGTGGTAGCTTACTAAATACATATCATTTATACCCCTTGAGGTACAAGATTTTTTTTTTTTTTTTTTTACAGTAACAATATTATATTATGCCACTTGCACCCAGTGAACAAGAAAAAATAAAACTATCTTCCAAACATGTTTTAAAAGAAATATAAACATATGCGTGATTTTTAAAAAGTTTGGTAAAAGTACATTTGAACTCTTTAAAAACCTACATGTTGAAGAACATTAACAATCTGATTCAAGCCAAGTTTTCAATTAGTGTTTAACAGTACTGCTAATGCTGGCTGTGGATTTATAAAGGATTGTTAATCATCATTGTATACTGCGTATGCGTTTAGCCCCTTCATCCTCAGAATGTTTTAAAGTAGACCTGTCATGGGAGAAATATGTTGACCTCCTTCTAAAGGTATTAGTTGTCTTGGGTGGTATACTGACTTCGCTTAGCATGACTAAGTGAAGCAATTTGTGAAACGCCTCAACCATTCCATTCTCTGTATGTATCAAGATGTTATTGTGAATATTTTTTTGATATTTGATGGTTTTTATGGAATAAATATTTTCATTCTTTGCATTCTGGAGTGTGGTCACCTTCTCTTTACTTTGGAAAGGTATGGTCTCTACCCTGGAGATTCCAGTCCTTCACCTAATCTATATCAAGGCCTAATAAAAGAGCCAGATTCCATCTGCTGCATTATTTGTAAGGATGAAAATGCCCTCATAATGGTCGCTGATGTTGTCCCTGAAAGGTAAAAGAAGCCTGATAGAATTCACTTAAACCTGGAATAAAGTTTTGGGTGGACTGACTCTATAAAAGCCAGATTGCAAGGTGAATCACGCACTTCCTTGTCTCAGCTCTCAGATATTGCAGTAGTAAAATACCTATACAAAAATAGAAGAAAAAAAAAAGTCCCATTAAAACAAATTTTGGAGATTTAATAAAACTGGTGCACACAGGATCTGGTGCAGCTGTGCATAGTAACCAATTCAGCTTCTAACTTCATCTTGTTCAGTTAAAATGTTACTAAACCCAGGACCCTGCATTCACTATATCTGGATTCCCACAGTACACAGAGCGCGGAAACGCAATATCTTAGTAACTATAAACTGCTAAATACCTTTTTTCATCAGCAGTTAGAGCAGTCTTGTGACTTCTTTTAGTGTCTGGTTAAAGCTTGTAGGTGGAGTTTTCATTCTCTCCTGATTTTTCTATGTGGCTGCAGGACCTCTGACCCTTTTTCTGGACAGTGCTGATTGGCCCTGTGCTGATCACATGTACCCTTTCAAGAAAACAAGAACTCTCAGGCAATACACACCAAACTGTGCAGCTTGTCCCCAAGGCTCAGTTCTATCAGGAGATGGTTTGGGGACTGTGGAAGAAGGAGAGGCTCAGAGAAGACATGATCAAAAAGCCTTTTTACACAATGCTGAGGATTAACCCCTTAGGTTTCACAGTGAATATAACAAGCATGCTTTACTGCATATACAGACTGATTTTACTGTTGTGGGTTTAGTAACAACTTAAACTTTGACAATGAAATCTAGAAGCTGATTGGCTACTATGCACAGCTGCACCAGGTTGTGTGTGCAGCAGTTTTAGTAAATTGTGTCATACTCCCATGATGGATTCTCTAGAATCAAAAAATAAGAGGGGAGTCATGCTGGCAAGAGCAAATGCTCAGTTCTGTCCTTATAGCATGAGTAGGAAGGGAAAATACAATGCAATACACGAATAAAGAAGAAACAGGGGCGATTATATCTGTAAGTGATAAAAAAAAAAATCAGTTTTGTGTTGGTCTTCAGAGGGTTTCACAACTTTCGTCTTTAAGTGAATATGTTTTTGGGGCCCCTCTATGGTGGAAGGAGGAGGAATCTCCACCACTATTCTGATAAGCAACAGAAAAACTCTCATCCCCTTGATGTTTATGTTGTTTTGGTGGCCTACCGTTACTTCACATAGAAGGATTTTTATACAACATGGTTATGTCTGAATGTACAAGCTATGTGTACTGATGCAGTGGTGCTACTGTGGTAACCTCACATTAAAGAAAGTCAAGTGTGATCAAGTGGAAATGTCTCTTTGGGGCAATGTTTAAAACCAGTACATAGTAGAGACATACATTTTGAGGGCTGAACAATTTTTTTTATGTTATTACTAGTAGGAGTTAAACAGCAGCAAAATTGTTTTATTTCAGCTTTTTGTAACAGAATTAATCTTGTGTAAATTCCCTTTGGTTTTCAGATAAATCATAGAAAAGAGCACCATGCTGCTTTTAAGGAAGGAACTTGAGACTTGTGTATCCAAAAAGGATGAAATGCCATTCTTTGTGCATACAGAGCTAAGGCATGATGCATTATGCATTTATGAAGGACTGCCTTTTTAAAACATTATGCATTCATTTCGTATCCTTCATGCTGCCCATTAAAGTATGGGACTTTATTTTCTGTAATATGCAAGGCAGTCCCACTACCCTTCCATGTTGTAGCTATTTATGCATTGTTAGGTGTCATTTACTATTCTAGTGTAAAAATCTCCAAAACGTTCTCGAGCCTTGGGAGCTCCATACAGTCACCAATAGAAGTGAATGGCTGTATGCGGTTGTGGGTTTGCATCTACGCTTACCTCTGTATGAGCGTACAGCGTATTTCCCCAAACGTACCACTTCCACATTTGGGAAATATGCCATATGCACATGTGTGGGTAAACAAGTATGGCTGCGTACAGCTATATGCTTGTATTGGAAGCTTTACGCAGTGCCTACGGCTCCCTGGGCACAGGAAAAGTAATGGGGATTTTAAGCAAAAAGACATGTCCGCTTGTAAAAGTCAATGTCTATTAGGCCTTAGTGGAGTTGTCCTGTGAGCTTACTTTGATTAGTTTTCACTACATTCATTTAACCTTTGGGGTCCTGCATATAAGTCAATTTAGTTTACTACTTAAAGGGGTTGTAAAGTCCGAAGGTTTTTCATCTTAATGCATTCTATGGATTAAGATAAAAAGCCTTCTGTGTGCAGCAGCCCCCCTAATACTTACCGGAGCCCCATCTCTGTCCAGCGATGTTCACTAGTGTCTCGGCCATCCAGGACTCTCCCTCCTGATTGACTGAGACACAGCAGAGGCTCCATTGGCTCCTGCTGCTGTCAATCAAATCAGTCAGGCAATCAGGAGAGATTGGGGGCGGGGCTGAACCGCAGCTCCGTGTCTGAATGGACACACGGAGCTGCAGCTCAGGTTGGGTGCCCCCATAGCAAGCTGCTTGATGTGGGGGCACTCGACAGGAGGGAGGGGCCAGGAGCACAGAAGAGACACCTGAGAAGAGGAGGATCTGGGCTACTCTGTGCAAAACCAACTGCAACAGAGCAGGTAAGTATAACATGTTGTTTTTATTTTTTTTTTAAATTAGACTTTACAATCATGTTAAAGAGGTTGTAAGGCTTCATGTTTTTTCACCTTAATGCATCCTATGCATTAAGGTGAAAAAACACCTTGCACTCTCCGGCCCCCCTGAGCCCCCGTTTTACTTACCTGAGCCCGAATCTCCGTGGGCGCGATCCCACATCGTTCTCTCCATGGCTGATCGGCTCCTCATTGGATAGATTGATAGCAGCGCAGCCATTAGCTCCCACTGCTGTCAATCAAATCTAGTGACGTGGCCGCCGGGGGGCGTGGCTGAGTCATACATTCAGCAGCTATGCACGCCGAGTGTATAACACGGGAGCGCGCCCGCAAGGTAACCCCCTTGGGAGAGCGCTTCCCAGAGGGGGTTAGCTCTTGCGGGGAGGAGCCAAGACAGCCGCCATGGGACCCCAGAAGAAGATGTTCGGGGCCACTCTGTGCAAAACGAACTGCACAGTGGAGGTAAGTATGATATGTTATTTAAAAAAAAATAAAAACTGAACCTTTACTGTCCCTTTGTTAAGACACTGGTTGCCCCCACTCTGTTAATGTGATTGGGATGCTCTAATATGGTCTTCTCAGGCACAGAAATACAGTAAGTTATATTGCATGTCCTTTTCTTCCTACAATGCCAAAAAAGTATAAATGCCACAAGGCCATTTGAGGCTGATTCTAGATAATACAGTATTCTATTTAAGGCAGAGATTGCACCTATAATGTATCGGCCTCAACAAAGTGAACATATGTAAAAAATTAAAAATATATGTAAAAATAATAAAAGATACAATAATAAGTATTATTGCTTAAACAGTTTACAATGCAAAAGAAAATGTGAATGTCACTACTAGGTTTTGTTTTATATTAAAACTATCTTTGGGATGATAGAGATGTTGGCACAACTGGAAATGAGGAGAAATCTCCCTAAAAAGGACACCAACATCAATAAGGACCATTTCTCTTTAACAAAAAAGATTTTTTTTTTAAAGAAATTCCCTCCTCACTTCCTGCCCCAGATATCAGCAACACCTGACAAAGATTTAAACTCTTTATCACTCAATAGAAAAAAAATAGCTTGTGTTGCAGTGTAAGAAGAATGCTGATAGAGGTGAGAGCAGAGTGACAGATGAGCTCATCAGTGTGTTGCTCCTCCTTTCAATGCCCAGTCACAGGGTGGGGAGGGGACCTGTAGGTGATAGTTAAACTGCAGCAGAAAAAAAAAATCAGGTCCCCTCCCATGCCACTCTGCTGCATGGAAATCTGTGTAAATTTCAGGATTGAATGGACAGAAATTCAAATCATTTTGGTAGGTAAAACACTACCATATATGTATTTTATCTGGAGTTAAGCCTTAAATATTTGCCATATTTCCGTTTTTTCCATTTGACTAATTTATAGAGCTTATTTCATTTAGTTTTTCTCGAATTCTGGTTTTCCTTGCTATTCTGTTATGCGATATGAAAAAAATTTAGTTTTTTTTAGAAGGAGAACTGACCTTTAACAAGGGAATTGCCACGCAAAAGAAATGTTCAACTATTTCTAATTTAATTGCAATTTTTTTTTTCTTCAAACATTTTAACTAAAAGGCTAAAATATTTTACAATGTAAAGGGTTTTCTTTATTATCAAATAATAAAAATAATTTAAATTATTGGTAATTATAATGAATTCATGTACTTTTATGTATTAATATTAACCAATGTATTGTTTAATAATGTACATTTATATTCTGCACTCCAATAAATAAACTCTTTGTTACACATTACAAGCTTGTACTTTGTATTATGCATGGAAAAAAACAGTCATTACTTCCTTATTTCCCACATTTTTGACAAAAATATGAGTTTTCAGGTAACTTTTTCATATTCACTGCTCTTTAATTTACAGCCTAATAAAAGAAGAAGAGGAATATTTAGTGAACCCATGTTAATCAAATAGGTTTGGATCTACCTTCTCTTTCTAAATAGGTCACACTGGGGGGGGATTTACTAAAACTGGAGCAATCAGAATCTGGTGCAGCTGTGCACAGTAACCAATCAGCTTCTAGATTTAAGCCCTGGTTCACATTGGTAAAATTTGACATGCGATTTGACATGTCAAATCGCATGTCAAATCGGCGGCAATTGCCGGTAATGGCACTGTCCTAATCGGTGCAACGCTGCATTTGCGGTGCCGCACCGATTTCAAAAAGTAGTTTCTGTACTGCCGCGTACACACGATCGGAAATTCGGCCAGCAAAAGACCGATGAGAGCTTTTGGTCGGAAAATGCGACCCTGTGTATGCTCCATTGGACTTTTGCTGGCCGAATTCCAGCCAGCAAAAGATTGAGAGCATGTCTCAATTTTTCAGTCGGAAACAGTTCCTATGCGAAAATTCGATTGTCTGTATCAATTCCGACGCGCAAAATTCCTACGCATGCTCGGAAACAATTCGACGCATGCTTGGAACCAATGAACTTCATTTTCTTGGCTCGTCGTAGTGTTGTATGTCACCGCGTTCTTGACGGTCGAAAGTTTAGAGAACTTTTGTGTGACCGTGTGTATGCAAGGCAAGCCTGAGTGGAATCCCGTCGGAAAAGCCATCATATCTTTTTCCGACCAAAATCCAGATCGTGTGTACGCGGCATACTACTTTTTGCTATTTCGGGCTGCGATTTACATTGACATCTGATGTCTTTATAATCGTGGCCAAAATCAGGACTGACATGCGAGAGTGAAATCGTGCAAGTTCAGCTGAACTCACACAGCTTCAATCCCGCAGCTCAACAAGCTGAAGTTAGAAGCTGATTGGTTACTATACACAGCTGCACCAGTTTTAGTAAATCTCTCCCAATGTATTTAAGTGCCTCAATGTTAATCTAGTAGCTCACTTGTACGTGATGTTATAAAACAGGGGCTGCTTTATTACCATGAATGGGCTTAGGTTTGGTAACAAAGTTGGAACAAAGACACATCAGAGGACAGGGATGCCTTCTTCATAGTACACTAAATCTTGGAATCAAGTGTCCACTTTCACTAAGGCTGGGTTCACACTATTACGAATTGGATGTGGATTTCTCTGCATCCAATTTGCATAGCAGAAGATTGTGACTGGCTCTCTATGGAGCTGGTTCACATATCTCCGGAGTGAATTGCAGAGGAGTCCTGTGTGTCTTTTGGTCTCGGTTTCGGACTCCTGCTGTAAGCTGATGCATTCTCAAGTGTGAACCCAGCCTTAAATGGAAAATCCCTTCAATTTAAAATGAACCTGACCTTCCCTAAAAAGTTTCTATGGCAGTAACGGGGGCTGACATTCAAGCCCATTGTTGTGCCAGCAACAACCCAGGCTAGTTTTCAAATTGTTCTTTATCATTTTATAGCTTAGTCCTGTGTAATTAAAATATGTGTGTGTCCATACTCTAGCGGGAATATATTTTTCTAAAATATTCAAGAATCAAATGGTCCCTGGGTGTATAGATAAAGAAAAAAGGAATAGAACGGTAATTCTATGCGTTTGTGGTACCACATCCAATATTAAAGTCAAAACGAGAAAGAAAAACCCTAGTGTGGACGTTTTAGGCACACTTAGTTAAAAGTAGAAATATTTTAGAGTAGTTTAGTTTAGTAGAAAATTGTTTTATTAATTATTAAACATATAGGATAAAATACACGTGAAAATAGAATGTGTTGTCAATTCATAACATTATCAGCATATCCTAAAATGACTAAAATGATCCTCTTGCACCCATTTTATCCTATATGTTTAATAATTAATAAAACAATTTTCTACTAAACTAAACCACTCTAAAATATTTCTACTTTTACTGCTTGCCGACCAGCGCACGCCGATGTACATCGGCAGAATGGCGCTGGTAGCAAAAGGGCGTACAGGTATGTCCCCTTTAAGAAGCGTTGTCGTGGCCGGCGGTGCAGGCCTGCTGCGGTCACCGTGACCGCGGGTCCCGCGGACTCGATGTCCGCCGGGTGCCCGCGATCGTGTCATGGAGATGAAGAATGGGGAGATGCTTTTGTAAACAAAGCATTTCCCTGTTTTGCCTAGTGACAGGACAGTGATCACAGCTTTCTCTCATCGGGAGCAGTGATCACTGTCCTGTGTGTTGAAGCCCAGCCCCCTAACAGTTAGAATCACTCCCTAGGACACACTTAACCCCTTCACTGCCCCCTAGTGGTTAACCTGTTCACTGCCAGTTTCATTTACACAGTAATCAATGCATTTTTATAGCATCAATCGCTGTATAAATGACAATGGTCCCAAAATAGTGTCAAAAATGTCCGATGCGTCGTCATAATGTTGCAGTCCTGAAAAAAATCGCAGATCGCTGCCATTACTAATAAAAAAAAATAAAAATAAAAATGCCATAAAACGATCCCCTATTTTGTAGACGCTATAAATTTTGTGCAAACCAATCAATATACGCTTATTGTGATTTTTTTTTTTACCAAAAATATGTAGAAGAATACATATCGGCCTAAACTGAGAAAAAAAATATTTTTGGGGGATATTTATTATAGCAAAAAGTAAAAAATATTGTGTTTTTTTTTCAAAATTGTCGCTCTTTTTTTTGTTTATAGCGCAAAAAATAAAAACCGCAGAGGCGATCAAATACCACCAAAAAAAAGCTCTATTTGTTGGAAAAAAAGGACATCAATTTTTTTGGGTACAACGTTGCACGACCGCGCAATTGTCAGTTAAAGCGACGCAGTGCCGAATCGCGAAAAGTGCTCTGGTCAGGAAGGGGGTAAAATCCTCCGGGGCTGAAGCGGTTATCTAAGTGTGCCTAAAAAGTCCACCTTAGGGGGTTTCTTCCCGTTTTGATTTGGTGTATAGATGTTCCTATCTGAGTAGATATGTTAGCTGTAATTAATGTATCAAAATGTATCAATTTAGTAAACACAGAATTTCAACACTGATTTAAATAAGAAACCCTAAAATATTCAGCCTGTAGAACATGCTAATTTAGATGTGTGTGTGTGTGTGTGTATATATATATGTATATATATATATATATATTTGATATTTTATATAATTTATACTTATAGTAATATGCACTGATGAAATTTTGTATGCCAATACCGCTTGGATATTACAGACAACTGCTTTGCAGTGATTCAATATTGATTTATACAAGTTACTACTGTGTTATAACTGGTTGTACATACTACCAAGGATTCCTTGCAATCAGAACCATTGTGTGGAATACAGCAGACATCTTCCCAGTGTGATGATTTTGTGGACTATTGTTATACAGAACACCTTAGTAAACTTGACTTGCCAGATCAGTGGTGATTTGCAGAGAATTAATAAAAGATACATGAGTCCTATATGCAGATTGACTTTACATTCTGCTCTAACACATACATGAGTTTAGATGTAAATGACTAAACCAGCATGTTCAACAGGCTGAAGTTTTTAAGGTTTTTAGCTGTGTGCTATTTAAACAATCACTGAAATTATTTGTTTAATAAAATGATATCCTTTATTTTATTAATTACATCTAACAAATTTACTCAGACGGAAACAACTCTACCAAGGGACAGTTTGAATATAATTTTAGCCTTTACTTTGATGTTCACTAAAATGTATATTTAAATAAAACCCGTCTAGAGCATTTAATAAGGACAATAAAGATCTTTCTTCATCAATCAAAAACAAAAAGCAAAACATTTAGTACATCCCCAGTCTCCTCTTCCTTTTCCCTGTCTAAACCCGGGTTCACACTATAATGAACACAGACAACACATGTGATTCGCACCCACACTGCTGTGCCGATCACAGGCGATGTCTGTGCAATGTGAGTTCAGCCATACAATTGTATGGCTGAACTCGCATTGGGTTCGCATAAAAAAGGTGCATGGACTTTATTTTTCCCGCACTGGAATCGGATCACATGGGTGTTCACACCCATGCGATCTGATTCCTGTCCGAATCCACAGTTCGCACTGCGATCTGTGAACCGATCTGGGGGTGTCATTAACATTCTATTGACACCCACAGCGGTTCGCAGAGGGCAGTGTGAACTGCCTGCAGGAGAGATGCAATGCAGGAACCGGCACTGGAATGGCGCTGGTTCCCGCATCGCTATAGTGTGAACCCAGGCTTAAAGTGTTACTAAACCCAGGACCCTGCATTCACTATATATGGTCTCCCACAGTACACAGGACATGGAAATGCAATCATTTTAGTAAATAGAAACGGCTAAATACCTTTTCTCATCAGCAGTATATAGCAGTCTTGTGACTCCTATCAGTTTCTGGTTAAAGCTTGTAGGGGGAGTTTTCATACTGCACTAAGCTGTCCTATCAGGATCAAGGACCCCTGACCCTCTGGACACTGCTAATTGGCCCTGTGCTGATCACACGCACTCTCCAAAGAAAAGAAAAAAACTCTCTAGCAATACACACCAAACTGAGCATGTGCAGCCTGACTCCAGTAACTCTGTCTTATCCAGACCTGTTCTGGAGTCAGTGGAAGCAGAGGAGGATCAGAGAAGACAGGATCAAACAGACTTTTTACACAATGCAGAGGATTAACCCATTAGGTTCCACAGTGAGTATAACAAGCATGCCTTACTGCATATACAGACTGATTTTACTGTTGTGGGTTTAGTAACACTTTAAGACACATTCTTACGTCTATAGTCCCAAATGTATGAAATGTGAGCATTGCGTCACAGCGGAGTTCACAAAATAAAGTTATTTTGCGGTCCCAAATTTCCCAGGTCTATAAAGTGTCTTCTAATAAAACTTCTTCTAAAATATATTTCACAAACTCAGTTTTACACATTTCAATGTAAAGCAGGTCTATCCCTGAAAGAAGAGAGCTTAATAAGCAGAGGTTCACTAATTAAATAAAGTAACATGTTTCAATTAAGTCTTGTCAGTGTACAGATGTTCCAATATAAAGCCTACAGCCGTTTTGATTTTTCTGCAGTATGTAGGCACAAAGCAGTGCCAACTCAACTTTCTGCAATATGGTTGGAGCTTTAGATAACATCAACTACTGAATTATTCTCTGCTTTTGCTTGACAATTACAGACTGAATTTAAAAATGAATTGTTTCAATCTGATCTGCACTGTTCAACACTTAGATCTTGGCTCTCATGAGACAAGTTAGCTTTCAGGCTAGTTTCACACCTATGTGTTGCATTAATGCACATTACCATTGAGCCTTTTGCGGTGCAATACCATTCCTTTTAAACTACACCCAAATGCACCTTGCAAACATACCCCAATGCACAGATAGGAGCCACCTGTTTATTGTGGTACAAAGTACATGTCTGGTTTGTCATGTGTTGTTGGCAACCCATTCAAAATGTGACGTGTTGCCTTAACACAACCTGTGTTAACACATGAAATACCACACGTTAACATGTGCATGAAACTGCATTGCACTGCAGAAGTGTGAATGGGGCCCTAATGTTTTAAAGCGGTCATTTTTTTTTCCCACAGAGTAACCAATGCCCCTAACCATAACAAGTCACATCCTGTAATTTACAGTCAATCCTTGAAAAATCATTGTATATATTGTGGATGAAGGGGCTAAACCCTAACTATAACCAACATCCCTAGGGAGGTTCAATAAGCAGTGTTCACAGTTTGACCATTTCAAATGAATAGCTTCCCAACAGCGATATATATATATATATATATATATATATATATATATATATATATATATATATATATATATATCCTTATAATTAGAAACAGACAGGAATCGCTTACTTCATAAAATGAAATGCATGGGATACTCAGAAATGATGGTTTCAAAAAAGACAAAAAATAAATATGTTGCATTCATCTCAAAAACATACTTGTATGCAGTTAAAGTCCATACATTAAACTTTTGATAAATATTCTTCATAACGCTCTTCAAATATATATATTTATATATATATTAATTTAACGACTTTAATCTCCCTAGTGTTCAGCTGCCTCTGGAGTTGGCTTTAGAGTGTATAAGAAAATGAGACCCTTTCGAAAAGAAAATAGTGTCAAAATTGAACTAAAAGGTCAAATTTACACTGGACACAGTAGTAAAGAAAAGAAAGAAAGTGAAAAAAAAAAAAAGAACACGAGAGCAAATTTCAAAAAGAAACAGCTTCCAGTAGAAAAAAGGAAGAGCATTATACAACGGGTAGGATAGAGTGTAAGTATTTTCAGGTAAAGATGTAGTCTGTCTCAATCCTGGTTAGGTAAATTAGTAATGCACTTTTTTCTGAGAGTGCAAAAATATCCTGAGAAAATGTTCAGATTACAACAAAAAATACAAAGGGTGAAACCCCATCACTAAGGTCATTTTTTTGCACAAAACACTGCAGGCAGGTATTTCATAAAAAGAAAATAGATTAAAATAAACCCTAGAAAATGAAATAAAAATTCTACATATGTCTGGAAAAAAAACATTGGAGACTATATTTTTTTTGTCTGTTAGCAAACCATAGGTGGATTGCATTAAACTACTGGTAATAATTGTAAACATTCAGGGTTAGTCTTTCGGACGATCTAGCACTGAATGCGTTAAAAGTTCGTTATGGCCAATAAGGGAATAAGGAGGTAATTTGTAATTCAAGTTTTATTTTTTTTAATTTCCTTTCTGTTAGCTAATAAAGCAAGTCTCAATTTCACACTTCAGCCAACTAAGAAATTTGCAATTAAACTCTCGGAAAAGGAATTTTCCCATACAGGTATTGTGCAGCTCTGATGCAGAGCCCACCACCGTGACGTGAATGGAGACGGTGTATCTTGAAGAAGGTTGGTGGTGGCAGCCCTTTTCGCCTTTTTAACTGCACTCTATCAACTTGGCCAGGTTGTCTCGCAATTCAGTGAGTTCAAAGATTTTTCCGTCTAGGATTTCTAAAAGAGTTTTCAAGTTATTGCGAAATGCCTCCTGTTCACCCTGACTTTTCTCCAGACGTTGCTCTAAGTCGGTTAGCTGGCCTTCTAAGTCTTTGTTATGTGTTTCCACCTCCTAAAGTTGGAGAAAAAAAATATTAGAATTATTATTCATTAGACTGAGGTATCTGGATTTAATTTACAGGTTCACATCTTTGGAATGATGGACTCTTGAGCTTTGAGAGAGGAGCCTTGACTACTGGAACCCATACAATAGATAATCTGCCTCACTGTGCTGTTTTGTGGTTTATGAATGCATGTGGGAAGGATTAGAGGCTGTGTGCTAAAGTGACCTTTTAGTTACAAGTCTGCACAAATAAACTCCTGATAGGTCACAATGTACACATACAATATCATTTAAAAAAAGCTATACGTTTAGTAACTTTGGGGCTGCAGTTTTAGACATTTGTGACCATAGCCAAGAACTGCACATTCACCAAGTTTCAGAAGATTGTTCAATCACTGAGACTATATTTCAGTCCAGAAAGTGGATAAAGCCTTAATGCAGCTGAGATCGAAGACCCAAAGCTCCACAGTGCCGGAAGTTCAGCAGCAGGAAGAGGACAGGACAACCCTGGAGTGAAGATTTCTACAGAACCCATCATCCTGCATCCTGGGAAGAGGTTCCAAAGCAAAGGGCGGAAAGGACCTCTGGACCAGTAGATAATCCCTTCCTGTGTTTATTTAATTTTTTTAGCTATTCCTTGTCAGTTTGTTTGGCCTTTTTTAAAGTTATTACAGGTTGTATGTAAAAATTTGGGAAGTCAAGTTGTCTGTTCACACTCCAAGAGTTTGGTAATCGGTCAGTTTTATGTACCCATGGGTCTTCTTTGGCTGGCTGATGTTTATTATAAGTGTTTAATATATTGCTTATGTAATGTTGTTCTGTGCGCACTCAAAACCACATCCTAGGATGAAACAATTTTGCTTGATAAATATTTTAATACATTTCACTGCAGCTTAAACTTGCAAGTATGCAGTAAAACAAGATACCTTTGCTATCAGTATCATTTGCTATGCATCTGTTGATTTTGCAGAATAATTTTGGAAATGGATGATCACAGTATTCCAATACTTTTAGTGGTCAAAAGACAGACCCCATACAATTGTGTTAACCAGAGTGGCTGCTGTCCCTCTTTTCCAATCCCTTCACTGGCTTCCACATTACCACTTTCAAAATACTAACCACAACATACAAAATCATCCATAACACTGCCCCCTAGCTACATCACCAACCTCATTTTGAGATATCTCAAATCCACTCTGCTCCTCCCAAAACATCTTGCTCTCTGGCTCCCTTGTCACCCCCTCTCATGCTCACCTCCAGGACTTCTCCAGAATCTCTCCCATCCTCTTGAACTCCCTACCCCAGTATGTCCAGTTAGCTCCTACCCTGTCTGCCTTTAGGTGATCCTTAAAAAAACAATTTATTCAAGGAAGCCTACCCCACCCCCACCTAAAAACTGTACTTCGGACAGCTCCATTAGATTGTCCCCTGCAGCTATTACCTTTTTTAGCACCTCCCCCTGCCTTTATATTGTAAGCTTCATGAGCAGGGTCCTCCTGTCTCTTCTGTATAACTATACTGTAATTGTACTGTCTCCCTTTATCTTGTAAATAGCTGCGCAAACTGTTGGTGCTATATAATAATAATACCAAAATGCCCTAGGGTGGAATGGATCTTGGATATATACATCCCAATAGATGCAATAATAGAAATGAGCCAAAGTTTTCAGTTAGGTTGGCCTTCTGCAGATGTGGTAAAAGTGATGCCAATGGTTTTGGATGGATTGGCCTTATACTAAATATTCCCTGATAACCACATAATCAAATGTAATAAAAAACCAAGGTAACATGGGAATGGGGAGTTGGAAAAAAAAGTTAACACATCTTTTGTCACTAATGCCACATATGTGGATAACAAGGCAACCTCAGATTGGCTTTATCTATTTTTAGGCATTTAAAGCTATGGTTCGAATTATTTGAACCGTTAATGGGCAGGCTGAATGTACCAAGTTGATCAATCAATCAACTTAGGTACAACAAGCCTGCCAGATTCTCTTGCGATTATCCCTGTCTTCCCCCAGCGGGGACGGCTTCCCCTGCTCCCCTCCGCCCCCCCGCCAGGAGAAGACATAGGTCCGTCAGGAGGGATTCCCACATCAACACTGTCTGTGTTGATGGGGAATCTAGCGAATATCTTTCCTGCAACCCACATGTATGGCCAGCTTTAGGTACTGACCATCCTGAGTTAGCTTAGAGCCAAGCATTCCTCCTAAACACTACATTTTATTTTCAGATATATGGAAATTTATTAGGGCCTCTGCAAGTATATTAATAGGTATTAATACTTAATTCAAACAAGTTGATAACAATATGTAAAACTGCAGTCAGTGCATAGATGTAGAAGGCACTGGATCACAATGGTTTAAAGTGTTTGTAAACCTTAATAAAATAAAATAAATAATGTGCATTGGCCCTTTAATGTGTTTAAATGTCATGTCATTAATACATTTCTCCCTGTCAGTATTCTGTTTTAACTTGTTGATCCTGCCTGTTCCTCTCCTACTGAAGGTAAACTGACCACGCTAGCATGGCTGCCGGTCCATGCTAGCATGATCAGTTTGTGTCTTGTGTCATCCTGTTTAAAATATAGGAATGCTGTTGAAGAGCAAAGCGTACCTGTATCTTCTGTATTCAGTAAGAATTCACGCCCCCCTCCAGCTGATCCTCCTTTCCACCCACTGCACTTGACTATAATGATGTAATGCTGCCGGGACTGATGACGTTCCATTGCTATGGAAACGCAGAAGCTCAGCGGCAACATCACTTCTGGTTATGACGTACAGTATCTCACAAAAATGAGTGCACCCCTCACATTTTTGTAAATATTTTATTATCTCTTTTCATATGACAACACTGAAGAAATTACACTTTGCTACAATGTAGAGTAGTGAGTGTACAGTTTGTATAACCATGTAAATTTGCTGTCACCTCAAAATAATTCAACACACGGCCATTAATGTCTAAACCGCTGGCAACAAAAGTGAGTTCACTCCTAAGTGAAAATGTCCAATTTGGGCCCAATTAGCCATTTTCCATTCCCTGGTGTCATGTGACTCGTTAGTGTTACAAGGTCTCAGGTGTGAATGGGGAGCAGGTGTGTTAAATTTGGTGTTATCGCTCTCACTCTCTCATACTGGTCACTGGAAGTTCAACATGGCACCTCATGGCAAAGAACTCTCTGAGGATCTGAAAAAAAAGAATTGTTGCTCTACATAAAGATGGCCTAGGCTATAAGAAGATTGCCAAGACCCTGAAACTGAGCTGCAGCACTGTGACCAAGACCATACAGCAGTTTAACAGGACAGGTTCCATTCAGAACAGGCCTCACCATGGTCATCCAAAGAAGTTGAGTGCACATGCTCAGCGTCATATTCAAAGGTTGTCTTTGGGAAATGACGTATGAGTGCTGCCAGCATTGCTGCAGAGGTTGAAGGGGTGGCAGGTCAGCCTGTCAGTGCTCAGACCATACGCCGCACACTGCATCAAATTGGTCTGCATGGCTGTCATCCCAAAAGAAATGTCCTGTGGTCTGATGAGACCAAGATAAACTTATTTGGTTCAGATGGTGTCAAGCGTGTGTTCCGGCAACCAGGTGAGGAGTACAAAGACAAGTGTGTCTTAACTACAGTTAGGCATGGTGGTGGGAGTGTCATGGTCTGGGGCTGCTTGAGTGCCGGAACTGGGGAGCTACAGTTCACTGAGGGAACCATGAATGTCAACACGTACTGTGACATACTGAAGCAGATCACGATCCCCTCCCTTCAGAGACCGGGCCGCAGGGCAATATTCCAACATGAAAACGACCGCAAACACACCTCCAAGATGACCACTGCCTTGCTAAAGAAGCTGAGCGTAAAGGTGATGGACTGGCCAAGCATGTCTCCAGACCTAAACCCTATTGAGTATCTGAGCGGCATCCTCAAGCGCAAGGTGGAGAAGCATAAGGTCTCTAACATCCACCAGCTTCGTGATGTCGTCATGGAGAAGTGGAAGAGGACTCCAGTGGCAACCTGGGAAGCTCTGGTGAACTCCATGCCCAAGAGGGTTAAGGCATTGCTGGAAAATAATGGTGGCCACACAAAATATTGACACTTTGGGCTCAATTTGGACATTTTCACTTAGGGGTGTACTCACTTTTGTTGCCAGGGGTTTAGACATTAATGGCTATGTGTTGAGTTATTTTGAGGGGACAGCAAATATACACTGTTATACAAGCTGTACACTCACTACTTAACATCGTAGCAAAGTGTAATTTCTTCAGTGTTGTCACATGAAAAGATATAATAAAATATTTACAAAAATGTGAGGGGTGTACATTTGTGAGATACTGTAGGTGCCCCCAAGACTGGACATGCCCACCTGCAGGTCTGTGCATCTCTGTGGGGGCTACAGCCATGCACGAACCTGCACTAATGAAGCCAGAGAAGGAAGCAAAGGGAAGTTTTGTTTCTTAAAGCAACTCATACTGTATTACAGCTTACAAGCTCTGGTTTATGATCGGGATTTTGTGTTGTTTAGATAGTGTTGTGTGATAGTGAATGTTGGTATTGTGTTAATTATTATTTGGGGCGGTGTTAGAGAAAGTGGTATATTATTTCTATTTGGTAGTCTGATTGTCTGTTATTTTAATCTGTGTTATTTATTCCATGTCATATTTTAAATGTATGGGTGTTTTATTTGTAGTGTAGTTTTAATTTTGTTTATTTGGTGCTAATGGCTGTTATAGGTCATTTTGTTGTGTTTTTGTACCTTGATCTTGTGTTGTCTTTGTTAAGTGTGTCTGTGCCTTAATAATTTCCCAATTTTCCTTTTGGATTATTAAAGTATTCTGTATCTTCCTATTGAAACATGTCTTCATATGGAGTATGGTTTACAACTACTTTAAGAATGGGGTGTTTTCATGTTTGAATTTTATTTAATGGCTGGCTGCTTCACTACTCTGTATATTTTCAAGCTTTATTCCAGATTAATTATTTAACACTTCTCAAATGTTCCTTCATATTCATTACAAAGAGTGCTGTGTCCATGATACAGGCTTCTGGATGAACAGTGCAATTAGAATCTTATCAGTCTATATTAATATTCCTTTGATGATAGTGAGAAAGTGAATATGTAAGCAGATTTTACATTTCAAGCTGAGCAAAATGTTTTTAAAGTCGCCATTTCAATGTGGAAGAGGGTATTTTCTAAAAACCCTCTTTATCTGAAGAGATGGCTGTACTTGGGTCAATTTTAGGACAGATGAGGTTGCTATAAAGTAGCAAACTCTCTCTTCAGTTAATGAAATTCCAGGATGGAAAATTAGGTTGTATGTTGTTTGCATCTGTCAATGCAGAGCTGGAAACTATCACTCTGTGCACGAAGGAACAATTATTTGATTTGCACAAAGCCACTAACAAAAATTAATAGTAACAATATTGTTATACATGGTGGCAATAATATCACTATGGTGCCACTGTTAACGCTTCTGATGCACAGTGGGATCTGGCTGTACCCTGCTGATAAGATCGGGGAGCTGCTCCCCCAATATGATATGTGGATGTCACAGGTCTGTCACTCCAGCTTCACCACTCAACAGCACTTGAGATCGGACACCCTTACCCTGGGTTGGCTTAGCCTGACCATACGCTCTACAGCTGGTCAAGGTCTCTAGGTACCAGTAAGAGGTTAATAAAGAATTAAACTTTTCTATTACTATGGGTGCATAAACTATTATATCAGTGAGTGTGTCTATGCATGTTGTGCCTCATGATGAAGGTAGTATTCAACTAGCTGGTACACTACCCCTCAGATTGACCAGATAGTGGTGTTTGCTGTAGTGTCAAAATTATCCTGCCAAAATAACCTAACATTACTTAGTTACTTTTTTCTTTTATTTTCTTTTTTATATAAATTATTTATAAAAATCAGCATTGCAATTCCATAAAAAATAGACAATTCGGTTCCAGTTGTTCTAACATTTTATAAGACAGAGAGCAGAGAGTTACCAAAGCATTACAACCAGAATCACTTAGTTGAACCAAAGTATGTCAAGCATTTAAATCCTATATCATGGTAACCAAACTTTGCTCAAAATAAGCAATTTCCACCAGATTTTAAAAGAAGAAATGCTGTCAGATTTCTCATGCCAGGGATGCCTTATGAGCAAAAAGTAAAATCCTGTCCCTCTGTGATTGAGAAAAGTTGTGTTCAGATACCTTTTACACTGCTGTAGGAAAGAGAGGTCTTATGGAGCTCCCATAGAGATTAATGAGGCATATAGTTGGAACAAAGAGTGTCTTAGTTACCTTTTTTACCCCTAAATTTGGCAAAATGATCAAAATATGGAAGTCTTAAATTGACAGGTTGTTCCTGAAAAAAGGCTTGGTCTGGTCATAGATAGACTGTAGTAAGCGGATTAGATTTAGTTTCCCTTTATGGGTTGTATATACCACCTATTATGTCTGGTCTTTCCTTGCCATCCTAATTAAACGCATCTATTAATATACATAACTATGATGCTGTAATACTACTGTCATACTTCTGGTGGTCTAACTGTGACATGGGTGTGCATATGCAATGCACATTCATATCTGTCATAAAGAATAATAGCCATCTGGTCTCTAGCTTTGCCCTTGAGATAGCTGTTATTCTCTATAGGCTATGGATTGTGCATAAGCCACCGTGAGCGGTGCAGGGCTTAGAGCTCATCTGAGGTCTCATTATAAACAGACAGGTAGAATTAGAAGAGTCAGGGGAGAAGAGTTATAATTGTTTTTAATGTAAAGTTATTCTTTATGTGACAAGGTATGCTTGCAGATCGAAGAGATGTCCTCTAGCATGAGGAAGAATCTGTGTGTCTGTTGTTTCTGTGTGAGAAAGGAACTTGGACTGTGAAGCCAAATGGTCTGTAGATTTGGCAGAGGGAGTGCAAGATTCAAGTACACTGTAAATGTATGTTTTCTGACCCCTAGACCAATTGTCTTGTACATGCCCCAGGCAACTTGTGAGTCTTACACTAACAAGTTTGGACATCATAGCCACACAGGACACTCCGAGGCAAGACATTTACACTCAAGCAACTACGTGGCACCCAACCAGCTTGTACTATCAAGCAGGATGGCAGTCTAGAACTTTTCATTGTTCACAGAGATGTGAGTCAGTGGCGGCCGCTCCATATGGGGACAGGGGCGCCACCCCCCTAATCCATGCGCCTGGCCCCTAATCTACACGCGGGGCGCCAGATGCATGGATTCCAATTTTTTTTTTTTTTTTTTAAGCACGTGATTAGAGTCTGAGGCTCCAATTGGCTTAGAAAAAGGGTGGGCTTGGGGCGCAGTGAGCCCACCCACTTGTATGACAATAGCAAATTAATATTCGCTATTGTCTTCTTGATTTTCCTCCCGGCCAATCAGGAAGCGGGAGGGGCACAATTGGCCTGAGACGAGAAGCAATCGTATTGGCTGGTACGGGGAGCAGGGAGGATGTACAGGGAGATCTGGAAGATGCCCGCTGTCATCTGCTCTGCATCGCCGCCAAGAGCCCGACAGTGTGAGTACCACCCATCAGGCAGGGGGGAGGACGGGTCGGGTGGTCTGTTTGCTGACTGTGATAATCACAGTCAGCCATATAATTTCTGAGATATCTTGATATCATGCCAAACAGGGTCATGGCCTATGTTGCCTTTGCAGAACTCCAGCCCAGGGAATGTGTGCACTGAGGGTAGCCTTAGTGTCTGCATACTTTACAGCAGAATGGCCTTGGAGGGTGCAGTGGGGTGAGCGGGTGCAAGCAGGTTAGACCAGCATGAAGGAGAAAAAGTGTCCTAGCCTTAATTCTGGGACCAAATCGTATCTGCTTGTGTGCAAGTGATCAATGATTGTGAGCATCTGTGAAATCAGCTATCAAGTAGTCAGAAACCATCTGATACTAACCAAGTGCCCTCAAGAGAACTACATTCAATGCCCTTAGTCTTCCAAAAAAGAAACTGTTACTATACCTGGCCCATGCAAGTGGGAACATCAATCAAAGCGCGGTGGGCTTTGTATAATCCTTGACTCCCCATTGCATTTTAGATATGTAGAATTACAAGTACCTGTAATTTTTGGCTCAAAGAATCTCTCTGGTCTTGCAACTCTTTTGCGTGCTCAACTTCTTCCTTCAATCTTTCTATTTCCTAAAAGGACAAAGACAAAAATGCAAAAATATTTCACAATCAATGAAACAGGCAAAAACGATGAGCTTCGGCAAGTCACTGCACTTTGGACGTCATCCAGATATGTTTCTAAAAGCCGCAGGGACAAAGAAAATAATTTGAATTGAGGCACCCCAATATCTCACACAAGAAAACTGTTCAATTCGTGAGCTTAATGTGCTGTTATTTTTTTTTAAATTTGGTGTGCAGTTTTACCTTTCTTATTCTAGAAAATAATCTTCCTAGAAGTTCAAAATGCAAATACAGGAGGGGAGCAGCCATGGTTGGGCCCCTCCACCTCATAGGCACAGAAGAAGTTGCCCTCCTCCTTCCCCTGCAACGACCCATAGCAAGCATTTACATTAGAAAGATGCATTCTGCCTGGATGATTGCAATCTGCCTAATAAACTGCAATAAACACCTGAGCGAGGATTTAGCCCTTATTCACTATTTCAAAAATATAACAAACATTTTGTCTAAAGTTGAGGCTTTCCATTATCTTTAATATACAATTCATTCTAGTCACCTTTTTTGGCAGTGTAATAGACACTACAAGCCACACAGCAGTTTATCTAGAGAATTCGTATATGTGTATAAAACAGTTGTTTGTACTATTTATGTACCAGGGTCTGGCTCTCTAAAAAGTGACATTGGGCAAAACTAGAAACCAGATCCTACATGAAGTTATCAATATTTCCACAAAGGTATTTGCAGTTACAGTGACAGCAGAAACAGTGTTACAAATACAGGGAAGTTATATTTTGTACAACTGCGTCTTTTATCAGATATCTAAAACATTGTCTGCACTGGAAAGCGCTAAACCTGTACACAATGCAGTCAGCGACAGGTTAAATTGAATCTGTCAAATAATGACCCCATGTATGGGAACCATTGAACAGAAGCAGAACATTTCTTGTAATTACAGATACGCACTGCTGTTACCATCATCTCTGGTTTTCCCTGTTTATCTTCAAATGAACTCTCAACTGCAGGGGGGATTCCAGGCAATAAACATTTTCCCAGTAATGTGCTATAATACTAAGCTAAATGATAACTAAAAGCAGAATTCCCATCGCCAATCACCAAAGCAGCTCTTTATGAATATGCTTCACTTAAAGTAAACTCCACACAATTGTTTAAAAACGTATCCAAAAAAATATAGTAAACCGAAAAAATATAACAGAATGCTACACCTAAATTTTTTTTTTTTTTTTTTTACAGAGTGGGGAAAGATTATAATCTCTGCAATTTTCTCTTTTTTTTGCTAACGATCCCAACTAATATGTTCCATGCAGAGTTCTCCATTGCAGGATAACTCCCTGTTGGCTGCCCGAGGGTCTTCCTTTGCAGCCTTCTTGGTATTGGTATTTTAAAGTTACGCAACTGGTAATGCATAAATTGTTAGGTATTACTGCTGATGTACCCAAAAACATTTATCTTACTTTTCTACTTGAAAAAATTATTTTTCTTGTTCAAGTATTTTATTATTAAAATAAAGATGAGTACAAAACATGTATACAGGTATTATTGCATCTGAAATGTTTTCAACAAGATAGGTACATCAAAAAGCATGGAAACAACCATACAGGGTCAAGTATCAAGTAACATTTTGTATGGGAGGACCATCCTTAACAAAGGCATTCAAAAGTAGGATAAGTGCATAGCACTTGCTGACTGGGAGAGGAATAAACAAGGGAGGGGTGATATAACAGAATGAACATAAATGGGCAGCCCAATTGGCACCATACTAGGGTAAATGGTAGTAGTATACTAGGAGGAAGGCCTACCTAGAGGCCGGAGCTAAGCGGAAAGAGCTGCAGGGGGACAAAACAAGGAATGGACATAGATGGGATGAGGAGGGGTAGTAGGAAAAGAGAGAAGAGGGACATTTGAGAAATGAAAAGGGAGAGGAAGGGAGTAGGACAAGAGGAGGGAGAGAAAAAAGGGGGAGGAGGAGGAGCGAGGGTTCCCCTAGGGCAGTGATGGCGAATCTTGGCACCCCAGATGTTTTGGAACTACATTTCCCATGATGCTCACCCACACTGCAGAGTGCAAGAGCAGCATGGGAAACATAGTTACAAAACATCTGGGGTGCCAAGGGTCGCCATCACTGCCCTAGGGGAAGCATGGACATCAATGACTAATTCAGGGGTAGGACAGAGAGCTTACATCTAGAAAATTGGGGGAGCAGTAGGGTATTGTTAAATCCAGGTGTGTAGGTAATGGGTAACCCAGGGTCTGCAAAGTGTCTCAAATGTATGCACTTTGTACAATAGAAAGCTTAAAGTTTGGTAAGAAAATTATTTTTAATGTGCATTCAGCACGAGTATCCAAAGTCTGGAACAATTTACTAGATATAGGGGTATTTGACTGCAGACCCTAACATAACCAAGGTGTCAATATGTTATATTCAAATATGTAATGCTAAAAAAAACTGTTGTAGACATACTAAAGGGCATTTACAGTGACTGTGGACATGCTACAGGTGTGGTTGGAAACTGCAGACCTGTTGTAGGAGACAATCAGAGACAGGACATGTTACATGTGACCGCTAAAGATCACTGGCACCATACTCTACATGATTGAGCACTTCTGACCATGCACAGATAACTAGAAACAAAATATATAAGTGCTCAGATTAAGTGAGTTTATCAGAGACAATTAAAGCAGGTTATACGCATACTGTTTTGCATCCACACAAGTAATGTGGAGGCAGAGATTGCGCCTGCTGTACTACTTTATTCTGACAGCAGGAACTTCCCCACCCATCAGAATACACAGATCAGCCCTGCAGCCATTGGCTGCATGTGTTCATCAATGGTGGTTTTCCAGTCATTAGCCTGTCTTATGTTGAACAGACAGGTGTACACACAGAGCGAAATTCATCTGGTTCCTGCTGATCCGGACAATTTTCAGTCAGTGTATACCCAGCTTAAGCTAATTTGGAAATGACTGACAATAGTGATAATTATAATAAGATTGAAAAACCTTGAAAATTATAGCATTCTCGTGTATAGCAAGCTGTCAATGCAATTCAATATCAAAACGGCCTTGATTGGATGTGAAGCATCCATCTGGGTAATATGAAATACGAAAAAACGACCAAACCCATTTTCGAAAAACGAACTTTCGGCCGTGAGCGCAAACAATAGAGCCATCATGTAATGACCGATAAATTGTGCAGTGGACATAAATGAATGCATTTTTTGGTAATTTTTTTTACATATACCTAGTGCAAACAGTTCGGACGGGAAACACATTAACCTTTCAATTTATCGTTCGTCAGAAAATTTCCAAACTTGACCATCGTTTTTTCGGCTCAAAAACGTCCCAACGATTATTGATTTTGTGCCCATTAACTGGCCGAAAAACGAACAAACTGTCTAAATGACCAAATTTCTGCCGATTTTTCGTATAGTGTATGGCCAGCATTAGTCAAGTTGTTTCTTTTACTGCCTAAACTGCTGGAACTTAAAGATGTGATCAAATATGTGTTCTAAATGACCCCATCTGCTCTACCAGTCGGTTGACATTTGGCAGATTTAGGACATCATCATGTATGTACTTCTCTGTGGCCTTTGACAGTGTAAATTATTTATGGATGTTTTCAAAGGCACAGTAACAGCATTGCATAGGCCACATCCATGCAAACTGTCTACATTCGGACCCATGCACCCGCCCCCACATTGATTTCAAATTGGGAGCAGCGGCTGTGTCTGTGTAGCCACTGTATCCCATTTAGCATTAATGGGAATCCCTGCACAGGAATGCACAGAACACCGGTACATCCCTGTATGGATAAACATGACCCTCGCATAGATGTACACTGTAGTACACCCCATGTGAACAAGGCCTAATGCAATGGATATTTCACCATGTTAGTGAAAGACTTATGTAAACAAACCTGATGCATACCAAAAAGTGTTCATCTGACCTTGTATACTAGTTTTTCCAAATATAGGCTATAACAATTTACATTTCCCCCCTGTGTACAGTACAAGAAATGATTAAAAAAAAAAAAGTGTTATGTTATCAACATAAAGTATAGAATACCTCTTCTTTCTTTTTCAACGTAGATTCTAATTCTTGTATTGTCTGATTAAGTTCTGTTTTATGCGTCTGCACTGCGTTTGCTTGACTGCTGAGACATTCTAATTCGCTCACCTGTGTGAAGATAAGATCAAAAGGAATAATTATCCAAAAGAGGAATCAGAGAGACTATTCTACAATCGAAATATTCCACTGTACTTTCATGGTATGGTTTACTTGGAGCTGTTCTCAATCGCTCCTCACTAATGTGCTAGTTGCTTTAAGGACTACCAAATATAAACCACAAGCTGCTTTACATAACAATTCAACATTCGTAATAACGCAATACTCATAATAATATAGTCCTAATTACCTCAATCCCTAGCAATATTTACCTGAATATAGGGTGCCTTCATTTGCCAAACTTGACATGTCCCTGCAGTGTCAAATTGCTAACCCACCCACACTTTCTTACTGGCCTTAGTAGGAAGTAGAGGATTTGTCTGTCGCCCGTTTTTTTTAATTATTACGTTTTAGTGTCTACAAATTATGGTATACGTATATACTGGAATGGTCTTATAATGGGACTGTGATAGTGTGGCGGTCAATCTGACACTAACTGACGCTGGGGGGAACTGACTAACCACCACTGACATCACCAGTAATACTAATACAGTGATCAGTGATAATACTATACACTGTCACTGTACTAACTAACTAATGACACTGTTAACATCTAGGACGATCAAGGGGTTAAATGTGTGCCTAACAATGTGTGCTGCTTTTACTAACAGATCTCTTTGTTTCTTATCCCTGCCTTGCAGGGATAAGAGAAATCTTTCCCTCTGTACAGAGCCCTGTGTTGATTGTTAATCAGCAGGTCCCGGCCTATTGCATTAGGATGTGCACCCCAGAGCACAAACACACATGTGTGTATATCAGCAGAGCAGTGCATGGTGTCAGTAGAGCAGAGATTGGTGTCAGTAGCTTTTATTTTTATTAATTTTTTCAGTGAATGAATGGGAAGTGCTCTGTGCTGAGCAGCTTCATGTTCATTTACAAACTGAAGCATAGTTTACTATGCTTCTGTTAAGAATGAATACAGGAGCAAATGGTACAGATTCATTCAGAAAAGGAAGGGGGCGGTAAATAAATATTTTTCGTCCCCTTCCCCCACTCTCCATCATGAAACATCCCCCGCAGCAGCCAGGGGGACCGGAGAGGAGGGAAGCTGGCAGCACTGCAGGGGGAGATAGAGGGTGCCAGGAAGCAAGAGAAAATGGGTACTGCACAGGGTGATTAGGGTGTGCCCAGGCACACCAGGCACACCCTGTGCGCAAGCCTATGCTGGTGCTGCTGTTTTAGTCCAATTTAGTGTTCAGCCGGGGCCAGGCTAGAAACATTCTAATATTTACATATTCTTAATAGCCTGTAAAAGTTTAAGCTGAATAACTACCTGTTAGGAATATGTCAATACTTGAATGTACAAAGCCTGGCCACAGGTTCGCTGTAAAGTGAACTTTTCCTTCTTCCACCAGCAATATATGCACACTTCCACTGCTGCCAGAACTAGGAATATCAAGCCTTGTAATCTCCAAGCTGTGACTTGGCAGATCTCAAGCAGGAACTCTGTCATTGACCCCATGTGACAGCGTTGGACTAAAGTTCCTGAATCAGGATTTCGGGCAGATATGTTATGCTATGTTCTAGATAAATATGCCTTGACACTCTATGTAACATATGCTATTATCTTGGGATTGATGAGATCAGTGTTGAGACAAGGTCATTCAGCGCCAGGGGCAAAGATGCCAAACTGCGCACCCCCATTTTATGCAAGCTTAGGGGATCCTACCCCCAGCAGTCATCCACTTGTCAATAGGGGGAATTTTATTAAGAGTGAAGTCATCGCAAGAACTGAGGCTGTGCATGGTGGAAGACCCCTATGGCAGAAGGCAGATAGAGAGCACAGCCTCCTCGCTCCATACTGCTCTCCCCACTTCTCCCAGTGCTTGGCTGACAGGAGTAGTGGTGCTGCCTCCATCCCTGTTGTATACAACTGCGCCCAGGGCAGTCGCCCCTCCTGCCCACCCCTTGCCCCAGCCCTGGATTAGATGGCTACAGGCTATTAACTTTTCATCCTGTGTACATTTTGTATTGCATGATTTACATTGACAATAATAAAGCTGTGTTGATTTTAATCATTTGGTTGTTTGTAATATGTGGTTCCGCTAAAGCCTCCTTTACCCATTGATTTCCTTCGATTTATAGTAATATTGGGATGCTGGCACCATGAATAGCCTCAAGCTACACTGTAGCATTTTGCACTTTGGAGTGCAACCTTTTTATCCAGCCTAGCCAGCTAGGTAAATAATAAAAAATCAACTTTGTAGCCATAAAATCCTGCACTAGAAGTAAGTGTCTTAGTACATGGGAGACAAACGGTGCATACCAATTCCTATGGACACAGCAGACAATAACGTATTTGCTGCCAGTCAGGTACATGATTCAGTGTTAGTAGAGGACATCAGTAACTCAGTACCCACCCGCTTGTGGAGACGCTCTGCTTCTTCCTGATATGCAGCAAGCTGTTGTTTCCATTGTTTGACATTGGCAGTAGACTCCAGCAAGGCTGCTGTGAGCTTGGCATTGTTTCCTTTAAGTGTGGCCAGTTCTGCCTCCCAGTGCTTGTTGATCGCAGAACTGCTAGAAAAGAAAAAAAGACACAACATTCAATACAGCCAGCAATAGTACATTTTACATACAGAAAGGGTTAATGTGTTGAGAGCTTCTAGAAACAATTTTATAATCCTATATGTTCTGAAGCATGCTAATTTATAATTTACAACACAATGAAATATGCATCTCCTAATTCATCATGTTTCATATCACTCTCATTATCAAATGGCATCAGCTAAGGTAAAGAAAATTGTTAAATTGTCTGCAAACCTCTGAAATGAAAAACGAACAAAGCCTATCCTTCTATAGAATGTACCTGCCTAGAGCCAAAGCACTGAGTGTGATCTCTGTCTACCCTGGCATTCCTCTATCTGCATCAGTCACTTCTGAGTCTATACTGACACCAGACAATCCTGGGAGATAACCCCACACCCTCCTCCAGCACACAGCATATGATGGATAGCCTTGGTTTTGCATGTTTCCCTATGAGACTCTGTAGGGGGGGTGTCCATTTCCTCCACTCAGGTCTCAGATTACACTCACTCAGCTTCCTACTCTATGCTATAGTGTACAGTGTGTGACATCAGGTCCCCATCCTCTGCTTTCTGAAGCTCAGAAATGCTGTCTACAATGTGTGCTTTAGGATGCTGTAGAGAAGGAATTGCTGCTGATAAGCAGGTACAACTTATGTAGGAGGATTTGTGTTGATCTCTGTGTATTAGATGAGGCTAGTAACTTCACTAGGTATATGTAAGGCAGGGGTCTCAAACTGGTGGCCCCCTAGCTGTTGTAGAACTATCATGCCTCTGCCTATGGGAGTCATGCTTGTAACTGTCAGCCTTGCAACATGGGAATTGAAGTTCTGCAACAGCTGGAGGGCAACCAGTTTGAGACCCCTGATGTAAAGGTTTATTACCAATTTAATATACAGTAACAAGAAAACGTATGTAAATCCATTGGGATTAACTGGTTATCTGCAGTAATTTGCCACAAAATGTATTCTGACCTCATCTAAGTCACAACAATAGACAAACACAATGTGTTTAAAGAGGGAGTCCACCTAAAAAAAAAATATTAAAAGCCAGCAGCTACAAATACTGCAGCTGCTGACTTTTAATAAATGGGCACTTACCTGTCCCAGGGTCCAGCGATGTCGGCAGCCGACGCTGATCACTCGCTCGACTCTCCGCAGCTGCCGCCACCATCCTAGGTGAGAGAATCAGGAAGTGAAGGGTTGCGGCTTCACTTCCCGGTTCCTTACTACGCATGCGCGAGTCGCGCTGCGCGTCGTAACTGGTCACCGCTATCTCCTGGGACCTGTGTGTTTCCCAGGAAACAGCGCGGAGGGACAGGAAGAGGCATAGACTCCCGTGGGAGTCTATGCCGGAAGTGGGTGCAAATACCTGCCTTAGACAGGTATCTGCACCCCCTTCCCGCCTGAAAGCTGCCAAATGTGACACCGGAGGGGGGGGAGGGTTCCGAAAAGCGGAAGTTCCATTTTTGTGTGGAACTCCGCTTTAAGCTGATAACGCAAAAACAATTCTAATTTCTCGTGTCTTTATTGAGCACACCCATTAAACATTCAGAGTGCTGGAGGAAAAAGTGAGTGAACCCTTGAAATTAGCTGGTTGAACCTCCTTTGACAGCAATGACTTCAAGCAAGCACTTTTGGTAGCTCTGGATCAGACCTGCACAACATTCAGAAGAAATATTTGATCATTCCTCTTTAGAAAAGAGCTTCAGCTCAGACACATTTGTAGGATGTCTGGTGTAAACGGCTCTTTTGAGGACATTCCATATTGTCTCTATGGGGTTAAAGTGGATGTAATCCCAATTCATGAAATTTGAGCTGGGCACATATATCTGTAGTGTTTTCTTATCTCTCTCCAAAGCACTATGTCCTGTAGCTGTCTCTTGCTTCATAGCTCTGTTATCAGCCTGATAAGTTCTCACACGTTCTCCAAGACAGAGATAGAAGTGTGTGTCGGGGAGGTTGCTATAAATAGATCAGCAGTAAGATTGCCGTCTAATAGCAGACCTCTGCACATTCCTTTCTTCCTTTGCCTATGAGGAGAGGGGGTGTGTGCCTTTCCTCCCATCACTCCAAAAGGGGCATGTTTTTTTCTGAAGCCAGTCTGTGGTGGCTTTACTTTGATGCTTAAGGTCATTGTCCTGCTGCATCACCCAACTTTTATTAAGCTTCAGCTGTCTGACAGCCACCCTGACCTTATTCTGTAGGATATTTTGGTAGTCTTGGGAACTCATTTTCCCCTCGATGATGGCAAGTGGTCCCAGCACTAAGGCAGCGAAGCAAGCCCCAATCATGATGTTCCTTCCACCATATTTCACCGCTGGGGTGATGTTTTGATGTTGGTAAGCTGCACCCTTTTTTCACCATACAGAGTATTCAATTCAACTTTTGTTTCACCAGTCCACAAAACATTTTACCAAGTAATATTGCAGTTTGCCAAGGTGCTCTATGACAAACTTCAGGTGGAGAGCACCAGTTTCCTCTGTGGTGTTCTGACATGGACACCCTACCTGTTCAAAAACTTACGTATAGTGGACTCATGAACAGAAATGTTTTCCAGTTCCAGTGATGTCTTCAACCCAATAGCTGTTACTCCTGGATTCTTCTTTACCTCACTGAGGATTCTGCTTTGTGCCTTGGGAGTCATCCTGGCTGGGAACCCGCTTCTAGGAAGAGTAACCACAGAACTAAACTGTCTGCAGTTATAGACAATTTGTCTAAGGCTCAGGTTAGCATATATGCAACTAATATGCATTTTGAACTGCATCTGATTCGCATAACATGTGAACTTGACTGGCTTGCAGTAAGCCAGTTCACACAAGAGTCCTGTGCAATTTTAGATCCAGTTCAGGTGCGAATTCAAGTAAAATTTCACACCACAATCGCACCTGAACCAGTGAACAAAACTGCACCGGACTCCTTTTAATAAACCGCAGCCGGACATGTGTGAACCTAGCCTAACTGTTGACTCATGGATGCCTAAACACTTTGAAATTGCTTTGTATCCCTTTCCAGCCTTATGCAGATCAACTATTCTTGATTGTGCCTTCAGAGAGCTCCTTTTTGTGAGGCATGGTTCACAACAACAGATGCTTCTTATGAGCAGCAATCTTAAAATGTTTGAGTGTCTTTCATCGACGAAAGTAGCTCTAAGCTACGCCTTCACATTTATTTAACTAACTGGAATCCAGGAGTGCAAACTACTGACTCTAATTAGTCTATGGGTTCACTTACTTTTTCATCCAGTACTGTGAATGTTTAATATGTGTGTTCAATAAAGAAATGATAAATTAGAATTATTTGTGTGTTATCAGTTTAAGCACATTGTGTTTGTCTTGTGTTGTGACTTATGCGGTGTACACAGCATTTCCATGATTGATGTAAGGCCTCTTGCACCTGATACTCCTGCTTGAGCGTCTAATTTTTCAGATTTTTTTTTGTATGTATTTGCATTTTCGCGCAAATTCGCACACACGCGCAAAAACGTATTCTCGCTTTTGCATTCTGCACAATATGTAACTGAGCATTTGCGCGCATTTTTTTTTTTTTTTTACTGAAGAATGCACGGCACTTGTTTACGCCAGTGGTGGCCCATCCATTGGGGGGCACGGGCGCCGCCCCCCTCTATCCTCATCACCCCAAATATGAAAAATGGATAGATTCATGCATAGCATGAATCTATCAATGGCCACCGCGGCCACCCCCTATTCAGGCGTCCGGCCCCTTTCAGGAAGTCGGGCGCCTAAATTACAGCAGCGGGGGTGTTTTTTTGAAGCATCTGATTAGAGCCTATGGCTCTAATAGGCTTCAAAATAGGGTGGCTCGTGGCACAGAGCATTGCGCCATGAGCCCACCCAAGTGTTACAACAGCGACTGGTTTACGAGCCTGTGTGCATAGGCACATTGCAATTAATGGGCTGTACTGAACTTTTTCAAGCTGCAGTGTGCAAAAGGCCTAACAAGTGCAGAGCAGTTCCCTGTTCACAGCTATCAAAAAAAAAAAAAAAAGCAGCCGACAATGTTTATCAACAATATTGGTTGTTCTTTTAGAGATCAAAGGGCTGAACTTCGGTCCGTAAATGAGGTCAGTTTAACCACTTAACCCCCTGGTGGTATTCCCGAGTCGGGATCGCATCGCAGGATCCTTGTAGAGGATACTTACCTTGTCCCCTGGATCCTGCGATGTCTCCCCGCTGTGATCTGCGAGCCGCCATGTCTCGCTCGATTCACAGTGCCAAGCTCAGTTCCCTGCGAGCTTATAGATTACAGTACTGTATCAAATAATTACACCTCCCTTTGTCCCTAGTGGTCTCTCTGGTGTCCTGCATGCAGTTTTATATTATAAAACTGTTCTTTCTGCCTGGAAACTGGAGATTGTCCATAGCAACCAAAACTGTCCCTTTACATCAAAAGTGGCTTTAGACCAGCTAGAAAACAGCGATAATAAATTAGAATCACTCGCAGAATTGAGTGATAGTGATTCTTGGGGAAATCCATCACCAAACACTAAAAGTAACGAAAGCGACAATTCTGCAACTGAGCAAATTTCTGTGTTTTTGATTTGATTACATTATTGAATAGTTTTTATTATTATTATATTATTATTTGTAATAATTATTTATAGTTATTTATTATATTATAATTTTTGATTTAGTTTTTCAAACTTTATCATACCCGGGATGTCTACTAGACTCTTGTTTGGACAGATTTAAGTGAATTATTCCTAAGAATTACAGGCCTACAATATAAAACGCCAAATTTCTGTGCAAAATAATTGTACCGCTTTCAGCACCTAAAATCTGAATAATCAACTAATCATACCGCCAGGGAGGTTAAAGAGTTAAGCTGGATACACACTATACAATTTTCTGTAGATTTTTTCCTTCAGATTTACCAAAAACCATATGATATGAGTTAAAACCTTAATGCCCCGTACACGCGGTCAGATTTTCAGACGGAAAATGTGTGATAGGACCTTGTTATCGGAAATTCCGACCGTGTGTAGGCTCCATCACACATTTTCCATCGGAATTTCCGACACACAAAGTTTGAGAGCTTGCTATAAAATTTTCCAACAACAAAATCCGTTGTCGGAAATTCCGATCGTGTGTACACAAATCCGACACACAAAGTACCACGCATGCTCAGAATAAATAAAGAGATGAAAGCTATTGGCTACTGCCCCGTTTATAGTCTCGACGTACCTGTTTTACGTCACGGCGTTCAGAACGATCAGATTTTCCAACAACTTTGTGTGACCATGTGTATGCAAGACAAGTTTGAGCCAACATCCGTCAGAAAAAATCCATGGATTTTGTTGTCGGAATGTCCGATTAATGTCCGACCGTGTGTACGGGGCATTATGTGAAGAAACCTTTCTGTATTTGGAGATTAAATTAGTTTTCCTGTAGACGTTTAGAGTTTCAATTAGTATGAAATCAGGCAGGCCCTTGAGCAACATGGTCTTGGTAAATCTAAAGAAAATCAGACAACAAAAGTTGTATAGTGTGTATGGGTTCTTAGTCTTTTTCTGACACTTGTTGCTTACAAGTTAAAAATCTGTATTTTTTGCTCGAAAATTACTTAGAACCCCCAAACATTATATTTATATATTTTTTACCAGAGAACCTAGAGAATAAAATGGCGGTAGTTGCAATATTTTACATCACACTGTATTTGCGCAGCGGTCTTTCAAATGCATTTGTTTTGGGAAAAAATACACTTTAATGAATTTTAAAAAACTAAACAGAAAAGTTAGCCCAATTTTTTGTATAATGTGAAAGATGATGTTACGCCGAGAATCGTGATCTTTATTCTAAGCAAAAAAATTGTGATTCTCATTTTATCCAGAATCGTGCAGCTCTACTACTGAGTTATTTATATAGGTCTATAAGGTGACGCTGAACATTTCAAGGAAACATCACCCCCCCCCCCCAACCCATAATAGATGCCGCAAATTGATAGACTTGGGTACCCAAAATTAAGAAATCTTGTTTTTCACTGCGACCTGAAATTTCAAAGCACAAATAAAGCTGCTTACACTGGTGTAAAAGCTCTTTGAAAGTACAATAGGCATTTGTCAGCCATAAGAACCATTAAATTGTAATATTCTGTGTATGTTTGTACTATAAATACAAATTACACTTAGTGTGCAAGTTATTAGTATACTGTGGCATTTAAACATTTGTCACCCTCTTACACCACCAGCATCCTGGCATGTTGACACAAAGCAGCATCCACAGACTCATGCTAAATTCAAACCTTTCTATCTATTTGTTGCAGTAGTAACTGAGATCCATCAGACAGGACATGGCCTTGTGCTCACTGCAGCATCACTTTCCTGTTTTTAGTTGACAAGAGTGGAACTTGATATAGTATTCTATTGCTATAGCCCATTATCTTCAAAGTTCCACAGGTTGCACATCCAGAGAATAATAGTTTTCTTTGTTTTATTGCTGGTCAAACAACAGTAACTTGTGACCATGTGTGCATGCTTTATGTATTTATTTATATCAGCATTGCCGATTTGGTTGAAATGAAATTATGACCATCTACACGGGATCTTACTGGCAAAAAGGATCTGCATAAAAAAACACATGAAAAGATTTGTAAAGTGCTTGCATTTGCACATGCACGTTGCACATCTGTGCAACATTTAGATGCATACTTTAATTTCAATACATTTATGTACATACATTTACATGTGTAAATTACTGACCTTGGATGCAAACTTTACTATCTCATTTTTGGGGATCTTAACATAGCGCAAGTTTACTGATATGCACTGTGTGCATGGACCCATAGGAAACAATAGAACCACAGGCAGATCCTTAAAAAAAAAACACTCTACCGATAGAAAAGCTGTTATAATTTAAAGCTTACAGCCACAAAAAAAGTGACCACTGAGAGTATATTTCTGACAGCCTTGAGACACACCAAGAGATGTATTTACAAAGAATTTTCATAGCTGTTCTTCCTTCAAAATTAATACTGCTTGCTGATTGATTGCTAGAGGTTACTGGACATCTATACCACTCACTAATTGGTTGTTAGAGGTTACTGCACAGTATTACTGCTCACTGATTGGTTCCTAGAGGTTACCGCATAGCCTTACTGCTCAATGATTGATCGCAAGAGGTTAGTGCACAGCATTACTGCTCACTGATTGGTTGCTAAAGGTTACAGCACATCTTCTCCTCACTGCCTGCACACCATGGACTGGGGAGGTGAGGGGACCCATCAATAGACAGAAAACTCCTAGAAATCCTCGGACTCCTGAGATCACTGTCTATGCTGGGGGAGGGGGGGGTGTGATCAGTGGCAATGCTGGGGGGTTGATGGGATCAGTGGCAGTGGTGGGGGGATGGGATTAGTTAGGAGGCAGTACACTGTGGCACAGTACGAATTATGTAGAGCAAAGCTGGAAATCTTTGGCAAGTATATAGTGGGGGATTCTACCAATGTAATGGGGAATTTATAATGACCACCAATGTGAGGGGGGATTTGCACTGATCACTATATAACAGGGGATTTTATGCCACCCACCAATAGAAAAGAGGGATTTTTCTACACTGACACCAATGTAATAAGAGCATTTACATCAACCACCAGTGTAAGGGAGAATATACAATGACCTCCATGTCAGGGGGAATTTACACTTACAACCATTGTCAAGGAGATTTGTACTAACCACCAATGTAAGGTAACACTTCTACACTGACCACCAATGTTAGGGGGAATTTACACTGACCAACAATGTAAAGCAGGATTTACAAAGCTAATAAAAGGTGTGGAGGACATTAGTTATGAAGAAAGGTTGCGAGCACTGAACTTATTCTCTCTGGAGAAGAGACGCTTGAGAGGGGATATGATTTCAATTTACAAATATCGTACTGGTGACCCCACAATAGGGTTAAAACTTTTTCGCGGAGGGGAGTTTAACAAGACATGTGGCCACTCATTAAAATTAGAAGAAAAGAGGTTTAACCTTAAACTACGTAGAGGGTTCTTTACTGTAAGAGTGGCAAGGATGTGGAATTCCCTTCCTCAGGCGGTGGTCTCAGCGGGGGGCATCGATAGTTTAAAAAATCTATTAGATAAGCACCACTATGACCGCAACATACAGGGATATACAATATAATACTGCCATATAATCACACACATAGGTTCGACTTGATGTGCCTTTTTTCAATCTCACCTACTATGTAACTATGTAACACTGACCACCAGTGTAAGGGCAATTATGCACTTACCACCAATGTAAAGGGAAATGTACACTGATCACCAATGTTATGAAGAATTTACACTGACAACCAATGTAATGGGGGATTTTACACCAAAAGTCAATAAAGGGGGATTTCTACTCAGGCCACCAATGTAAGGGGGATTTACACTCATCACCAATTTAAAGGGGGCTTCTACATGAACCACCAATGTAAGGGAGGATTCGAAACTGACCACAAATGCAAGTTTGGCTTTTTTTTTAATGATGGCCGATATAAAGAGGAGTTTCTACACTGGCCACCAATGTAATGGGGATTTGCACAGACCACTAATGTAACTGAGACATTTAGCCTGCATTCACATTTGTGTGTAGTAATGGTAGATATGACCTCAGGGGGACATGATATACATATGAATGCCACAGTCAACAACTATTTACATATTAATGCCACCACTATTTACATATCAATGCAGGTTATTTAAATGTAAACACATAATCTGCAGGTGAGTCATCTGTACATGGCAATAGGGCAGAGCTGGGCAGCAGCAACAGAACTTTACACTGAGATACCGGGACACAGCACTTCAAGGAACAAGGAAACTGGGATAGTTGGCAAGTATGAGGCAGCTGCTTTGGGACCCACAATTATGATGGGGCCCAGGGAAGCTGCCCCCTTTTGTCCTGCCTTAAAAATGCTCCTGCTGTGGAATTAGGGCAAAATCCAATATTCTTGTGCTACATTTTCTGCAGATGCAATGTGTCAATGGGGAAATACCACACTATGGCCACTAGATTAAGCTTAGTAGCATACTTATTTTCTATGATAGTCAGCACCATCTACTGGCCATGATGCAACATTTCCCCTAATCCCACATTCAATCTGCAAAGAATATATTTATTTGGCATATGAATACCATGGTTTGGTCCTTCATTCAACCACTTGTCCCCTTCCTTTTCCTTTTTCCAATTTTTTTGAACTGCAAAGAATATAGCCTGAGAGCATTTAATTTGCACTGAATGAATTTACATGCAGCTTTCATGGATGAACAGCTATGCAATTTTTTTATAAATACACCCCAAGCGTCTGAATGAGATGCTGTGACTAGATACAGGGCTAACTCTGTCAGAGAAACATTTTTGGAACTGCAACTTGAGAATCTATTATACAGTAAATGTGGCTGGTATGGGCTACTTGCATCATCTGAAAGTGAGATTTTACCTTAGTAAATAGTAATAAGCTATGGCTGACCCAGCAGCTCCTAAAACATATTTCAAACATTCTATATAAACACAATGGTTACAATAGCAAAGGAAAGATCACAGAGGTTTAACTGATTCTCTAATTCTAATGACTATAATGTAAATGAAGTGATTAAAGCTTCTATAACAACACAAGCACTCATTGAAATTAGGGTTCCCAAAAATAAAACGCAAACGCTTCCCAGGCAGCCCTGTTTCACATACTCATAGCTCTCCTGATTAATTTAATGGCGTACATCAATGCTATTTCACGCTGTTAGACCATAAACCCAGCTGAACGATCTTCACTCCATGTTGGAAATTATCATTAGAATTAATGCGAGTCATTAAAGAAGCGCCTTCATTATCTGCACGTCGGATCACAATTCACTGCCAAAGGCTATGAAAGCAGTTTTATTTTCTGCAAAGTAGGTCAGTTATGAAAAATAAATCCCATTAGTTTCACCATATGGAGTATTATTTGGCATCGGAGATAAGCATACAATTATTTAAGCTCACCAAAAAAAAAAAAAAAAGAAAAAAAAAGATAAACAGCAAAAGCTTATAAGGACCAGAGATTGTTGAATATATTGGTGTCATTCTGCTTAGGAAACAAACATCCTACTTACTTTTAAGAGAAAGAAAGTTCAAAATAAAATATCAAAGTGAAATTTATTGGACCTGCATGTGGTGGGAAAGTTTGGTGGAGTTTTGGACCCAGTACTCTTTTTGTACTCTTATTGAGAGCAGCAAAATGGAAGCCGTTCTTTTTTTTTTTTTTTTTTTTTTATTGGATAACTGGTTCCAGGAACCTGACCAGTCCCACCTTTGACCTGAATCCATAGTGGGCAAACTTACCAACCTTGGTTAGCAAGCCATGATGGACTGTAAGTAGGTTAATCTACGCTGAATGCCAGCCGTAGATGTGACAATTATGGAAATTGTTCATCAACTTTCAGTAAACCCCCCCCCCCCCCCCAAAAAACCTGGAATTTAAAGATTTGGAGGAATCGAAAACCTATTGAGTTTTTAAATGTCCTGATTCTGATAGACCTAATGATCGATATTGAGGTGGAAGTCGGTCAAAACCACAGAAATGGTAGGTAAAAATTAAGTTACTTTGGTGGACCTTAAGAGCTGGCTACATTGTCATGTATGGATACATTGTAAAATGTTAGCTGCTGATTATAGCATAAGTAAATGTGGTTCATGAAACACATCGAGAGAAAATTCCAAGTCTATGGAATATTCAAATCACCAAAAGCAATAATATGTGAAAAAATTATGATTTATAACATTAGCTAGACCTGGAAAAATAATGGATTGGTTTGTATTGTGTTAACAAATATGAATATGAAAGAAATTACTAGCTGGGACATGTGGTTTTAATATGTATGATTCTTTTATGATGAAATTAACATTATGAGAGTTTAGATTCTTTTTGCACTTGATCTTGAGTGTAAAGTACCATCCAGTACTTTGTTTCCAATGGTAGCAGAAAGTCATTTTTAATTGATTTTCGACCCACTTTTATCAACTAGAATTGCTCAAAATTGGGAAATGTTCTCTGAAGTTGCTCAAAATTGGGAAATGTTCTCTGAAGTTGCTCAAAATGGTGGGTGGCAGATGGGTGTGCCCTGATCAGTTTCATACAATCAGATTTTCAAAGTCTGGAGAAAACTTTCAAAAATCTTACAAAATTGCAAAATACTGTATATGGATGGCCAGCATATGTGGGTCCAAACCCTTCATAATTCTTAAAGCGGTATTAAACCCAAAACCAAAACTTTAATATATTACAGCTTACCAGTCATTAGATGCGGTGACTGCATTATTTTCCTTTTTTTAATCTTTTTTTCCCTTTGTCTTCACCTGGTAATATGGCCAGTATCACATCTCCTTTATTAGAGTGCCTCCACTCTGAATGAAGGAGCACAGGGAGCACATTTGGACAGGAGCATTGTTAATGGGGGGGGGGGGGGGTGTTAGATTTAAATACACTAACAAATTGAAGCTGAACTCCAGCTAACACTTTTTTTTTTCTTTTTTTTTTAAAGTTATTTTTATTGTAATTTCAAGGTAAATATAACAACAAAACAGAGCCTATTGGGCATACCCAGGCTCGGTCATAAGAACTACACACTAATACAAAAAAACACAAAAGAAAAAAAAAAAGAAAAAAAAAAGAAAAAACCCCCACATATACATATATAAAATATATATATATATTCTAACTAAACTACTGTACGCTCAACCACCTGCACAGAATATTCAAAGTAGTACCTCTAAATCCATGTATATCCTGTATTGCCCACTTTAGTCAATCATGAAATAAGATGTACATTGCAGTAAACATATTCCTATTCCCCCCCTCCCCATAACTATCGATTGAGCAGCCTAGTGATGTTCATGAGATCAGGGATGTCACTTGTGCCATTCCCGGTGCTAATGCGAGTGGACTTCTCATCAATTGAATCTGCATTAGTGGACAGGGATTCCGTCCAAATATCCCATATTTTGTGGAATTTTTTGTCACAGCCACGTGACAGGTAAGTAGCTTTGTACAGGGGTAGAGCCGCATTCACTAACTTCTTCCAGAAATTTAATGAAGGTGCAGATGAGGCCTTCCATCTGAGTACTATAGATTTACGGGCGTAGTAAAGTAGTAATCCTAGCAGGGTTCTGAGTGCCCGGCGTGGGGCCAGTGGTTCCACCAGTCCCAGCAGACATACCTCTATAGACAATGGCACGGGGACAGTGGTGACAGTCAAAATAAACTTGGTTACCTCAACCCAAAAAGATTCAATATAAGGACAGTTCCAAAAAATATGAGTGAAATCCGCTGATGCTGAGTTGCATCTCCAACAAGATGCAGAGATAGATGGATAGATTCTATGTAAGCGCACAGGTGTGTAATACACCTTATGTACTATTTTAAATTGTACTAGTTTATCTTTAGCTGATACTAGTTGTGAAAAGGGGTATTCCCATATTTCTTCCCAATCTTCTGTGTCTAGTGTAGGGAAATCTACCTCCCACTGTGCCCTAAGGTTTTCTAGCCCCGCGTGTACGTTGGGGAGTAGTGCTTTATATATGGTAGATAAGGGCTTAGATAGAACTTCATCTCTGAGCAGAGTCTCCAGATTCGAGGTGTAAAAGGCCACCTGGGCATTTTCAAACTGGGTGTTGAAGGCATGCCTAAGCTGCAGAAATCTAAACAGGTGTGAGTTAGGTAAATCATACTGTTGCTTCAACCTGTCAAAAGTTTGTATTCTGCCCTCAAGACAAATTTGATTAATATATTTGATGCCTTTGCATGCCCATACCCCAGGGTCGGGAATGGACCCGAATTCTGGCAATTTTGGGTTAAACCAAAGAGGGCTATAGGGGGAAATGTGCCCGGAAGGTAAAGGGGGGAAATTGAATTTGCCACTGACCATGCCCGTATGACCGCCCTCATTGCTACTGTAAGAGGAAAGGGAGCTCTAGGGCCCCGGTAAAGTAGATTCCGTAGCGCCTCATAAGACCCCAAACATGCTGCTTCCAGGACCACCGCTGCGTTGGACTCATCAGAGACCAGCCAGTTGTGGGCATGGGATCAGCTAACACTTTATAAAGAGTTACAGCATTTACAGTTTTTTTTCCCTTTTGAGATAAAGGTTTTACATGAATTAATAAAAGCTGATCATTGTAAGCATGAAGTGTTGTTAGGGGGCGCTGTGACTACTAATTAGATATATTCCTACATATATCAAATTATGACCAGATGCCAAAATACATATCAACTTAAATATACAGAAACTTAAATATGCATAACACTGTGAATATTATAAATGAAAAAAGTCCATATTCATCTGTGATTGTTCAAAAAATGAAAATGTGGTTGGTAAATCAATATGTGTAGATATCCTCCACCGCTTGCAAACATCCAACAACACCCAAAGTGCTCTTGTAAAATATCTGCTCACCAAAACAGCCATGACCTCTTTACCCAAAAAGAAGGTCAGAATTTGCTTGTGCTGCTACCTTGCAGCTTGGTGTGGTATCTCAGACTGTCTGACACTATGTTCTCCTCTCCCCCACAGCGGGTAACATGAGTTGAGAAAGACAAAGTGGACCCAAATAGCGTAATATTGCTTGGTTTATTAAAACAACAAATGGTAAAAACAAAATGCCTGCTTACATTGCTAGATGGTATCGCGTATGTGGTCGGATGGAGCCACGCTGAGCCCTGCTCACGCTGGGATCGGCGTGCGTTCCACTGCCACTGGAGATAGAACCGGAAGCTGGCACCCAGAAATGGCATGACGGGAAGACGCCTAGAGGTCAAGTCATTTCCGGGTCCCAGCTAGTGCCGGGACACATCCACTTAGCAATATAAGCATTCATTTTGTTTTTACCATTTGTTGTTTTAATAAACCAAGCAATATTACGCTATTTTGGTCCATTTTGTCTGGGCCAAATCACCAGTCGCTGGGTATCCAGACGGCGGCAGCAACAAACATCTGTTGCTGCCGCCATCTGACCAGCCAATTGGTGAGTATGAGGTCTTTTCTGTAAACCTCTCTGAACATTTACCTCATATGCCTACATTGTTAACATATATTTATTGATCTCATTATTTATATTGCAGATACAATACTAATAGTTATGCATCCACCCCTGAAGAAGCGAGCGTGGTCTCGCGAAATGCGTGGTGTCCGTATGACCGCCCTCATTGCTACTGTAAGAGGAAAGGGAGCTCTAGGGCCCCGGTAAAGTAGATTCCGTAGCGCCTCATAAGACCCCAAACATGCTGCTTCCAGGACCACCGCTGCGTTGGACTCATCAGAGACCAGCCAGTTGTGGGCATGGGATCAGCTAACACTTTATAAAGAGTTACAGCATTTACAGTTTTTTTTCCCTTTTGAGATAAAGGTTTTACATGAATTAATAAAAGCTGATCATTGTAAGCATGAAGTGTTGTTAGGGGGCGCTGTGACTACTAATTAGATATATTCCTACATATATCAAATTATGACCAGATGCCAAAATACATATCAACTTAAATATACAGAAACTTAAATATGCATAACACTGTGAATATTATAAATGAAAAAAGTCCATATTCATCTGTGATTGTTCAAAAAATGAAAATGTGGTTGGTAAATCAATATGTGTAGATATCCTCCACCGCTTGCAAACATCCAACAACACCCAAAGTGCTCTTGTAAAATATCTGCTCACCAAAACAGCCATGACCTCTTTACCCAAAAAGAAGGTCAGAATTTGCTTGTGCTGCTACCTTGCAGCTTGGTGTGGTATCTCAGACTGTCTGACACTATGTTCTCCTCTCCCCCACAGCGGGTAACATGAGTTGAGAAAGACAAAGTGGACCCAAATAGCGTAATATTGCTTGGTTTATTAAAACAACAAATGGTAAAAACAAAATGCCTGCTTACATTGCTAGATGGTATCGCGTATGTGGTCGGATGGAGCCACGCTGAGCCCTGCTCACGCTGGGATCGGCGTGCGTTCCACTGCCACTGGAGATAGAACCGGAAGCTGGCACCCAGAAATGGCATGACGGGAAGACGCCTAGAGGTCAAGTCATTTCCGGGTCCCAGCTAGTGCCGGGACACATCCACTTAGCAATATAAGCATTCATTTTGTTTTTACCATTTGTTGTTTTAATAAACCAAGCAATATTACGCTATTTTGGTCCATTTTGTCTGGGCCAAATCACCAGTCGCTGGGTATCCAGACGGCGGCAGCAACAAACATCTGTTGCTGCCGCCATCTGACCAGCCAATTGGTGAGTATGAGGTCTTTTCTGTAAACCTCTCTGAACATTTACCTCATATGCCTACATTGTTAACATATATTTATTGATCTCATTATTTATATTGCAGATACAATACTAATAGTTATGCATCCACCCCTGAAGAAGCGAGCGTGGTCTCGCGAAATGCGTGGTGTCCGTATGACCGCCCTCATTGCTACTGTAAGAGGAAAGGGAGCTCTAGGGCCCCGGTAAAGTAGATTCCGTAGCGCCTCATAAGACCCCAAACATGCTGCTTCCAGGACCACCGCTGCGTTGGACTCATCAGAGACCAGCCAGTTGTGGGCATGGGATCAGCTAACACTTTATAAAGAGTTACAGCATTTACAGTTTTTTTTCCCTTTTGAGATAAAGGTTTTACATGAATTAATAAAAGCTGATCATTGTAAGCATGAAGTGTTGTTAGGGGGCGCTGTGACTACTAATTAGATATATTCCTACATATATCAAATTATGACCAGATGCCAAAATACATATCAACTTAAATATACAGAAACTTAAATATGCATAACACTGTGAATATTATAAATGAAAAAAGTCCATATTCATCTGTGATTGTTCAAAAAATGAAAATGTGGTTGGTAAATCAATATGTGTAGATATCCTCCACCGCTTGCAAACATCCAACAACACCCAAAGTGCTCTTGTAAAATATCTGCTCACCAAAACAGCCATGACCTCTTTACCCAAAAAGAAGGTCAGAATTTGCTTGTGCTGCTACCTTGCAGCTTGGTGTGGTATCTCAGACTGTCTGACACTATGTTCTCCTCTCCCCCACAGCGGGTAACATGAGTTGAGAAAGACAAAGTGGACCCAAATAGCGTAATATTGCTTGGTTTATTAAAACAACAAATGGTAAAAACAAAATGCCTGCTTACATTGCTAGATGGTATCGCGTATGTGGTCGGATGGAGCCACGCTGAGCCCTGCTCACGCTGGGATCGGCGTGCGTTCCACTGCCACTGGAGATAGAACCGGAAGCTGGCACCCAGAAATGGCATGACGGGAAGACGCCTAGAGGTCAAGTCATTTCCGGGTCCCAGCTAGTGCCGGGACACATCCACTTAGCAATATAAGCATTCATTTTGTTTTTACCATTTGTTGTTTTAATAAACCAAGCAATATTACGCTATTTTGGTCCATTTTGTCTGGGCCAAATCACCAGTCGCTGGGTATCCAGACGGCGGCAGCAACAAACATCTGTTGCTGCCGCCATCTGACCAGCCAATTGGTGAGTATGAGGTCTTTTCTGTAAACCTCTCTGAACATTTACCTCATATGCCTACATTGTTAACATATATTTATTGATCTCATTATTTATATTGCAGATACAATACTAATAGTTATGCATCCACCCCTGAAGAAGCGAGCGTGGTCTCGCGAAATGCGTGGTGTTTCGTTGATGCTTGTATTTTGCCTTCTTACATTTCTGTACAACTGTATGTGGATTGTTATTCTTTTATTGTGTATGTACTGCCCATACATGAGAGAGGGGGAACCAAGCCAGAAGGCCATGTCCACCCCCTCCAAAGACTTTCAGGGCAGGTCGGAGGACCTACACCCTATCAGTCACATGTGCAAAAACCGTGTACAAACATAAAAATACAAAAAGTGACAAACAAGGGCTTAAATAAAAGAAAGTGGGGGAGAAGGAAGTGGAGAGGAGAATGAAAAGTGGTCATTGTGTGAAACAATGACCAGGTCCTCCGGCCAGGAATTAAAAATTCCTTCGGTCCCAGCCAAAAGGCCAAGCCCAGGAGGCAGGTGAGAAAAAAGTGTGGTATGGTGCAGTGACCGTGGTGCCATAAATCAAAGTGACCCTCACTCACAGTCATCTTACGGCACCCCCTGGACTGCCACTGCAGGGGCACACACACCATGGGCTTTTTTTCCAACCCTGGCCCACAGCCAGACCAGCTCAGCCCCCACCCCTACCAGGAAGGCCTGGAGATCTGAACTACCACTCCCATTACATTCAGGAAATACTAACCGCCCCCCTGGTGGGAAAGGGGGGCCAGTGACAGGAGCAAGGACCGCACCAATCTAGGCCAGAAGGCCAGGGACCGACCCTTCCGCCAGACCGGTGCAGCACCCATCCTCACCAGAAGCACCCTTCTGGCCTGCTCAGACACAACCAATCATCATCCTCTATGACCAAAGTGCGCCAACATGGCCCCTACTGAAAAAGACTGTCCAGGTACAATTACACATAGGATTTGCATCTGCCCTTCCAATTTGGGAGTAGAATAGTGCCTCCTCTGCCAACTGATAAGAACAGATACTACACTTGATCTTAGCCAAAAGGCAGAGAAGCTGTAAATCAAATCCAATGACGCGGGCGCCAGGGGCGGGGCCGAGTCCAGCATTCTGTGTCTATGGACATAAATGCTTGAATCGGGAGGGCGCCCGCACAGTAACTCCCAGGGAGAGCGCTTCTCCTAGGGGGTTTACCGATGCGGGGAGGAGCCGCAAGCGTCATTTGGGGACCCCAGAAGGCGATGATCGGGGCCACTCTGTGCAAAACAAACTGCACAGTGGAGGTAATTATGATATGTTTGTTATTTTAAAAAAAATTTAAAAAACCAGGGTTTCCAACCCCTTAACTTGGATGAAAAATTTAAAAGTGGTAAACTTTTATCTACACCATAATACTAACAATATTCTACCAGTTTCAATCACTTTTAACCAGTTTTTGTTTGCAAAAATAGTCGACTCTACCTACCTGTACCTGTACCTAGTACCCACCGTTTCTACCAACACTGAAAATAACTAATAGCAATGGTGGATTACAACAACAATCTTGATCTATTTAGCTGCTTTTGCAATTAAAAGCTGGTTTGGAAATGATTAACAGCTTACTGTATGTTTACTTTACAGGTGGCCATTCACTTTGAAAGTTGATAGCGCAATTTGACATTTGATTCTATTTTTCTTGATTTTACAAAGCAATGGAAGACATAAACTGGTGGCATTGAACCCTATTAAAAAATTCAATCACTTTTGATGAAATTGCTGTATTTTTTTTTTCTGTTTTTGATTAGATCTTTCATTAAACTGTATTGAAGCTGTCAGTTTTTTGCCCAGTTTCAATCTCACAACCAAATTTTGGTGGTTGATAGGTAGGTGGAGGACTGCTTTTTATCTCATTACCACGTTGTATATGTAAATTTACAAAAACTTTATTTAAATAAAAACTTCATAAAAAGAGTCTTTTGAAAAAGTAAGAACTACGAATGCTGAAACACTGCAAAGACTTCATGTTTCTATGGAGACACAGTGATTTTTTCATGAGACATTTGCTTAACAAATCCATATCCTATTATTATAAAAGATTTTGCTTCACAATTTCTATAGTAATGAAAAATATTTTGTGCTTGTCATCATGGACAACACACTCCTAGAGTACGCCACAAAATATCAGAAATTGAGTGTATTTTGAACGAGCTGATTTTATGCATGACTTTATTTTGAACACTTATAACGGCACCCAGCAAATGAGACTTTTGATGTTTGAAAATAGGTTGGGCAAGATGTGAAAGAAGTTGCTATGCCAGCTGTCAAATTTTGGGCAGCTACATATTTTCATGACAAAGTAAAGTTGATTGGCCTAGTTCCAAAATGGTTCATTCACACTACACTCAAACAGTTTATTGCAGCAAAATTCGCCTTTTTTTTACCTTATCTTCAATACGCAGCTGGTGCAGCTGATGGGAGACAAATCATCATTTGCAAACAGCAGCAAGATGTCCTGCTCTCATCTCAGACCCTTCTTATGCAAGTTCTAAAAGTATCTGGATATGTTAAGGACCAAGTTTACCTTTTCATCATCTACATTTATTTTCTGCCAATTCTCATTATTTATTTATATTTAGAAATCTTTAACACCCTCTTCCTTTAGTCTTCTGTTTTTCTTGCCACACCCTAAAATTCTGATGGTTGCCATGTACAATGTACTGAAATATATCCTATATAATAGACTGGATTTAAAACCTAATTAGAGAGAAACCCTGAGAGCCACAATGATCTAATGCCTAGAGAGTAAAACCACCTAGCTGCCTGTGTAGATCACGTCTCATATACCGTGCACCAATGTAGAAACGAAAATACGCTGCGCTAAAGTGTAAATGATAACCAAATGTATAAATATATATTGAATGTATTAATTACTAATCTAATTTTTTTTTTATTATTTTTAAACCATATATATATATATAGCGTGCTAAATTCTATTCTATGTGGTTTTTAGCACACTATATATATATATGGTTTAAAAATAATAATATTTTTTTTAGATTAGTAATTAATACATTAAATATATATTTATTTATTTATTTGGTTATCATTTACACTTTAGCGCAGCGTATTTTCTATTCTAGATTTAAAACCTCTGCCTCTTGCACTGCTTTTATACAAGCCAATTGTATAAGTATTTTAAAGGTAATTAGCATTACACAGTTTTTACCCCACTGATGTTGATTTTGGGGGCAAGATTTCAGCCTGGTAGAGTTCGGAGAAGGACTGTTAAGCTGGCCAAAACCAATAGAATTTGGTAGAAAAAATTTTAAATTTTTATGATTTTATAATGGTTAGTGGGGTCAAATTGATGATTGTTTTTTAACAATAATGATAAGAAAATTTGAAGGAGCATAATGGAAATTTTTCTTGAACAAATGAAATTCTAACTGTGAATGTGTTTTTTGTTTAAGAAAAATAGGAAAAGGCACAAAACCTGTTTACTACATCTGGGATTCCAAACAAGTGGCAGGTCTGGACAAAATGTTAAAGTTGTGCTATTTTTCTCTAAAATAAAAAAGTGATTAATACTTACCTGCTCTGTGCAATGGTATTGCACAGAATGACCCTGAGCCTCCTCTTCTGGGGTCCTCTGCCAGCGCTCTCCACTCCTCCTCTTCTTCATGTGCCCCCATAGCAAGCCACTTGCTATTGGACACACGTGTGGGCATGCTCTTAAGCCAGGCTGTGTGTGTTCATAGACACACATAGCGCGGCTTGACCCTGCCCTCGCTCCCTCCCCACAGGATTTGATTGAAAGCATCAGGAACCAATGGCTCCCACTGCTGCCTCTGTGCCTGCGAGAGCAGGGAGAGAGACTAGCGCTGCTACTGAGGGGCACAGCGCTGGATCAAGAGAGAACTTAGGTAAGTATTTAAGAAGGCCAAAAAGCCAAAAGGTTTTTTACCTTAATGCATTATTTGTATTAAGGTAAAAAAAACTACCACTAGCTGTTCCCCCACCCCTCTTCCTAAATACTTACCTGAGATTTCTCTAAAACCAGCGCTGTGCCCTTCTGCAGCAGCAGTGCTGGATCAAGAGAAGACTCAGGTAAGTATTTAGGTAATGCATTAAACTAAAAAACATTTTGACTTTAGAACCACTTTAGGGGATTTTGAACAAAATCAGTTGACTAAATGATGGCATGGCGAAATGTTCTGACAATTTTTTTCAGACTTTCTGTATGACGGTTAGAACAAAATTCTAATGGTGTATGACCAGCTTTTGACTTGTCACTAAGGTAAGAACAGGCTTTTAGGTGTTATACCTATTTTAAAGGGGGTAGGTAAAGGCTGTTTTGGTTAAAGTCTAAAGGACAGGAAGTGAAGGGAAATCTACCCAACAGGACCAACGACATAAAAAAACAACAACAGGGGTTTAAACACTCTCTACTCTAAAATTACAAACACTTAAATAAAGTTTAGGCTTTAGATATACTCCTACTTAAAGCTGAATTTCAGGTATGCCTTTTTTTTTTTGCATAGTGACATTGGTTTGGACTAAATAATTATTTGTCTATACTGATCCCTGTGGAAGCAGAGAATCACTGTAGTAGCTACAGCTACTACAGTGATTCTTGCTGTCTTCTGGATCCCATGCCAAGCAGCTGATCTGCTGCATAGTGAACACACCGGGTTATTTGCTTGGTACTAGCACCATTCACAGAACACCTTGCATTGTTTCTCAATAAATGCAAGACATTTTCTGATTGAAGGAGGTGGAGATTGTGACGTAATTTGCCCATCTCTCCACCTGTCCAATCAGAGAATGCTTTGCATTCAATGAAAAAATACAACGCATTTTCTGAATGGTACATATGCTGAGCAAGGGACCCCCTGTGATTACCACTTAACAAAGGACCCATAGGAGAGCAAGCATCATTGTAATAGCAGCGGCTACTAAAATGATTCTTCGCTTCCACAGGGATGTAACTATGCAAAAAGAAAAGGAAATTCTTTGACATATGAGCTCAATTTCTTACGTAGTATCTTTACATGCATTGAGAATGTTTGTGACCTTTTTTGGCAGTAACCTTTCTGGAAATTCAAAATTGTAAAGGTAGGCGCTACTTCTACACTCTATTGAGGTCGGGTCACTGCTATCACGTCTGGGTTGCCGGTGACATCACATCTGGAATCAGTGGAACGCACGCTGGTTACCTTCGCAGAGCGGCGGTGCAGAGTTCTAATATCACAAGCTATTTGTGCTGGTGCCACTTTTATCCACAATACAATGTAAGTGCATATGGTTGGCTTGTTTTTAATTTGGTGGATTTTAATAAACGTAATACACTGCCGATATATTTATATCTTTTTAGGATCCGTGATTCCTATTTGGATGCGGGAGAGAAGCTGTAGAGGAGTGCATACTACATGCTGAGCTTATTTTGCCTTCCTTGTTAATATAATCCAAAGGCTAAGCAGGTCTTTATGGCCATATGAGTCTGGTGAGTGGTTTATTTTACCACACGTGATATAGCACTTTATTTTGCAGTGAAGAAGCAAGGCAAGGTGCATGGGATAATTTCTAACACTTATGGACACCAAAAGAATTGTATAAAGCTGCGTACACACAAGCGGAATGTCCGACAGAAAAAGTCAGACAGAAGCTTTTCATCGTCTATTCCGATCGTGTGTGCCTCATCGGACTTTTTTTTTTCTAAAATTCTGACGGACCTAGAAATAGAACATGTTCTAAATATTTCCGATGGAACCAAATCCTATCGGCAAAACCGCTCGTCTGTATGCTGTTCCGACGGACCAAAAATGACGTATGCTCTGAAGCAAGTACGAGACGGAAGCTATTAGCTACTGGCTATTGAACTTCCTTTTTCTAGTTCCGTCGTACATGTTGTACTTGACTGCCTTTTGGGCGATCGGACTTTGGGTTGACTGTGTGTAGGCATGACCGCTTGAATAGAATTCTGTCAGAGTTCCGTCCGAGAAACCTTTCAGAATTTATCCTGACGGCAAAACCGGTCGTGTGTACGCGGCATAAGAGTTATTATAATAAAAGTGGAAGTCATTCCACAGATGTATGGACACTGGCAGAAGAAACTTTATTAGAAAGTATATGGACACTAATAAACCTAGGTTTATGGTGTATTGTTATATTCAAGTGTTTGATATATATTTTATATTTGGTATACTGTATCACATAAAGAGTTATTGCAGGGTGAGTGTAGACATAGTGCCTCCTGTTACAATTTTACCCACTCACTGGCCGTGCTATAGACGAATGACAGCTACAGCGCAGACAGCTAGTTCTGAGAGGCCATCATATGCCAACCAGTGCCCATCAGTGCTGTCAATCAGTGCCCATCGGTGCCTCCTCATCAGTGTCACCTATCAGTGCTGCCTACCAGTGCCCATCAGTGCCACCTATCTATGCCACCTATCAGTGCAACCTATCCGCGCCCATCAATGCCCATCAGTTCCACAGGATCAGTGCAGCCTATCAGTGCCCATCAGTGCAGCCTCATAAGTGTGTAGCGCTGGTAGATTTTTAATCTACCGCTGATAGGTAAATCTAGTGGGTTACTTGTTAGGTGAAGTTAGATTTGCCTCTGTTCCAGCTTGGCTGAGTTGCGTGTAGTTCCACACTGCACCAGTGGGTGTCCTTGTCACCATGGGCTGGTGTTGGAAAGGCAACGTGTTGAAGCATATGAGTGCTCCTCTGTCCCGGAGACAACTTGGTGGAGGTGGTCCTCCGAGTTGCATTCTGGGAGAGGGTATTTTTGGGACAGACGCCATGTTTAGGGGTTCGTTTTCAGCCACCTGCTGGCCCTCCTGGCCGACAGGTATGCGTTAAGAGTATCACCTCTTGGTCCTCCGGATCGGAGGCCCACGTCGCTGCGGCGTGTGAGTGGGCCCAGAAGCCTCTCTGGGGCCTACCACAGCAGCAGAGGAACGGTCCTGAGCTGTCTATCCTGAGTGAAGAAGCTGGACAACTGAGGAGATCCCAGGGGAGGACCCGTCATGGAAGGATCATGCAGAGTGCTGGTCTGGAGAGGGGCCTGGTGACTCAGTTGGAGGACGTATCCTGAAGTAATCTTACTGCATAGTACTGCCGGGTTGGCATAAAGGTTCAAGTGCTGTGTCTGATACTCATCGTAAACCATTGCATCCTGTGGCAGAGGATCGTACGGGTTTTGTTCCAAACAAGTCTGTGGCAGAGACTTTTGTTAGTGCTATGTACTGGCTGCTAGGCAAGTGTGTGAGGCCTATCCAGGCAGGCAAAGATTGAATCCCACAAGGGGAGTGCATTCAACTACAAGTGTTCAATTCCTGATAATGTTCTAAAGAATAATAAGGAAAGGTATTTGAGCTTCCCTGCAACTTTCCTTCTGCCTCTTTCCTGATACTTCCTTTATTACTTGTTCATTAAAGCATTGGAAAACATACTCAAGTGTTTGGTGCCTACATCGTCCAGAGGTAAACTCAACGGGACCCTAGACCCGGTGTCGGTGAAACAGAGGTAGCGAGAGTGAAGGTAACAGCTCGCTTTAAACCAGCAGCTCCACCGAGAGTTAGTGCTACATGTGCATATCAGTGAAGGAAAAAAATTACCTGTTTCCAAAATTTTATAACAAACTATAAAAAAGTTTTTCCTGACAGACTCCATGGCAGCATACGTATGGGTTAATCCCGCCTCTCATACCTCATAGGACCCCACTCACATAAATCTTTGCTCCTAGCCAGAGGCCGTGTTCCTTTTTTGTCCTCCTCCTAGGACCAAGGTGTATCTTACCTTATGGAATTATCTACGGTCCGGTCCTGGCGTGCACGATTGTCCTGATGGCGGTTCTGGAGTCCAGCATTCCCGGCTATTAGCAGGGTGGAGACGGGCTATACATGCGATGCCATGAAGAGCTTCTATCCTCGCCATTGGCAGGCAAGCGGCATTGGGCCAAACGTCCTTGCTATTAGCAGGAGGCCCCCCCTTACTGAAAGCCCGGTCGTGCAATGGATGGTCGTTCCCAGTCAGGATGGACCAGGATCGTGCTGGGTGGTATCGTATACAGCGTTTTTACCTTGCATATTATTATGGCAGCAGTGTCTGTGTGTTGTGTTTGTCTTCCTCCCCTGTGTTCTTCTGCTATGGCGGCTGGAGTGCATCTGCGTCTCAGTCCGCCGGGTACTTCCGGGTTCTGTGCAGCGGCCAGCCTCGTCTGAAAACGAGGCTTGGTTCGCGCACGCGCAGTTCCGGGGATAGAACGGCGATCGCGCATGCGAGCGAGTTCCGCTGGACGACGCTGGGGGAGTAGTGACGTCATCACTCCAAGTTTAAATAGCTGTCAAAATACAGCTATTGCTTGGGATGATCTGCAGATGATACGGCGGCCTCCCGGTGCAGTGGTTTGTCTCTGCCAAGGTAGGAAGCTATGCTGCTGGCTGTCCAGCTCTCCTGTGTCCTCTGATAGTGTTTTCTAGGCTGACTATGGATGTTCATTACAGTTATAGGTTTCTACTATGGACGTGTCACCACCCCCCAGTGGCCAGTCCTCAGCACGCGAAGATACGGATCGTTCTAGATCACATCACCAACAATCTTCATCAAGTTCCAGACGCCCTAGTTCAGCTTCTAGGCGTCACAGCGAAGAGCCCAAGTCCACGTCTGGGCGTCATTCCTACCGCCATTCCAGTCGCTCTGAGAGGAGAGCTTGCTGGGGATGTAAAGCTCAGGTCCCAGAGGGTAAATCCCTCTGTGAGCTATGTTTTTCCCGAGCTGCAAAAGAAAGGGGAGCAGAAGACCAGCAGGTAGAGGCCCTGGTCCGGAAAGTGGTTCAGGAATCTCTGATCAGAACGGATCCCATCCGCACAACTATTGCTCCCTCTGCTCCTACATTGGCTCCCGGCAGGGACGACCTTGGGGCTCCTGGTCCCTCCAGACGTAGTCCCTCTTTGAGTGAATCCTCGGAGAGTGAGGTTGAGACGGACGATCCTGGAGTGGGTTTTGATTTTTCCCTGGTACCACGGTTGGTCAAGGCTGTAAAAGATGCATTGAAATGGGAAGATCCAGTGGAAGCACCCTCTAAACAGAGGAAATACTTTAAACATCTCAAGAAGGATCGCCCAAATTTTCCCTTCCTGGGGGAACTCGGAGAAATAATTTCTGATGAATGGGTTAAAGTCGAGAGGAAAAACTCGTTGATTTCAAAAGTGGCTAAAATGTATCCATTCAGGAGTGAAGAGGTTAAGCACCTAGAATCGGCTCCGCTCATTGATGCTGCTTTGATGAGGTTGGTGAGGCATGTCACTCTCCCTCTCGAGGATACCATCTCATTCAAGGATGGTCTAGAGAGGAAAATCGATACGGATCTTAAACGTATCTATATCACGGCAGGTATGGCTTGTAAACCAGCCTTAACCCTCGCAGCTTTGTCTAAAGCCATGGAATCCTAGTCGGATGATGTGGGTGCAGCTTTGGCAAGTGTCTCTGAAGAATTGGTTAAAAGCTCACTGGTTCATGAGCTGAAACTGGCGTCAGTCTTCTTGGGTGAAGCATCCCTTGACATTATTCCCCTAGTGGCACGTGTCATGCTCTCTTCAGTCACAGCTAAGCGCGCCTTGTGGCTATGCCCATGGGTGGCGGATCCTGCCTCTAAACAGGCCTGGTGCAGAATTCCCTTTGAGGGTTCTTCCCTCTTCGGGAATAAGCTGGACTCCGCTATCAACCGTGCTATAGGGGGTAAGTCAGGGTTCTTACCCCAGGACCATCGCCTCTTGGGTCAGAGAAGACCTCAACCCAGGCAAGATCAAGAGCGTTCTAGAGATGCCCGCCGCTACAAGCCCAGTCGCGAGTTCAGAAAGAACTGGAGGAGAAATCAACCTTCTGGTCAGAAGTCCTCAAAGACAACCTCTTCTGGTGGACAGGAGGCTTCCAAGTCCTTTTGATATAAAGCCTGTCCAGGCGGAGCAAGTTGGGGCTCGGTTACTCCTTTTTCAGCACATCTGGGCAGCTTCGATCAGAGACTACTGGACGATCAAGACAGTCTCATCAGGTCATTCGTGGGTGTTCAGCAGCCCACCCTTACACCGGTTTGTCTCCACAGTCCTTCCTCACCAGGAGGAGAAGAAACAAATTCTTCTATCATACACGGACTCACTGATAGCTCAAGGTGCGGCCATCCCGGTACCCTCGGAAGAGAGATTTCAAGGGGTATATTCCCCCCTTTTCATGGTCCTCAAAAAGAATGGCTCCTGGAGGCCAGTCATCGACCTAACACACCTGAACTCCTTCATCAAGAAGGAGAGTTCAAGATGGAATCGCTACTAACAATTCGTCAAACAATTCAACCAGGCGATTGGATGGTCTCCATAGACCTGGAAGATGCCTACTTTCACATACCGATTGCGAAGGACTTCCAGAAGTATCTCCGTTTTGCAGTGGATCAGAGGCATCTCCAATTTACATGTCTCCCATTCGGGCTTACAACATCGCCTCGAGTGTTTTCGAAGCTCTTACTGGCTGTCGTGGCTTTAATCAGGGTCAAGGGTATCCGATTACACCACTATCTAGACCAGTGGTTCTCAACCATACTAGTGCCGTGACCCCTTGATAAAATTTCCCAAGTTGTGGGGACCCCTAACAGTAAAATTATTTTCGTAGCGTGGGTTGTCAGCACCCAAGGCAAGACAAGTCATTTGCATCCCTAACCTACGGACATTTAGCGCTCCCTGAGTCCCTTCCACTCGTACAGTTTTAAAACCCCTTATGGTACATTTTAGAATGTACCACTCTTTCTCTTTGTTCTCCTTTCTTTCCCTTTTATATCTATCCTAATTTCTTGTTTTTTTTCCCTGCCCCTTTCTCATATTCTTTCTCTCCCTTTTTCTTTGTTCCTTCCCCTCTTTTTCCTCTCGCTTTCATGTATTCTCCTTTTTTATTCCTTCTCTTATGCCCCAAACACACGGTCGGATTTTCCAACGGAAAATGTGTGATAGGACCTTGTTGTCGGAAATTCCGACCGTGTGTAGGCTCCATCACACATTTTCCATCGGATTTTCCGACACACAAAGTTTGAGAGCAGGCTATAAAATTTTCAGACAACAAAATCCGTAGTCGGAATTTCCGATCGTGTGTACACAAATCCGACGCACAAAGTGCCATGCATGCTCAGAATAAATAAAGAGATGAAAGCTATTGGCTACTGCCCCGTTTATAGTCCCGACGTACGTGTTTTATGTCACCGCGTTCAGGATAATCGGATTTTCTGACAACTTTGTGTGACCGTGTGTATGCAAGACAAGTTTGAGCCAACATCCGTCGGAAAAAATCCTAGGATTTTGTTGTCGGAATGTCCGATCAATGTCCGACCGTGTGTACGGGGCATTAGTCCCTGGTGGAGGGGGTGGGGGGAATGGGATGAGTGGCAATGCTGGGGGGAGTTCTGATTGGCCAACTTAGGTGCTCTTGATCAAGGTCATCTGCTGGTCTGAGAACTGTAGTGGGGACTTTTAATAGCAACTATAATCACAGGTAATGTTACTCACTGTGTCTCTGGCTTCACTGTGTCTCTGACTTTGTGGTGTCTCATAGCAGTGACACCTATTATGAAATCAGGAGATAGGGTCTCCTCCAGCCCTTTCCACTTCACATTCCTCTCCAGTCAGCTGACCTCTAGTCTCTGCCCCCCCAGCCATGTTGCTAACTGAATGGGCAGCTGAGTGGGCGGCCGCGGGCTCCAGGAACAGCCCAGCTGGGCGGCCGCAAAAAGGCTGGGAGAGCGTTGCGGGCTTCAGGAACAGCCCAGGATTCAGTGACCCCTGGCAAATCATCATTTGACCCCCGAGGGGGTCCCGACCCCCAGGTTGAGAACCACTGATCTAGACGATCTACTCCTGCTTTCACAGGACAGAGAACAACTGTTGTCGCACCGAGATCAGGTCATTTCTACTCTGACGGAGTTCCGTTGGCTGTTAAACAGGGAGAAAAGTCATCTAGACCCGACTCAGTCTTTGATATTCCTCGGAGCCCAGTTCGACACGATAGAGAGCACCATCTCTCTGCCTCTGGAGAAAATTCCGTTAATTCGGGACAGAATTCATCGCGCAATGTCATCGCCCTTACTCAGAGCTTCTCAGTGTCTCAGGATAATCGGCACCATGGTGGCAACAGCCCCCATGGTGAAATGGGCACAGTGGAAGATGCGCCCCTTCCAGAAGGGTTTTCTCCAGCAGTGGGATCCGGGATCTCGAGACCATCTGGTCCGGATAACTCCGTCCATGCAGGAGAGTCTCCCCTGGTGGCTGCAGCTGTCATGAAGATCCTGCCAATAATCAGCGATCCAGACGCAGGGGGACACGGCCGCGGGTTCCACTGCGCATGCGCACGCGTTCACGGGTGCTGTCACGCACGGGCACGCGCGCGCGCACTCCCGCTAGTGCCAGGCGGGCTATTTAAACCGGCCTGTCACACTCCATCCCCGCTGTCTGCTCTACAGCGTTCCGTGTGCCTGAACCTGATCTGACCTGTGTACTCTGCTATCTGACCCGGCTTCCTGTTAGACCATCCTGCTATCCGCCTGCACCAGACCCTCTTGGCTTGCCTGACCATCCCTCTGTGTTGTCCCTGGTACCTCTGCTGATCGACCGATACCGACCTCTGGCTTGTTTGACCACCCTTCAGTCTGACACCTGTATCCAGCGTTCCAGTCTACTACCTGCTGCTCGTTCCTGGTTCCAGTCCAGCGTTCCAGTCTACCTGCTGCCTTGTTCCTGGTTCCAGTCCAGCGTTCCAGTCTACTACCTGCTGCTTGTTCCTGGTTCCAGTCCAGCGTTCCAGTCTACCTGCTGCCTTGTTCCTGGTTCCAGTCCAGCGTTCCAGTCTACTACCTGCTGCTTGTTCCTGGTTCCAGTCCAGCGTTCCAGTCTACTACCTGCTGCCTTGTTCCTGGTTCCAGTCCAGCGTTCCAGGCTACTACCTGCTGCCTTGTTCCAGGTTCCAGTCCAGTGTTCCAGGCTTCTACCTGCTGCCTTGTTCCAGGTTCCAGTCCAGTGTTCCAGGCTACTACCTGCTGCTTGTTCCAGGTTCCAGTCCAGCGTTCCAGGCTACTACCTGCTGTTTTGTTCCTGGTTCCAGTCCTGCTTACTTACCTGCTTACTTACCTGCTTCCTTATCTGCTGTGACTCCGGGACCTCTCTGCGATTCAGCGTCCTCTTCAGCTTCTGGACCCAGAGGGTGTCACCACTCCTGAACTTCCGGTGACTGTCGATCCTGCCAGGCACCCATACCACTCCTCACTCCTGGCCTTCTGTCTCCATTCCAGAGGAACAGGAGTGGGAGCTGTAAGGGAGGTCCTTCTCTGCACTTCAGGCTCACAACCCACCAGGTACGTGACAGTAGCAGACAGCCATGTCTGAGCCTGAGCAGGGAACGTCTCCCATGGAGGAACTCTGTGCACACCTGGCAGGATTGACTGAAGCAGTCAAGAATCTGCAGCAAGGATACACCAGGCTGGAGGAACGAGTGTTAACCTTGTCTAATCCCATTGGGGCTCAGGGAGTCCCTTCTGCTTCTGCTCCTTCAGTCGGGCCTTCCTCAACAGTGGTGATGCTCCCTCCAGAACCCAAGGTCCCGACGCCTGAACGTTTTTCCGGAAATCGCCTCAAATTCAGAGCTTTCCGCAACTCCTGTGAACTGTTCTTTGCTCTTCAGCCACGTACTTTTTCCCTTGAGGCTACTAAGGTGGGCTACGTAATCTCTCTGCTTTCTGGTGACCCCCAAACTTGGGCCCACCGCCTCTTGGAGCAAAAGGACGTATCCTTGACTAATCTGTCTGCCTTCTTTGACGCACTAGGTCAGCTGTATGATGACCCCCAGCTGTCCGTGACTGCAGAAACAGCTTTGCACACCCTTCAGCAGGGTCGCAGGGCTGCAGAAGACTATGTGGCGGAATTCAGAAAGTGGAGTGTAGACACGAATTGGAATGATGCGGCTCTCCGCTATCAGTTTCGAATGGGACTTTCTGACTCTCTGAAAGATGAATTGGCCAGGGTGGGTACCCCACAGACTTTGAACGCATTGATCGATCTAACCATCCAGATCGATCGACGTCTAAGAGAACGAAGGACTGAGAGAGCGATGGGAACCTCTCGCCCAACTTGGGTTACCCCTAAAGTGCCCCATCATACATCACCAGCACCACCAATGTCTACTTTTAACCCACCTGAGCCAATGCAATTAGGGGTTCTGCGGCCTTCCCTTACTCAGGAAGAACGACAACGTCGTCGAGTGAAAGATCTGTGCCTGTATTGTGGGGAACCTGGGCACTATGTCAGGAACTGTCCCCTTAAACTCCGTAAGTGCCTATCTCTGTCCTCTGACTATGCTGTGCCTCTGGTTAAGAACACTACTCACCTTGCTCTCTCTCTCCTGTTACAGCTTCCAGGAGAGACCCTGCAAATAGCCGCCATTATTGACTCTGGAGCTTGCAGTTGTTTCATGGACTCTCTTTTTGCTACCCAACACCGGATTCCTCTGTTGCCTAAAACCCATGGACTTTCCATTCATCTAGCTGATGGAACGGCCATTAAATCAGGGCCTGTTACCCAAGAGACTGTTCCAATACCCGTGTCCATCTCCAATTCTCATCAAGAACTGTTACGCCTAGATATCATCGCTTCACCTATGTTCCCCATAATCCTCGGCATGCCATGGTTACAGGCCCACAATCCTGACATTAATTGGATCACTGGTGAGGTTACCTTTTCCTCCCCATATTGCCAACAGTCTTGTAAACTTCAGGACACTCAGAAGAATCCTACCTTGCTCTGTTTAAACACAGATCCTAGTCTGCACCTTTCCATCCCTTCTGCATATCATGATTTCTTAGATGTATTCAGCAAGCAGGGGGCAGAGGTCTTACCCCCTCACCGGGCCTATGACTGTCCTATCGAATTACTCCCCGGTGCCGAGATACCTTTTGGAAGAATATTTCCTTTAACGGAAGTGGAACAAGGGGCTTTAAAAGAATATATCGATGAGAATCTAAAGAAAGGCTTCATTCGTCCATCCACGTCTCCAGCAGGTGCAGGTATCTTCTTCGTACAAAAGAAAGACAAGACCCTCAGACCATATGTAGATTACCGTGAGCTGAACAAAATCACTGTAAAGAACCGTTACCCTCTTCCTCTGGTACCAGAGCTGTTCCAAAGACTTGGGACAGCTACCATATTCACTAAGCTTGACCTCCGCGGAGCCTACAATTTGGTTCGTATTAGGGACGGAGACGAATGGAAGACCGCCTTTCGTACCCGTTATGGACATTTTGAATACCTTGTGATGCCGTTTGGGCTGTGCAATGCTCCTGCTACATTCCAGTACTTCATCAATGATGTTTTATGAGACTTTCTAGATCTGTTTGTTATCGTCTATTTAGACGACATACTAATTTTCTCTTGTTCCCTTGAATCCCATCGCAGGCACGTCAGAAGTGTATTGGCCCGGCTTCGACAACACGGTCTATATGCAAAAGCTGAGAAATGTGAATTTGAACAGGAAAGTATTCCATTTTTGGGGTTAATCATTTCCAGCAAGGGCATTAAGATGGACCCCCAAAAGGTCACTGCAGTACTAGACTGGCCAGTCCCAACAGATAAAAAGGGGATCCAGCGATTCGTTGGGTTCGCTAATTTCTACCGCAAATTTATTAAGGGGTTTTCAGCCATCATCACACCCATCACACAGCTAACTAAACAGGGTACTCGTTTTCACTGGTCTGCTGAGGCTCAAAAGGCTTTCGAGACTCTCAAGGGCCTTTTTACCTCTGCTTCCGTACTAAAACATCCAGATTCCTCTCTGCCATTTGTACTAGAGGTGGACGCATCCGAAATTGCGGTAGGGGCAGTGTTGTCCCAAAGACAGGGAACTAAGGCCCTGTTATATCCTGTGGCCTTCTTCTCTCGTAAATTGTCCACGGCAGAGAGAAATTATGATGTAGGTGACAGAGAATTATTGGCTATTAAATCCGCGTTGGAGGAGTGGCGCTATCTGCTAGAGGGTGCCGCTCATCCAGTCTTAATTTTTACAGATCATAAGAACCTGGAGTATTTGAGGTCTGCAAAGAGGTTGAAGCCACGCCAAGCCAGGTGGGCCCTCTTTTTCTCCAGGTTCTCTTTTCATGTCACTTATCGCCCTGGTTCCAAGAATACCAAGCCTGATGCCCTATCCAGGATGTTTCACAAGCCCCAAGAGGTTTCCCCTCCGGACACCATTCTGTCCCCGGGGAATTTTCTTTTGCTTCAGGGAGATTTGCTTTCCCGGATTAAGCAGGCTTCCGCAGAATTGGGGTCTTCCATTAGGCCAGAACTCCAAGTTAAAGATGGGTTATTATGGCACGAGAATAGGATTTTTATACCTGAAGAACTACGAGTTTCAGTACTAGAACTCTGTCATGATCATGCTTTTGCTGGGCATTTTGGAGTGGCTAAAACTACTGATCTGGTACAGCGTACCTTTTGGTGGCCTCAGTTACGTGATGATTGTAGGAGATTTGTCGAATCCTGTACCACCTGTATCAGAAACAAGGGGCACAGGACCAAGGCATGGGGTTTGCTAAATCCATTACCTGTCCCAGATAGGCCTTGGAAGATGCTTTCTATAGATTTTATTGTGGAATTACCTCCGGCTGGGGGTTTCACCTCAATTTTTGTCATAGTAGACCGGTTGTCGAAGATGGCCCACTTTGTCCCAATGAAGGGCACTCCCTCAGCTACAGAGACGGCACAGGCATTCATTAGAGAAGTCATCAGGCTCCATGGGGTACCAGCTAATATCGTTTCAGATCGGGGGGTACAGTTTACCTCCCGATTCTGGAGGTCTCTATGCAAAACATTGAAGATTGAACTCTCATTTTCATCTGCTTACCACCCCCAGACTAATGGGCAAACAGAGAGAACAAACCAGACTCTTGAACAATATTTACGCTGTTTTTCTTCATTTGCCCAGGATGATTGGATTTCTGTTCTTCCATTGGCCGAGTTTGCCTACAACAACTCTATTCATTCCGCTATCAAACAAACCCCATTTTTTGCAAATTATGGTTACCACCCTTCTTTTCTGCCTAATTCTCTTCCAGAGTGCACAGTACCCGCAGTTCAGGAGAGGCTGGACTTCTTCACTTCCAACAATCAAGTTTTGCAGGAGACCATGACCAGGACCCAGGAGTATAATAAAGCAACCTTTGATAAGAAGAGACGAGGTGAGCTGTTACTTACACCCGGGGACCAGGTATGGTTATCTACAGTAAATCTCAGGATGGCCTGCCCATCAAAGAAATTGGGTCCCAAGTTCCTTGGCCCATTCCCTGTTAAGCGAAGGATTAATGAGGTGGCATACGAACTTGAACTCCCGGATTCATTAAAAGTGCATCCAGTATTTCATGTGTCTCTACTCAAACCCTCTGTTTCTAACCCATTTCCAGGCCGAAGTACGGATCCTCCTGATCCAATTTTGGTGGATGGGGAGGAAGAATTCGAGGTGGAGGCTATCATGGACCATAGGAGAAGAGGCAACCAAAATCAATTTTTGATAAAATGGAGAGGGTTCGGCCCAGAAGAAAATTCTTGGGAACCCGAGGATAATATTCATGCTAAAAATCTTTTACAATCTTTTAAAAGAGCCCATCCGGAGAAATTCCTTCAAAGGGGCATCCGGAGGCTGCCCCTTGGGGGGGGGCAATGTCATGAAGATCCTGCCAATAATCAGCGATCCAGACGCAGGGGGACACGGCCGCGGGTTCCACTGCGCATGCGCACGCGTTCACGGGTGCTGTCACGCACGGGCACGCGCGCGCGCACTCCCGCTAGTGCCAGGCGGGCTATTTAAACCGGCCTGTCACACTCCATCCCCGCTGTCTGCTCTACAGCGTTCCGTGTGCCTGAACCTGATCTGACCTGTGTACTCTGCTATCTGACCCGGCTTCCTGTTAGACCATCCTGCTATCCGCCTGCACCAGACCCTCTTGGCTTGCCTGACCATCCCTCTGTGTTGTCCCTGGTACCTCTGCTGATCGACCGATACCGACCTCTGGCTTGTTTGACCACCCTTCAGTCTGACACCTGTATCCAGCGTTCCAGTCTACTACCTGCTGCTCGTTCCTGGTTCCAGTCCAGCGTTCCAGTCTACCTGCTGCCTTGTTCCTGGTTCCAGTCCAGCGTTCCAGTCTACTACCTGCTGCTTGTTCCTGGTTCCAGTCCAGCGTTCCAGTCTACCTGCTGCCTTGTTCCTGGTTCCAGTCCAGCGTTCCAGTCTACTACCTGCTGCTTGTTCCTGGTTCCAGTCCAGCGTTCCAGTCTACTACCTGCTGCCTTGTTCCTGGTTCCAGTCCAGCGTTCCAGGCTACTACCTGCTGCCTTGTTCCAGGTTCCAGTCCAGTGTTCCAGGCTACTACCTGCTGCCTTGTTCCAGGTTCCAGTCCAGTGTTCCAGGCTTCTACCTGCTGCCTTGTTCCAGGTTCCAGTCCAGTGTTCCAGGCTACTACCTGCTGCTTGTTCCAGGTTCCAGTCCAGCGTTCCAGGCTACTACCTGCTGTTTTGTTCCTGGTTCCAGTCCTGCTTACTTACCTGCTTACTTACCTGCTTCCTTATCTGCTGTGACTCCGGGACCTCTCTGCGATTCAGCGTCCTCTTCAGCTTCTGGACCCAGAGGGTGTCACCACTCCTGAACTTCCGGTGACTGTCGATCCTGCCAGGCACCCATACCACTCCTCACTCCTGGCCTTCTGTCTCCATTCCAGAGGAACAGGAGTGGGAGCTGTAAGGGAGGTCCTTCTCTGCACTTCAGGCTCACAACCCACCAGGTACGTGACAGCAGCGGAAGAACCTCCTCAACTGTCATTCCATAGCACCCGTTTCCTGGATCACAGTGACAACGGATGCCAGCAGCAGAGGCTGGGGCGCTCTCTGTCTAGCAGAGGTAGCCCAAGGCAAGTGGGACTTTCCATCCCGAGGTGTAGTCTCGAATGTTCTGGAACTTCGAGCTGCCTTCTGTGCTCTACGAGCCTTTCTCCACTTAACTTCAGGAGCCTCAGTCCTCCTAAGGCTGGACAACACGACAGCGGTGTCTTATATCAAGAGACAAGGGGGCACACGCAGTCTCTCCTTACTGAGGGAAGTGAGTCCAATCATGTCCTGGGCTCAGACGAACCTGACAAATCTGACGGCTGTCTATCTTCCCGGAGCTCAAAATGTCCAGGCGGACTTTCTCTCAAGGTTTGCTCTGGACAACAACGAGTGGTCTCTCCACGCAGAAGTCTTCAGTTGCATTCTATCCCTGGGAGTGACACCGGAAGTAGACCTGTTTGCATCCCCTTGCAACTACAAAATAGGGAAATACTATACGAGGTGTCGTTGTCCCCAGGCCTTCGGAGTGGATGCCCTGACGGACCAGTGGAGATTCCACAGGGCTTATGCCTTTCCACCAGTTCCGGTGATTCTACGTTTTCTGTCGAGGCTCAGGTGGGAAGAAGTCGAGATAGTGGCAGTTGTTCCATATTGGCCCAACAGGCCGTGGTTCCTCCTCTTATTACAGCTCAGCCACCTGGAATCCAATTCCTCTCCCATCCAGGTCAGATCTCCTATTGCAAGGGGCATCTTTTCACCCATGTCCATCCCAGCTCCATCTGATGGCTTGGTTCTTGAGAGGGAAAGGTTGGAAGCCCTAGGATGTCCAAGTGCAGCTATTTCAACTCTACTAAATGCCAGAAGACCAGGTACCAATAGAGTTTATCAGAGAATTTGGTCAAAATTTGCAGATTATGTTTCCACCACTGACGGTTCCTGTATTGACCCAAGGATTCAGGATATTCTGGGTTTCTTACAAAAAGGTCTGGATCTATCCTTATCAGTAAGTTCTCTACGGGTTCAGGTTTCCGCAATCTCTGCCTTCACAGGTATATCCTGGGCCAGACATCCGCTTACAAGGCAATTTTTCAGAGGAGCAATAAGGCTCAGGCCTCAAAGAAAGCCGAGGTTTTCCAAGTGGGATCTTCCTCTTGTCCTGGATTTCTTTTCTGAGAAGGAAATACGACTTGTGGATCAGGCAGCTATTAAAGATCTCTCTCTCAAAGCTGTATTCCTAGTGGCTATAACATCAGCCAAGAGGGTCTCCGAAATCAGTTCTCTAGGATGTAAAGAACCATTCCTTACCATCTTCCCTGACCGGGTGGTCCTGACTCCTATGCTAGGATCAAATCCTAAGGTAACATCTGTATTCCATGAGAATCAGGAGATTGTTCTTCCAATTTTCCGGACAACTGAGGACTCTAGCATTCACCCTTTGGATGTGGGAGAAATTTTAAGGCAATACCTTGAAGTCACTGCCTCTTTCCGAAGATCCGATCATTTGTTTGTTTATTTTCAAGGACAGAACAAGGGCTTGCGTGCTTCCTCCAGAGTCATTGCAGCTTGGATCGTTCAGGCTATACAAGGGGCTTATGCAGCCAAGGGTCTGGCTCCTCCAGAAGCGGTGACCGCTCATTCTACCAGGAGCGTTTCTATGTCATGGGCAGCTTCCCGTCATGTATCTCCGGAAGTGATCTGCAAAGCGGCCTTTTGGTCGTCGATCAACACGTTTATGACGCATTATTGTGTAGAACCGGCTTCCTTGTCTTCGGTTAATTTTGGTTTGCATGTCTTGTCTGTTGATGGTGCCAAATAAACCTTTTTTTTCTTTAACCAGCAATTTTCCCACCCGGGAGTGTATGGCTAGTCATTTCCCATATGTATGCTGCCATGGAGTCTGTCAGGAAAACTGAAAATTTATATCAAATACTTACCGTAATTTTCCTTTCCTGATGGACTCCATGGCAGCAGGAGTTCCCTCCCATTTGCTGGAGTAGGCTAAGTTACGGAACACGGCCTCTGGCTAGGAGCAAAGATTTATGGGAGTGGGGTCCTATGAGGTATGAGAGGCGGGATTAACCCATACGTATGCTGCCATGGAGTCCATCAGGAAAGGAAAATTACGGTAAGTATTTGATATAAATTTTCCGTTTTAATTTAGCAAAGAATAAAAAAAACCCAGTGATGATTAAATACCACCAAAATAAAGCTCTATTTGTTTAAAAAAATATATAAAAATTTTGTGTTCGGGTATAGTGTTGCATGATTGCCCAATTGTCATTAAAAGTGTGACATTGCTGAAAGCTGAAAATTGGCCTGGTCAGGAATGGGATAAAAGTGCCCAGTAGGCAAGTGGTTAAATATACATAGTGGTGTAATACACTTAAAGGGGCAGTTGCTAATTACATAGAAAGTGATTTTCAAGGTTGGCGCCCTTTTCTAATATACTTTTTAACCTTTCTGGAAAACCTCAAAGTTCAAACTCGCTTTATTCCAGTCTAATTTGGTACACATGAGTCTTGTACTGTACTAGGCTTTACTGTGCTGCACAGCACCCTTGTGTATCAGGAATGTTTCACCTAGCTATTTCTGACTTTGTATCAGACACAGAGTCTTACAATATCATGTGCTGTAAGTAGATTAAGTTTATCTGTTAACAAAACATTCCATTTCCAAATTAGTAGGTGCTGCTATGCATTACTATTTCAACAAATCAACAGCTACAGCTCTAAATATAGAGTTTCTTTGTCTAGTTATAACCAAATCACCATTGCTGATAATCAATCCAAATCCTATCCTGTGCTTCCACTTTCCAATATAAACTTTTTGTATATATATATATATATATATATAGAGAGAGAGAGAGAGAGAGAGAGAGAGAGAGAGAGAGAGAGAGAGAGAGAGAGAGAGAGAGAGAGAGAGAGAGAGAGAGAGAGAGAGAAGCATTATGTTTTATACCTACCTATATTATCTATGGGATGGCTAATGTTTTCAAAAACATTCTTCATTATTTTGAAATGATGGTTCTCTACTGCATCTACTAATACAGCACCATCTGACTCTTATAACCTAGGACTGTTTGAGTTCTTGTATCCTGAATCCGGTAACATGGCACTGGTGATGGCTTTCATTAATCTGAATCTTGCTCTTGTCCATATTTCTGTTTTTGGTTGCACAACCTTAACAGTTTCTTTAGGCCTGACGTCAGATAAACATATTAGCATTAACCTTGTACACACCCATGCAACTGAAATTGACTATTTAATGAAAATGATTCCATTTGCAGACATTACCTAATATTATTATATAATAATATTAATAAAAAATAAACACACATGAAACTGATTCGTGGATTTCGAGATATGGGCAGTAGAAGTTATATGCTCAAGTTGTTCTATAAAAGTTGGTCTTGGTTCCACCATCTCCTTCCTGCTGGCCCTCTCTATTAGAAGGTTAAGCTACTCAACACATTAATGGACCAATAAGAAAGCTTGAAAGATGGGAAATGGGTGGGACATAAATCAAGACTGCATACCCTAACAAACCTCTTCCTTATTTCTTAACATTTCCCCCAGTAATGCTTACCTACAGTATTTCACAGTATCATGATCTTCCTTTGCTGCAAGTTCTGCTTTTGATGACTGGTAAAGTTGCCCTGCATGCTGGTCTGTGAATGGTCTTGTTGCTGCCCCATCAGTCAAGGTCATCACGCCTGAACTATAATCAATACAGGACCAGAATAATCAGAACGGGACATTGGCACTGGTACTGTGCTGCCGTCTGTCATACTGTAGATGCTTATTAAAGTGGCTGAAAACCCTTACATATACCCAGTGAAGTGACTAGCCTCAGGTGATACATACAGTAAAGATTAAACAAATCCCCCTACATAAGTTGTACTTGTTTATCTGCAGTCCTTCTATCTTTACAGCCTTCCAAAACACACAGTTTACACCTTATCTCTCAGCTCTGAAAAGAAGGGGGCAAAGATCTAAAGTTTCACACTGCAGAGCTCATTGAGGAGGGCTATGAGCCCTGATTGGAGGGAAGAGACACACCCCCTCCTTGCAGTACACCAGAACATGCACAGCTGTGGCTGCCAATCACAGGCTATGCTGGACCTCTCCTTCCTGTCACCAATTATCTCTTGGAGTCGGGAAAAGCTATCATACGTGACTCATGCAGATCACAGAGAAATGAGGCAGCAGAGAGAAATAAAACACAGTGCTTTGGATAGAGAAAAAAAATACACAGTATAGAAGAATATACTTTGTTCGTAGATTATGTCTGAGGCTTACAACCACTGTAAGGTAAGTATTACTGGGTGTTAGAAACGTTATTTTAAAAAAATGAGTCGGAGATTTGTTGAGAGCAGAGAAGGGGGGGGGGGGATTGAAAAGCTATTTAGATTATTTTGACTGTAGTTCAGCTTCAAGAACGAGTGTCAACAACCCACTATGCACATATATCACCCATTATTTTTTGTTCTAATGCACATGAATGTAATGATGTTGAACCAGCCTCAAGCTTTTCCTACCAAGCCCATATTAATATTTGCTTGGCCAGGGAGTCCATTATGTCCTCAGAGAATAACTGGCCCTGACCAATAATTGCAATCCATTAGTTTCAAACTCTTATTCTCTGTCATTTATGTATTGGTGATTTAAATCTGATTGCTTTCTGTAATTGCATGATAGAGTTATTTCTTCAACTGGTCAAGATCTGACCCAGCCCTTATCCCAGTTGAATGTAAATGAATATATTTTTACACTGAATATAATGGCCAACTAAACAAGGCGCAACTTACTGCCTTTAGAAATTTCCCTACCTTAAGCCTGTGGTTATATGGCCTATCCACGTTCCCGGTATATGCTGACCAAGCCCACGTCTTTCTGTATTATGCACAAAGGCCTAAACACTTGTAATAGATCACTTGTGGTGATCCCACCTAGATTTATATAATTTTGGTCTAATGTAAGTGTATTTCATGAGTGGGCTACAACAGTGTATTAGTAATGTAAAAAAACATAAGTTCCCCAAATTACAAATTGCTGACTGGCTGTGTGGCTACTGCACCTTACAGATCATCATTGCTTTTTGCAAGCTTTTGTAAATAAACCCAATAAGGTCTATCCTGAATAGTCTGCTTATGTAGAAGCTGAGAGATTATCCAAGGGGAAATGTTGTCCCTTCATGCCTTAGCTCCTCCATAAGAATTTACCAATAAAGCACAAATGATTTTATTTTACGGTTAGCTATCATATATTTTATATAAGTAGGACTGCTGAAGGGGAACTAGGGGCTGCTTAAGAAAAAAAAGATTGTATCACCCAAAAATCAGACTTGTATTATTTACTATCAGCAATACCTTTCCCTTAGTTCAGCTGTTCTCCATGTTTTCACAAGCCCTGCTTTTATATTTAAGGCCAAATATAGTTGACAACATGCCTATAATAAAGCTAAACCTCAGACAGACATAAAATACTCAAATGAACATGATTCTGTAGGCATTGATACATTTTTTAAATGAAAACAGGGTAAGTAGCTGAATGTGACCTGGTATCAGTCTCTTGCAATCTGTGTACAGCAGAGCCCAGAGCACAAATGAGAGAAGCAGCACAAGGAGACAACCAGTTGTGCTACAGTTCTCATGTGCAAACAAGGATAATGCTGATAGGAGTGGAGAGCAAAGTGAGAAATGAGCTCATCAGTCTGCTGCTTTCCCTTTAATGTCCAATCACGGGCTTGGGGAGGGACAAGACCTGTAGGTGTTACATAACTGTAGGAGAGACAAATCAGGTCTCCTATCCTGTTAGACAGAGCTGTTCTGAGTGGTAGAGCTGTGTAAAACTCATGACTGGATAGAAAGAAATGTATTTTTTTTTTGCAAAAATAAATTTGCAATTGTAAAATAATTCCCATATACACTTATTTTATCTGTTTATTTAGCTTTTGTCATGGAGTTTGGCTTTAAGAATGAATTAAATGTTGCCATTTATCATAACTTCTCAACCTATGTGGCTGTCTAAAAACAACCTAAGAAAGTCTTCAAGAAGTTGTAACTGGGATATAATGAACAAACAGGCTTATTGAACATGAAAAAAAGAACTAAAAACTGAGGCAAACAAGCCTACTTAGACATCTGGCAAAGCGTTGGTGGTGTTGAAAAGAGTTGGAGAGTAGAGTGAATGTAATAACATGAAGACATCTACAAAACAACTTAGTACCGTGGTATTAAGAGTTCTGAAAGATGACGTCCTAGAACTGCATCTTTTATATAATGGGCTAATTTACCCAAATCCGGGGTATCTAAACAATAAAGAGGACATGAGGTCTTACTAATATCTTTTAAATATGTGAAAAACGCATCAGAAAAATGTAAAATTGTGGGTAAGCATTGTAAAAAACCTTATTTTTATGTAGATTTTGTAATTATATGTGAACATAGGAGCAGCCATATTTATTCATTACATAAGTAGGTTCTGTACTCCATTATTTCCATGATAAGGTATGCATATTGCACTGTTTTTCTGGTACTCGTCATAATCTTTACTGATTGGCTCAGGATTGCTTGTTTCTTCAGACTGATATTCATACCTATTAGTATCCTCAGACTGGTGCTTTTCAGCAGTCAAAGAATGCTGTTGGACAGAATTACATCTATATTTGTAGCCTGCCCTCTTTTCCTGGCATGGTTTAGCCAACCAGCATAATTAGTCGTGGCAAGGACTACACCAGTGTTTCTCAACCTTTTTTCAGTCAAGGCATCCTTTAAAATTCTACACAATCTGGAGGCACCCCATTCTAAAATGTAAAAAAATAAACTAATAGTTTTTAATAATGCAACAACATCCACACACATAGGACACCCAATGTTAGAGGTGATTTATTCTTCCTAAGCAAACACACCTTAGCAGACTGGTACTGATACTAACTAGTATCCAGTGTTTCTCTTCTCCCTCGGTTTCTCTCCATCACTCAGCTAATGTGACCCCCAGTGCTGATGGAGTGGTGCAGGGGACAGGCACACAAGGATGCTGTGCAGGTGCCCAATGTCCTCCAACTGATGATGTCGTAGGTTGCTAGGTTGCCAGCGGCTAGAAGGTTATAATGGCGCACGATGAAAACCTGTGACTTTGTGTAAGTAAAAGGCAGGCTTAATTGACCTGCTGGCTTGTATGCAATTTTTGGGCAATTTTTAGGCATTTTGCCAAGGCACCCCTGAAGAAATTTGAAGGCACTCTGGTTGAAAAAGGCTGTTCTACACTGCAATACTGCAAAGAAAATATCTCTGTCCAAGAGCTAAAAAATTAAAGTATATGTAAAACGTAATAATGAATGTATCTTGCTTCATTTTGGTCTGTTAAATATATCCTTGAAAGTTTTGGTATATCTGTTCATTAAGTGTAGAAAATACTTGTCCATCCTGCAGAAATTTCAGCAGCTGGAAATGTCCCATGCTCTTTGCCTCTACACCATTACTTTTATCATTTGCCATTGTCCCCAGTGATCTCTGTGGACCACAATCCCCCCTCCATGTTATGTTAAAGAGAGGGTGAGGAGTTTTGTAGTGTTGTCCTAGGGTGACAATGATGTTACTTCACTGATACAGTACATTTGGTGCATGTTGTCTCCCTGAAAAAGGAAGTATGATTGGTGGCTACCGAAGCCACCACAACTAAGCACTAGTAAGTTGCAATATATTACATTTTTGTTCTTGAGTTTAGATACGCTTTAAAGGCTTATGCCGCGTACACACGATCGGACTTTCTGGCATACTTGGTCCGGCACACTTTCCGACGGACTTTGTCCGCCAGGTGCGCTGGACTTTAAAACGGACGGACTTGCCCACACACGACTGGACTTTCCGGCGGGCTAAGTCCGCCCGTCTTTCCGACGGACTTTCGCCGGAGTTACGGCGGACTTTCAGAATGAACGGACTTGCCCACACATGGACAAGTCCGTTCAAGTTGAACGTGACTCAGGTGCGACGGGACTAGAAAAGGAAGTCAATCTTGCCGCTTTTATCGGCGAGATTAACACCTTGCGAGCCCTGTCGTGGGTCATATCAGGCCCTAGGTTCTAGTATGGATTATAAAGGGAAGCCCCTACGCCGAAAAAACGGCGTGGGGTCCCCCCTAAAATCCATACCAGACCCCGATCTGAGCACGCAGCCCGGCCGGTCAGGAAAGGGGGTGGGGACGAGCGAGCAGACCCCCCTCCTGAACCGTACCAGGCCGCATGCCCTCAACATGGGGGGTGGGTGCTTTGGGGGGCCCCCCCACCCCAAAGCACCTTGTCCCCATGTTGATGAGGACAAGGGCCTCTTCCCGACAACCCTGGCCGTTGGTTGTCGGGGTCTGCGGGTGGGGGGCTTATCAGAATCCGGGAGCCCCCTATAATAAGAGGGCCCCAATATCCCAGCCCCCCACCCTATGTGAATGAGTATGGGGTACATGATACCCCTACCCATTCACCTAGGGAAAAAGTGTCAATAATAAAACACACTACACAGGTTTTTAAAATAATTTATTAAACAGCTCCGGGGGGGGTCTTCCTCCGCCTTCGGGGGTCTTCATCCGGCTTTGGGGGTCCCTCCGGTTCCTCTTCTCCCGGCGTCCGGTTGGTTCTTCTCCGCTCTCTCCGGCCTCTTCTCCCGGTGTTCCAGTTTTTCTGCCGGCTCCTCCGCTGTCTTCAGGCCACTCTCTTGCAAGCGGAGGTCCAGACTTCTGGGCTTCTTGTCTTCTTCCCTCTTCTCTTCTCCAGATGTTGACACAACGCTCTCTCCGGCTGGACTGCTCTCTGAGGGCTCCGTTGTGACGTATATAGGGGGAGACCCGGAGATCACCGGGTGATGTTGACCACGCCCCCTAAAACATCACAGTCCCAGCATGCCCAGGGACTGTGACATCATAAGGGGGCGGGGTCTCGGGAAGGATTGTCGGGAAGAGGCCCTTGTCCTCATCAACATGGGGACAAGGTGCTTTGGGGTGGGGGGCCCCCCTCCCCCAAAGCACCCACCCCCCATGTTGAGGGCATATGGCCTGGTACGGTTCAGGAGGGGGGGCGCTCGCTCGTCCCCACCCCCTTTCCTAACCGGCCGGGCTGCATGCTCGGATCGGGGTCTGGTATGGATTCTAGGGGGACCCCACGCCGTTTTTTCGGCGTAGGGGGTTTCCCTTTAAAATCCATAGCAGACCTAAGGGCCTGGTATGCCCCGCGCTGGCCGCAATAGGAAAATTTGTTTTTCCTATTGCAGCGAGCGCGAAATGCAATACCCTGCCCTTGCGTCGTATCTGGTCCGTTGGACCAGCATACAGACGAGCGGGCTTTCCGTCGGACCAGCACACAGACGAGCGGACTTTCCGCCAGAAACTGAGTCCAACGGAAAGATTTAAAACATGTTTCAAATCTAGGTCCGGCGGGCTTTTGGAAAAAAGTCCGCTGGGCTTTTGGGAAAAAGTCCGCCGGGCTTTTGGGAAAAAGTCCGCCAGAAAAGTCCACCGGAGCCTACAAACGGTCGGATTGTTCGGCGGACTCTGGTCCGACGGACCAAGTATGCCGGAAAGTCCGCTCGTCATTAGTTCACCTTTTAGGAAAATATAATCAATGCACATTTTTTTGCAGGTAGAAAAATGTGCGTTTATTATATCTTCCTACAGGAGCCTGCAAAGCATTGCACCCGCAATCAGTGGGTGTAATGTTAGGCTCCTGCACACTCTTCATTCAGCTTTCTACCCTTACCTCTGTTGAAGTGGTCAGTTTGAAAGCAGGAGGGAGTGTATTGAGAACATTGAGAACTAAAAGCCAGCTGCTGCGGTGGCAGACAGGATTTGTAGTTTCATTCACAGATCACTGCGATCAGAGCCTAGAGAGGATCCCCCCACAACTGTCACAGGGGAAGAGGATCAAGGGGAGAGGGGGGCAGGAGCTGGAACATTACACCTTGAATACGGATGTAACATGTAACATGTTCCTGAAGGTGAACCTATCCTTTAACTATTTGCTGATATAAGTCTGATTTCGCAAAAGGCTGTACATGAATTGTTTAAAAATAAGCTGGGTATGTTTCTAAATGAGCAAAATATAGCTATCTATTAATATTTATCAGTAACAACACTTTAGATTGTTGATCCAGAAAGTATTTGATTGTCCTATGGTAGAGGTCTCCAAACTATGGCCTGCAGGTCACATCCAGCCCACTACAAGATTTTATACGGCCCATAGCAGGGGGCCAGCAGACGCTGCCTATGGTCTCTGCTGTGACCTGATGTAAGGGGGACCTGATTGGGACCCTAATGTGAGGGGGACTTTGGTGGGAACCCTGATGTATGGGGCCACTCTGATGGGGAACATCTTGTTTCTGATGTAAGGGGGAATCTGATGAGGACCCTAAAATAAGGGGGGTTTTGATAGGGACCTTGATGTAGGGGAACTCTGATGGGGATCCTGATGTAAAGGGGTCTCATTCATTTATAAAAGTGAATTGTTTTTTGACCCGCAAGTATTTGTAAGATATACAACCTGCTCCTTGTAAAGTTTGGAGGCCCTTTTTATAACAGCTTTTGGCCTTCTTCTTGATCAACTGGGGGTTTAGGGTTTCAGAAGATGCAGGTTTTTAATTTATTTTTGCTCATTCAGTTGGAATTAATGGAGATGTGTTTTTTTTTCAATATAAACCAATCAAATGTTCACCTTAATACAGTACAGGAAGGGTCACCTAATCTAAGGATAAATACTGAAGATGCTATGCTAATGCTAAACCTAGATCTACAAATGATCAAATACTTTGCTTAGCTTTTGCTCTGTGCTCTATGGCTCTATGATGCAGGTCCTCATCCATCATGGTGCTCCTCCCCCAATATACCTACCAGATATAATCACACTATAACCAGCAGTAATACCATTTAGTTCAGTAATATGCATACAAAGTTTGCCCAGCTTCTCACATAGACCGACTTTAACTTTCTCTAGAGTTACAGTCTACCTGTACCTGTCCCTATATTATCCTCCTTTAATAAGCATTTATGACAAACCTTGCCTTTTGTGTCTGTCAAACACTAAAGAGCAAATACCATTTTTTATCAGGAGAAATTATAATGTTTATATTTAGGTTTCGGGCAGGCTTTTGTTCATACAACTCATTCCAGCTCATGCATGGGGGTGAGCAATCTAGTGTATTCACCCAACTAGAGTAAACAACGATCCCATACATGTAGGGGTCTATTTATAAATATTCCCCCCGAAGATTCACATATTTTTTCATTGGATTTAATTAGAAAAATGTGATATTTCAGGGTAAAAAGTTGCGTGAATCTTGTGTGAAAACAGTTATAAATAGATAATAGATAGATAGATAATATTTTTCCTTACCCAGCTTCCATCAAGGTAACACAATCAGTTCCTCCCTTCGTGTTAGGGTACTAGATGTAATCCTAGACTCTGATCTGTCCTTTCAGTCCCATAGCCAGTCACTGTCCAAATTGTACTGTCTCCACCTCCATATTATCTTTAAAATATTCCTCTACCTAACCAATGACACCATCAGACTACTAATTCACCACCTTGTTATCTCCTGCTTTGACTATTGCAACTCTATCATTGTAGGCCTAACTCTATACAGGTTATTCCTTCTTCACTCTACCTTGATTGCTGCTGCCAGTGTCTGCAACCTCTCTCTGCCAATCTCTCCACTGCCTTCTACTCGCCTAATGAAAAAAATTAGAAACCCTAACGACATACAAAACCATCGACAACTTATCCCAGCTACATCTCCAACCTCATATCAAAATATCACTCAAACCATCCTTCGCTCCTGCCTAAACCTCCTGCTCTCTAGCTCCCTCACCACCAACTCCCATGCTCATCCAGGAATTCCTGGTCCAACACGGGCTACATGGAGGGTGTGGATGGCTGCTCGGCGGAGGTTTCTACATCCTAACCAGTGGTCACCGGCCCACCCACTGTGGGGAAACCCCAGTTTGTCACGCTTTTGTACCCTGCTACATCCTTAGGTGTGGGTAAGACATGGCATCACCACTCTGGGTGATGTTATGCCTCAGGGTGCCTTACTATGAATTTCTGACCTTTTTCTCAAATTTAAGTTACCCCAGTGGATGCGGTTTAGATACTTAAAGCTGCGACATGCTGCTAGGGAACAATATCCCTTGGCGCCTGTCCTTTAGGCTGATCCTATTGAAGCACTGCTCTCCCCGGGGACCTAGACAAGCCTCTATCGACTTTATACGCTGCACTTATGGGTACTGACTCCCCTAAGATCGACAAGTTATGGAAGGTGTGGCATGGGGACATACCGTCACTAGACAAGGAGGATTGGGAGGACTGTCTGGATCAGGGTCTTAGATTAGTCATCTCCTCCAGGGATAAGCTTATCCAGGTAAAATTCCTCCATATGATCTACTACACGCCACAGAAACTACACTGCATATTCCTAGATAGGGATCCCAATTGTCCTAGATGTAAAACACAGGTGGAAACTTTTATCCATATGTTCTGGGATTGCCCAGTTTTATCATCCTACTGGTCAGCTGTGTTCGCTGAAATCATTACTAGGTTACAGCAGTCCCTTCCGGTGGTACCAGAATTAGCATTACTGGGGGTTCATGATGACGCACAGCGATCTCACCATCAAAAACTACTGATCTCCTACCTCCTATTCTACACAAATAGGGAGATTCTCCTAAAATGGATCTCACCATCTCCCCCATCCCTCTCCTCCTGGGAAGCACGGATTGATGCCACCCTTCCTATGTACAGAATTACATATATGAATAGAGGAAGTCAGTGGAAGTATGACAAGGTATGGGCCCCATGGACCTCTACCTAAAGCCCTTAACGAATGTTTTCTTCGTCTTATTCATCTTCGCATTTTCCTTCTTTGCCTAAGTTCTGTATTTGATTTTAACTTCAGTAAGACCTATATACTACTGGAAATACCTTTATTCTCTGTTTTATTGCCAATGTATTCAGTTTTGTTTTATGTCAGTCTGTATGCCGTGTTTGCCCGATCTGACAACAATAAAGCACCTTTGATTGTAAAAAAAAAAAAAACTCCCATGCTCATGTCCACGACTTCTCCAGAGCCTCTAGAACTCCCTACCCCAATCTGTCCGCCTTTCCTTTACTTCATCCACCTTTTGGTGATCCCTGAAAGCTCATCCCTTCAGGGAAAGTTCCTAACAATGGAACCCAACCTCACACAGTTATTACCTTTTGTATCATTTGCCCTGCCGCCTTTTAGATTGTAAGCTGAAGCAGGGCCCTCCTGACCCCCTTGCCTTGAATTGTATTGTTACTATGCTATCTGCCTTTACGTATTTGTAAAGCAATGCTGTAAATCCTGTATAATAAAAATAATATTATTAATTGTTAAATCTTAGAATGGACATGCTAGTGTTAAAGCTGAAATTCAGCAAGCACTTATCAAGCTTCAAGCAGCTTTCCTGAAGCCCTGTAAGTATACTTAAACTGCAATCTAGGATAGATGAACACGGATTTTAAAAGATTTCTGGTTTTGGCTTTGAGCAAGCTTTAAAAGAGCATGAAAAGCCTATGACGCCCGCTAAAAGCCTACACTCTCATTAAAACCTTTTTTTCAGTGCTTTGTGACCTAAAGTTGCAGAAGTAGTGTACCGTTTTGTGTTTTTTTTTTTGCTGTCTGTTTCCTCATTGAGATTTACATTCATATGTGCTGACCCAATGACAGGATTTATTCTGACAGAAGTGCTAACAATGCCTCAATCTAAAAAAAAAAAAAGTTTTGTCTGGAGTTAAGGTTTAAAAAATGCCTTTGTGTATAAGGCCTCAGTCTGTTATTACTGCCAAAGAAAGTTAAACAGGACCTGTCACTTTGCCTATATGTCTTCACTCAGCCATACCTCCCCTTGCCATCTCCAGCCACTGCTGGGGCCCTCACTAACTTAGCAGGACTTTTGGTTATAGGAAAACATGGGACCTCCGTTATAGGAGCAGGCCCAGTCCTGAGTGGCCAGTCATTAGACCTAAATGCAGTCACGTGATGGGTGACATGATGTCATTCCCCTGTCATGGCTGAGTAAGTATACATGTTTGGGGGATGGGTCATGTGCAGACACTTACTTTGCCCTGAAGGAACAAAGTGACATTCTATCTTTAAACTTCACTGGCAGTAATGAAAATAGCAGTGTTTGTACATATCCCAGCCACCCTCTATCGCTGCAACATCCCCACCTGTCTAACCTTTGATGTTGACAAGTGTCTGAGTTTGGACGTGTAAATGACCTCATGGCCCCCTTCACGTGACAAATGATTAGCTATTTGCAACTGAGCGCTGTCACACAGGGAAGGTCAAGTCTTAAGGTGGCCATAGATTACTTGTTTTTTCGATCAGCCAGCAGGCTGAAAGCTAGAGGAATCCTCCCTGCTGAGACATTCTATTCTGACAGCGGGACTCCTCTGCTGTCCGAATACACTGATCAGCGGCTGTAATTGTTGATTGAGAAAAGTTTCCAACATTTCCATTTGACAGAAGTCTATCTAATGATCAACTTCTGTAAAATGGGGATGGTCATGCATGGATGGAAATGCAGCCAGTCCCTACTGAACTGAATGAATTTTGATCCATTTATGGCCAGCTTTACCTCATACCTGAAAACCCTACTCTCATAACAAGGGCTCTGGCAGTGCAATGAGCTTGCAAGGGAGCTTGACTGGGTAAGCACAGCCCAGTCAATCAAGGGAACTGGACTGGGCTGTGTGCAGACATATCTCAGGCAGTACTGGAAGAGTTGTATGTAAGTACAGTAATAGGTTTAAATGTTTAAATCTGTATTTAACTCTCGGTATTTCTATGGGCCAACTTTCTGGGCACCATGATATGGAAAAAATGCTTTTTCTATGGAATTCTCTTGGACAATTTCTTTTTATGAGAAAGGGTGCCAGGTCTTTCCTCAACCTTCCACAATTGCTTGGCTTGGGACTGGCATGTACAATGTGATAACAAATGCATAGCAAATTAGTATGCACATACTGTACTTAGATCAATTTAGGCAGGAGCCAATCAACCTACCAGCATGCCTTTGGTGTGTGGGAGGAAATTCACCTGAATACAGGAAGAACATGCAGCTGAAAGAATTAGACCTTATATATACAAGGAACTAGCATTTTAAGAATATAACGACGGCATACAACATATTTCTCTCATTTAAAAGTGTATCAGAAGTCAGAACTTTCTTTTTAGTTTGAGATACCGAAGAGAGTCTTTAAAACCCATATCAGTTTTTCTTTTTGTAGATTTTGTTTTGTTGGGGAGATTTTCCTTGACTTCCTATTTCAAATTCCTACACAACAGGAAGTGACAAAATATCCCTTCCTACAGAGTTGTAAACAGAACAGGTATTCCCATTGGCCGATTTCCCTTCACTTCCTGTTTTGGTGACAGCGGTGACCAAAACAAATAGAGAGAGTGACCCCTGCCAGCGAGGACACAGACAGCAAATAAATACTTTACAGTGGTTCTTGACAGAGGAAATGAGTAAAGCCTTCTAATGTCTCCTTGTTGGTGAGAGAGGACTTAAGGACTTGCTCAGTGACCAATAACACTTGGATATTACAAACCATGAGAACAGGTACAGCCCTGCTTCTTTCCTGCCCCAGAGGTGAGCAATATCCAGGTCTACAATATATAAAAAAAAAATCCCCTGCCCAACCCACATCTAGTATAAATGGGTCCCAAAGTCCCAAAAGGCACTTGTGCTAGTCAATACTAATAGTATATCTGTCACTGTCACAGCTATTCCAGTGGCAGTGAGACAATAAACAAAATTGTTTATTGGGTCATTCACACCAGCTTCTGTTATACCACAGCCGCTGATGTGCATTGTGAAGGCAGCGGCGCTGATGCCTTGTAACTAACACATCTCACTGTTTCCTTTTTAATTTTTTTTTTTTTAAATATTACAAAACCACATTTATTTCCCTTTATTCAGGGCAGCGGGCTGCGATTTTTCCCAACACGCTGTGCTGGGGAAAAAGTAGAGCACATCCTACCCTTTTTTACAGTGGTGTGAACTGAGCTAATAGAAGAAGAGATTAATATGGTCAACATGTGTAAATACATAAGTGGTCCATATAGTGAACTTGGTGTTGAGTCACTTTAAGGTTATCACAGAGTACAAGGGGGCAGTCTTTTACGTCTACAGGAAAACGAATTTAATCTCCAAATATAGAAAGGTTCCTTCACATAATGCCCCGTACACACGGTCGGACATTGATCGGACATTTTGACAACAAAATCCATGGATTTTTTCCGACGGATGTTGGCTCAAACTTGTCTTGCATACACACGGTCACACGCTCAGTGTGAGGCTGTGGAACTTAGTCCAAGTGGAACTGGTCTAAGTGGACAGACTGATGGTGGTGAGATACGGAGGAACCCAGGTCTGGAACGTCTGCCAGGAATCCTGAACCGGATTGCCGGTGCAAACCTGTGGAGGAGCGGAGTACAAGCGGGATATCTAAGGGGACATCCATCCCAAGACACCCACTCTATGCCCATTACCCCTGTAGGGGTACCTACTTCTGGTGAGTGGGGAAACACTGGGGGAGCACTTGGAGTCACCAGCCTCTATGAGCACAGAAGTCACCGTTTTTATCTGTTTATTTTTTGGATCGCATATGGTGTTATCCCGGCTTGGATTTTTTTCACAGAGATTTTGTTTAGACTTTGCTATATACACTTTACACGAGACAATTAATAATTATATAATTGTATACACACCCGGTTTGGATTTTTTCATACAGATTTTGGATTTTTTCATACAGATTTTGGTTTATACACTTTACACGAGTCGATGTATGGTTTAACTACATGATTACACACATACCCGTATTTTTTGGTAATAGTTTAGTATATGCTTTACTGCACATCTCAATAGGAGCAAGACTTTGGATTGAATGTACACATTGATCATACACTCTAGTATTTATTATCACCGCTGTTTTCAATTAAGGGCTGATGCACTGTTATATTTGTACTGTTCTCTTTGTATCTAGTGTTGGTGTGATTTATAGCACTGTATGTTTATAGTATCTTCACGCACGTATATGTCATTCACTCCAGTATCTGAAACTGCACTGGGTTGCACTATTTGTTTTTTATTAATAATATTTTTTTCTTCTTATTTTTATTGTAATTGCCACTTTAATATTGTGTCACAACAGGGTAGCGCCATTCCCCCATCTTTTCTTTATATAATCTAATAGCTCCCAGGGGGAACTAAATAGGGGGAGGCTGCAACCCTTCATCTCCTTAGCGCGGACTTTTTAATTTATTATAAATGGGGCAGTAGCCAATAGCTTTCGTCTCTTAATTTATTCTGACAATGCGTGGCACTTTGTGCGTCGGATATGTGTACACACGATCGGAATTTCCGACAACGGATTTTGTTGTCGGAAAATTTTATAGCAAACTCTCAAACTTTATGTGTCGGAAATTCCGATGGAAAATGTGTGATGGAGCCTACACACTGTCGGAATTTCCAACAACAAGGTCCTATCACACATTTTCCATCGGAAAATCCGACCGTGTGTACAGGGCATAAGAGCTGTGGAATAGACTCCATCAAGAGCTAGTTTGGTCCAGCTCAGTAGATCGTTTTAAAAATGCCTTGGATTCTTTCTTAAATGTGCATAATATAACTGGATACTAACATTTATAGGTAAAGTTGATCCAGGGAATATCCGATTGCCTCTCACGGGATCAGGAAGGATTTTTTTCCTCTGCTGGAGCAATCTGGTTCATGCTTTGCTGGGGTTTTTTGCCTTCCCCTGGATCAACTGTGGGTATAGGATTGTATGATTTTTTTTTTTTGGTTGAACTAGATGACGTTGTGTCTTTTTTTAACCTGACTATGTAACAGGACATAAAGCAAATTTTTCTGTCTATTCTTTGGGACTGTTTTGGGCAAGACTGTGCGGTCCAACGCATATGGTATAAACAGACCCCAACTCTTACCCCAAAAGTTAAAGTGGAAGAAAACCCTAACTCTAACTGTTCTTAAAAATGTTCCCTCCCCCTCCTCCTACCTAACCTATATGAAAAAAGATTTACTTACATATTATTAACCACTTCCCATCCCATGAATTGTTTTAAGACGTCCTGGGCGCGAGTAAAATGACGTAATATGACGTCCTCAGCTTCCCGGTGGTATAGGGGGCGCACGCCCACTGCGTCACAGAGGAGCCGATACTCATGCCTGGCGGCCGCGATGTCCGCCGGGCACCTGCGATCGCTCGTGACAGAGCAGGAACGTGGATCTGTGTGTGTAAATACACAGATCCACGTCCATTCAGGGGAGAGGAGACAGATTGTGCATTCCTAGTATATAGGAACACCAATCGGTCTCCTCCCCTAGTCAGTCCCATCCCCACAGTTAGAATCAATCCCTAGGTAACACATTTAACCCCTTGATCGCCCCTAGTGCTAACTCCTTCCCTGGCAGTGACATTTATACAGTAATTGGTGCATATTTTTTTAGCACTGATCGCTGTATAAATGTCAATGGTCCCACAATATTGTCAAAAGTGTCCAAACTGTCCGCCTCAATGTCACAGTCACGATAAAAATCACAGATCACCACCATTACTAATAAAAAAAAATAATAAAAATGCCATGAATTAATAACCTATTTTGTAGGCGCTATAACTTTTGCGCAAACCAATCAACATACGCTTATTGCGATTTTTTAAATCAAAAATATGAAGAATATATATTGGCCTAAACTGAGGAAATTTTTTTTTTTTTAATGTGTGATATTTATTATAGCAAAACGTAGAAAATATTGTGTTTTTTTTTTTTAAAACTTGTCGCTCTGTTTTTGTTTATAGCACAAAAAATAAAAACCGCAGAGGTGATCAAATACCACCAACAGAAAGCTCTATTTGTGGGGAAATTAATTTGGGTACAGTGTTGCATGACCGCGCAATTGTCATTCAAAATGTTACAGCGCTGAAAGATGAAAATTGGCCTGGGCAGGAAGGGGGTGAAAATGCCCTGTATTGAAGTGGTTAATATAGTCCAGTCACGTGATCGCCTTCACATCCCATGTCAGTGAGCGGCTGCTTCAGGGGAGAGGAGGAAGCGCCGACAACGGCTAGGACATAGGAACCTATGGGTGATGTCATGGCTCTGGGAATGCGCAGACATTGTCGAGCACTACATGACACAGAGCTGCAGGATCACTTCACCGGACTGAGAATAGGTAAGCACACGAATATTTTTTTTGTGGGTAGGAGCAGGAGGGAGTTAACATGTTTAAGAATAGTTCTAGGTAGGTTTTTTTTTTTTTTTTTATTTAAAAGAACACAATTTGCATTTAATAAAAACTTGGAAAGTGTTAAAACCATCTTGACAAGCTTTCAACACTGCAATCTGCCAGTTCACAGCTACAAAAGAGATTTCCCTGTACTGTGTGACTACTGTATCTAGTGGCTCTCGCTAAGACCTGACAATCTCCGCAGCTCTGTTACTGCCAGCTTTCATTCATAAGAGGCATGTTTTCTAAAAGAAGTGGGGTACGATTCACAGATTCTTCCAGCTCCTGTCTTAGATTTGGATCCATTAATGCTTGCCATATGGCAAGCACAAAGAACGGGCTGGTAAACTGTTTTCCAGAGCAGAGTTTATTAAGAGGCTGGCACTAGTAGTATACATGGTGTAAGTTGTGTGACCAAGAGCAAGAACTTACGTTAGATTACTGATTAGTATTTGTATTGCATGCAGGCTTTTGTACTATAATCCATATGAACAGATCCTAGCTTTCTTTCTGAACGCTCTATTTTGTATGCTGGAGATCATAACCCTCTTACTGGATTACATTCTTATCTAGGTGGCACATACTAACCCTCTTGTTTGCAATGTAACTCAGTCACCTAAATAGCCGTAGCACAGAGCATACTATAAATATATTAGCATATTCATGCAAAGTATAACCATTTCATTAATGTATTTTATATAGCCACTAACTACTATAACACAATGAAGAGAGACAGGCTTTTTTAATGTTACACGTTTTATTTCAAGAAGAACTCTTCTGCATGTGGTCAGTTATTAACTATTTACACAGCAGTGATAATTGCAGGCCAGTAATAGGACTTGCAGTGAAGCTGCAGGAGTTTAGCTTCATGCGGCTTTGGTTTAGAAAATGTAAGCTTCCATCTGCAGTTTCCCACACAAGCATTTTGCTCCATGATGATACTTTTAGTTTATGTGTGACAATGTCGTGTTATTATTTTAAAAATCAAAACTTTTTTTTAACTTCTGAATAAAGTAGGGAAGGACTAGACTATTAAAGCCTACAGTATGTCCCTGCTTGGGAGATTTTTCCCTCTGTTTGCCTTAATTACCATTGTAACTAGGCCATAGAGGGACAGGAAATCCAAGATTTTTAATGTTATCCCCCCAACATGGGGTGAGGGAAAATCTTCCAATGTTCTGGTGATAACTATGTCAGAGGGTTTTTCCTCTCACGTCCTGTTCTGTCTCTAACAAGTAGTAAGAGAAACGCATCCTTAGGTATATGTATTCTTATTGTTTGAAATAAATACATTAAAAGACACATCTAATTTAGGCATGAGAAATAAAAATAAAATGTGTTGGGGGAATATACTAGGATTCAGGAAACAAGCTATTTATTTTCAGTGCAATGTTGGGCAGAGGAACACAAGAGAGAGGAGAAATGCAGAAGGTGTTGTCAGAGTCTGTCAACTTTCCCATCGGCTGGATGTATAAAAAGACAAAATAAAAGTAGCTATTCAAAAAAAAATACAATATGTACAGTTTGATGTAGTTTTTACGCCGACACATAAAAAAAATTTTATATATATATATATATATATATATATATATATATATATATATATATATATATATACTGTATATACACACACACACACACTGTATGTATGTATGTATGTATGTATGTATGTATGCTTGTATAACAGTGTAAATTTGCTGTCCCCTCAAAATAACTCAACACACAGTCATTAATGTCTAAACCGCTGTCAACAAAAGTAAATACACCCCTAAGTGAAAATGTCCCAATTGGGCCCAAAGTGTCAATATTTTGTGTAGCCACCATTATTTTCCAGCACTGCCTTAACCCTCTTGGGCATGGAGTTCACCAGAGTTTCCCAGGTTGTCACTAGAGTCCTCTTCCACTCCTCCATGATGACATCTTCGGAGCTGGTGGAAGTTGGAGACCTTGCGCTCCTCCACCTTCCGTTTGAGGATGCCCCACAGATGCTCAATAGGGTTTAGGTCTGGAGACATGCTTGGCCAGTCCATCACCTTTACCCTCAGTTTCTTTAGCAAGGCAGTGGTCGTCTTGGAGGTGTGTTTGGGGTCGTTATCATGTTGGAATACTGCCCTGCGGCCCAGTCTCTGAAGGGAGGGGATCATGCTTTGCTTCAGTGTGTCACAGTACATGTTGACATTCATGGTTCCCTCAATGAACTGTAGCTTTCCAGTGGCAGCAGCACCCAGTAGCCCCAGACCATGACACTCCCATCACCATGCTTGACTGTAGGCAAGACACACTTGTCTTTGTACTTCTCACCTGGTTGCCGCCGCACACGCTTGACACCATCTGAACCAAATAAGTTTATCTTGGTCTCATCAGACCACAGGACATGGTTCCAGTAATCTATATTTTTAGTCTGCTGGTATTCAGAAAACTGTTTGCAGGCTTTCTTGTGCATCATCTTTAGAAGGGACGTCCTTCTGGGAGGACAGTCATGCAGACCAATTTGATGCAGTGTGCGGCGTATGGTCTGAGCACTGACAGGCTGACCCCCCCCCCCACCCCTTCAACCTCTGCAGCAATGCTGGCAGCACTCATAAGTCTATTTCCCAAAGAAAAACTCTGGATATGACGCTGAGCATGTGCACTGAACTTCTTTGGTCGACCATGGCGAGGCCTGTTCTGAGTGGAACCTGTCCTGTTAAACCGCTGTATGGTCTTGGCCACCGTGCTGCAGCTCAGTTTCAGGGTCTTGGCAATTTTCTTATAGCCTAGGCCATCTTTATGTAGTGCAACAATTATTTTCATATTCTCAGAGAGTTCTTTGCCATGAGGTGCCATGTTGAACTTCAAGTGACCAGCATTAGAGAGTGAGAATTTAACCAAATTTAACACACCTGCTCCCCATTCACACCTGAGACCTTGTAACACTAACGAGTTACATGACACCGGGGAGGGAAAATGAGCCCAGTTTGGACATTTTCACTTAGGGGTGTACTCACTTTTGTTGCCAGCGGTAATTCATGACTGTGTGTTGAGTTATTTTGAGGGGACAGAAAATGTACACTGTTAAACAAGCTGTACACTCACTACTTTACATTGTAGAAAAGTGTAATTTTCTTCAGTGTTGTCACATGAAAAGATAGAATAAAATAATTACAAAAATGTGAGGGGTGTACTCAATTTTGTAGGATACTGTATATGTATGTGTGTGTATGTATATATATTTATATATATATATATATATATATATATATATATATATACATACATACACACACACAATATATATATTTATTATATTATTATACATGATTGATATAGCGCCAACAGTTTACGCAGCGCTTTACAATGTAGAGGGGGGACAGCACAATTACAGTACAGTTCAATACAGAAGGGACAGGAGGGCCCTGCTCATAGACTTTACATTCTGAAAGGAGGGGGTGGTGGTACAAAAGGTAATAGATGCAGGGAATGACTTGATGGGGGTGGCTCGGGGACAGTTGTTTGGTGGGTGTGGGATAGGCTTCCCTGAATAAGTGCGTTTTCAGGGATCTCCTAAAGGTGGACAGGTTAGGGGCTGATCGGATATACCGGGGCAGGGAGTTCCAGAGGTTGGGAGAGGCTCTGGAGAAGTCCTGAAGGCGAGCATGAGAGGAGGTAACAAGGGAGCTAGAGAGCAGGAGGTCCTGGGAGGAACGGAGGGGACGATTTGGGCGATATCTGCAGATGAGGTTGGTGATGTAGCTGGGGGCAATGTTGTGGATGGCCTTTTATGTTGTGGTTAGCATTTTGAATTTTATACGGTGGGGTAGGGGAAGCCAGCGAAGGGATTGGCAGAGAGGGGCAGCAGTCACAGATCGATTAGTGAGGTGTATTAGTCTAGCAGCAGCATTCATAATAGACTGAAGGGGGGATAGCCTGCGTAAGGTTGGCCATTAAGAAGAGAGTTACAGGAGTCAAGGCAGGAAATAATCAAGGAGTGAATAAGTTGCTTTGTGGTGTCATTAGTCAGGAAGGGTCGAATTCTGGAGATGTTGCGGAGGTTAAGGCAGCAGGATTTAGCCAGTGATTGGATGTGGGGGCTGAAGGAGAGGTCAGAGTCGAGGATTACACCCAGCACCCTGGCATGTGTGGAGGGACCAATGGTTGTGCTGTTGATCTTAATGGTAAAGTCATGGGGGGGGAGGAAATATTACAAGCTCAAATTTAGAAAGATTGAGTTTGAGAAAGTGGTGTGACATCCATACCGATATGTCATTAAGTAAGTTTGAGATCCGTGAGGAGATCGAGGGGGTGGGTTGAGGAGTGGAGAGATAGATCTGGGTAGAGGTGGTATTGGAAGCCATGGGAGGTTATCAACTGGCCCAGGGAAGAGGTATAGAGTGAGAATAGGAGGGGCCCAAGGACGGAGCCTTGGGGTACCCCAACAGAGAGAGGAAGAGGAGCGGAGGAGATGGAGTTGTAAGTGACACTGAAAGATAAGACAGGTAGGGGAACCAGGATAAAGCAGAATGACAGAGGCCAAGGGAGTGTAGTTTGCTGAGGAGGAGCAGGTGGTCAACTGTGTCGAAGGCAGCAGAGAGGTCTAAGAGTATGAGTATGGAGTAACGGCCATTGGTTTTAGCAGTTAGTAGGTCATTGGTGAGTTTTAGTAGGGCAGTTTCAGTGGAATGTTGTGGACGGAAGCCGGACTGTAGGGGGTCGAGAAGGTTTTGTCTGTGAGGTAGCGACTCATTCCGTCATGGACAAGGCGTTCGATGAGCTTGGAGGCAAATGGGAGCAGGGAGATGGGTCTTATGTTATTCAAACGGGTGGGGTCTAGTGAGGGTTTTTTAAGTATGGGGGTAACCAGTGCATGTTTGAGCAGGGAAAGAAAGGTGCCGGAGAGGGAGAAGTTGAATATGTGGGTTTGGGAGTTTAGGATAGAGTGGGAAGGTGGTCGCAGTAATTCTGAGGGGACAGGGTCCAGGGAACAGGCGGTGAGGTGGGCCATGGAGAGGAGTTTATAAACTTCATCAGTGGTAACTGGGCAGAAGGAGGAGAGTATTGAATGTGGTGTTGGACCTGATGTGTTGGGTAGGGGAGGAAGTTGAATGCTGGATATCACCTTGCGAATTGTGTCGAGTTTGCTTTTGAAATGGTTGGCAATCTGTTGAGCGGTAAGCAAGTTGGTGGGTGGGGGCAGTGGGGGGTGAAGTACGGAATTTAGGGTAGAAAAGAGTTGACGAGGTTTGGATGAGAGGGTTTTGATGAGAGTGTTGTAGTAGGTTTGTTTAGCATCGTGGAGGCAGGAGTTGTTACATAGTTACATAGTAGGTGAGGTTGAAAAAAGACACAAGTGCATCAAGTCCAACCTATGTGTGTGATTATGTGTCAGTATTGCATTGTATATCCCTGTATGTTGTGGTCATTCAGGTGCTTATCTAATAGTTTCTTGAAGCTATCAATGCTCCCCGCTGAGACCACCGCCTGTGGAAGGGAATTCCACATCCTTGCCGCTCTTACAGTAAAGAACCCTCTACGTAGTTTAGGGTTAAACCTCTTTTCTTCTAATTTTAATGAGTGGCCACGAGTCTTGTTAAACTCTCTTCTGCGAAAAAGTTTTATCCCTATTGTGGGGTCACCAGTCCGGTATTTGTAAATTGAAATCATATCCCCTCTCAAGCGTCTCTTCTCCAGAGAGAAAAAGTTCAGTGCTCGCAACCTTTCCTCATAACTAAGATCCTCCAGACCCTTTATTAGCTTTGTTGCCCTTCTTTGTACTCGCTCCATTTCCAGTACATCCTTCCTGAGGACTGGTGCCCAGAACTGGACCGCATACTCTAGGTGCGGCCGGACCAGAGTCTTGTAGAGCGGGAGAATTATCGTTTTATCTCTGGAGTTGATCCCCCTTTTAATGCATGCCAATATTCTGTTTGCTTTGTTAGCAGCAGCTTGGCATTGCATGCCATTGCTGAGCCTATCATCTACTAGGACCCCCAGGTCCTTTTCCATCCTAGATTCCCAAAGAGGTTCTCCCCCCAGTGTATAGATTGCATTCATATTTTTGCCACCCAAATGCATTATTTTACATTTTTCTACATTGAACCTCATTTGCCATGTAGTTGCCCACCCCATTAATTAATTAACCCCTCCCCCTTTTTTACCCTCTCTATCCTTGCGGTATAGGGTATACCCTTGAATGTTTGCCAGCCAATCATGAGAGCTGTTGAACCAGGTCTCTGAAATTCCCACAAAATCCAAATCCTCCTCGTACAACAGTATCTCTAGTTCACCCATCTTGTCCGCCATGCTCCTGGCATTGGTAAACATGCCACATAGTTTAGACCGGTCGCATATTGTCCTCGTATTGGGTGTTTCGAGATTGCAACTAGGACTTGCTACTATACTAACCTTGTGTTTTTGTGCTTTGGCTAACCTACCACTAATGCCCCCAATACTACCCTCTGGAATATCTTCCGCGCTGGCTATCTCTGCCTCTGGACCCTCCCCCCATCGCCTAGTTGCATTTGAGAAGGGCAGATTTGTAGAGGGTAAAGTCTCGCAGAGACTTAGATTTATGCCATGCTCGCTCAAAAGCACGGCTGCGTCTCTTGAGACTTGAGTGTGAAACGGATAAGGTTGTGATCAGAGAGAGGAAAGGGGGTGTTAGAAAGGTTGCAGGGAGTGCAGCGATGGGAGAATACGAGGTCGAGAGTATTGCGATTGGAGTGAGTGGTGGTTTGTGTTCATTGTGCTAGGTTAAAAGAGGAGGTTAGGTTGAGCAGTTGAGAAGTGGTTGCAGTATTAAAATTGATTGGAATGTTAAAGTCACCTAGGATAATGGCAGGTACTTCAGTGAAAGTAGGGTAGCCATGCAGAAAAGTTATCCAGAAAGCTGGACACTGCTCCAGGAGGCCGATAAATGACTGCAACCCTCAGACAAGCTGGAGAGAAAAGATGAATGCAGTGCACTTCAAAAGAGCAGGGGGAAAGAGAGGGAGGTGTGGGAACCTGGAAGGTGCATTATGTGGAGAGGAGAAGTCCAACGCCACCTCCTTTTCGTCCACTGGGTCTGGTGGAGGGTGTCCAGAGGAGGCCGCTGTGGAACCGAGCAGCTGGAGAGGTAGTGTCAAATTCCTGGAGCCAGGTTTCGGTAATAGCAAATAGATTAAGGGATTTGGAGAGGAAAAGGTCATTGACAGAAGCTAGTTTGTTGAAGACTGAGTGGGCAGTCCAGAGGGCACATGAAAGAGGGGGGGCTGACTTTTGGAATCAGGGGAATTGGGATGAGAAGGTGGGAGTTACGATATATTTTTATATATATATATATATATATATATATATATATATATATATATATATATATATATATATATATATATATATATATATATACACATATACATATATACATATATAGATATATATCTATATCTATATATATATACACATATATAGATATATATATATATCTCTCTCTCTCTCTCTATATATATATATATATATATATATATATATATATACACAGTCAGGTCCATAAATATTGGGACATCGACACAATTCTAATCTTTTTGGCTCTATACACCAGCACAATGGATTTGAAATGAAATGAACAAGATGTGCTTTAACTGCAGACTTTCAGCTTTAATATGAGGGTATTTACATCCAAATCAGGTGAATGGTGTAGGAATTACAACAGTTTGTATATGTGCCTCACACTTTTTAAGGGACCAAAAGTAATGGGACAAATTAACAATCATCCATCAAACTTTCACTTTTTAATACTTGGTTGCAAATCCTTTGCAGTCAATTACAGCCTGAAGTCTGGAATGCATAGACATCACCAGACGCTGGGTTTCATCCCTGGTGATGCTCTGACAGGCCTCTACTACAACTGTCTTCAGTGCCTGCTTGTTCTTTGGGCATTTTCCCTTCAGTTTTGTCTTCAGCAAGTGAAATGCATGCTCCATCGGATTCAGGTCAGGTGATTGACTTGGCCATTGCATAACATTCCACTTCTTTCCCTTAAAAAACTCTTTGGTTGCTTTCGCAGTATGTGAAGCGCCGTCCAATGAGTTCTGAAGCATTTTGCTGAATATGAGCAGATAATATTGCCCGAAACACTTCAGAATTCATCCTGTTGCTTTTTTCAGCAGTCACATAATCAATACATACAAGAGAACCAGTTCCATTGGCAGCCATACATGCCCACGCCATGACACTACCACCACCATGCTTCACTGATGAGGTGGTATGCTTTGGATCATGAGCAGTTCCTTTCCTTCTCCATACTCTTCTCTTCCCATCACTCTGGTACAAGTTGATCTTGGTCTCATCTGTCCATGGGATGTGGTTCCAGAACTGTGAAGGATTTTTTAGATGTTGTTTGGCAAACTCTAATCTGGCCTTCCTGTTTTTGAGGCTCACCAATGGTTTACATCTTGTGGTGAACCCTCTGTATTCACTCTGGTGAAGTCTTCTCTTGATTATTGACTTTGACACACATACACCTACCTCCTGGAGAGTGTTCTTGATCTGGCCAACTGTTGTGAAGGGTATTTTCTTCACCAGGGAAAGAATTCTTTGGTCATCCACCACAGTTGTTTTCTGTGGTCTTCCGGGTCTTTTGGTGTTGCTGAGCTCACCGGCACGTTCTTTCTTTTTAAGGATGTTCCAAACAGTTGATTTGGCTGATAGTGACAGCTCTTTGGATCTCATATTGAGAAGTGACAGCAACAGATTCAAAATGCAAATAGCACACTTGAAATGAACTCTGGACCTTGTATCTGCTCCTTGTAAATGGGATAATGAGGGAATAACACACACCTGGCCATGGAACAGCTGAGCAGCCATTTGTCCCATTACTTTTGGTCCCTTAAAAAGTGTGAGACACATATACAAACTGTTGTAATCCCTACACCGTTCACCTGATTTGGATGTAAATACCCTCAAATTAAAAGCTGAAAGTCTGCAGTTAAAGCACATCTTGTTTGTTTCATTTCAAATCCATTGTGGTGGTGTATAGAGCCAAAAAGATTAGAATTGTGTAGATGTCCCAATATTTATGGACCTGACTGTATATACATATATATATATATATATATATACACACACAGTGGGGACAGAAAGTATTCAGACCCCCTTAAATTTTTCACTCTTTGTTATATTGCAGCCATTTGCTAAAATCATTTAAGTTCATTTTTTTCCTCATTACTGTACACACAATACCCCACAGCACACAGAATTGTTGACATTTTTTCAGATTTATTAAAAAAGAAAAACTGAAATATCACATGGTCCTAAGTATTCAGACCCTTTGCTCAGTATTTAGTAGAAGCACCCTTTTGATCTAATACAGCCATAAGTCTTTTTGGGAAAGATGCAACAAGTTTTTCACACCTGGATTTGGGGATCTTCTGCCATTCCTCCTTGCAGATCCTCTCCAGTTCTGTCAGGTTGGATGGTAAACGATGGTGGACAGCCATTTTTAGGTCTCTCCAGAGATGCTCAATTTGGTTTAAGTCAGGGCTCTGGCTGGGCCATTCAAGAACAGTCACGGAGTTGTTGTGAAGCCACTCCTTCGTTATTTTAGCTGTGTGCTTAGGGTCATTGTCTTGTTGAAAGGTAAACCTTCGGCCCAGTCTGAGGTTCTGAGCACTCTGGAGAATGTTTTCGTCCAGGATATCCCTGTACTTGGACGCATTCATCTTTCCCTCAATTACAACCAGTCGTCCTGTCCCTGCAGCTGAAAAACACCCCCACAGCATGATGCTGCCACCACCATGCTTCACTGTTGGGACTGTATTGGACAGGTGATGAGCAGGTGGCTGGTTTTCTCCACACATACCGCTTAGAATTAAGGCCAAAAAGTTCTATCTTGGTCTCATCAGACCAGAGAATCTTATTTCTCACCATCTTGGAGTCCTTCAGGTGTTTTTTAGAAAACTCCATGCAGGCTTTCATGTGTCTTGCACTGAGGAGAGGCTTCCGTCGGGCCACTCTGCCATAAAGCCCCGACTGGTGGAGGGCTGCAGTGATGGTTTCTCCCATCTCCGACTGCATCTCTGGAGCTCAGCCACAGTGATCTTTGGGTTCTTCGTTACCTCTCTCACCAAGGCTCTTTTCCCCCGATAGCTCAGTTTGGCCGGACGGCCAGCTCTAGGAAGGGTCCTGGTCGTCCCAAACGTCTTCCATTTAAGGATTATGGAGGCCAATGTGCTCTTAGGAACCTTAAGTGCAGCAGAAATTTTTTTGTAACTTTGGCCAGATCTGTGCCTTGCCAATTCTGTCTCTGAGCTCTTCAGGCAGTTCCTTTGACCTCATGATTCTCATTTGCTCTGACATGCACTGTGAGCTGTAGGGTCTTATATAGACAGGTGTGTGACTTTCCTAATCAAGTCCAATCAGTATAATCAAACACAGCTGGACTCAAATGAAGGTGTAGAACCATCTCAAGGATGATCAGAAGAAATGGACAGCACCTGAGTTAAATATATGAGTGTCACAGCAAGGGGTCTGAATACTTAGGACCATGTGATATTTGAGTTTTTCTTTTTTAATAAATCTGGAAAAATGTCAACAATTCTGTGTTTTTTTGTCAATATGGGGTGCTATGTGTACATTTATATATAGATATATATATATAGATATATATATATATATACACACACACACACATACACACACACACACACTTCTTTTTTAATAATTTTTTAATTTATTTTTTTGGACAGGAAATCTTGCCTATCTAGCCAGCAGATGGAGCTTTAGGTTCCTATTCCCTCATCTCTTCTGCTTTTTTCAGAGCTCAATAGTTCAAGCTTACATTTTACACACATAGGTCGGTCAGAGCAGTGTCATATCTTATTGGATGGCTCAGTCCAGGGTTTCAATGAGACCAAGTGTTTAAGGCAGGCAGATTATGCTGTGTACTGTTTAGATATCCCTCAGTACACTGGTAAACCTTTTTTGTGTAACAAATGTTTATTTGTAAAACAAATATTTAGTATACTAAAAACATAGAATACAACAGTTTCAAGACTTTTAAAACCATTTCATCAGAATTTACCCCAATTCAATACAGAGTTCATGAGCAAAGCTGAACCAACTGGTAGTAAGCTAGCACTGTTGGCTTCTTTTTATGAATAGACAGTAGTGAATCATCCAGTGTCTTCTTACAATTGTTTTATCAGTGTTGGTTGGTGTTAAGAAGGCCATACATGGGTCAGGTGAGACTTCTACTTCCCAAATGTGGGCAGCCTGACATGCGACAAATTTGTCTACCTATGATGCTAACCTCCTATATTGCTCGGGATGAATGGTTGCACAGATTTGATCCTCCTAAAAGTTAACAGAGACTCATATGCATAGATGTCTCCAAAGACAATGCCTATGTGTATGGGCACATGAGCTGAAAGAACCTGGATGTAAATGGTGGTTTATATAAGATTGGATAGACAGTTATTTTATATTGCAAAATGAACATTGGTATTTGTCAAAGATCAAGTGTTGCAACAGAAATCTGCTTTGGATATATACACACACACACACACACACACACACACATACATACATGATGTCTGTTCCAACCTTAAGAAGGGCACAAGCTTTACAGCCCGAATCTGTTGAACTGGAAACAATATGCAATTTATTTGTATATGAATATATCTAAATAAATTGTTTTAAGTGGAGCAATCCTTGGACCCGTTTCTATATGTGGCCATTTGGGAAGGCCTGATTGCATGCACTGGAAGACTGCCATGGTGTCGTTTGCCTCACCTTGAAGATTTAAATATATATTATATGTGTGTGTGTGTGTGTCACAGTCATCCTTATGCACACAGGATGTACAAAACACTGCTTTTACAGGCATTATAGCACATATAGGCATTTACTGGCATATTAGAAGAGGAACGGTTAGAAGCTTAAAAAAAATGCTCCACTGGCGCATTCAGGAGCTTTTGGGCAGTAAAGCTGCTAAACATCCCTAAACGCGTGTGAATGCATCTAAACGGCAGGCGCATTCTGCGCTTGAGCATTTATTCCAACGGCCAGAATAAATTATTATTTTGGTCAATGTAACAAATGAACACCAAAATGCTTGAGTAGCCTAACCACATCTAATCACACCTAAATGCCTGTGCAAATTGCAGTTTTAGGCACAGTTTTAAGCTGTTTGCGAGGTAAGAAAAAAAAAAAAAAAAAACACAAACACGCTCTGTGTGCATGGGGCCTAAATATAATACACAATAAAAATATATGTTTAATTATGCTTCGAAACAAGTATGAAAATGTTATAATGAATCTTAGGCGACAGTTGGAATATTAAGAAGTCCTTTTATCGTTCAAAATGTTAAATTAAACTACTCCCATCCGGGTTTACCTTTTGAAATAAAAGAAGTCACTGCAGGAATGTACTACAATGATAACGTTTAATACTGTTCCAAACAGGACAGACAGAAAAATACTATTTAATTAGCACCAAAACACCAAATCAATTTGACCAGACGTGAAGAAAACAGACTAAACATTGTTTGCATAAATTAGGTTGGTATACATGCTCTATTCTAAGTACAAGAAAGTTAGAGAGCATAAGTAAAAGAAATAAAACAGTAGTCAACAAATATATAAAGTGGGTCTTAGAAAAATTTCTTGCTCCTAGACATATAGAAAAATCCCAATTTTGCCAAAAGAAAAAGTATAAACAATTCTTCAGTGTCAAGCCTGGGAAAATATAGACTCTTCCACAAATCACCATCCATTCCTAAAGTAATTGCACAACCGAAAACTAGCTAGGTCTTAGAATCCAGGACTGCTGGCAAGAGTGAGAACTGAAGCATATATCCGTTTTAAAATAACAAAATTATATTTGTAACAACAAATTATATTTGTAATAGATGTCATCTTCTTCATGATGCATTAGCCATTGTGGACTGTTTCCTCCCATGTCCAAAGGGGGGGGGGGGGAGTGATTTGGATTTATTGGAAGATGATGAAATGCATGTATTTGAAGGTCACAGAAAAATAAATCACTACCTTTGCTTAGAAACCTCTCATACCTTAGAAACCCTGTGATACATTTGAATCTGAACACCAGGCAGATAAAAAAAAGGCATTCATTTAGCTATTTATTCATTAATAAATCATTACATTTATATTTTAAATGCAGCTGGTAAGTACCTGGATTTGACTTTAATTCAGGCTCTTAATTCTTTTTATTGGATCACTGAGCAAGGGAAACCCTGAGAGGCAATCAGATAAGCTGCATGACAATGGGATGAGAGAGCAGTGTGAGCAGAGGTAGGACTTCATTGGATGCTGCTCCATCATTGACCATTCACAGGCTTCCAGGGAGGCATCAACAATGTAGGTCTCAAAGCAGAACTCAATTTTCTTTCATTTTTATCTGTTGCGCAGCCTTTTTAATGTAAAAAGCTGCAGTCCAGGAATGATGACTATATATGTGTGTATGTATAGTTTTTTTTTCATATTGCCAGCAGGGGAAGATTTTTGGAGGGTGGGGGGTTGTTAACTGTTAGCTGTAGTATAATAATGTGGCTCTACAACAGGGCTGTGTAAATCTCAAAACTGAATGGATGGCCAAGTTTTATTAGTCTAAGGGACTAATACAATTAACTAAATGCTCCACACATGAGTTTCTTCTCACATGAGCAGTAGACTTAGCTGTAGAGCCTTAAAGGCTAACTCCACCTTTAGCAACATGTTAAACTCATATTTAGGGTGTATCATGTGTCTAAGCACCACCCCCTCCTTAATCCCTGAGACAGAATGCGAGGGTTCTTCTACTTCACAGCCAATGTAATGCAGCGTACACACGGTCGGACTTTTCGACCGGACTGGTCAGACGGACCGAGTCCAGCGGACAATCCGATCGTGTGTGGGCTTCACCGGACTTTCAGCGGACTTTTCCAGACGAAAATCTGACAGACTTTAGATTTGGAACATGCTTCAAATCTTTATGTCGTAACTCCGCCGGACCCAGAAATCCGCTCGTGTGTATGCTAGTCCGACGGACAAAAACCGACCGAAAAAGGGCAGCTATTGGCTACCGTCTATAAACTTCCTTATTTTAGTCCGGTGTACATCATCACGTACGAATCCGTCAGACTTTGGTGTGATCATGTGTAGACAAGTCCGTTCGTTAAAAAGTCTGTCGGAAGTCCGTCGGACCCGTCCGGTCGAAAAGTCCGTGTGTACGCTGCATTACTTTTACACACAGCTGCGTCATTCAATCATCTGTGAATGAATAAATATGATGGACTTGTAGTTCTCAATGGAACACAGGTGATGTAATAAGTGCACTCGTAGACCACTGACACATTCTCCAGCTCTCCAACTGAAAGCCCATACAGAGGTATGGGCAGAGAGCTGTAGGTAGAGTTTGCAGGAGCCTGACATTGTACCCATGATCCACAATGCCTTGCGGGATCCTGTGAAAAAAAACCCCACAGGATTACTTACCAGTAAGGTCTTTTCCAGAAAGATAGACCAGGAAGGAGTCACTCCAATGGTCCTCCTACCTGAGAATGGCTGGTGCCAGACACACCTGCTATCACTGCAACCAGAGTCTCTGACTCAGACATAGTGGAGGATATCCTATAGTGGACAGGGCCCGGAAAATGGTGGTCTGTCTTAAATAACTTCAGTCCTTCGGTGCCTCTGCATAAGCCCCTGAAAGTAGCGCACCAGCTCAGAGACCCCCCCCCCCCCCCCCCCCCCCGAAGTGACATCACCTGCCCTCCGGGTCTATAACCAGAACTGCCCACACAGTATTGGCTGCAGCATGAATCTCCTCTACAGGAACAAGTCATCTCCTTCAGTCAAGACTCTCCCCAGACACAGAAGAAGGGGGCTGATACACGGACCTCCCCCCCATCAGAGGGGAAACTGGTATAGCAACATGATGATAACTGCCTTAGTCCCCACCAAGAGGCAGACATTGAAGCAATACCAACAGTTGCTAGAGTAGGTCTCTTGTGAAACACAATTCACAAATAGCTTACAGCCCCATTTTTTCCTGCAAAAATATGTGCATTTAATTTTTTTTTTCTTAAAAGTGAACTTAGCCTTTAAGGGTGAAATACCTGCAAGATTTTCAAACAATTCATCATATTAACTAAAAGGTCTTGATCTTGAGCTGTAGTTCCTCATTTTTAAAAGAGAAGTATGGGCTTGTTAAAAAAAAAAAAGCCACACAACTTTTTATATTCCTCTAGATCAGTGATGGCGAACCTTGGCACCCCAGATGTTTTGGAACTACATTTCCCATGATGCTCTTGCACTCTGCAGTGTAGTTAAGCATCATGGGAAATATAGTTCCAAAACATCTGGGGTGGCAAGGTTCGCCATCACTGCTCTAGATGGATGAATAATCGATTCCATGCTGCATTTATCCCCCATGGCTCTAAGGCCAGATTCACATATGTGCGGCTGCAGTTTTGTGGCTGGGGTCCGGTGGGTTCCTGGTCACCAGTTCAGGTGTGAATCAGGTCCGAATTTTTGCCTGAATTTGCACCCAAAGACGCACAGGACCCTTTTTGAATGAGGACCACAGCCGCCCTGGACATGTGTGAACCGGCTCCATTGAGAGTCGGTCACACTCGCCTGTCATGCAAATTGGATGTGGGGAAACCATCAATTCAATTTGCATATATGTGAACCCAGCCTAAGAATGAGGGCCAAGTGACACAGCTGATTGCTCAGTTCTCAGCCTTCAGTGAACAGAGAGTTAGCTACTGTCAGTCACCAGCTCTCTGTTCTGCCCCCCTGCGCTCACTGGAGCGCTGAGCTGTGGAGGGGGGCAATCGGATGGCTCAGGCTCTCAGCGACTTGCTGCCAGTCCAGGCATCTGGGTGGATCCTGATCATATAAAATGCCATCATCTCTAGCATAGGGCAACCTCGAAAGTATAGGTGTCTAAGACAATGGTTTGAGTTTAATATATTCAGCAGGTAATTTAAATGGCAATTAACACCAAAAGCAGCATTTCCTTAAACATCTCTTCTGGTCACACACTGACTCCATACCATGCGTCTTTCATGCTTGTCAACAATCCCAAATTCCCAGAACTAACAAATCAGCAATAAATAAGTAGGTTTTGTACACTCAAGTGTTTGGAGAGGCTAGACTTGGTCTATTATGTCCCAAATTTTGCACACGAATGTTGGCAAGTTTAAAAAACCTGTATACTCAAGCACCAAAATACAGAAGTCACAGGTACAACATGCCACTCAAGCACAAATCATTGTCTGTACAAAACTGATGCATTAGAACATTGACAGACAAAAATACATTATTCCAAATTGCCAAGACTTCTGTGCTGCACAAGAAATTTTAACAACACATTTCTCAAACTTATATAAAAATATATACTGTATGTAGTGTATATTGCTATCTAACTTGCATAATACATCAAAATTTAAATTCGGATTTACGTTTTAGCTTCCGCAGAAACAGGAAAATGCAAAGCTGCACACACCTTTAAAACTTGCTGGACAACTCCTGTAATGTTGGCGATATATACACAATGGATTATTACCATGATCCCTTTCTGATGGTTTTGTGGCATGGTATTGAAAAGGAACCTGATGAGACAGGCTGTAAAGTTCAGACTGTGTTTCACATAATCATGTTGTGCATTTGTGCTGCATCAAATGGTCTTTTCAAAAATCGTATCAATTTAAAACACACGAAAATTAATTGCGTTATGATCAGCAATAAAGGAGTAAGTGGATATCATCCCACAAAAGCATTAGAAAGCAATCATTGGGGGGTTATTTATTAAGGTAAATCCACTTTGCACTGGAAGTGCACTTGGAAGGGGCAGTCGCTCTAAATCTAAGGGGTAGATCTGAAATGAGAGGAAGCTCTGCTGATTTTATCATCCAATCATATGAAAGCTAAAATGCTATTTTTTATTTTCCTTGCATGTTCCCCTCGGATATACAGCAACTTTACCTCCAAGTGTACTTTCAGTGCATTTTCAAGTGCACTTACAGTGCAAAGTGGATTTGCCTTTAGTAAATAACCCCCAATGTTTAATCAAATAAGATCAATAGGTGACAACATTACACATAATAAAGCAGAATTCAAGAAGCTTGAGGTCTGAAGTCGGGTTTATCTTTAGATGGAAACAGAACACTCCCATAATTTACTAAAGCGGAGGCAGGGCACATCTCTGCAGCATCCTACGCAGTGATGGGTCTGCCCCGTCCTCATGCAACACTAAGTAGGAGGTAGACAACAGATATAGATGGATGTTCTGTATGCTACATTGAAAATCCCCGATAAGCTGGTAATTGCTACACAATTTAAGATAATGGGACAATAGTCCAGCAACCAGCAAATATTCTGCTTGAGGGTATGGAGGCGCACACGAGTCACCCATGCGACAGGGCCAATCAGTACTGTGGCAGGGAAGACCATAGCCCTGTGTAAGCTATGACTCTGGCATCTTAAAATTTGGACAGGGCTTATCTTTCACTACTGGCAACTGAATGGAGCAGTGGGGAGAAAAAGAAAGGGTAAAGCATGTGAGGCTCTGAACTGGTTTCCTTGCCATGGGGGAGGCACAGAAACCCTTTAACTCCCCAGTACTACAATTACTGGCCCTAAAAAAACAAGCACTGCCCCAAATGGCTATGACAGGGGTGGAGTGCAGCAAAGACAAGGGATCAAACACGCCCCTCTATCAAAAAGCTTGCACTCTATTTTGTATGAAAATGCTCTTAAAATTCTCCAGTTTATAGAAAAACTATATTATAAACACTGCAGCTAAGAGACAGCCGTATATGCACTTTTACAGCAACAGTAAACATTTATTTTATTCATAAAGCAGCAAAGCAAGGTCTGACAAGTCAAGCCAAGTATTTCTTCTTCAAATGTGGATGTTGATAGATCAGAATACTGGAACTCTAAATGAAGTTGATTTGCTGTACAGTTCATTTGTTTTATATATATATATATATAATCTCCAGTTCTGTCAGGTTGGATGGTAAACGTTGGTGGACAGCCATTTTTAGGTCTCTCCAGAGATGCTTAATTGGGTTTAAGTCAGGGCTCTGGCTGGGCCATTCAAGAACAGTCACGGAGTTGTTGTGCAGCCACTCTTTCGTTATTTTAGCTGTGTGCTTGGGGTCATTGTCTTTTTGGAAGGTAAACTATGGCAGAGTGGCCCGACGGAAGCCTCTCCTCAGTGCAAGACACATGAAAGCTCACATGAAGTTTGCAAAAAAAACACCTGAAGGACTCCAAGATGGTGAGAAATAAGGTTCTTTGGTCTGATGAGACCAAGATAGAACTTTTTGGCCTTAATTCTAAACAGTATGTGTGGAGAAAACCAGGCACTGCTCATTACCTGTCCAATACAGTCCCAACAGTGAAGCATGGTGGTGGCAGCATCATGCTGTGGGGGTGTTTTTCAGCTGTAGGGACAGGACGACTGGTTGCAATTGAGGGAAAGATGAATGCGGCCAAATACAGGGATATCCTGGACGAAAACCTTCTCCAGAGTGCTCAGGACCTCAGACTGGGCCGAAGGTTTACCTTCCAACAAGACAATGACCCTAAGCACACAGTTAAATAACGAAGGAGTGGCTTCACAACAACTCTGTGACTGTTCTTGAATGGCCCAGCCAGAGCCCTGACTTAAACCCAAGTGAGCATCTCTGGAGAGACCTAAAAATGGCTGTCCACCACCGTTTACCATCCAACCTGACAGAACTGGAGAGGATCTGCAAGGAGGAATGGCAGAGGATCCCCAAATCCAGGTGTGAAAAACTTGTCGCATCTTTCCCAAAAAGAATCATGGCTATATTAGATCAAAAGGGTGCTTCTACTAAATACTGAGCAAAGAGTCTGAATACTTAGAACCATGTGATATTTCAGTTTTTCTTTTTTTAATAAATCTGCAAAAATGTCAACAATTCTGTGTTTTTCTGTCAATATGGGGTGCTGTGTGTACATTAATGAGGAAAAAAAATGAACTTAAATGATTTTAGCAAATGGCTGCAATATAACAAAAGGTGAAAAATGTAAGGGGGTCTGAATACTTTCCGTCCCCACTATCTATCTATCTATCTATCTATCTATCTATCTATCTATCTATCTATCTATCTATCTATCTATCTATCTATCTATCTATCTATCTATCTATCTATTTGCGTCAACCCATCAATTCTGTTTTTGACATTACTAAGTAAATGGCATACTTAAGTTTAGTACACAACAAAAACATCGACTTCCAACATCGCTGACGTACATTCTGAGATTGCAGTCCTACATTTCATAAGAGGTAGATCACTTATTTCATTACTAAGCAATGCTACTTGTATATAAGGAAGCTCAATGCTAAACTGTCACTGCAAGACCTGTGACTGGTTTTCCATGGAATTACCAGACATCCTGGATGACACATGTAAAACTTTACTGCTGAATAAGGTAAAGCATTTGTGGGCATTTCAGCTAGCTTTGTTGAAGTGTTTAAAGTACCATTCAACTCCAGTTTGTAAATGCTGATAACAGATCCTAATGGGCGTGTTGGTTGCCACTTTAACCACTTGCCGATCGCCTTCTGCATATATACTGCGGCAAGGCGGCTCGGCTGCGCAAACCGACGTACCTGTATGTCAATCCGTGCATGTGGTAGTGTGGGCCCGCGTGCCACGGGAGCTTGCCCGTGGGTCCGGCGGACTCGATGTCCTCCGGCCACATGCAATCACGGTAGACAGAGGCAGAACGGGGATATTCCTATGTTAACAAGGCGGATCCCCGTTCTGACAGGGGACAATACTGAGATCTGCTGTTCCTAGTGATCAGAAACATTGATCTCTGTGTTGTCCCAGTAAGCCTATCCCCCACACGGTTAACCCCTTGATCGCCCCCCCAGTGTTAACCCTTTCCCTGTCAGTGTCATTTATACATTAATCAGTGCATTTATTTTAGCACTGATCACTGTAATGTCACTGGTCCCCAAAAAGTGTCACTTGGAGTCAGATTTGTCCGCCGCAGTGTCCCAGTCTCGCAAAAAAAAAAAAAAAAAAAAGTCAGATCACCGCCATTACCAGTAAAAACAATTTAAAAAATGAAAAGTCCCTAAATCTGATGCTATAACTTTTGCGCAAACCAATCAATATACGCTTATTGTGCAAACCAATCACTATACGCTTATTGCGATTTTTTTACCAAAAATATGTGGAAGAATACATATTGGCCTAAACTGTTAAATATATATATTTTTTTGGATATGTATTATAGCAGAAAGTAAAAAATATAGTTTTTTTCAAAATTGTCAGTCTTTTTTTGTTTAAAGCGCAAAAAAATGAAAAAAACTGCAGAGGTGATCAAATACCACGAAAAGAAAGCTCTATTTGTGGGAAAAAAAGGACATTGATTTTGTTTGGGTACAACGTCGCACGACCGCACAATTGTCAATCAAAATAACGCAGTGCCATATCACAAAAAATGGCCTGGTCATTAACATCTCTGGCATTATGATTATGTCAGATTTTTTCATCTCAAAGCGGTACAATTGTTTTGCATGGAAATTTGGCGTTTTATATTGTAGGCCTGTAATTCTTAGTAATAACACACTTAAATCTGTCCAAACAAGAGTCTAGTTCACGGGTATAATAAAGTTTGAAAGACAAAATCATAAATTATAATATAATATAAAACTATAAATTATAACAAATAATAATATAATACATTTTATTCAATAATGCAATCAAATCAAAAACACTGAAATTTGCTCAGTTGCAGAGCTGTAGCTGTCGTCACTTTCAGTGTCTGATAACAAATTTCCCCACTAATCACTATCGCTCAATTCTGCTGATTCGAATTTACTATCGCTGTTTTCTAACTAGTCTAAAACTGCTTTTGACGTAGGAGGGACACTTTTTGGTTTCTATGGATATTCTCAAGTTTTCAGGCAGTATATATAATATAAAACTGCAGGCAGGGCACTGGACAAAGCACTAGGTACAAAAGGGGGGTGAAATGATTTGATATAGTAATGTAATCGTACAGATTACAGTGTACTGTATGCGTTATGTATTTTTCACTTTTTGAATTTGCTGCCGGGCTCTGTCCCCGTGCGTTACGACGCTCGCAGGGAACGGAGCCCTGAACAGTATACAGAGCGGCGGGACAGTGGAGTATCCTGGGGACAAGGTAAGTACGCTATACATGGGATTGCATCGCAGGATCTGAGTGTGGCTCGGGGTTACTGCTTTTGGTAGTGAAAATTCACCCTGAGCCACACTCGGGAATACCGCCAGGAAGGTTAAGGGGGTAAATTCTTCCGGGGCTGAAGTGGTAAAGCAAGCTGCAAAAAGTGCTGAAGTCTGCTAGCAGCTTTTTTAAAGTGACAATCAGCACTCCCATTAGGATCTGTGTTCAAAATCTACAAACTGGAGCTGGATAGTATTTTAAAAGCTTCAACAAAGCTTGCGGCTTTAATCAAAGCTTTTTGTTCATACTGCTCTTAGGCAAGCTAAAGCCCGTGTGAAACCATAACCATATAAGTTCATAGATGAAAAAAATAACAGTTTTAAAAATATTTAAATTCAAAGCCAGGCAACTATGAAATGTTGCATTCTAAAATTTGAATTCTCCTTTTCAGCCAGCTGGTAGAGCTCTAGGCTCCTCTTCTCATGCTTGTCAGTTTCTCAATACAATACAATAACCTGATATTGTAACTGTATCCTATCCTGGCCTTCACACAGTACAGTACTGTACAGGCATCTCTTGTACCCTTTGTCTCATTGTATAGTACAGAATACTGTGTACAATGCAGTATAGCCTTACACCTGTGTCCTGTTTTTGCGGGCACAGTGCGGGCATCTCCTGTACCCCACTGTCTATCTACACTACAGTGCACATTGTACAACATGCAGGTTACACCTGTAATGACATTAGTGACAGAATGACATTGACATGACAGAATGACATTAGTATAGTAATTAAAATAGACAGTGAATCGTGTAATTCTACAGGGTGACAATAGAGTCAAAATTAGGCCCACAGAATGCATTTAATAGCATTTTTAATGCAAAACAAGTGTTTAATTGATACAAAATTTCTGCTGCACACTACTGTGGCGGAGATCATTGAATTTTTATATGCTGTCATTTTAGTTCTGCTAGCTTCAAGTAGTAGAAATACCCTACCAATCTGTTTGTACAGCTCTGTATCTCAGTACAAGTTTGACATACATACTTGCCACTTCAGATGTAGAGTCTGATTGCGAAATGCACCAGTAGTTGCCATAGAAACATCCAAAATATTCCCTGGTATTTCTGAATCATTTTCAGAAAAGCTTTTAGATTTTGTAAAATAAAAGGCGAAGTTCACCCATAATTACTTCTTGTCGGTTGTTGAATCTGTACCGGTTTGCCTCATATCTCTTGGTGAGCGCCTATGGTTTGATTCTCCTTTTCCTGAGGCCCTAGCCCTGCCCACATTCCATGGCCAGTATAAAGCCAAGCAAAGGGTCTACAGTCCACAGAGTAAAATCAATAGGGAATTCAACACCAAGGGTTGGAACGCCCATACTGTAATTGCAGAGGAACGTGAGCGGAGCTGTAAACTCAAATCCAAAAGGTCTTGCTAACAAATTCATAAAAGATACAAGAAGCCTTTTAGCATTTCATTTTGGATAGAGTGAGCCTTTAAGTTGACAATCGCATAAGTCACTGTTGTATAGAAAAGCATTCAGTCATAAACCCAGTTAAATATCTATAAACACATAAAACATTTTATATAAATAGAATATTAAAGTATATGTATTGCTCAGTAGGGAAGGCTAAAACTTGTGCTGTCTGTGTACCATTGGGGAAATTTGCATTCTCTTCCTGTCCCAGAGGAGCAACAGGAAGCTGGAGGAAATTTCCCAAAGAGAAAGGAATTCCTATGTAATGCCTCATTCACATGGCTATAAAAAAAATGCATTAACAACTTTTTTTTTTATTTACAGATCTGAATGCAGCTTTATTATTTTTAATGGAGACATTCACACAGATGCTTAAAAATGCATGGCCTTTAACCACTTCCACTGCATGGTCTATGTCTATTTGCACAATGGTATTTTCATGTTTTTTTGTTTTTTTTTAAATGGAATTTGCTATTTTTGTATCTTTTGCCTTTTGTACTTTAATAATACATTTGGTATTACTGAACTTTTTGTATGTCATCTAAAACTTTATAAAAAAAGAACTTTTGAAATAAATGCACTACCTTCATATCCATAACACATAACAAAAATCGGCATCTGAGGATATGCGTAAAGCATTAAAAAAAAGTTTATGGATCTATTTACTGATCATTATGCAGGAACTTATGTTCCTTGCCTTAATGATCAGTAAGGCCGTGTGAATGAGGCCTTAGTTAGTCATGCCCTTACCACTTGTTTTTGGGGATGACTCCCCAAACTTTTGCATTTCCCCTCATCTTTTTGCTAGAAGACAATGGTCACCAGTATAAACACAGCGGTGATTCGAATAAAAACTTGAAAAAGGGTCTAACCTTCCCCACTCTATCAAAAACTGAATTAAAAAAAAAAAATTGCCTAGAGACACACTTCAAAATCACTTGTACAACAAAATACAAAATTCCACTATATATTCAACCACAAAAACTATTTTTAAAAAATCAAAACAAGTCAGTCAATATTTACAAAGATTTGCATTAACTTAAAACAATGTAATTCTACGTATACTGTAAAACCTGGTTCTGCATTGTCATGCTACAAAGACATTATACATTACCGTATTTAAAATATATCTAAAGAAGAAGTATAAAATATAAAAAGGCCACATACAGGCTTCAATAAGACATCACAAAGTAAAGGAATAGAGAGCAGTCACATTTTAGTATACTGTAGTCATCCAAGTAAACTAAAGTAGGATGGACTGCTTTGGGATAACGTATTTTGCACACTAACACAATCCCTGGCTTTTGTATAAAAGTAAAGCACACAGTAACCTTTTAAAAAAACAGAAGTGTTTTTCAATAAGGATCTTTTTTTTTTTTTAAATTACACTCTATGGTAAAAAGAAAAGAATGCTGATTAACACAACATGCAACACATAAACCCTTTTAAAGTATATATATAATCAAACCATTGGAAGCAGCAGATTATGCATAGAGTACTAAATGCAAAACTTTAAATGCGAACAATATTTATAGATCAAAAATATTAAAGTTACTTTAAAGACACCTGGCATCAAGAAAGAAAATTGCTTCATAATGTTGCAGCTTTAATGCAGGGCACTAGAAACAACAAAGACTTGAGATCTAGCCATTTAACAGTTTAATAGCTTTAAAAAATTCTCCCTTTCTTATCACCTTGTCTCATGGGCTTGCACATGCATTTCTGCAGTTTGTACTGAAAGTGGACATTCGGTCCCAAAAAAAGAGTGTTTCCCATCCTGTGCAAAATATTAAATTCCCCTTTTTTTTCCTTAACATTTTTGTTTCTATTTATTTTACTGAATGACATACCTGCTCCTGCAGATTCCTAGGATATACTCATCATTTATCCCAGGAGGCTGCAGGAATAGAAACTCACAGAGGCTGATGGACAGACTGATGTTAGAAGGAAAGATGGTGGCATATGACCTGACCTGCAGCAGCTGAGCAGTGGATCTCACCTGGATTTTCTGGGCAGGTGAGTATCTGAATTATGAACAATGCTGCATAACATAAGAGAGGGGGGCAAAAGGGGGTTGGGTTATTTTCAGCCCACTCTGGCCTCATGATCTCTGTGTTAACCAGTTCCACTACAGGAGAAAAGAGTGCTTGACATTGGATGGTTAAGCCTGGGAGTGGTGATGTCACCCATAGGCTCCTATGGCTCGTCTGTTATCAGCGCTCCCTCCTCTCCCCTGCAGCTAATGCTGGCTGACATGGATGCTAGGTCACATGACCGGACCACAGCAGGCTGAAAATGCACAAGTATACAGCCATTGCCAAAAGTTTTGAGAATGACACAAATATTAATTGTTTACAAAGTCTGCTTCCTCAGTTTTTTATGATGGTAAATTGCATATACTCCAGAATGTTATGACGAGTGATCAACTGAATTGCAATTATTTAAAAAGTCTCTCATTGCCATGGAAATGAACTTAATCCCATAAAAAAACATTTCCACTGCAATCGTGAAGAAGGCTTCAGGGCGCCCAAGAAAGTACAGCAAGCCCAAGGACCATCTCCTACAGTTGATTCAGCTGCAGGATCAGGGCACCACCAGTGCAGAGCTTGCTCAGTAATGGCAGCAGGCAGGTGTGAGTGCATCTGCACCCACAGTGAGGAGAAAACTTTGAGGATGGGCTGGTGTCAAGAAGAACAGCTAAGCCACTTCTCTTCATGAAAATCAGAGACAGACCGATATTCTGCAAAAGGTACAGGGATTGGACTGGGGTAAAGTAATTTTCTCTTATCCCCTTTCCGATTGTTCGGGGCATTCAGAAAATACCTCGTCCAGAGAAGAAAAGGCGAGCGCTACCACAAGCCCTGTGTCATACCAACAGTAAAGCATACTGAGACCAGTCATGTGTGGGGTTGCTTCTTAGCCAAGGGAGTGGGCTCACTCACAATTTTGCCCAAGAACACAGCCATGAGGAAAGAATGGTACAAAAACATCCTCTAAGAGCAACTTCTCCCAACCATCCAAGAACAGTTTGGTGCCGAACAATGCCTTTTCTGGAATGATGGAGCACCTTGCCGTAAAGCAAAAGTAACAAAAAATGGCTTGGGGAACAAAACATTAACATTTTGGGTCCATGGCCAGTTAACTCCCCAGATCTTAATCCCATTGAGAAGTGATTGTCAATCTTCAAGAGGTGGGTGAAACCCCCCCCCCCCAAATTCTGACAAACTCCATGCATTGATTATGCAAAAATGGTCTGCCATCAGTCAGGGTGTGGCCGAGAGGTTGATTGACAGCATGCCAGGGCGAATTACAGAGGTCTTCAGAAAGACGGGTCAACACTGCAAACATTGACTCTTTGCATAAACTTAATGTAATTGTCAATAAAACACAAATAAAGAAAAAAAATACCGCACTAGATGTTATATGTAAAGCAGCAACTAAAATCCAAGTAATATCTCTCTGGTATAGATACAATCAAAAATACATAAAGTTGCGCTAGAAAATGGTGGTGAATGTACAAATACATATATAATTAAATATATTAATATATTTAATTATATATGTATTTGTACATTCACCACCATTTTCTAGCGCAACTTTATGTATTTTTAATTGTCAATAAAAGCCTTTGAAACTTATGAAATACTTATGAAATACTTGTAATTATACTTCAGTATACCATAGTATCATCTGACAAAAAGATCTAAATACACTGAAGCAGCAGACTTTGTGTAAATAATATATGTGCCATTGTCAAAACTTTTGGCCACGGCTGTGTATATATATATTTATATATATATATATTTCCTGCAAAGGTTAGCCAGAATAGGTGTTGGGAGGGGGAAGAAGTGTTTTTAAGATTAGTTAGGTGAAACCTAAATTCTGGAAATTATTTTAAACCCAACAGTTTAAATTCCATGTCAGGAGAAGAATGGAGGGGAAGGAAGAATAGACTGTCAATGGCTCACTCATTACAACTGTGTAGGGCAGTGGTGGTCAACTTAATAAACATAATAAACTCAAAAGTGCCCCCTCCTCTCAACATGTCCAAAGGGTTGACCAATAGCTATGTTTTTGTAAATTTGCAAAAACACCAGGGAAGCGTGGCCAGGGAAAGGTATGTGTGGTGTAATAAACAAACCTGCAAACTGTTGTTGCTCCTGAACAAACAAGCCAGAGGCTTGGTTTAGCCACACACTGAGCACTGATGGGCCACATGTTGGGCACAGGGGTGTGGAGCAAACAACGGAGAGAGAGATACAAATCTGACAGCGATTGTAGATTTTTCCAACTTTGCTAAAGGATAGCATTTTTATTTGTGTCTGTATTGCTGTTGGGCAGGTTACCTCACTTTCATTCTGGTGAAAGTGTAGTCAGCAAAACATAAATATGGGAAAAACTCTAAGGGTGCACCGGAGAGCAGAAAACCTGAAAGGGGTTCCAACCCCTCCCTACTCTATAAAAAAAATAAAAATAAAACTTTGGCTTGACATGCACTTTGCACTATAGCCACATAAGTTAAAGTGCTTTGACAGCCAACTATTTTTTGTAGTTTTGATTAAGAGTTTGAAAGGATTAGAATCCATGCCATGTTTTGATTGCAATCTGTGTCACGAATGGGAAAATTAATCTGCTTTATGACAAAAAGGAAAATCCAAAATTTTGATATGTCATTGGAGCATGAATAAAAGGTGTGACCAATGATGACACTTGGTCCAGTGACAACTGGAGATATTTTTTACTTTAGTAAAATTTCTGCTCACTTCCTCTCAATGGGAAAGGGAGTTCATGTAAATCTCCCCAATGGGAAACAGGTGACGGGGGTTTTATCTATTCCCTACTCTATCCAAAACAGTCCTGCAGTTGACCTGCTTCTGATTTGCATTTGAACTGCTTCATGCTGCTTTTGAATCCATATAGACTTCTATGAGCGGAGATCACCGTGGACATAAACGAAAGCCTAAAATTTCAGTAATGATTAAAAAAAGCCTTTAACTTTATCTTTCTAGGATTAGTGTGAACTTTCCAGCTTTGCAGCAATATCATTACTACTGTTGTCATAGTGATAGAGCTCTTATATATATATATATATAAAACATTTTTTTTTAATCAGGCGTATTGAAAACACACCTGTACTGAACAATGAAAAGGATCAGTTGAAGAATATAAAGGAAGGTAGATGCTGTGTGCTGGGTTCATCCAGTGTTTAGGGTATTTTGTAAGCATCCCATTTAAGGCCTATTCTACTCCTGTAAGCTTTTCCAGTTACAAAAGTGACTCAGCCATGATAGATTGTAAATTTCATTCAATATGAAGGACTCAACAGCATTTGGCTTCTGAAAATTTGTTTGGATGTTTCAGAAGCAAAAATGTTGCCTTAGGACCTTACAGCAGTACTTATCCAAAACTGAAGTGTTTTGGGTGGGCTGAGCATTTAAGTAGACGAACACATGGATTTACGTGATTCCTGCATTTAAAACAGCGGTCCTAAATTGGTGGCCCTCCAGCTGTTGTGAAACTACATGTCCCATGAGGCATTGCAAGACTGACAGTTACGAGCATGACTCCCACTGGCAGAGACATGATGGGACTTGTAGTTTTGCAACAGCTGGAGGGCTGACAGTTTGAGACCCCCGATTTAAAGTATGTTAAGAAAAAAAAAAACATTCAGTATATATAAAATACATTAAACATTTGAATTAAATGGATTATTAAGATTTTATACATCAAAATTCAAAATTGCAAAACTTCTGCGACCACAAAAAATATATAGTAAAAATACCTTTAACAAGTCAATAGTAGATTACAAAGTTTTGCATAACTATATAGTACAAAATACAATTTTACAGATACTTTAAAACCTTTTCCTGCATAGTCATGCTACAAAGATAGAATTTATTCAGCAACAAGAAAAACTCCAATGTTTTGAGTAATTTGGAATATCACCATAACAAACACCAAAGTCTTCTTGAACCTACAGCGTTTTTAGAGGTCATAAGCAAAAGGATGGGGCTTAGAAATATGGATACAGAGCTGAGGTAGAGTAGGCTTAATTGGTGTGGAATATACAACTTAGTGTTAGAACTCTTTCCATATAGGCTAAAACCATCATCCTCCTTCCTTACGGTATATCTAAGACCATTTTTTTTGGAGTTGTTTAGAGCAGGGAATGGTTACAACCCTGTCTTTTTTGCCACCTGTGTCCTATTGGAGGAGATTTCCTTCCAGTTCTTGCCCTGTAGACACAACAAGAATAAAGAGGAAAATCTCTCATGTGTGAGAATTCCCCTCTTAGATGGTTGTTACTGGAACAAGTGTCACCAAGACTTCCCCCCTTACTTCTGTTCAGGAGAGGACTAAAAATGTTGGATTTCCTCTCAGGTTCAATCTGTGTGGCAGTGATCACCAAGACAAACAGAGGGTGAATTTCACAAGGACACAGCTAGCATTAAAAACGTCATATGGGTTCTAACCCTTCTCTACTAAATCTTTGAAAATACCTTTAGAGAAACTAAGTTGATACAAACAGCCATGAGCATAGTGCAATACCCAAAAACAACCAATCAGATTAAAATTTTACTTCAGTCACACCAGTAATAAGTAAATCCTGATCGGATGTTATGAGATAGCGCTTTTCATATTGATCTTCATCCTATTAAATAAGCATGTTTAGCTAATGGCTAACCTTACTAATTATAGGAAAGTCAATAAACAACAGCTATGACATGCAGATGGAAGCTTCCAAGGAAAACTATATACTTCCACCAATGTCAGTACTTATAGGGAAAGTTCCAACACACAAAAAACACATTAGGACCCCAAACACTCATATGAATGAATGTTATATTAACAAAATCAAGTGAGCATTGAGATACTGTTACTCAGTAAAAAAATAAAAAACACATCAACCTATCAACTCTACTGTATGTTTGAATAGTATAACCCAGCAGATTGACCCCATTATGGCCTTTATACTGCCCCTTTAGTCTCCACGTCTTGCACCAATTCACTTTTGAGAACAAAATTGTCAGGTGATGTAATTTACCTCACTCACATGCAATTTACCTGCTATGCCCCTTTCTGCATTCAATTGGTGAAAACTATTATACCCCTTCCTGCATTCAATATGTGAAAACACTGGCATCAACATCAATCACTGTGATTTAAACAGTAACTGAAGAGACTTAAAGTGTTCCTCCACAAACTTTTTTGGCAACAGGATTGATATAAGGTTTCTTCCATGTTGGTTACCAGCTCTGCATTTCACCCCCTATACCAGTTAGTCTACATGGAGTTGTTTGGAATCAAATTGTTTTGGAGATCTCACTCTAAAATAACTAACTCTAAATCTGCCATCTGAAACGTTCTGAAGGCCAAAATGTTGCAAAACTGCAGCATTGTAGTATAAAATGGCACAGCCTAGAGCAAATGACAAAGGGATTCTGGGCCATGGCATGGTACCTGTATTAAACATCTTTTATTTCATGTGACATTTCCTTTATGCTGAGTAGGGTAGATGCACTAGAACCAAGGAATGTCTGAACGGAGCAGTGCAAGCTCACGGGTATGTATATGAGGATTGGATGGCAGTTGGAGAAGACTACAATAAACATTACAATAATACAAACTGCTGGGAAGATACCTATAGGAAATGGGAGCTACAACACGGTAGGCAAGGTCAGGTGTAATTTTTTAGGTTTAGGGTTTTCTCAGATTTGCCCAATTATGCACTAGATAACAAAAAAATGAAGATCTGTTAGCAGCAAGCAGTTTTTTAATGTAACTGAAGAAGGACGTTGCGTTTAAGAGATGCTTTAGAGCAGCCTTTTTCAACCAGGGTGCCCAGGCACCCTGGGGTGCCTTGAGGTTTCTTCAGGGGTGTCTTGGCAAAATGCCTAAAAATTGATCATAAAAATTGTTAACGAGCCAGCAGGTGGATCAAGCCTGCACTTTAGTTACACAAAGCTACATGTTTTCATTATACATCATTATGATTTTCTAGACACTAGCATCCTAACAACCAATGATGTCATCAGTTGATAAGGAGGATGTCTGTTGCCTACACAGCATCCATGTTTGACCCTCCTGTGCCCCTCAGCATTGGGGTCACATTAGCTGACTGATGGGGAGAGATTGAGAGAGAAGAGAAACATTGGAAAACTAGTCAGTACCAGTGTGCAACAGTGTATTTGGTTTGAAAGAATAAATCACCTCTAACATTGGGTGTCCTACGTGTTGATGTTGCTGCATTATGTAAAACTAATAAAACATTTTAGAATGGGGTGCTTCGAGACTGTCCATAATTTTAAAGGATGCCTTGACTGAAAAAGGTTCAGAAACACGGATTTAGAGGGTAGCCCTTAAATCTAAAGGCAAAAGCTAAAGTGTTATTGTGGTTTACCAGTTTTTACATGTGATGGCTACATTCATTTTTTGTTCAGGCTTTAATCCCCCCTTTATTTTCACTTGGTGATCTGGTCAGTAAGTCTATTTTAAAGCTTCCTTTAACAGGCCAAGATTGTCAAGACCAGGGGTCTTCAAACTATGGCCCTCCAGTTGTTCAGGAACTACAATTCCCATCATGCCTAGTCATGTCTTTGAATGTCAGAGTTTTACAATGCCTCATGGGACGTGTAGTTCCGCAACAGCTGGAGGGCCGTAGTTTGAAGATCCCTGGTCAAGACCTTTACCACTGAAAGGGGTACATAAAATGGTCAGATTTTAGGAGTTCAGGTTCAATTTGTTAGTCAAGTTTATAAAAATCTGCTAGTGTATCCAATTCTACCTTCTAATGCTGCTGTCCATGTGTCTCTCCACTGCTCCTCCATACAGTGAAGCCACACTTATGCCCCGTTCACACGGTCGGACATTGATCGTACATTCCGACAACAAAATCCTAGGATTTTTTCCGACGGATGTTGGCTCAAACTTGTCTTGCATACACACGGTCACACAAACTTGTCGGAAAATCTGATCATTCTGAAGGCGGTGACGTAAAACACGTACGTCGGGACTATAAACGGGGCAGTAGCCAATAGCTTACATCTCTTTATTTATTCTGAGCATGCATGGCACTTTGTGCGTCGGATTTGTGTACACACGATCGGAAATTCCGACAACGGATTTTGTTGTCGGAAAATTTTATAGTAAGCTCTCAAACTTTGTGTGTCGGAAAATCCGATGGAAAATGTGTGATGGAGCCTACACACGGTCGGAATTTCCGACAACAAGGTCCTATCACACATTTTCCGTCGGAAAATCCGACCGTGTGTACGGGGCCTAAGACTTTCGGAAGTGTGAGACTGGCTAGATCACCAGATGAAAACAAAGGAAATAAGAAAAAAAGAAAAAAGAAAAGATAAAAAAAGAACATAAATGCTGCCATCACATTTAGGCATTGGTAACCCAAGATACAGTATATTAAATTTATGCTTTTGGATTTAGAATGGAGGAAACTCAGATTACATCTGTTAATGGAAAAGACTTCTCAAGTCATTTACATATGAGTATAGAAGAGTAACATTATTTGACTGTGTGGAGAAAGACTTTAAGTAATTTCTATCAATCATTATGATTACTGGATGACCAGTATCTGGAGTGCAAGCCAGGAAGAGGCAGGAATTAGGAGAGATAGCATTCCCTATGCTTTAAAGTATATCTAAAGCCAAAACCTTTTCTTATATTTCATAGAGTAGGAAATGGTTAACCCCCTACCCCACTTTTCTTTTTGGGGGAGATTTCTCTTTACTTCCTATCCTGAATATACAGTGGGGAGCTAGTAGAAGTCTCTCTCTCTCTTAGATAGTTGTCACCAAAACTGCTTTTCCCATTTTGGTGGTAGCCAAAAAATGTTTGATTTTCCCATCATTTTCTGACAATGCTCACCAGGACATGAGTGAATTTTCTCAGTGGGGACAAAACAGTAGTAAAAAAATAAAATAAAAAAAGAAACAGGGGTTTTTGACACTTTCACAAACTAAACAAAGTTTTGGCTTTGGGTATACTTTAAGACAACGATGTCTGATACAAGTTACTCATTTAGCCTTGTAAGAATAATAGGTAATTAGAATTATGCAATGCGAGCAGATTACTGAACGGTTACAATAAACTGCTGATACATATTGGCAGGTCTTTAGCAAATAACCATCCTCCATGTAATGACCTGTGGGTCCTTGCAAGCAAGTAAAAATACTGCATAGCATTTGCAATACTGAGAAGATGCAGAAAACCTTCTACTGTACATTATCCAGTCGTCTTCATTAGACAAACTCTTGCAGGATCATTGAATGCAATTAACTCATAGAACACAAGTCACAGATACACTTCAGTTAATCAGGATTTGTGAACTGAATTGGTACCTATGTGTAAATGGCAATGCATTCTGCGTAGGTTCAGCCCTTGGTTCAAAATTTTGCGTCACTTCTGGGGGTGTTCTTTCATCATCTGTCCCATTGATGCTTTCTGGCGTTAAAGGAGACTGGATATCCCCTCCAGTGGACTCCTTAAATGAAATACAGAAAAATTACTGCTAGAAAAAGGCATTGACTATACTCTATACAATCAATGTAAACTAAGAATAAAATATAAACCAAAAGAGCGCTTTACAAAGTATGTAAATCTATTCATATAAGAAAATATTTTAAACAGTTTGCAATAGGGCATTCAAGAAAATTTACTGCAGATCAGCTTAAGTTAATAGATATGAATATGATTTAGTAACTCCTGTAATTAGAGGATTTTTACCCTCTGTATGAAAGCTGTGGTCTGACACACTCCCTCCTGAGTAAGGGCAAAAGCTCTCCAATCAGAAGGGAGTAGTAGTGTTTCTGATTGCAGAGCTATAGGTTTGACTTATGCCGTGTACACACAGGCGGACTTTTCGGCATTAAAGGTCCAATGGTCTTTCCGACGGACTTTTGACGGACTTCCAAACGAACGGACTTGCCTACACACGATCACACCAAAGTCCGACGGATTCGTACATGATGACGTACGACCGGACTAAAATAAGGAAGTTGACCAGTAGCCAATAGCTGCCCTAGCTTCAGTTTTCATCCGTCGGACTAGCATACAGACGAGCGGACTTTTCGACTGGACTCGAGTCCGTCGGAAAGATTTGAAACATGTTCCAAATCTAAAGTCAGTCTGATTTTCGACCGAAAAAGTCCGCTGCAGGTCCGATGAAGCCCACACATGGTCGGATTATCCGAGGGATTCGTCCCGTTGGACCAGTCCAGGCGAAAAGTCCGCCCGTGTGTACACGGCATTAGCAGGAGGTGTATTGGACCTCTGAAGAAACAAGTCTCCACGCAGATTGCAGGGTGGTCTCTGCGGCATGTTGGCAGGAGACAGACTTTTCTGCTCATGCTGTGGCTGCTTTCTAAAGAAATGAACTGCAAGACATTGAACGCCTTTTGTTTTTATACACCTGGAATGTATTTAGGGTGTTTAAACTGAAAGTTCAGTTTGGGCTTTAGGATTCTTAAAGTAAATCTAAACCCCTAAGCCTGGTACACACTACCAGTTTTTTTTTTTTTTTAGTTTAACCCAGTGGGTTGAATAAAAAAAAAAAAAAGAAGACAGCTCAGGTTGGAGCCTCTATACTAACAATCCGATGTTAGTACATAAATCTAACCTGCTGTGCTTTCTTTTCATTTTAGTGCTGATCTTCCCAAATCATTTCAGCTACATCTTGTCTACAAGCACTTGCTTTGGCATCCACCGCATTGCTCTGAAATAGATTCCTGATAGTGACAACAATGGACCATGACTGTGTAATGTGTCAGTATGGCCAATTGTAGTCTCAATCAAGTTTGTAACATCAAGGGAAGTTTGTAACAAAGTCTTGTTGGGAGACAGTGGTCACCCCATAACAATAAATGCCTGAACAAGGACCTCCATGGCAGGATTACCAGGTTTTAATGAAAACTGCATACAAAAAAAATAGAGAAGAAATAAAAGAGAAGATAAATAAATAAAATGAGAAAATGGATAGAGAAAAATGATAAAAATGCAGCTTTTTGAATTACACTAACATGTTAAAGCCTTAATGATATTTTATCAATTTGGTTTATCTCTGCTTTAACCTGTCACACACCTTAAGCATTTTAATTAGGCACGTGGTGAAGAATAATCCTAGTTACTGGTTACCTCTGGTGAAAAACACCCATCAAAACAATCAGTAGATCCAGAAACCAGATTCTGTTTAAGTTGCATGCAAATGTCCACTTCACTTTAAAGAAAAGGCAAGACTGTCCCCCATCCCCCAGAGCCCCCCATTGGTGCTTTAATGTGATGGATTGCCTCACCTGTCAATAGGGAAATGTAGAAAGGGAGTTAGAATGGTGACAACTTTTACAGGAAAAAAATGGAGAATTGAATATATTACTGGCAACCTATATCACAAATCTACTGATCATTTTTCAATGTAGTTTTCACTAAATGTAACCTTTGTGTATGTATGGGTAGGCTCAATTTAAACTGCCAAGGATTTCTTCAAATCAGAATTCAGAACGTTGAAAAATATAAAAAAGCAGCTCTTCCTACAATACACACCTTTTCTCCAGGGCTTTCCCTACATGTCACTGGTCCACTTTCGGGTTGAATGACAACCAGCTTGTGAGCCCAGGCTGTCATTGATATACCTCTTGGGGATGCATCACCATGTTGGCCTTGGGCTGGGCTCACAATAAAAAACCACAGAGATCAGTGTTAATATCTAATGTTACCACCTCCTTCTGCGGTATTAAAGACCATGCACTGGGGTTGTAGTAAGACGAGGACCCAAGGATGTCATAGGAATGGCCGAAAAACTGTACAGTTAATGTTAGTTTAAATTATGTTTAAATTATGTATATTAGTTTTTTTTAATGTGTGGAAGAGGGATAGAAGATCTGGTTCAAATGCAGGGGCATTAATCAAACTAGTATACTTTATGATTGTGGATTTTAGAATATTAATAGCATGCTTTTTTCTTAAGTACCTTTTTAGGGGAAAAAAAACCCATTTAGCAACTCTGGATACAACTAGAAGTCTGCATTATACAGTACACAGCCACATTTCCATGGAATACTGGGGTGTATTAAAGCAGATACTCTTTGATTTAAATGATTTACACAACTGGGGCATAAAACATTTTTTCTCTACTTGATATATTACTAAATCATATTCACATACCCAGCTGGTAAAAAAGATTTAAACCTCAAAATTCACAAATGACCTGAATGTAGAAATTAAAAAAAAGCAAAAAAAAAAAAGCAACATTCAGAGTTCATTTTTTCAATATTGTCCAACCCTTATACAATATAAGTACTGACAGTTTACATGTGCATTTGATAGATATTAAAATTATGGATTTACATATAGAGGAAAAAATGATGTCTCATCATTGAAAGATTTACTTACCAAGCTGAGTAGCTAATCTAGAATTATTTACTGAAAAAAAAGGTAGTGGCATGTCTACTATAAGTCTTTTAAATAGTGTAACTGGCAGATTACATTCATTAAGTTGTACATAGCCAGCAATTTAGAGCTTTATCAGCATTGTGCCTGCAGAATGAGAGAGGTCTTCTATCCCCGACTACCCTGTAGTACGTCATGACTGCAAGGGAAGGCTGAAAATGAAGACTTCCAGCTCATCCAATTTAATTTTAAAATTCGATGTTTACACAATCACATAGGAATGCTTTCAAAAATATATATTTTCATTGTTTATGTTTATCAATTTACAAAATGCAACGTGAGCGAACAGAAGATAAATCTAAATCAATTCAATATTTGGTGTGACTACCCTTTGGCTTTAAACTAGCATCAATTATTGCACAAAGTAAGGGATTTTGTAGGATCAGGGCTTTTTTTCAGGGGGAACTTGGTGGAACTCACTTCCACCACCTCTAGCTCAGACCCTTGGCGGGGGGGGGGGGGGCTGCTCACCACAATCACTTGTAAACACAGAAATGCAGTTTCTGTGTTTACAAGTGACAACTCTGCAATCTGTGTGTAACCCCCCTGATGCACTCTGTATGTAATGCAGTCCTGGTATTTAATGCCCCTTTAACACTCTCCTACTGTTCGTGAAATTTGACTGACCACACCCACTGTTTGATGTGATTTGGAGGGTTCTGTGAGTGGAAGAGTTTTGGGGGGTCGTGGTTAAGTTCCAGCACCTATTGTTTGAGGAAAAAAAAGCCCTGTGGTGTAGGATGATTAACCAATCACACCGAGCAGGTGCTAATTCATTAAATTTCATACCTCCAACAAAGAAACAAGGCTAAGACTCAACTATGCACAAAAATCTAGGAATTGGGGTGCAGAAAAATGGCAGCAGGTGTTCCGGATTGAGTTAAAATTTGAAATATTTGACTGTAGCAGGAGGCAGTTTGTTCACTGAAGGGCTGGAGAGCAGTACAATAATGAGTCTGCAGGCAACCGTAAATCATGGTGAAGTTTGGGGCTGCATCTCAGCAAATGGAGTTGGAGATTTGGTCAGGATAAATGGTGCCCTCAATGCTGAGAAATACAGGCAGATACTTATCCATCATGCCATACCATCAGGGAGGTGTGTGATTGGCTCCACATTTATTCTGCAGAAGGACAACCCCCCCAAATGTGCAATGTCATTAAGAACTATCTTCTGCGTAAACAAGAACAAGGGGTCCTGGATGTGATGGTTTGGCCCCCATAAAGTCCTGATCTCAACATCATAGAGTCTGCCTGGGATTACATGAAGAGACAGAAAGGATTCGAGGCAGCCACATCCACAGAAGATCTGTAGCTGATACTCCAAGATATTTGGAACAACCTACCTGCCGAGTTCCTTCAAAAACAGTATGCAAGTGTACCTAGAAGAATTGATGCTGTTTTGAAGGCAAAGGGAGGTCACACCAAATATTGATTTGATTTTCTCCTCTGTTCATTTACTTTCATTTTGTTCACTGAGCGAGTATATATCTATATCTATATCGATATATAGATGTACACACATACATACACACACACACACACACACACACACACACACATTATATATACACATACATACAGTGGCATCAGTACTAGGGGGAAAATTGAGCCCCACCCCCAGGTTATTTACTGACCCCCCCCCCTTGTGCCACCAGAGAGAGTCAGTCAGGCACAGATGAACTTACCATTGCTGTGTTGCTGCTGGCAAAACATTACTGACTAGTTTTGGGGGTTAATAGCGCATCCACTGAACTGACACCAATACTGGGGCTCAATAGTGCGTCCACTGACATCAATAGTGGGGCTCAATAGTGCATCCACTGACATCAATAGTGGGGCTCAATAGTGCGTCCACTGACATCAATAGTGGGGCTCAATAGTGCGTCCACTGACATCAATACTGGGGCTCAGTAGTGCGTTCACTGACACCAATACTGACACCAATACTGGGGCTCAATTGTGCGTCCACTGACAGCAATACTGTGGGTTAATAGTGCGTCCACTGACAGCAATACTGGGGGTTTATAGTATGATAACTGACACAAATACTGGGGCTCAATAATGCGTCCACTGACACCAATACTGGGGCTCAATAATGCGTCCACTGACACCAATACTGGGGCTCAATAGTGTGTCCACTGACACCAATACTGGGGCTCAATAATGCGTCCACTGACACCAATACTGGGGCTCAATAATGCGTCCACTGACACCAATACTGGGGCTCAATAGTGTGTCCACTGACACCAATACTGGGGCTCAATAGTGCGCCCACTGACACCAATACTGGGGCTCAATAGTGCATCCACTGACACCAATACTGGGGCTCAATAGTGCATCCACTGACACCAATACTGGGGCTCAATAGTGCATCCACTGACACCAATACTGGGGCTCAATAGTGCATCCACTGACACCAATACTGGGGCTCAATAGTGCATCCACTGACACCAATACTGGGGCTCAATAGTGCATCCACTGACACCAATACTGGGGCTCAATAGTGCGTCCACTGACACCAATACTGGGGCTCAATAGTGCGTCCACTGACATCAATAGTGGGGCTCAATAGTGCGTCCACTGACATCAATAGTGGGGCTCAATAGTGCGTCCACTGACATCAATACTGGGGCTCAGTAGTGCGTCCACTGACACCAATACTGACACCAATACTGGGGCTCAATTGTGCGTCCACTGACAGCAATACTGTGGGTTAATAGTGCGTCCACTGACAGCAATACTGGGGGTTTATAGTGTGTCAACTGACACAAATACTGGGGCTCAATAATGCGTCCACTGACACCAATACTGGGGCTCAATAATGCGTCCACTGACACCAATACTGGGGCTCAATAATGCGTCCACTGACACCAATACTGGGGCTCAATAATGCGTCCACTGACACCAATACTGGGGCTCAATAGTGTGTCCACTGACACCAATACTGGGGCTCAATAATGCGTCCACTGATACCAATACTGGGGCTCAATAGTGTGTCCACTGACACCAATACTGGGGCTCAATAATGCGTCCACTGACACCAATACTGGGGCTCAATAATGCGTCCACTGACACCAATACTGGGGCTCAATAGTGTGTCCACTGACACCAATACTGGGGCTCAATAGTGCGCCCACTGACACCAATACTGGGGCTCAATAGTGCGCCCACTGACACCAATACTGGGGCTCAATAGTGCATCCACTGACACCAATACTGGGGCTCAATAGTGCATCCACTGACACCAATACTGGGGCTCAATAGTGCATCCACTGACACCAATACTGGGGCTCAATAGTGCATCCACTGACACCAACACTGTGGGTTAATAGTTCATCCACTGACACCATTACTGGGGGTCAATAGTGCGTCCACTGACACCAATACTGGGGCTCAATTGTGCGTCCACTGACACAAATACTGTGGGTTATCAGTGCGTCCACTGACATCAATACTGTGGGATAACAGTGCTTCCACTGACACCAATACTGTGGGATAATCGTGCGTCCACTGACACCAATACTGTGGGTTAACAGTGCGTCCACTGACATCAATACTGTGGGATAACAGTGCGTCCACTGACACCAATACTGGGGGTTAATCGTGCCTCCACTGACACCAATACTGGGGCTCAACAATGCATCCACTGACACCAATACTGATGCCTTATAGTGTGTGTCCACTGACACCAATACTGGGGCTTAAAAGAGAAGTATGGGTTTAATTTTTTCTTTTTTTAATCATAGTTACCTCGGTGGATGCAGCATCGGTCCAATTCTGCATCTGTCCCCTGGCGCCTCTGCACTGAGAACCGAGTGATCAAACATCTCCGATCGCTCGGTTCAGACAGTTTCCCAAGCAGAGAACTGTAGACTGTCAGTCTCGCTTATTGGAGAGCTCATTGGAGCGCTGAGCTGTGGAGGGGGCAGGACGGACGGCTCAGTCTCTCAGCGGCTCTCTGAGAGGCTGAGAAGGGTGTCTGTCTGAGCAGGGTAATGTGCCATATTCCCATCGCACAAGTTCCTGATATAAGCTCTAAAGGTTGGATGCTGCAGCAACAACCAGCTGGATACTGGTTCGAGTCACAATGTAGATACTTGCCAGCACACCAAGGATCAGCACAGGGTGGCGTCCAAACGGTTTAGTTTTAGTGCAACGTTTCGGAGTCACGCAGGACCCCTTCATCAGGCATGTGTCGCCTGACGACGGGGTCCCGCGTGAATCTGAAACGTTGCACCTCTTTGCGTTGTGATCATGCAATAAACTAAACCGTTTGGACGCCACCCTGTGCTGATCCTTGGTGTGCTGGCAAGTATCTACATTGTGTCTGAGCAGGGTGTCTGTCCAGGCACCTGGCGGATCCAGACTATTATTGGGATGACGCAGTGCCAGGACTGATATCCATGACGTCAGCAGAGAGCAGACTTCAGTCTGCTCTCTGCTGAAAATAGGTCACTGGAGTGCAAAACGAATTGCACACCTGTGATCCATAGGAGAAATATAGCCAAACAAGCTCAGGCTGGACTTCTCCTTTAATAGTGCGTCCACTGACACCAATACTGGGGCTTAATAATGCATCCATTGACACTAATACTGGGGCTTAATAATGCATCCATTGACACCAATACTGGGGCTTAATAATGCATCCATTGACACCAATACTGGGGCTTAATAATGCATCCATTGACACCAATACTGGGGCTTAATAATGCATACATTGACACCAATACTGGGGCTTAATAATGCATCTATTGACACCAATACTGGGGCTTAATAATGCATCCATTGGCACCAATAATGGCGCTTAATAATGCATCCATTGGCACCAATAATGGCGCTTAATAATGCATCCATTGGCACCAATACTGGCGCTTAATAATGCATCCATTGGCACCAATACTGGCGCTTAATAATGCATCCATTGACACCAATAGTGGGGCTTAATAGCGAGTCCACTGACACCAATACTGGGGCTCTGAAGCAATACCTGAGGAAGAAAGGAAAAAACTCTTGAAAGCTTGTATTTTAAGTGTTAGGTTAGTACAATAAAAAGGTATGATTACCGCAATTCTCTCGGATTTTGTAATCTTAGATTTTTTTCAGTGGTATGCTTTAGTGGGGAAAATTATTAGTGCCCCCCCCCCCCAGTTTTGACTGTGGTACCTTATGTGCCCCCCCCCATATATTGTTCCTAGGGTCACCACTGCACATATATACATATGCACACATACATACATGGCTTACAAAGGCATTTTAGCCAATTGTGCTCTCCCAACCTTGTGGCAACAATTTGGAGAAGGCCCTTTTCTGTTCCAGCATGACTGTGCCCCTGTGCACAAAGCCATATCCATAAGGACAGAGCGTAAACACAACCCTGCCACGTTCCCAGTTATGTGGACCATGAAGAAATATGAAGGGAAAAAAAAAAAGGATTGGTTAAACCCACAAGTGCTTTTTTTTCTAGTATTACTTTTATTTTGTGCTGCCTTTTCAAAATGACAAAAGCAATGAGGATTAAAAAAGGTTGGAAGAAAGACCTGTAGAGTTAGGTTCAGAGATTTAAACACCAACTCCCAAAAGGTTCAAGAACCCAGTGGATGATTTAATCTGCCACTATCTAACCAAAATGAAGGTATCCAGACTAATCTATAAATGGGTTCACACTTATCTCAAAAAATGTGTCTGGCAATACATTATGAAGAGCAACCTATAGAAGCACTGAATAAAATCTAAAAATAAAATCAAACAATGACACCAGATTGTACATTCTCCATTGTGTCACCTTGCAAACAGCTACTTTGACAGAATAAATCAATAAGCTTTAAATAAAGCTGTGGGCTCCATTTCAGTAATACAATGTAAGTGCCAAGCATGAATAAAATGTTCAGCTCAAACAAGGGGGCTAAAATAAATGGAACCAAACATCTAAACAGATTAGAATTGAGTCAGCAGGCTCTCAATCTCCTCCACCTATCGGTAGCCAAGACATTGCCAGCTGCGATTCAAGCTTTGCCCAGACAATTTGGACACCTGTGTACTAGAAGCTGGATTACAATCAAGTTCTTATTCTACAGAAAATGGGCAGATTTCATGTGTAAATGGACTTCAGTCAAATGAACTAGACTGGAGAGAGGACAAGAAAGAAGTCTCAGGGTTAGTAATCAAATGTTGAGTTACAGAAAAACACCCACAAATGATGGTAAGACCAATCTCTGTCTTGAGACATGGATCGTGGGTACTCTTTCAAATCCTTGGAGTCCTCTTTCACTTTCATTTCAGTTTTTTTCTGGTTTGTAAAGCAAATCATGCTGATTTGCACTGCTGTCCACTTTAACCAAAAGTCAAAGCCCCCCCCCCCTTAGTAGAGACATATTTCTAGCCCTCGAATTCTGCACCCACCACTGTTTGGTGGTACCCTGTCTAAATGTAGCATTAACTAAATAACATCTGGTCAAATGGTGTAAAACAGACAGGTGCTAACCAAATACCGAGTTGACTTTCATGCTTTGTTTACCTGCATTTGATGCAACATATCAAAAAATGGATAAAAGATCTTGCGAGCTACCGGAAATAATCACTTCAGATTTTTATATATGTGCAATAATTTTTCAGCTGCTGGCACTGTTGACATTCCCATATATATGTGCTAAACAGGATGGTGTAGGGTAGGCAGTAGCAGCTCTGCTAGGATGAGCAGCTGCGGATAAATGAACGGACTCATTCGGGTTATATACAGATTTGTTTGATACAGAGTGGTGCGCTATAAGCACCTTCGATGTGAGTACCCTGATTGAATATTTTATATAAATGTGTTTTTAAAATGATAAATCATGTAGCTTGTCTTTTATTTATGCACTGAGGATATACCCATAGAACGGTTCAGGAATCTCCAGAGTCCATGCAGAGTCCATGCAGAGTCCAGGGCTGTTTGACCAAACTTAAAGTGATTTTAACCGCTTCAGCCCCGGAAGATTTTACCACCTTCCTGACCAGAGCACTTTTTGCGATTCGGCACTGCGTCGCTTTAACTGACAACTGCGCGGTCGTGTGACGTTGCACCCAAACAAAATTGACGTCTTTTTTTCCCCACAAACAGAGCTTTCTTTTGGTGGTAGTTGATCACCTCTGCAGTTTTTATTTTTTGCGCTATAAACAAAAGAAGAGCGCTATAAACTTTTTGCTATAATAAATATCCCCCAAAAATATATAAAAAAAACTATTTTGTTCCACAGTTTAGGCTGATATGTATGCTTCTACATTTTTTTTTATTTTTTTTTTACCAAAAAATATCGCAATAAGCGTAGATTGATTGGTTTGCACAAAAGTTACAAAATAGGGGATAGTTTTATGGCATTTTTATCAGTAATGGCAGCGATCTGCGATTTTTATCGGGACTGTGACATTATGGCGGACACATCGGACACTTTTGACATTATTTTGGGACCATTGTCATTTATGCAGCGATCAGTGCTATAAAAATGCACTGATTACTGTGTAATTGACACGGGCAGGAAAGGGGTTAACCACTAGGGGGCGATGAAGGGGTTAAGTGTGTCCTAGGGAGTGATTCTAACTGTGGGGGGGATGGGCTACCACTCACATGACAACGATCACTGCTCTCGATGACAAGGAGCAGTGATCTTTGTACCGGCAGAATAGGGAAATGCTTTGTTTACATAGGATGCATTAAGGTGAAAAAACATGAGGGTTTACAACCCCTTTACCTGTGCGGTCACACCCCCCCCCCCGAGGTGAGAATAATCACATAAGGGGGGGCACAAGAGTGGTGGCACTTTGGATAAGTTTGGAGCACCATCACAAGGATCCATGTCAACTGAAAATCCTTAAGGATATCATTTGATGGACTTATATTATTGAGCACTTTAGTGCACATATGGAATAGAACATATTATTAATTAAGTTTGTAAATGTGTAATTATATGTATTGCATATGTTGTTAGCACATTAGCACTTTATGTATGTATGGAACAGAATCATATTGCGCTATACACTTGTTCAGTTAATATTGAGCATGGATATGTATTTTTGCACAAATTCACAGGAAGCATTTTATTGCAGAGTATAGCGTGTCACATTGGTTTTAATAATTATTTGATATAACATATTGTTGTATTTTATAATACAGCTATTAAAGCCTGGAAAAAAAAAAAAGACAAAAAGAGGTTCCAAGGCATTACCTGTGAAGGCGTACTAGTAAGTTCCATTTTTTCTTGGGATTTCTCCTTTGCTAATCGAGCAGCTTCTTTAAATTCCTGAAATTTTTCTGCAAACTGCATTAAGAAAAAATATACAGTGAATATCCAACAGGTAATTGTGCAGAAGCAGAAGGGAATTATTACATCGCCACAGCATGGACAAAATTAATTATGTGCTGTATGTATATATATATATATATATATATATATATATATATATATATATATATATATATATATATATATATATATATATATATATATATATATATATATACTATATTTTCAAAAGTATTGGGACACCTGCCTTTACACGCACATGAAATTTAATGACATCCCAGTCTTAGTCCCTAGGGTTCAATACAGAGTTGGTCCACCCTTTGCAGCTATAACAGCTCCAGGTCTTCTGGGAAGGCTGTCCACAAGGTTTAGGAGTGTGTCTATGGGAATGATTGACCATTCTTCCAGAAGCGCATTTGTGAGGTCAGGCACTGATGTTGGAGGAGAAGGCCTGTCTCACAGTCTCCGCTCGAATTCATCCCAAAGGTGTTCTATCGGGTTGAGGTCAGGAATCTGTGCAGACCAGTCAAGCTCATCCCTGTCTTTATGGACCTTGCTTTGTGCACTGGTGCGCAGTCATGTTGGATCAGGAGGGGGGCATCATTAAACAGTTCCCACAAAGTTGGGAGCATGAAATTATCCAGAAGGTCTTGGTATGCTGATGCCTTAAGAGTTTCCTTTACTGGAACCAAGCCCAACCCCTGAAAAATAACCCCACACCATAATCCCCCCTTCCACCAAATGATTTGGACCAGTGCACAAAGCAAGGTTCATAAAGACAGGATGAGCGAGTTTGGGGTGGAGGAACAGTCTTCCCAGAAGAGTTGAAGCTGTTAAAGCTGCAAAGGGTGGGCCACCTCAATATTGAACTCTACGGACTAAGACTGGGATGCCATTAAAGTTCATGTGCGTGTACATGTAGGTGTCCCAATACTTTTGACAATATAGTGTATGCTTTATTGCATTGTATGTAATGTCCTTTGCCCTTTTAGGAAAGTTGTGTTCATGCCACTTTAAGAAACTATTGGAAGAGAAGTCTCTAGATAAGGAAAAACAACAACAAAAAAAGGCTAAAATAATTTCCAGGTTTCATAATCTTTACTTGTGCCCTAAAAAGGCAGCTTGATAATCTATTGTTCGGGTTTGCAGCCACTAGGGATGTATAACATGTATTATTCTTCTGTTCTCTATCTTGTCTTAGGTTTTTTCTCATAAATATCAAGAAATGTCCACATAGAGTTGAATGGCTGAAAGCCACTGGCTGCGTAAAATTATTTCAGTTAAAATGTAAATTTTTTCCTTAAGCAAGTTAAAGTCCAACATCAAAATCCACACCATTCAGACTAAATTTCTCAATTTTAAATAGATGTTAGTGTGTCTCATAGCACAGTCTGGCTATGTAACCCTGTTAACTTATGTCATGCTCAGTTATATATTCAAAGCTGCCACCTAATATTTTATAGTTGGATCCAGGCTTGTTGTGAGGTTTATTTTACATCTACAAAAGAAAAGGAGGAGGTAGAAGTGGTTAGGAAGGCATTCATGAGGAAATGGGCCCATAGTGGATATTACCCACGTGATTAGGGTCAACCGTAGTCCAAAAGGACCAGTAGGTGAGGACTCTTGATGCTTGTAGATCTGCACCCTCTGAACCTGCTTCCTCAATATTTATGCAATGCGGCTTAACAGAGTTCATAGGGGAGGACCATCACACAAACCAAGTAAATTGTAAACACTGAATTCCAGGTAGAAAGTGAAAGCCTTGTTAGTTACCAATACTGGCAACTACAAAGTTGTCCTTAAAAAAAAAACCAAAAAAAAAACACCACAATTTCTAGTTGGTATATTATTGTCCGTTTTCCATGAATTTCAGGTATAAATCTTTGGTTAGTGATTGCTTACCTATTAGGCAGTTGTTGCATTTTTGATATATATAAAAGTAATGCCATTCTGTGCACTTGTAGCATAAAAAACCTTACAAAAAAGTGTATCTAAAAAAAGGAGAAGTATAGCCATGGCTATTTTGGTTATACTTCTCCTAAACGTGGACCACAGCAATGCAGCTCGTTCTGCACTTCTGTGCTACGTTTTCAGCTGACAGCGGGCTGACGTCACAGAGCCGGTCAGGCTTTGAAAAGATCCCGACCATATGGTGGGGATCTGCCTAGAAGCCTGGACCGACTGCTGGCTCAGGCTCTCAGCGATCTCAGCCTGAGCCAGCCCCTCCTGCCCCCTCCACAGCCCAGTGCGCCAGTGCAGGGGGCAGAGCAGAGAGCTGGAGACTGACAGTCCACAGCTCTCTGTTCACAGAAGGCTAAGGGCTGAGCGATCAGCAGTCTTTGATTGTTCTCAGTGCAGAGTCATCAGACATATGTAGCTCTGAAGCACTGATCCAAGGTGAGTATAAATTTTTTTTGTTTTTTTTGTTTTTTTTAGGTCAATGCTTTTTTTTTGTAGGAAATAAGGTCCAGAAACTCCTGATTGCTGATACCAATGTTTTGTGGACCTACTTTACACTTTCAATAACTTATAACAGAGGTATACTATTGGGTCAAAACTTGGTGTATGCTATGCCAATGTCACACATTTTGAGTATTGTCCTTTTTTAACAGTCAGTGTACTGTAAGTGCCAACAGATCAACCAAAATCAAGTCATCACATACTTCATGATTTTCTCCTTATCCTACCAGCATGCCTCACATTTCTGCTTCTCTAAATACAAACTGTGCATACATCTAAAGTGATTGTAAAGTCTCTTTTTTTAGTTAAAAATAATAAACATACTATACTTACCTTCCCTGTTTAGTGGTTTTGCACAGAGCAGCCTAGATCGTCTTCTTCTCAGGTCCCTCTTCAGCTCTCCTGGCCCCTCCCTCCTGTTGAGTGCCCCAACAGCAAGCAGCTTGCTACAGGGGCACCTGAGCTGAAACACGGTTCCCTGTGTCCATTCAGACACGGACCTTCGGCCCGGCCCCACCCCCTTTCTCTCCTTATTGGCTGACTGACCTTGATTGACAGCAGTGGGAGCCAATAGTGCCGCAATGTTGTCTCAGCCAATAAGGAGGGGAGTCCCAGCCAGCCGAGTGTCTTGTGCAACATTGCCGCATCTTAAAGGACCTCAGGTAAGTATTAGGGGGGCTGAGGGGGGCTGCTGCACACAGAAGGCCTTTTTATTTTAATGCATAATATGTATTAAAATAAATAAGCTTCCGCCTTCACAAGCAGTTTACTGGTCATAACCTAGCTTAGAATATTATTACAATATTGTAACCATTTTAATATAAGCATATATTATACAAGTTGACTGTACGTCAACTGACAGGAAAAATATGTGGCCAATCACTACACAGGGCTGCCTTTTCTGCCTTTGCTGCCTATGGGCAAAAGCCTATTGTTCCTAATGCTGAAGATAGACCAGTACTAGCTGAAAGTGATTGCTTATTTGAACAGTATGTCCACTACGGTATGTCCACTACATGCAAAGCCCCATTCGTATACTAAACATTGCACTTTATCATTCCTTAGCTGTTCAGCACCTTCGACAGTCAAGGATAAACCATAGCAAGACAGTGGCAGGAATACCTCTAAGTTTTCACACTTCTGAGAAAAAGCTGTGAGACAGATAAAGTGTGGGTTGGGTAATATATCCTCTCTACAATATTTTTTGTTCTGTTTTTAATTACTAGCAGCTGCAAAACGCTTATGAGGCAACCATATAGATTAGGATAATATTGAAAGTGTGTTGTTTTCAATAAGTAGTTGATGGTTGGTAGATGTTGCATGGTGTTGTACCCATTTGATCGCTCAGACAATACACCGGGCACTCAAATTTTCAGAATACAGCAGCACAAGATGGCTATGTCATATGTTTAAAAACAAAAAAGGCTAACAATATGGAAAAAACTAAGCAGCTGTTAGTACAAGCTGTGCATCTACAAAACACAACATTTTTGGTTCAAGGGACCAAAATAATTGGACAATTGAATCAAGAGCTGTTTCATGGCCAGGTGTGGGCTACTCCTTCGTTATTTCTTCATCAATTAAGCAGGTAAAAGGTCTAGAGTTGATTCTAAGTGTGGTATTCTGTTCATACACTAATTCTACAACATAACTTGAAGAACAGGCAGCCTCATTTTGCCTTGGATACATACAGTCTGCCATGCAGTTCATTCTTTTATTGTATCATACCAAGCTAGGAAGAAAAATGGAGGATAAAACAAGTTGAGACAAGAGACACATTGATAAATGAGAAGTATTTGAGAATGTCAACAAAATTTATGAAGCTGTCTCAGGAGACTTTTCTTAGTTGTTTCTGACAATGTGCCTTTCTGAAAGGGGCAGCCATTTTAAATTTTGGGACAATGTGTAATAAAAATATATTGTGAGCTTTAACTGCATATGATGTGGCAACTTAAAGAGGAACTTTACTCATAGCAACTTGGTAAATATTGTTCTTTATCAAGGAACATGCATTCCACATTAATAATTATGCTACCAGTGCAGAGCAGTTTGAGACAGTATATTACTGGATTTTAAACAGTATAGGGGTTCTAACATTTCCTCACCCTATCCAAAACAAACAAAAAGGGTATAGATACATTGTAAATTGAACTTTTGCTTTGACCATGCAGACCCTTATAGCTCACACTTTAAGAAGGGGTGGCTCCCCTTCAGTCCACCTGCTCTCACCTATCCATCAGAATGCATGGTCTTCCTCTGTGGGGACACTTATAAATTAGTGTTAGATACCACAGATACCAGGATGCCTTGACGCATGCATTTGCAAATGTGTGCAGACTAATCCCCTGCTTTTAACGCATACTGTTAGACAGGTTTACTTGGTTGTCTGTGGGCTGGTTGGTAAGTTAAGCTTGTTTTTTTTTCCTTGGATTCATCCTTGGCCTTGTTTAGAACTTTATAGCTGCCTATACTTGCCTACATTTTACTTCTCTACTGCTGCATTCACTGTGGCAAGCAAAGTGACCTACCTGTTACTTCCAGATATGGGGGAGCACGTTATTCCCTAACCCTTCCTACAAGGCATACTAGTGCTTGGCTATTGGCTGCTCAGGCATCTAGCAATGTCACATGGGGGAGAGATCTGTCACTCCTGTATACGTTTTATGAAGCTTAAGCATGCTTGGTTGTACAGAAGTAAATTTATCTATCAACATCTGTACAACCATCCGTCAGGTGTTTCTTGAACGATCAGTTATGAAGGCAGGAAGACATGAGAATAGTTCAGTGGGAGTGATTCCTCCATCCCCTCAAATGTAATGATTGGGGAATCAGCATATTTTTTTTTCGTTCAACCCGCTGGTTGAATGAAAAAAAAAAAAAAAAAAAAAAAGTATGTTTGGTCTGCCCTAGAGAGAGAACTTCTTCTCTTTATCCAGATTGATAAGAGTGAAGGGAAGGAAAGTATCGGCAGCTGTAGGAGTCACATAGTTAAAGAACAAGTTCCCTTTAACAGTTACCAAAACAGCTATTATTGATACAAGATCTCCATTATTCTACAGTCTTTGTGAATTAAAGTGTCAACAGCCATTATTTTGTAAATAACAGTACATAGGATTATAGAAGAGCTTGGTTTTACATTGATGTTCTGAAATACTAGATGTGGGCCCTGGTTACTATAAGCAACATAGACCATTCTTTCAGATACCTTGATGTATAGTATCCTTTGGGAATTAAATGTATATCAAATTTGTCAAATGCCAAGTTCTTGGACCTCTCCTATTCTCAATCTACACCTCCTCCCTGGGTCAGTTGATTGCCTCCCATGGCTTTCAACAACACTTCTATGGTGATGACACCAAAATCTCTCTACCCCTCAGCTCACTCCATCAGTCTCTCCACGCATCACTAATTTACTATCAGACATATCAGCCTGGATGTTACATCACTTCCTCAAACCCAATCTATCCAAAACCAAGCTCATAATATTTCCTCCCCCAATTTCTCTGTTAAAATCAGCAGCTCAACTATCAACCCATCCCCACACACCAAGATTCTAGCTGTAATCTTGGACTCTGAACTTTCCTTTCAGCCCCACATCCATTTACTGTCCAAAGCTTGCCGTCTCAACCTCTGCCCCTTCCTAACCAATGGCACCACAAAACTTTGAATTCACTCCCTGGCCATCTCCAGCCTTGACTACTGCAACTCCCTCCTCATTGGCTTACCCTTGCATAGGCTACCCCCCCCCCCCTTCAGTCCATCTTGAATGCTGCTGCCAGGCTCAACCTTAGAAACAGCTCAGCGTTTTCTACCTCTTTCTGCAAATCCCTTCACTGGCCTCCGCTCACCCAACAAATTAAGTTCAAGATACAAACAACTTACAAAGCTATCCACAACTCTGCCCCCAGGTACATCACTAACCTAGTCTCAAAATACCAGCTAAACCGCTCTCTTCGTTCCTCCCAAGACTTCCTGCTTTCTAGTTCCCTTGTAACCTCATCCCCGATGATGTCATTAGGACACATTGTAGTCTACACAGAACAGCACCACGCAAAAGGGTACAACGGAAGCATTCAGAGAAGAGGAAGCACAGTTGTCTCCTGATTACAGGAAATGAACATAACAGCTTTCAGTTGCAGGGGGAAAAGGAAAAAGGCCGTGGAGATTGGAGGAAAAGTTGCAGTGATTCCCTGTCCTGGGCACACTAAGGAGGATAAAGCAATCATTTTGACTCTTATTGATGCACCACACCCATTGGGTTCTATCCATAAGGAATGTATCGATTTATATCCTGAATAAGAGACTGATTATCTCTCTGAATCATTAGATTCTTTTGGATGCACTTTATTATTGGACTAATTTCACTGAATTATTTAATTGAATGTTATTATGATGTCATGAACTTTATTATTGGATCATCTTTATTGTACATATTTATATGAATGTTTTTTGATGAGATACACTTTGGGAAGAATTATTGGAATTTTTGCAAACTAGCACTTTATTTTTGGTTATGTTTGCAAGTAATTAGCGCTGCTTCACTATTCACTATACATATCCATCCCATGCTCACCTCCAGGATTTCTCCAGAGCCTCTCCCATTCTCTGAAACTCCCTACCCCAATTTGTCCTATTTCCTACTCTGTCCACTTTCAGACAATCCCTGAAAACTCATCTCTTTAGAGAAGCCTATCCGACCCCCACCTAACAACTGTACATTTATTTTCACCAGCCTGTCCCCAACAAGAATTACCTTTTGCATCTCTTGACCCTCTCTCTTAGATTGTAAGCTCTAATGAGCAGGGCTCTCCGATTCCTCCTGTATTAAACTGTATTGTAAATCTACTGTCTGCCCTTATGATGTAAAACACTGCGTAAACTGTTGGCGCTATATAAATCCTGTATAATAATAATAATAATAATAATAATGAAAACACTCAGTCTTGCCAAAATAAAAGGTTTCGTAAATTTTTCATTTTGAAGGTTTTTGGGTACTTTGTAAGGTCGATATTAAAAGCGGAACAAAACTCTCTCAAATATTACCTACTGTATTTCTAATCTTTATGCTGCTAGCATTAGTAAATAGATATAAAGGTATATTATATTTACTTGTATACTTTTTTAGGGCTTTCTCAGCTAAGCATGATCTCCTGCCCGCATGCATAAGCCAAGGTCAAATAGATTCCAGGAAGGGAATGCTACATGCATCGTCTGCCCTTAATCAAGATGACCACAGCTAGAAATGTTAGGGGGCATTTTTCAAATGGATTTCCCAACAAAATGAAGCATGGAGACATGGATAGATGAAGAAGCCAAACTTATCTTTTCCACACAACCTATTTTTTCCATTATGGTAACAAGTCAACAATATGGAAGGATACAAAAAAGTAGGCGCTTAATTTGACAATTCCAAAATACACCAAAATAATGTCCTCCCTCACAGTATTGGGTTTCTTACTATTTTCATCACCATACTTTGAGGATTGTAATATAAACCAGCGCTCTCTTTTCAACAACTTTATTAAATAGATTTCTTTCATATCAGCCATTATTACGATTACATTCAACCGCACAAAGTACTAGAACAGTTTACTCACTTTTGTGAGCTGATGCTCAGAGGAGAAGCCCAGGCCATACACTGTATTTGCCCTGCTGTCTGCCCACTGGCCAAACTTCTGGGATGTTTTAGTGAATGTCATGTTGGGACTGATGGTGCTATTAATTATTGCCTGTAATTCATAAAAATATATAATTAATCCAAGTACAATATATAACATATAATGGCAGATCTTTTCACATAATATGTCCTTAGAAAAGAGGTCCCTTCTACGGCAGATTCTTCTTACTATTATTAGAGCAGGAGACATCAGTGTTGGGGAAACAAAGTGGTAGCTATAAAATAGACCTCCAATCTGAAGACAGATTTGTGTTGAATAAGCAAAAAACTTTGAGAACGATGACCTCAAACTGAGATATCTTTTTTTTGTATAGTCTTTATTTATAGTAGACAAAAAAAAGTAACATAGTTTAACAAACAAACATTCTTCATAGGTAAGAATATAGAATCTTAGAGTTACATATAGTATATACGAACATATAGAGCTCCATTATATGTGGCAGCATTTTCTCCACATGAGAGGAAATGGTACCTGTAAAGGCACAAGTGACCACCTGTAACATTTCGAACAAACAAACGTGAAGGTATCAGGGTCTAACCTAGCCCCTCAAGAACAACTCAAGTGTAAGTAAACATTGCTGGGAGATAATAGTGTGGACCTGCAGGATTTGTTGTCAAGGGAGGGGGGTCAAATGACCTCCGTCTTTCCTCCCTCAGCAAATCACCAGCATCAGGGTCACACGGTGAGGCATTCAAGATGTTGAGACAAGGGTGTAGAGTGGCCCTTCCTACCCTTACAAAAAATTAGGTCAGACAATATACTGTTTACAGTTCTAATACTATTATTAATAATAATAATAATAATAATAATAATAATAATAATTAATATACAAGAAATAAAATAAAAATGAAATAAAAACATAGAAACAAAAACAAAAAAGGAAAAAGGACAAACAGATATTTGACCTCTACTGCATGTCTCTTAATATGTGCATTGTTCTCCATAGGCTACAGATGATAGAAAGTGGCAATAATAATATTAAACTAAAGGTAAAATAAATTTACTGGGATTATGGAAAAGGAAGCCAGCTGTGTGTCAAAAAATTGTTGCTCCCCTTCATTATACCCCAATGATATGAAATATCTCCTACTCTGAAGATGACCAAAATGTGTTATTCATAAATCATGATGCTATTTATGTACACTCTTTAACTGTAAATCATACACAACACTTTAACATGTAGATTATCTGATTTATCCATGAACACCAATGTCAGTTTATGTAAGCAATTAGTCTTCCTTTGTCTTAAGTAGTGACCATAAAATTTTTTTATTAAGCCTTCGCATGCTTGTCAGATGATCCCTGGGCCTCAATTACCTGTCTCAGGTGACACCTGGGTCTCACCTTTCTTATAGGTTATCAGTAAAATCAAATAATGCAAGAGGTAGACAAAATCTAAATGATACACATTCTATAGAAATGTGTACTTTAATCTCAATCAAGTGATAAAAAGAAACTATTGGCAGCTTTGAAACTAAAAGGATTTGGGGCATCTCTGCCTTGGATACCAGGCTTAGGTGTAGACAGCCTTATGCCCCGTACACACGATCAGATTTTCCGACAACAAATGTTGGCTGTGAGCTTGTTGGCTGAAAGTCCGACCGTGTGAATGCTCCATCGAACATTTGTTGTCGAACTTTCCGCCAACGAATGTTGGCTAGCAGGTTCTCAAAATTTTCCGCCAACGTAACTTTGTTGTTGGAATTTCCGATCGTGTGTACACAAGTCCGACACACAAAAGTTCACGCATGCTCGGACTCAAGCAGAAGGAGCCGCACTGGCTATTGAACTTCCTTTTTCTCGGCTCAGCGTACGTCTTGTACGTCACAACATTCGTAATAGTTGGTCAACACTTGTGTGACCGTGTGTATGCAAGACAAGTTGGAGCCAACAACCTTCGAACAAAATTCCACGGTTTTGTTGTCGGAAAGTCCGATCGTGTGTATGGGCATAATAGTATGAGAACCACTGGTCTGGATAACACAAAATAAAATCTCTGCAAATGTGTAAAGGGAAAATGATGAAACAGGGTCAGGGGCCTTACATTCACCACTTAAATGCTATGCTGAGCATATAAACTGTTTCTGCACTTCTAAAATAATGAAAAACCATGCTATGCCACTGCCCTTATCCCAGAATACAATGTCTGAAGGGCCTATCAGCAGGCCTGGGCATTATCAAGTGGGAACGGAAGCCAGTGTTAGCGATCACCAGAAACGTGCTATTTCTCAATCCCAGAAGACTTTGTAAGGCTCAAGCATAGGAAATGTAAAGGTAATATGTGCTAATAAAGATATAATACATGCAGTTCCAAACTTTTTCCAAGACTCCCAAGAGTTTACCTATACAAATAATAACCTTTGAAAGTTGGACTCTGATTTGGCCCTTTTTTTGTCCTGTACATCAGTGGTTCTCAACCTCAGTCCTCAAGTACCCCCAACAGGCCATGTTTTGGAAATTGCTCTTAGATAAAATGTCTGTCCAAATTACCAAGCCATTGACTTTAAAGCACCTGTGCAAGATAAAGGAAAACCTGCAAACATGGCCTGTTGGGGGTACTTGAGGACTGAGGTTGAGAACCACTGCTGTACCTCACCATTGGCCAGAGGGGGTATCCATCACATTTATCAGGCAAAAGAGAGGTGCATGAGAGGGCAGGTATAACCAAATACCCTGTATTTTAGAACACCTCAGCACATTGAAATAAAGCAGAAGCTACTGTATGCGTAGATACTAAGCTTATAATCGTAAAAAGTGATAAAATGTTGCATCCTAATATGTCAAACACTTATGTATAATGACTACGGTACCATAAAGGTGCTGGTTTAGTAATGCGCAAACTATATATCCAACTATCCTGTGGGAATACTTTCTTTTTAGCTACTCCCTTTACCTATGGGTCTATCAGATCTCTTTGGTGACAGAGACAATGCCAAAAGGGTGGTCCAGAAGATGGAATAAAATGTGTAGAATAAAATACCCTTTTTTTAAAAAGTGTCTTTTATGAGTCATCCAGCTTAAATCGTTTTTCTTTTCTGAGGCAGGACATCAATCTTTTAAATGTTTTGTGATTTTTTGTTTGCTTATTACTGGTGGTGAGTTTTTTTTACTGGCGATGCTCTTTAACCATTTTGAACCACAATTCTTTTTTTGGTTTTAGGGTCCATATTGCAGAACCTCGCTTTGCATTTGCGATGAGTAGGATTCCCAATGAAGTCATAAATCCACAGTGGCCGCCTTACTCTTCAGGCTTCAATGAAAGTGGAACACATTTTGCAGATATTGGTTTTGTAGTCCAGGCGATAATGAAGGGTCCTCAAACCCGGGCAGAGATCTTTAGATCTTCAGCTGAATTATAGGAACTTTAATTCTTGGTTTACAATGGACACCGAATTATTAGCTTCCTACAAATGGTGGAGATCTGAAAGGCTGGCATTGCAGCCACTTTTTTTTTTAGAAGATCAAACAAAAAGCAGTTGACATGGAGAAGGAAATACAGATGTATAAATTGTGGAACCATTCTTTGTATTTATCCTATTCAAACCAAAAAGATAACAACGCCTATAATATAAGCATACTTTTACAACAAACTTTTGTTCTCTTTAAAATGCAACAAAATATTTTAAAACTGAATAAGAAAGGGGATTTTTGTTTGAACCAATGACAGCTGAAGATAGAGAGAGGGAGAAAAAGAAAGCAAGAGAAGATATTGTATACCATAGAGCGTTTGGCATATGCCAAGACACTACCTATATACAATCTTCTACTCCTACATCATTTATTCCTTATACAATTCACCAACACTATAAAAGTATGCAGCCTATAGATCAATCAGCACATTTCAACCACAGCCATATGCAGAATAATCTGAAAAAAATACTTAAAGTCATCAGAAACATGAAAAATCTTATTTTTTGCTGATACGGCTCCAGATCCACAAATATAGCTTACAGCCAAAGTTAATTAAACTGCTGTACATCCGAAATGAACATATTTATATAAAATGTGTCTGGTATGTGATGTACCTCTCCATCATTGTGGATGTTATAATAAAATAGCTGGCAGTAGCAAAAAGCCTCAATGGAATGGCGTATATAAATATATATAAATGAGTCAGCCCTGAAGCTGATGCGCAGCATCATCAAAATAGCAGTTTTCTTAAGGAAAATAAATGTGATGGTGTCAGGACTTCAAAGTTATGTTGTCAGAACTTAATGCTGTCAATACTTTTACAATTATCTGTATAGATATGCCAGATCTGAAGAAAATGCCACAGTAAGAAGACTCATTTATGAGTTGTATAGCATTTTACTTATTTAAATAAGCCTTTTATTCAGGATGATTCAAATTGTAATTCCACCCAAAAATGTAGATTTCTGTTAAAGATGGCAGCAGGTAAGGTAAATCCTTTGCTGCTTTTGGATAGCTCTTGTTAACTAAGATGGTAACGTTCAGTTACATTCATTGGCTATAGGCAATATACAGCAACACAATAGTTATAGTCCCCAGGATGGCTCTCGTAAAAGTAATTGGGAAATTTTTTTCTTGGAGATACTAGATAGACAAATTACAAGGCATATCTCTATTAGAATTTTAAGAAATACAAAGTCAAAGGGGTAATTCAATCTAATCTCCCCCTAACTTCACCTTATTGAGTGTTCTCCAAGTAGTTTTAAAATACAAACTGACCAATACAGTTTCAAGTTTTTCCTTATGGTCAGACATTCATCGGAACACAAAAGTAAGATAACTTTAGACAGCTGATTATGTGATTAGGAAATGTAATGACCCAGACATGGGCTGTGGCATTCCAATTCTAGGGTCTGTAATAAATACGGGTACATATTTTGGCTGCACTTGACAATATCAGATGACGCCACAACCTATTACAGCATATAATACCATGGCTGAGCCACAGTTTAGCCAAAGCCTACAATACTTATGGCAGACTACCTTACCTTCGACCCATCCAGACTAATTATCCTGTAGACATTCCTTGTGCTATCATAAAAATAGGACACAGTAACTGCATGTTTGCTGGTAGGAACCCAGTTCTTCTTTGTGTTTGGATCAATCTGGAAGACATGGGCTTTGGTGCTAAAGATGGGTTGCTCTCTGGAAAGAAGAGATAAACAAATAATTGATATGCTTCAAAAAGAAAGCACACAGTATACCAAAGCATAAGACCACATGCAGTGAGATTACAAACAGTTACATGCAAAATAAAAAAAATAATACACACACACAAAAATATTAGGACACCTGCCTTTACACGCACATGAACTTTAATAGCATCCCAGTCTTATGCCCCGTACACACGGTCAGACATTGATCGGACGTTCCGACAACAAAATTCTGGGATTTTTTCCGACGGATGTTGGCTCAAACTTGTCTTGCATACACACGGTCACACAAAGTTGTCGGAAAATCCGATCATTCTGAACGCGGTGACGTAAAACACGTACGTTGGGACTATAAACGGGCCAGTAGCCAATAGCTTTCATCTCTTTATTTATTCTGAGCATGCGTGGCACTTTGTGCGTCGGATTTGTGTACACACGTTCAGAAATTCGGACAACGGATTTTGTTGTCGGAAAATTTTATAGCCTGCTCTCAAACTTTGTGCGTCGGAAAATCCGATGGAAAATGTGTGATGGAGCCTACACAGTCGGAATTTGACAACAAGGTCCTATTACACATTTTCTATCGGAAAATCTGACCGTGTGTACGGGGCATTAGTCCGTAGGGTTAAACATTGAGTTGACCCACCCTTTGCAGCTATACCAGCTTCAACTCTTCTGGGAAGGCTTGTCCGCAAGGTTTAGAAGTGTGTCTATGGGAATGTTTGACCATTCTTCCAGAAGAGCATTTGTGAGATCAGGCACTGATGTTGGACGAGAAGGCCTGGCTCACAGTCTCTGCTTTAATTCATCCCCAAGGTGTTCTATTGGGCTGAGGTCAGGACTCTGCGCAGGCCAGTCAAGCTCCTTCAACCCAAAATCACTCAAGTACTCCCTACACCCCACTAATGCCCCGTACACATGGTAGGATTTTCCGACAAAAAATGTGTGATAGAACCTTGTTGTCGGAAATTCCGACCGTGTGTAGGCTCCATCACACATTTTCCATCGGATTTTCCGCCACACAAAGTTTGAGAGCAGGATATAAAATTTTCAGACAACAAAATCCGCTGTCGGAAATTCCGATCGTGTGTACACAAATCTGACGGACAAAGTGCCACGCATGCTCAGAATAAATAAAGAGATGAAAGCTATTGGCCACTGCCCCGTTTACAGTCCCGACGTACGTGTTTTACGTCACCGCGTTTAGAACGATCAGATTTTCCGACAACTTTGTGTGACTGTGTGTATGCAAGACAAGTTTGAGCCAACATCCGTCGGAAAAAATCCTAGGATTTTGTTGTCGGAATGTCCGAACAAAGTCCGGCCGTGTGTACGGGGCATTAGACTGGGATGCCATTAAAGTTCATGTGCGTGTAAAGGCAGGCATCCTAATACTTTTGGTAATATAGTGTAAAATATATATATATATATATATATATATATATATATATATATATATATATATATATATATATATATATATATATATATATATATATATATATATATATATATATATATATATATATATATATATATATATATATATAAAATACAACAATATGGGATTCACCACTTCACCACGCGATTCGTGATCTGCAGAAATGCCCTGAACTTGAATTTGGTTTTATTCAGCAAAGCAACAAACAGTTTCAATGCAGGAGGGCTTTTTACATCAAGTCCAAAAGCATCAATTAAACAAAACAGCTGCATGTCCAAGCCAATAACTAAACTCAGCTCCTGGCTAACAGGGTTGCCCAAAACAAACAGGCAGAACCTGAACCTTTTCTGTGTTCTGTACACGTGGCCTTCACCAATCAGCAGGCTTCCACAGCATGTAGTGCAAGCCAGAAAGCCCTGATCATTAGTCCGCTTGCATACATAAAGGCCTATGGACAGTTAAGACTAATAATCTCTGGCTACCAGGTAAAAAGTAGACCTAGGAATGGAGGCTTTAACCCACTCATAGAGTGGCTACAAAGCCTCTGAGCTCAGGACACAGACCTGTGTGAGAAACCTAGGCAACACATACACCATCAACAACCCTGCCCGCCAGTGCATCACAATATAGAAGATGGGCTGCACATGTATACATATATATACACACACACACACACACACACACACACACACAGTTGTGCTCATACTTTTACATACCCTGGCAGAATTTATGATTTCTTGGCCATTTTTCTGAAAATATGAATGATAACACAAAAACTTTTTTCACTCATGGTTAGTGTTTATCTGAAGCCATTTATTATCAATCAAATGTGTTTACTCTTTTTAATAATGGCAACATAAACTACCCAAATAACCCTGATCAAAAGTTTAAATACCCCAGTTCTTAATACTGTGTATTGCCCCCTTTAATACCAATGACAGCTTGAAGTCTTTTGTGGTATTTGTGGATGAGGCTCTTTGCTGGTAAAGCTGCCCATTCCTCTTGGCAAAAAGCCTCCAGTTCCTGTAAATTCTTGGGCTGCCTTGCATGAACTGCACGTTTGAGATCTCCCCAGAGTGGCTCAATGATATTGAGGTCAGGCGACTGAGATGGCCACTCCAGAACCTTCACTTTATTCTGCTGTAGCCAATGACAGGTCGACTTGGCCTTGTGTTTTGGATCATTGTCATGTTGAAATGTCCAAGTATGCCCCATGCGCAGCTTCCTGGTTGATGAAAGCAAATGTTCCTCCAGTATTTTTTTTAAAACATACTACATTCATCTTGCTAATAATTTTGACCAAATTTCATGTGCCTTTGTAGCTCACACATCCCCAAAACATCAGCGATCCACCTCTGTACCTTTCATCATGGACCATGTTGACTCCTCTCCAAATGTAGCATTTATAGTTGTGGCCAAAAAGCTCCCTTTTGGTCTCATCACTCCAAATGACTTTGTGCCAGAGGATTTGAGACTTGACAATGTGCTGTTTGGCATATTGTAAGTGGGATACTTTGTGGTATTGGCATAGTAATGGCTTTCTTCTGGTGACTCGACCATGCAACCCATCTTTCTTCAAGTGCCCCCTTATTGTGCATCTTGAAACAGCCACACCACATGTTTTCAGAGAGTCTTGTACTTCACCTGAAGTTATTTGTGGGTTTTTCTTTGCATCCCAAACTTTTTCCTGGCAGTTGTGGCTGAAATATCTGATGGTCTACCTGACCGTGGTTTCAACAGAACCGCTCATTTTACACTTCTTGACTAGAGTTTGAACATTGCTGAGTGGCTGATTTCTTGGATATCTTTTTATATCCCTTTCCTGTTTTATACAGTTCAAATATCTTTTCCCACAGATCCTTTGACAATTCTCTTGCTTTCCCCGTGACTCAGAATCCAGAAACCTCAGTGCAGCACTGAATGAAACATGCAAGGGTCTGTCAGGACTCCAGAAACTCATTGACCTTTTATACATACACATTAATTCCAAGCAAACAGATCACAGGTCAGGATGGTTACCTTTAACAGCCATTCAAACCCCTTTGTTTTAACTTGTGTGCATTTTATCAGGCCAAAATCACCAGGGTATGTAAACTTTTGATCAAGGATATTTGGGTAGTTTCTGTTGCCATTATGATTTAAGAAGAGTAAACACAGTTGATTGATAATAAATGGCTTCAGCCAAACAGTAACCATGAGTGAAAGAAATGTTTTTGTGTTATCATTCATATTCTCTGAAAAATGGCCAAAAAGTCATAAATTCTGCCAGGGTATGTAAATTTATGAGCACAACTGTATAATTAATATATAATACTATATCTGCAATTTTTAAAACTCTAACCTATATACACAAAGTTATAATTTGTGTTTACCAGGCCATTAATTAAATATAATAGGGGTCAAACTGGACTTCTTTGTTGCAATAAATTAGAACCACTAATAATGTAATAATGTAAAGCTGATCACAGCAGCTACAGGGCAGTGAGACATGTAGGCATATTATGATCGCTTTCAGACCCCTCTGTCTGTGACTGGGTCCCTAAACACAAATTGTCAGTCATCTCAAGAAATCTTTCATGTTTAAGGGTAAACTTGTACTGAGAAAGTACAGAGACTTCCCTCGCTGACTTATCTTCTTCTGAAAATGCTGTTCTCTAGATGGGTTACTTTCTCAGTCACTGATCTAGAACAAGGGTTCACATCTTACTTCACTTTTACTTTCTTACTAAAATGTATGCTGGTCTGAGACAGCCAAGCAACTAGCATTTTCCGTAAGATAAGCTATGGCAACCTAGACAATTTTATTTCACCTATAGAGAGATAAGAATATGTGAGCTACAGACACCTCCTGTGTTTGCTTACCAGGTGGAAAATATTGAACAAGGATTTCTTGATTTGTCCAGTCAGAAGGCTTGGCCTACTGCGTCTATACTGTAGGTAGCCCAAAAAAACAATAGTGCGTCTGATCCAGGCAAAAATGATCAGATTAGAAAGTGGTCACCTGCCGACTACAGGCACTCTTTGGGCTCATTCACACTGTGCATTGGGTTAACAGTAGTAAAACCTCACTCTTGATTACGCAGTCTGGGTTTTGTCACTAAGCTCACAAAAAGTATATTGTAGAACTGTAAAGGATTCAGAGACAATTAAATAAATAACGTGTGTGGAGGACTGATGAAGAAAGATTAAAACGGTAGTAAACCGCAGGCAATTTTTTTTTTTAACTGTAAGGTTATAATATGCATCGCATACTAGCACATTTTGTAAAACTCACCTCAGAACGAAGCCCTTGAGCGGTGAGCTGTCACTGCTGACATGGGTTCAATTACACCCAGTCTTCCTTCCGGGTTCGCGGACTCCTGCTGTGTGAGTGGCCAGAGCCGTGAAGATGGCACTCCCATGCATGTGCGCGCAAACCCGTTTTTGACACAGGACTCTGAAGGAACGGTCCAGGTGGCCGTTCCTTCAGAGCGAATGCGCCGGTGGTGTCACCGGCTGCATGTACAGTAAATCGCTCTTAGGAGATATATACAGTACCTATAGGTAAGCTTATAATAATAATATGGGTACAATTCATGCATGGGAGTTTACTCCCACTTTAACTGAACTGAATGTATTCTTCCTTGAGAAGACAAGATAAAGGGGGGAAAATGACCATCTTGTCCAAATACATAAATGATCCACATATGGACAAATGTTTTTTTTTCAAATGTTTTTTCTACAAAAAAAAAAATTGAGAAACTGCAGCAGGTTTAAAGTACGAGCACTTTCAATAAAAAAAAAGAAAGTTTACAAAAGTGGCAAAGCCCCAACATTTCTAGGATATCATTAGAGATTTCTGTTAAGGCTGGTCCCCCTTATGCTTATTGGTCAATCACTATGTTGAGCTGCACCACTGGCCAACAGGAGTGTGTCAGAGGTAGGAAGGGGCAGGCAAGCTTGGGCACCACAAGAAATTGTTGGAGCATTGCCTTGCTATTCAGCCATAGCTGCATGTAGGTATGTGCAGGAACCTCCTGTATTTAAAGGGATACTAAAAAGGTAAAAAAAAAAATAAAAAAAAAATTCAAACAACAAACAGGGTTATACATATCTGCTTTGTGCAATGATTTTACAGAACAGCCCTGATCCTCCTTTTCCAGTCCCCCCCGCAAATGGTCCTGGCTCCTCCCCCCGCTGAATGCTCTTATAGTAAGCCACTTGCTATGGGGGCACTTGTGTGTGTTCGCTCCTGAGCCCTGCTCTGTTTCTACAAGACACACAGAACAGGGCTCGGCTCTGCTCCTGCTCCCTCCTCACTGGCTCTGATTGACGGTCTGAGCCAATGAGGAGGCAGAGGGCCGAGAGAGCAGTTGCTCTCCTGCACATCGCTGGATCCAGATCGGGTTCAGGTAAGTATTAGGGGGGCAGGGGTGGGGAGCTGCATACTGAAGGTTTTTTTTTACGTTCATGCAAAGAATGCATTAACGTAAAACCTTCAATCTTTAGAATCACTTCAACTGTGTTTACTGTTGCATAATGTATATCCTCTTTAAGCAAAGCTATATATTTTTTTCACATTTTTAATCAGCTTCTTTTGTTAGCATATTCATGGGTCTAAACAGATTTACATCTCGGCAAGGGGTGTGAAGAAAAGTCATTTATATGTAAGCAGTTTATTTTCACTTAGGCTTGGTGTTTGCAAACTTCCTACGTCAGTGTGTCTCATTTGGCATCCTTGGGGATCACTTATTTTCATGGTACAAGGAACATTCACCTATACCTATTTTAATCATCTCTGCCTCATTAAATGTTACTGGACTATTATTAGCTCAGTTTTGCCAATGGAGATTATAATTAAAGGATAACCCCACCTTTCAAAAATAACCCTCACTTTACAATGTAGATGTGATAGTAAAAGTACCTATGCAGACAGTGCTTTCACCTAATTTATATGTCTGTACCAGCTTTTAAAGCATCCTTTGTGTCCCCACGCAAAATAAAAAGTTTAACTAAAAACCACAAGACCCTGAAGCAACATTTAAACCAGAACCTTGTATAATCTTTAAATACAAATGTATTTTTACAGATTTTTTATAGTTAAAAAAAATAAAAACAGAATTACTTTAGTAATTAGGTAAACATTAGAATGTCAAGGTAGACTCTTATGAAAGAGGGCTGTAAAAAATTAAAGGCTTCCTCTCAAGCAGAGTTGTGAATATGCATATTACACAACCACTAGTGTGAAGATATTGCAAGGAATAAATATATTGAGGGTTGGAACAGAATGAAAGTGGAACTATAGGCAAAACTTTTTTTTCATTTTGGATAGGGTAAGGGAGGGTTATAACCCCTGTAAGGTTATTTTCTGTCCTCTTTGTTCCAATGATTTCCCTTCAATTCCTATCCCATAGCCAAAAAAAGGAAGGGAGAGGAAATACCTACATATTAGAGGAATCTCTTAAGGACCCCAAGTTTTGCCTTTAGCTTTACTTTAACAGACATGAAGTCCTAGAAGATAATGCATGGGATATAGTGGGAGAACTTATAACTAGCTTAGTAATTTAAATTTACCAACTCCCAGCAAGGTACAGTTATAGGGAAACAAAAAAAGCAAACACCACAGGAGGAGCCAATCCTAAGTATGGTACCTCCAACATATACTGGGCAAGGAGGGGCACAAGATGTGCAGTATGATGGAAGTGTAGTACCACTGAACAAGATGTGTTCCTTGCAAAAACTGTACAAACTAAATTGTCCACAAGATTTGTCACGTAGAAATTGAGAAATTCTATCCCAAAATCTCTTCCCACCTCCTCAGATAAAGAATGATTTGGGAATAGGTCACCTGGAATTCAAATGAAGATTCCCATCAGAGATCATTTTGTTTTTGGCCTCACCAACAGTCACCAGCTCTCTGCTCAGAAAACAGAGAACCGAGTGATCGGTGGCGTTTGATCACTCAATTTTCAGCCTTAGAGCTGGCAGGGGACAGATGCAGCATCGGACCAATGTTGCATCCACCTAAGTAAGCAGGATTCTAAAATTTTTTTTTTTTTTTAAATACTTCTCGTTTGAGATGGATAGTAGCCAGCCATCAGCTCATTCCATCTGTTGAATAAAGAAGGGGAGACCACAAGGCTAGTTGTTGTAGATGGACAGCAAAGTAGTATTGCATTAGATAAGGAGATGCAAGGCCTCCTTGGATCTTGGAAGCTACAATGGCCACAATGTCTTATTTGCACTTGGCACTGTCCCGTGCATGACAGAATGGCGTGGAAAATGGTGTGAATTAACCTGACCTTTAGGGAGTCACAGAGCCTGTTAACCAGTATGTTAGTGAACATGTTTAAAAGGGCAGCGGGACGATAACCAACACATCCCTCGATCGTGGGCAGGAGACGGGTAGATTGCATCCATGCATTGCTGACCCCAGTCTAAAGGCACAGGAAACATACCTAGGGTGCTGCACTCATCTCCTCTGTCCCTCCTCTCTCGTCCATCCCAGGCACTTGTGTGTGACTTTGCATGGAATGGATGAAAGAATAGAGTGCCGTTGGTGCTTCCCTGCTATGCATGCGAGGTAAGTTTCTGTCCTGCTGTGACTCCCTGTGAACGCAAATCTCTGCCCTATTGAGACATGGTCCTCTGCCCTACAAACTACTGACCTCCGTACACTGCCCTACAAACTACTGACCTCCGTACACTGCCCTACAAACTACTGACCTCCGTACACTGCCCTACAAACTACTGACCTCCGTACACTGCCCTACAAACTACTGACCTCCGTACACTGCCCTACAAACTACTGACCTCCGTACTCTGCCCTACAAACTACTGACCTCCGTACACTGCCCTACAAACTACTGACCTCCGTACACTGCCCTACAAACTACTGACCTCCGTACACTGCCCTACAAACTACTGACCTCCGTACACTGCCCTACAAACTACTGACCTCCGTACACTGCCCTACAAACTACTGACCTCCGTACACTGCCCTACAAACTACTGACCTCCGTACACTGCCCTACAAACTACTGACCTCCGTACACTGCCCTACAAACTACTGACCTCCGTACACTGCCCTACAAACTACTGACCTCCGTACACTGCCCTACAAACTACTGACCTCCGTACACTGCCCTACAAACTACTGACCTCCGTACTCTGCCCTACAAACTACTGACCTCCGTACTCTGCCCTACAAACTACTGACCTCCGTACTCTGCCCTACAAACTACTGACCTCCGTACTCTGCCCTACAAACTACTGACCTCCGTACTCTGCCCTACAAACTACTGACCTCCGTACTCTGCCCTACAAACTACTGACCTCCGTACTCTGCCCTACAAACTACTGACCTCCGTACTCTGCCCTACAAACTACTGACCTCCGTACTCTGCCCTACAAACTACTGACCTCCGTACTCTGCCCTACAAACTACTGACCTCCGTACTCTGCCCTACAAACTACTGACCTCCGTACTCTGCCCTACAAACTACTGACCTCCGTACTCTGCCCTACAAACTACTGACCTCCGTACTCTGCCCTACAAACTACTGACCTCCGTACTCTGCCCTACAAACTACTGACCTCCGTACTCTGCCCTACAAACTACTGACCTCCGTACACTGCCCTACAAACTACTGACCTCCGTACTCTGCCCTACAAACTACTGACCTCCGCACTCTGCCCTACAAACTACTGACCTCCGTACTCTGCCCTACAAACTACTGACCTCCGTACTCTGCCCTACAAACTACAGCCAGGCTAACATTGAGGCTAGCCAGTTGGGCAAGTCAGCCTGCAGTACCATTTGTTCTGCCTTCATGATGGACTCCAGTAACAGACTTGTGGAGGTGACCAATTAAATTCCAAACATGAACAAATTGTTACGTGAATGCCGAGTTTTTCCAAATTTTAAGGTAGGCCTTTAATTTATTATATTTTTCTAAGTCTTCTTCATGCCATCCTTATGCTTTTATGTTATTGGGGGCTTGCTAGTTTTTTTTTTTGTTTTTTTTAGAAAAAGAAATTAAGAAAAACATAACCCAGGTGATCTTAGAACAGGGGTAGGGAAGCTTGGCCCTCCAGCTGTGGTGAAACTACAAATCCCATCCTGCCTCCACCTCTAGAAGTCATGCCTGTGATTGTCAGGGTCTTGCAATGTCTCATGGGACATGTAGTTCCAAAACAGCTGGAGGGCCGAGGTTGCCTAACCCTGTCTTAGAAGATCAAATTAGAAAATTGAAATATATATGTAATATGAGGAAGCGTTGGTATGGCCTCTAAGGAAATTGCTGAAGAGCATGGTAATTGGAGAAGTAGAGTCTCATTACATACCTCCACCTGTCCTGTTAAGTTCATGACATTTTTTCTATAAAATCAAGTATCAAGCTAATCTTTTACAAATTATCAAAACCATAGAGAGGATTGTAAAAGAGGATGTGAAGGAAAAAAAAAAAATAAAAAAAAGAGATGGAGGAATGTTTCTCTATCCCTTAAAAGCTGTACATTCACATTTTGTAATGTTAACCAACTCCCACCCCTTCTCCTGACCTCAAAATCCCACTTACCCCTCAGCATTATTCCCCATTATAATCCAAATGTCTAAACTGCAAATTCCCCAGGGGGGAAACAGACAGCAGTCTTCCGTTATGCATGTGTGCATTTGCTTTATCAGCAGGGAGGAATTCGTATTTCAAGTAATCTGCAGGGTTAAGGTTTCACTCACTTTCTACTCATCTAGAGTGTTAGAACAGATATGAAGAAACAATAAAGGTTACCGCACCTTATAAGAAGTAATGGGGAGACTGTCACACTATGTCTGAACATTCTTATAATCTGTATGAAAAAAATTAAATAATTTGACTAGAATCCAACTGGCCATAGACATTAGATGGACCTTTGTGGAGACACACATTACAACCACAGTATTCATTAGAACTCATCTGCTATAGTTCTTTAACTACAGTATTATACCCAGCCCAATCAGTTAGGGGTACTAAATATTCTAACGTGGTCAAACCAAAATTGGCTCATCAGGCAATGTCTGTCTATGTGCATTTTCACTTGGGTCATGAGGGGTTGGAAAAAACAAAAAAACAAAAACACACACAATTCCACTAATGTTGGCTTACTTCAGATATATAAGAGATTTACAGTGCGGATGGACATGGGTGTCAACGTCTGTCTGATTTACAGATAGTCTAATGGCATGAGCCAGTCTAAGAAGCAGATTGTGTTTTATCTCAGTGTAATGTAATGTGCATGCGGGTTTAGCATGTACTTTTCTGGATGTATTAATGAGGTCTGTAAAATCAGCACATGTAATGTGCATCATTTTAAGAGAATTTCAAGCGACATTTTATCTGCTTATGACAGATGGGCGTTTTAATCTGTGCATTTAGAAAACACAGATCTGGCGCTTTCTTCCCCCATGTTGCTGACAATTTACAGATCTGCTTACAGCATCTGGACTAGAAGAAATCGATTTCAAGCTAGGGAAAGCAAATCGAATGGCAAATTTCTCATTTTGCACATTCATTTACATGGGAAAGCTCCCTCCCCCCCACAGAGTGCTTTATACCCCGAGGCACAAAGGACAAATGAGAGGAGTGGACGAAAGAAGAAGCAACATTTGTAAAACCGATATGTTCCACTCATAGGTGTGCACAGCCTATTGTATTAGGGGTCTGCACCCTAAAGCTCAAAAACACATGTGCGTGTCTGTCTACATATATATGGCCCTGGCACATTGATCTCCCTGCTGACACAGTGAAAGAGAAGAGCATGAGCTCTTCTCTTATGGCAGAGCCGGTAAGAGGGAGATCTTTTCTAGCTTCATGCTGGCACACAAAGCGCTAATGCTAATGTGCATGTGTTAATTAGGGTGTGTCCAGGAACACCCGCCACACCCTGTGCGCACGCCTATGGTTCCACTGATTCAGGCAATAGGACATTGACCATGGGTGAAAATTTCCGTCTAAATCTAGGAATAAGATTTGAAATACATGTATGAAATAATTTTACCTGCCAAACAGTTTACCGAGATCCTGGACAGCAGCAGCAGCAACACAGCTTGGCTAAAAACACACCTCAAGACTACTAACTGGAAAATGATGGAGCAGCAGCATACAGAAGGTCATTCCGATATTCTTCCCAGATTCACTATTCAAAGATTCACTATTAGCACTTGTACACCGCAGCAGAGCCAACTTAGTTGCTGGCTCTCCTCTTCCAATGCAAGTGTTGCTATAGAAGGGATTCCAACAGGCTAACATTAAGACAGATGTATGCATTTAAAAAAAAAAAAAAAAAAATATATTTATTGTTTATTTAAAGTGACAATAGACACAATTTTTATTACATTAATTATTCTTAAAGTGATTGTAAGGCTTCATCTTTTTTTTTTTTAAATAACAAACATATCATACTTACCTCCACTGTGCAGCTCAATTTGCACAGAGTGGCCCCGATCCTCGACTTCTGGGTTCCCTTGGCGGCTCACGCGGCTCCTCCTCTTATCAGATAACCACCTAGGAGAAGCTCTCTCCCGGTGGGTTACCTTGTGGGTCCGCTCCCGAGTCCAGAATTTGCGTCCATTGACACAAATGCCGGACTCAGCCCCGACCCCAGTGCCCGCGTCATTGGATTTGATTGACAGCAGCGGGAGCCAATGGCTGCGCTGCTATCAATCTATCCAATCAAGAGCCAGGACCCCGTGCAGAGAGGGAGAGTGCGTCTCCACCGAGGGAACGAAGGGGCTCAAGTAAGAGAAACAGGGGGCTGGGGGATGCATTAAGGTGAAAAAACACAAGCTTTTACAACCCCTTTAATTCAACTGTACCATAGATCAATTTTTTTTTATTTTTTTTTTATTATTATTATTTTACTGTTTTAGGCTTGTTTTTGTCAGTGTAGAGCGAGCAGTGGCATTACTATATGCCTGGTCACCGCTCCCCTCTACAATGTACTACAATTTCCATAGCACTGAATGGATCTGCAGGTAGATGCGTAGTTCATCTTAGGCGCAAGCAGGAAAGGCTAGCTGTGTTCACATACACAAGGTGGGCATGGAGAACAAATGTAGCCACCCTAGAACTTAAAAAAAGTCCAAAATCTTGCATTTGACAGATGAAACAAAAAGCAAAAATAGACGGTACATTAATATTTAAATATTTTGCATTTATTTTATTTGATCAAAATTAGTTTAGTGTCACTTTAAAGATTAATTCCAGGTATGGTATATTTTTACATAGTTACATTGGTCCAGCTTGGACCAATGTTACTAGGTATTAACTATACCTGGCAGACTCCCTTGGAAGCTGGAAATCACTAAAGTAAGCATCTCTACTGCAGTGAACTCCACTTGCTTTTGGGTCCCATGCTGACCAGCCAGCCTGATGCATTCTGAACACAGAGGGTCGGGTAATCTGAATTAATGTAGAATTGCCATGCTAAAACTGCAAACATTGGTGTCAATCTTCCTGTGTAAACCAATAGAAATGAAGAACCCAAAATATACTGTATATAAGAAGTTCAAATTGGTGAAAATGAAAATCTTGATAGTCAGATATTCCAAGCACCAAACTGTCCCCCACCTTGAATGTACAGGGCTCTTACTGGAACATGTGGACTCTTTATACAGAAAGAGTCACATGAACTTGTGTATCAATGTGTCATCCGTACAGAAGCATGAGCCCCCTCCAGGTTAACTTATTCAATCACCAGAACAGCTCATCCAAATCAGCGGGTTATTCGACCTGAACACATAAAAAAGCCAGGGATAGTAACAGTGTAAAAAACTGTATGTAAAATCCTTTATTGTAAAGCACTAATCCCTCAAATGGCTAAAAGGTTACAAGCACTCATCTGCAAACAATTCAGTCACTTCCTGGTTGCGGCATGCATGGTGACGTCACGAGTGATAGTTCTGCCCTGAATGAATGCAAAGCATTCTCTGAATGAATGGATTGGAGAGCATGACAACATCGCCTTGCCTCTCCACCTTGTCCAATCAGAGAATGCTTTGCAGTCATTCAGAAAATGCAACGCAATCTTTGAATGGCACCCGTGTTGAACAGCCGACTCTTGTGTTCACAATGAATCCAGCCAGCCACTCAGCATGGGACCTGGAAGAAAGTTGAGATCACTGAAGTAGTGGTGTATATTCAGTGACTTCCAGCTTCTGGGTGCATTGGCCAGGTATGCTACTTGCATAGTATATAATGATATGTAAATACTTGGTTAGATTGGTGCAAGCTGGACTCATGTAAAAATATACTATGCCCAAAATTCTTCTTTAAAGACTACAATAATGCATTCAACTGGTTGTTAGTATCTGGAAAACAATGAAATGCTTACGGAAACAAAAAAGAGGAAAGAGTTTGGGACTTTAGATGAGGCACCCATACATACATATGGTGTGCTTCCATCCCTAATGCGGAGAACAATAATGGGGATTTGGGACTTTGAATGAGGCCATAGACAGTGTGGAGGTGGGTAAAATTGAAAAGCATATATTTTATTCATGAAATTACATACAAACATAATCAATACCAGAAACCACGTAAATGAAAAGCATTGTAATAAATAACAATTCATAAATATTTACACTCACATATGTATGTGCATGTGCAATACAAGCATCTAGGGTACATAATGTATAGTAGCCACGTGCCCCGTGGAGATCTGAGTAGATAAGTGAGCACATATTCCAAGTAAATTCATATATGTACATATATCATAAACACCACTAACCGGAGCACATGTCACAAAGAATAATATAATCATAATGAGTTGAAGAGTAGTATTCGAGGTAGATGGTAGGAGCAAAGCGTGTGACCATTCCCAAAGACCCAGGATAGGTGGTTTGATGGGGGTATGTGTCAGCATCCCCAAAAGTGCCCGACGCGTTTCGTGTGATAACACACTCATCAGGGGCGGGAGCTTAGGACATCTACAAGGGGTAACGAGATGTTATTAATGGGAATGTTAATAAAACATGACAGGCAGGGACAAATTGGGCCTGCCCTGGATACTTACAACAAAATCATTTGTGCTGTAGTGTAGTGAGTGTGGAGCCAGGGCCACATGGTCTCTGCCGGGAGCTGAGGTACAAGTAAGCAGCGCACTGACAAGGTACAGAGTGGAAAAACCTCCCCAGGACTTGGCAAAAAAATAGTTGGTAAATGTAATAAGGCTGGATGGTATATCAGAGGTGGCTGCCAAAGTGAGTCTAAAACAATATATAAAAAAAAAAAAAAAAAAAAACGTAAGTCACAGTGATTGTTCACCCAAAAATAACAGGTGCACAGTGGTACATGACCAAAAGGTTAACAAGCTTACTAATGGCTTACTTGTATAGCTATGCTGGGGATGAGCTGTACGGTGGTAAACTGGACATCTCAAGTAGATGATAGCAAGAGAGTTGCATCGTGGGGGGCTAGATATAGCCACCACGTGCACGTGCACGCAACTCTCTTGCTATCATCTACTTGAGATGTCCAGTTTACCACCGTACAGCTCATCCCCAGCATAGCTATACAAGTAAGCCATTAGTAAGCTTGTTAACCTTTTGGTCATGTACCACTGTGCACCTGTTATTTTTGGGTGAACAATCACTGTGACTTACGTTTTTTTTTTTTTTTTTTTTTATATATTGTTTTAGACTCACTTTGGCAGCCACCTCTGATATACCATCCAGCCTTATTACATTTACCAACTATTTTTTTGCCAAGTCCTGGGGAGGTTTTTCCACTCTGTACCTTGTCAGTGCGCTGCTTACTTGTACCTCAGCTCCCGGCAGAGACCATGTGGCCCTGGCTCCACACTCACTACACTACAGCACAAATGATTTTGTTGTAAGTATCCAGGGCAGGCCCAATTTGTCCCTGCCTGTCATGTTTTATTAACATTCCCATTAATAACATCTCGTTACCCCTTGTAGATGTCCTAAGCTCCCGCCCCTGATGAGTGTGTTATCACACGAAACGCGTCGGGCACTTTTGGGGATGCTGACACATACCCCCATCAAACCACCTATCCTGGGTCTTTGGGAATGGTCACACGCTTTGCTCCTACCATCTACCTCGAATACTACTCTTCAACTCATTATGATTATATTATTCTTTGTGACATGTGCTCCGGTTAGTGGTGTTTATGATATATGTACATATATGAATTTACTTGGAATATGTGCTCACTTATCTACTCAGATCTCCACGGGGCACGTGGCTACTATACATTATGTACCCTAGATGCTTGTATTGCACATGCACATACATATGTGAGTGTAAATATTTATGAATTGTTATTTATTACAATGCTTTTCATTTACGTGGTTTCTGGTATTGATTATGTTTGTATGTAATTTCATGAATAAAATATATGCTTTTCAATTTTACCCACCTCCACACTGTCTATGGCCTCATTCAAAGTCCCAAATCCCCATTATTGCTTACGGAAACAGAACTGTACAACTGTGCATTTCTGCTAAAAGGGTGCTTTTTGGTCTTAAACTGCTCCTGATTTAAATGGTTTTACTACTGTCAGGTCCAGACATAGGCTCATCTCACAAAGCCAACACACCAGGATCCATATTTAAAGAAAAGTATTGGTTGTTTTCAGCGGAGTCCAGTAACATTTGAAAATACAGTAACATGACAGTAAATTAATGAGGTCATCCCTGTGCTCTTATATCCTCTAACATTTGTCCCCTGTGTTAGACTGACAGAAGAAATAACATTCAAGAAACTTTCAGAAGGTGAAAACCAAAATTACAGTGTTCTATAATCTGCTCTGCTCCACAATCGTGAAGACGCAAAGAGGCTACATTTCATGATGTCCCCAATTAAACCTGACCATTATGGATCTGAAAACGACCCTTGCAGTGGGCAGTGGGCCGTCCCCCCCCCGGGCCGTCCCCCCCCCCCCACACACACACACACACACAATAGGATTAAGCACTAATGTTTGCTTAGGAATAGAGAAGCCAGGTATAATGCTTACCTTTTTCCTACCACTAGCAGGCTTCTTCCACCAGTGCAAATGGTCCCGCAAAGTCACCTCTCTAAAAAGGAGCTCCCAGCCGCTGTTGCACTGCCGCCTCCGGCACATAAAATGCAGGGTTACTAATAGCCCTGAATTGTACATGCTGGAGGTAGAGAGCACAATACTGGAGTGGGGATAAGGTACTGTGAGTAATGCAACCTTCGCATCTACCCCAAGACCTAACCAGCAATTAACCTTTGCAGCATAGAGGGATGGAGGGGGGGGCGGAGCCCACTGCAAGGGTTTTTTTCTCCCTTCACCCTTGAGTTGGGCTTTGAAGCAGAAGGGGTACAGAAACAAAATCTATGGTTCTCTAGGGGTCTACCACCCCACTTTATTATGAGATGGTCTCACTATGCACAAGACACTAACCGACAAACTGGGGTCGGCAACTGCGGCCCTCTCACCATGTTTCTGGGAGAAAATGTCAGTTTTCCTCTGGGAGTAAACTTATAACTTGCAATGCATCATGGAACATGAAGTTTCACATCACAATAGCTGGAGGGCCACAGTTACCTACTCCTGCAATGTTTAAGGAACCTCGGGTAGATATTATATGCCTATTGCTGGAGTTTGAGGCAAAATAAGTCAGCTGGTTCAGCTCCACAAGATCCACCAATAACAAAAATATCAAGGTTTTGCTGGACCTGCACTTCAGTCATCCCTACAGTTGTAGGCGGGGTCGATTGATTGGTACCCGAGATGGAGGTAAAGATAAAAAGGTACAGAGACCAAAGAAGGTGGCACAATTAACAAGTTAGTTAGAAGTAACAATTAACATGTAGAAAACAGTGGCAAGGAACGCACAGTTCCAAACACTATAGCAACGGAGCCTCAATATTACAGGCAACCGGAAGATAACCCCTCTTAACGACGTTGGCTGTACTTTAACACATTCGTTTTACTTGAGAGAGCAATTCGGTAGGCCAGAACATTATCTGATGAAGGCGGTGGCTGACAGGCAGTGTAATGGTGCAGGTGCCTTTAGTGACCAGGTAGGTCCTCATCCCAACTCTCTAGGTTTCCCAGATGGTGGAGCCAAGTGTAGTGTTCCTGTAATGTCCCTCCTTGACCAAAACTTCTTTCTAGTGCTAAGTGCACTGTGCTTAGCCAGCGAGGATTCTGTTCCTACACTAGTCACTTCACAAATGTGCGCCAACCACAGTGGGACAGTGCTATTTATTAGCATTACCCTCACTAAAGATGGCCATGGAGGTCAGCCAGGGAAGCAGTGTCCAATTGGACCTACGGAGTCTTCAGAGTAACACAGCTCCTCTCAACCTCCATTCTCCTCTGTACAGTGGCCAGCTGAACAGCGCCGCCTACAGCAGGGGGGGATAAACTGCACCTGCCTACACATTTCAAAATCTAAACCATTAGTACCTGATATTTGAACTCACTTTTAATACAACACTGCTTTGTTAAAATTAACAGAAAAGAAACGTACTGTTCCAGCAATACAAAGATAATCAAAATTTAAAAAAAAAAAAAAAAAAATCAGGAGAATTTGTAAGATTCATTATTCATTTTTCCTTGGCTGCTATAGAAACCAAGAAAACTGCACAGTACCACTTTTCTAAGAGATCGTAAATCAGCGTATCAATCAAGTATAATTGCTTAGCCCCACTATGAGATTGGAAGAAAACTACGCTTTATGCAGGTGTGTGTTAGGACTACTTAACACTGCAGAGAGTGCTCCACCGCTCAGGTGGGTCTGGACCGGTAAATAATTGAACAAGTTGAAATCCTTCCAAGGAAAAAGAGCCACAGGTGCTGGCTGATGCTGAGTGGAGCAGAAATGGATGAAGTAATCTGGATAGCCGCACACCAGACAAGATGACAGGTGCCTTTATTGATCAAAAACTGGATCAACAACATGTACACGACACTGCAGCAGGAACGTACAGGAATCACGTTTCGCACTCATGACAAGTGCTTACTCATGAGTAAGCACTTGTCATGAGTGCAAAACGCGTCAGTTGATTCCTGTACGTTACTGCTGCAGCGTCGTGTACATGTTGATGATCCAGTTTTTTTATCAATAAAGGCACTTGTCATCTTGTCCGGTGTGCGGCTATCCAGATTACTTCATCCATTTCGACTACTTAACACTTTTAGGACTACGTAATGCCTCCTTCTCTTCTCCAGAACAGGGGGAGTTATTTGTAGTCCCAGAATAAAACCTGTGTGTGTGTAAGTGAAGGGAAGCGCTGACAATTCAATTGATTAAGTCTGCTGCACCTGCAAAATCCCGAATACCGGGAATGAAAAGTGACTGATAGTGTAAAGGTGCTCTGAGTCAAGGGTGTAAAGGGTGGAAAAACCCACAGTGATATAAAATATAATACACAATAATGTAGCTCAATGTTAACACAATGGGGAAATTGGAAACAAGTGTGTGGTCTAGAATTACCTGTAACACATGTGGATAGGCAAAATATCTTAAAACTTTATGTGCATAATCAAAAAATATAAACAATGCAATTCAAACACAACGTGTATATGATCAAAAAAAAAAAAAAAAACCTGACAAGAGAGTACATACACGCAAATGCAAACACGCATGTAGGTCCAGCACACATGTACACGGTGAGTACACCACGTACGTGAGGTATCGCCCAGAACATCAGAGTGAGTGCAATAATTCTAGGGCCCCCATTTCAAGATTAACTCTAAATAGATAACCTGTCTGGGGCTTTTAAAGCATCACCTATGGTCAATTTTAGGTACCATAGCATGTTGCCATGTCACAGGTGTAGGCAATTTTAAAGCGGGGGTTCACCCACACCGCCAAAAAAAAAAAAAAATATTAAAAGCCAGCAGCTACAAATACTGCAGCTGCTGACTTTTAATAAATGGCCACTTACCTGTCCCAGGGTCCAGCAATGCCGGCAGGGGACGCCGAGAACCCGCTCGGTTCTCTGCAGCTGCCGCCGCCATCCTAGTTGAGGGAATCAGGAAGTGAAGCGTTGCAGCTTCACTTCCCGGTTCCCTACTGCGCATGCGCGAGTCGCGCTGCGCGTCCCTAGTGGTCCCCGCTCTTTCCTGGGAGCTGTGTGTTCCCAGCAGACAGCGCGGTCGGGACGGGAAGAGGCATAGACTCCCATGGGAGTCTATGCCAGAAGTGGGTGCAAATACCTGTCTTAGACAGGTATCTGCACCCCCCTCCCCCCTGAAAGGTGCCAAATGTGACACCGGAGGGGGGGAGGGTTCCGAAAAGCGGAAGTTCAATTTTTGTGTGGAACTCTGCTTTAAATCGTTACATGTTTGGTATCCATTTACTCAACACAACATCATCTTTTAATCTCCAGGGCCTCTGCTTTCAGAAAACATATTTGGGGGTTCAAAGTATTTTATTTGCAAATATGTATAACTCGCAACACCACTCCAGATCGGCTTCTTTACTTTATTCACAGACTGACAAGCTGCTGGCTCACAGAAGTCCATCTTTGCTTATCACTGAAGAGAATAAATAGTGGGAGCCGCACTCCAGTCTCTGCTTTTTCAGATTGTGATCAAGCCCTGTGTGGTGAAACGCATTAGAGTGGCAGCGATTTTGTGAGGAGACATAATGGCTGCAGATATCGTATGAATGTTTGAATCCGGACAAGGGGTGGGCAGCTCCTATTCATTTATTATCTTGAAAAATGAAAAATACTCAATAGGTGTGCAATTAATTCTAAAAATGTAGAAATATGAGAGAAATCAATAGGTTCAAGGAGCAAAAATGGGGAACTTGTGAGAGAAGTTCAGTAACTATAAGTACTAATAAGCAGCAAATGTTATGTGCAAAGAGGAAAACGCTGTTCAGATGTACACATTATTCCAAGCAGAAAATGATTTTAAAGTGGATATGGTAATCTGTACACTCATTCAGAGATAATCATTTCCTACAAGACACATAGTAGCCGATTTACCAGGATATCGGATAGCTGGAGGTACATGCTGACATCTGTGAAGACGACTCATGGAACATAAAGAATGTGCTTTACATTATATAATTCAATCATGTAGCATAGCAATGGGCAGCTTTGTTCTGTAAAACGGACTTCCTAGTGTGCCATTCAATACACCACACAAGACCACTTTCAAAATCTAGGCGAGAACACAGGAATCAGAGCATGGGCACGCGGTGGTCTATAGCATTGCTTTCTATCCTAATCAGCAGTTGGTAAGGCAATTGGTTGAGATCATTACAAGACTATTAAAGCAGAACTTCAACCAAATACAAGTTAAAAATGATTAGTCCTTTAAAAGCAAAATTAACAAAAAACTAAAACTTTTTCTTCAATAATCACCTTTAGGCCCCTTTCACACTGTCGGACCGTTTAGGTCAGCCTGTCAGTTTTGACGGCGGACCTGAACGGGCGCTCCATGTTAGTCTATGGAGTGACGGATATCAGCGGTGACATGTCCGCTGACATCCGACCCGGTCCGATCTGCTAAAATCAGACGGATGCCCCTACGTTTGCATCCGTCCCTGGCAGATCGGATGAGATCTGATGAAAACGGACATGCTGTCCATTTTCGTCCGATCTCGCCATAGGAAGCAGCGGTGCTCGATTATCCCTTCCCCGCTCAGTGAGCAGAGAGGGACCTGTCATCACCTGTCAACGCTCGTAACCTTTCTTCATAACTATTATCCTCCAGACCCCATTATTAGCTTTGTTGCCCTTCTTTGTACTCGCTCCATTTCCAGTACATCCTTCCTGAGGACTGGTGCCCAGAACTGGACAGCATACTTCAGGTGAGGCTGGACCAGAGTCTTGTAGAGCAGAATTATTGCTTTATCTATGGAGTTATTCCCCTTTTTAATGCATGCCAATATTCTGTTTGCTTTGTTAGCAGCAGCTTGGCATTGCATGCCATTGCTGAGCCTATCTACTAGGACGCCCAGGCCTTTTTCCATCCTAGGTTCCCCCAGAGGTTCACCCCCCAGTGCGTAGATTGCATTCATATTTTTGCCACCCAAATGCATTATTTTACACTTTTCTACATTAAACCTCATTTGCCATGTAGTTGCCCACCCCATTGATTTGTTCAGCTCTTCTTGCAAGGTTTCCACATTCTGCGGAGAAGTTATTGCGCTGCTTAGCTTGGTATCGTCTGCAAATACAGAGATTGAACTATTTACCCCGATTCTCCAGGTCATTTATGAACAAATTAAACAGGATTGGTCTCAGCACAGAACCCTGGGGAACCCCACTACCCACCCCTGACTATTCTGAGTACTCCCCATTTATCACCACCCTCTGAACACGCCCTTGTAGCCAGTTTTCAATCCATGTACTCGCCCTATGGTCCATGGGAACGGACCTTATTTTTTACAGTAAACGTTTATGAGGAACTGTGTCAAATGCTTTTGCAAAATCCAGATACACCACGTCTACGGGCCTTCCTTTATCTAGATGGCAGCTCACCTCCTCATAGAAGGTTAATAGATTGGTTTGGCAAGAACGATTCCTCATGAATCCATGCTGATTACTGCTAATGATATAGTTTTTCTTACTAAAATCTTGTATATAGTCCCTTATCATCCCCTCCAAGAGCTTACATACTATTGATGTTAGGCTAACTGATCTGTAATTCCCAGGGATGTATTTTGGCCCTTTTTTAAATATTGGTGCTACATTGGCTTTTCTCCAGTCAGCTGGTACCATTCCAGTCAGTAGACGCATACCATAGGAAACCAAGTTAAATGGATTGTACTGAGTTTCTGCAAAATGGGAAAAGCACAAAAAGCGCATAGGTGTGAATGTAGGGTCAAGTTACACTAAGTGCCCTAAATGAGGAGGGCACCATGTCATGATCGTGATTCAGAAGGAGGAAGCACCGGCATCAGTGACAGCTCACTGATGTATATGATAGAGGTTCCAACTTATCTTCAATTCACAAAAAAAAAAAAAGTTTTTTGCAGTTTTTCTGTTGGAGAGATTTTCCCCTTTATTCCAGTTGGGAACATTTTCTGTCTTGCTAAAGATAGCAAAAAAAAAAATTCCAAGGCTTCCACTTTAAGAACGTAACCAACTTGCTCTGAGCTTGCGTAAAAAAGAAGCAGAACAACGATAAATGCATTTCTCCATCACTCTCTCCTCCTATCAGTATGCATCAACAAAATGAACCGATTGGCTTTGTGCCCTTTCATCCTCTCAAACTCTAACCCTATTGTACAACGATTTCAAGAGGCTGATACAGGTCAAATTCAGCTACTTCAGTACCATGTACCCCATACTCATTCACATGGGGGATGGGATCTGGGGACCCCCTTGTTAAATAAAAGGGGCTTCCAGATCCTAATAAGCCCCCTGCCCGCAGCCCCTCAAAGCCACAGCCCAGGGGTGTGGGGAAGAGGCCATTGTCCCCATCAGCATAGGGACAAGTTGCTTTGGGGGGAGGGGGACCTCAGGCCATTCTTTTTTAAATTTTGGTGTGGGGTTCCCCTTAAAACCAACACCGGTATGGATTTGAGGAGGACCCCACATTGTTTTCTTTCCTGATTTTCTTTTGCCGGCAATGCTTTTTTTCACATTCAGCTGTCAGCGAGGAACCTGCTGACAGCTGATGACTCATCGGTGGTTAAGGACTTGGCGGCCGGCTTCCCAGGCCCGCTCCTTGGCAACCAACTATAAACAATGTATTAAAGTAAAAAAAAGGCAAAATGCCTAAAAAAAAGCAACACTTGCGTTTCTGGTTTGGCTCCATTGAAGTCTATTACACACAAAACGCAATCTGCTGCGAGAAAAAAAGTTCCGAACCCTTTCCAAAAATCCACCGGCTAAAAAAACACATAGATGTAAACGTGTACCATAGGAAACCATGTTAAATGGACTGTACTGCATTTCTGCAAAACAGAAAAAGCACAAAAAAGCACAAAGGTGTGAATTTAGGGTCAAGTTACACTAAGTACCCTAAATGAAGAGGGCACCATGTCGTGATCGTGATTCAGAAGAAAGCACCGGCATCAGTGACAGCTCACTGATGTATATGATAGAGGTTCCAACTTATCTTCGCTTCACAAAAAAAAAAAAAAGTTTATTGCAATCTGTTCGTGTTGGAGAGATTTCCCCTGTATTCAGTTGGGATTACTCAGTTGGGAACATTTTCTGTCTTGCTAAAAATAGCAAAAATTCCAAGGTTTCCACTTTAAGAACATAACAAATGTCTAAGACGAAGGTGGCACAGGGGAAACTTGGGGGGGGGGGGGGGTTGTTAGTTTTTTGCCTTATTGCGTAGAATTATATTAACACATGGCACTGAGAAAGACCCTTTCCCCATCACGCTTCACAGAAATGGCGCTAAGTGGTGGAGTCTTCCTACGGTTTCTGAAAATTACTATCAAATAATGGCAAGATGCTTGAGTACAGGGCATGAACATGGTATATCTGAACTCCAGGTACCATTTTCCCCATGACCTTTAAGTAAGGCAATGGAGAAGGGGGGGAAGTAGGGTCCTACCATGTCCCTATAAATAGTACAGCTTTGGCACCATTCAGGCCTACAGAGCAGCGTTAAAGTGTGCACTGTACTACATACAGTACAATTATTAGAATAAATAGTTATCCATGTTAGTAAAAGTAGAATCTACAACATGTATCTTCTTTAATTCAGTTTCAACACACAAGGGGTCCCATAATATATTCCAGATGATTTGCGAGTCTTGACCTTGAAAAAGTTCAGCACCACTGGTCAAAAACATAGACCTCGACAGCCCTTCGATGGCAGATGAATGGAAGCTCTTCCAAACACAGAAATACACTCCCACTTTCCAGCAAACCAACATGGTACAATGTGGGGTTGGAGACTGAGTGATGCTTGTTTATGTAGCTGAAGTTGCATCTAGGCTCAGATATCTGTTCCTAACCGCAGCTAACTGCTCTGTGTGCTTCTACAGGTGAACAGCAGCGGCCGCTGTCAGTCCGCCATTCGTTTAAATGAGCTGAGTGGCCGCTGCTGATTGCATGACCCGGTCATTTTAGCAGCAAGAATCTGCCAATTCTTGCCACAGGAATCCAGTGGCTGCATATAACCGGCTGAGTGAAGGACATTTGCAGACTTCTGGGGAAAACCGTAAGCTCAAGGAGATAGAGGCGAGGACACAGCAGCTCCGCCCGGGTCTTCATCTGCAGGCATGAGGCATGCTGTAAGTTACTGCACAGCACACTGTCTTTGCATAGAGTCCTAACCTGCCCTGTACCACCCCAACCTGCCCTGTACCATCCCAACCTGCCATGTACCCAACCTGCCCTGTACCACCCCAACCTGCCCTGTACCACCCCAACCTGCCCTGTACCACCCCAACCTGCCCTGTACCACTCCAACCTGCCCTGTACCACTCCAACCTGCCCTGTACCACCCCAACCTGCCCTGTACCACCCCAACCTGCCCTTTACCACTCCAACCTGTCCTGGCATTTTATATTGTAGGCCTGTAATTCTTAGAAATAACACTTAAATCTGTCGAAACAAGAGTCTAGTAGAAACACAAAATCATAAATTATAATATAATAAATATCTATAAATAACAAATAATAATATAATAATAATAATAAAAATGATTCAATAATGTAATCAAATCAAAAACACTGAAATTTGCTCAGTTGCAGAATTGTCACTGTCATTACTTTCAGTGTTTGATGACGAATTTCCCCACAAATCACTATCACTCAATTCTGCAAGTGATTCTAATTTATTATCGCTGTTTTCTAGCTGGTCTAAAACTGCTTTTGATGTAAAGGGACGGTTTTGGTTGCTATGGACAATCTCCAATTTCCAGGCAGAAACAGTATTTATAATATAAAACTGCATGCAGGGCACTGGAGAAACCACTAGGGACAAAAGGGAGGTGAAATAATTTGATACAGTAATGTAATCTGTAGGATTACAGTGTACTGTATGTATTGTGTGTGTTTCACTTTTTGAATTTGGCATCGCAATGCTTGCAGGGAATGGAGCCCGGCGCTATGATGAATCGAGGGGAGACAGCTCGCACACACAGCGGGACGACATCGCAGGAACCCGGGGACAAGGTAAGTAACTAAGAAAAACAGAAATGGAAGGCGCACACACCTAGTGCATTACCAAAGATAAAATTTAATAATAAAAATGTTTTATACAAAAGTGGGTACTCACAAGATGCAAATGACAAAAGGCCATAAAAACAATGCATGGACATGCACAGAACACGGGGTACAGCTAACGCGTTTCAGGGGCGCACCCCCTTTCTCAGAGCTAGGCCTAGCACTTTTATATAAAACATTTTTATTATTAAATTATCTTTGGTAATGCACTAGGTGTGTGCGCCTTCAGTTCCTGATTTTCTTGTAGTTCCTTTCGGATTACTCCATCTGAGGAAGGCAGCATCCACCCAGTTTTGGATACCATTATATACCTTTCACACCACCATTTTATTTGATATCCGTTACTCCACACCTTGGAAGACCTATTAGCGCTGGAAGTGACTGTGTTTAAGGTAAGTAACTGTACCTGGATCCTGCGATCCCGTGTGTGGCTCTGGGTTAGCGCTTTTGGTACTGAAAATCCACCCCGAGCCACACTCGGGAATACCGCCAGGGAGGTTAAAAAAGATAGGCAAGAAATGACAAGCTGGAACAGGTGCCAGATAGATTCTATAGGAGTTGTCTTTGAAGAATGGCAGACGGCATAGCACAGAGGATGGAGCCCTTTGAATCCAGTCTTATGGAATTTAAAGTAATGCAGAAGAGGAGGAGGAGGAGGAGGAGGAGGAGGAGGAGGAGGAGGTGATCTCAAGTTGTCCTTTTAAAGGAAATTACTGGATAAATTCACGGATGCTGATACCCTGAAAAAGTTCTGCTTATCCAAGGCACTAATCATGGATCTGTATCCAACTCATAGGATACATTGAGCCCTCAACCCAGAGCAGCTATGCCATACCAGCCAATGTTTAAATTGTTGGCTGCCTTACACTTTTACATTTACACAAGTGAGATGCTTGCGATAACTTACTGCATGGTTTCCTGCAGTATTTGAGGCATAATTCGGAAATATAACACATGCGACATTTTAAAGGAGACTTTTTTGAATTACAGTTTTGTTTATTTTTAAATGCTGTGCGTTATTTTACCGTATACTTGGATGTGGTAAAATATCGCTTAGTGAATTGTGCGTCATATGACACGCCCTAGTGCATTTTTTTCTGATTCTTTATATGTACTTTTTTGGTTCATGTTGGTGTTTAGGTTTTGCGCACCATAGACTCGAAAAAGAAAGAAAGAAAAAAAACCTCAATTACAAAACAGTGATATCAAAATTCCAGAAAGTACTGCGTACTGAGCGCTTTTGTCACTGTTGCAACAATGCAATACATTTATTCACTTGGCAGTTTTAGAAAAGTCAAGCCTGACCGTGGAAAGGGTTTTCATTTTTATAATAATATTAAAGAACTAAGTGGCTTGCATAGCATTTATACAAATTATGTAATTTTCTCTCATCAAAGTTAGGCTACCATTTGAATAAAACAACTGAACTATGAAAAAAAAAAAAAAAAAAACACACACACACACACACACACACGTATTGGTTGCTGCAGGTAAAAGACCCGTTTTGCATTTGCCCTCATTTTATAAATAAGCCATACAGCCTGGTTAATCACTTAAAACTTCTCAGTGCCGTGTGTCAAAATTAGAAAATGTAGAGGGCGTGGCTTGGCAATGGCGCTGTGAGGCCGCTTCTCTAGGGAGCTCCGTGCCTCGTTCGGGCCGGGAACCGGATTTATCACACATACCGGAGAAACAACTACATACCCATGACGGACAGACCCCCGGGATCTCCCGCAACGAATAAAACCGCGGACATTGCAGCCTATTTTTTAAGGAATTCGGCCACTCCGTCACAGGCCCAGGATTCCAAGATGGCGCCGCCGCGCAACAACAACAACGCTGGCTCGGCATCGCTCAAAAAGACGGGTAAAGGTCCCCCCAATGTCACACAAGGTAACGGGTCCCTTCCCAATAGACCGGACTCCCCGATACCGTCCCCAGAATTCCCGGGGCTTGACAGTTGCTCATCCGCACAAATTATACAATCTGCCAACACACAGGGACCAGCGCTCCCTGAAGGCTGGAAAGAACTGATCGCCCTACTCCCCACCAAAAAGGATATCTCTGACTCTGCAGCTACAATTGTGAACACCCTTTCTAAAGAAATCCATGACCTTAAGCAGAGGATTGATACAGTGGACTCCAGGGTATCTGAAGTGGAAACATCCACCTCCCTGCTTGAATCCAGAATGTCAGCAATGGAAAAGGTTCAAGTTGATTATAAAAAGCGCTTAATCCTGATGCAACTAGCCATAGACGATGGCGAAAACCGCAGCAGAAGGAACAACATCAGGGTACGTGGCCTACCTGAAGCTACATCAGGGAATGATCTCAGAGCCACGATAGTAGCCATATTTAACCGACTGCTGGACAAACCTCCTACAGCTGAGCTGGAATTGGACCGAGTGCACCGAGTACAGGGTCCTAGAGGAGGAGAAGAATCCGCACCGAGAGATGTACTAGCGAGAGTTCATTATTTCACGATTAAGGAGGAAATTCTGCAAAGAGCTTGGTCTCGGGGTCCTGTGGACTTTGATGGGGCGTCTGTGCAATTATTCCCGGATCTATCGAGACTCACTCTACGCATGAGGGGCCAACTACGACCATTACTGGAAGCAATCAGATCCACGGGAGCTACATACCGATGGGGACACCCCTTTCATCTGATAGTACAGAAAGGGAACAACTCTTTTGTTCTGCGCTGGCCTGACCAGCTTCCTGACCTGTTTGGATTTTTGGCAATCCCTGGCCTCTCAGTACCCAACTGGCTGGACTTCCCAATAACCTTTAGCAACCCGCGTTCTGCATCTCCGAGACCTCAAAGACCCAGCAGACGACAATGGCGTTCCAGATCCAGAACCTCTCCGAGAGACAACCTCACCTCACCAGAATCTTGATTGGACTGACTTTCCTGAACACATAATCTATCCATATGGTTCCGTGAGTGGGTTATAGTTAGTCTAAGGGGCTTGTCAAATATATATTCCTAGGAGGGGCCCTGCCTCTACTTACAGGGATGCAATTGCCTAAAATAGTCACCTAGACCCAAATGATCTGTGGGACTTCGCGCTGCCCCCCCCCCGTCACTTACCGCTCCATACGGAGACATTTTCTGTTTATGTTTTGGCTCTGTTGCCCCCCGCTTACAGTTTATTGCAGTTGATACCTCATTCTTTGTTGAGGGGGCGGGGGAGTGGCGCTGAAGGAACCCTAACTCACATGACACGGAATGATATATAATCTAACGTGATACTGAGGTTCGATACTGAAACTTATTGTGATGGCTTTGTTGCTGACGGGGCGCTGGTGTGCGTGTTCCTCTGTGTCCCAAACTGTTGTGATGCAGAGGGATGCGTGCAGGCGTCCTGAACGGTACTGCACATACGGTAAATTGAATTGTTATGGGAAAAGTTTTAATATCATTTTATATGTTTTGTTAGAAACGGTAGTAGTCTGGTATTTCTTAACATGCCGGTTCTCACCTGTCGACACGTCTCCCGCTGTACCACAGAATCCAGCCTTCCACCCCCACTAATAGGCAGCGCATAAGTGCGCAAGGCTTAGGTTAGCAACAGGGGGATAACTCGCTTATCCCTCTTAGCACTTGTTCTTTTCCACCTTTCTGCTCTGCTTCTATACCTGTTTTTTCCCCTCCCCCCCTCTTCCCCTCCCCCCTTACTCTTTCCCTTCCCACACCCCTTTCACTTTTCTCTGCTACCCCCCCCCTATTGCCCCCTACTTTATACCTCACTGATCAGTGCCCTTTTCTTCCATTTTCTCTTATATTCCCGGTAGGGTGTTGGTGAGCGGCATGGCCCCTCTCGGAGTTCCCCCGGGTTCACGTAAGCAGGGTGAGATAAAGTTTACTTCTCTCAACGTTAGAGGTCTGGCGACACCAGAAAAGCGCTCCAGACTCCTCTCTGACCTGAAAAAATCGCGCTCACAGGTGGCGTTTATTCAGGAAACACATTTCAAACAGTCGTCAGTTCCCAGACTTAGCAACAGGGATTTCCCCAATGTATATCATGCCCCCTCCCCCCTGTCGAAATCGAAGGGAGTCAGCATCCTAATAGCAAGATCTATACCGTGGACGCTGTTGGAAGAGAGAGCAGACCCTCTGGGGCGGTACCTACTTCTGAAAGGCAAGATTAGAAATTCCATAGTGACCCTGGTCAATGTCTATTTCCCTAATTCTGATCACCTGTCTTTCCTGAGAGCACTCACTCCCTTAATCCTGGAATTTCGGGAGGGTAGGTTCCTGATGGGCGGAGACTTTAACTTTGCCCCGGAGCCGCTCCTCGATGTTCCAAGAAGGGCATCCCACTTGTCTTACAACTACCTGAAAAAGCTCAAACAGGAGCTATCGGGCCTGCAGTTGGTTGACCCCTGGAGGGTCATGCACCCGGAGGAGAGGGATTACACCTACTTCTCCGCGGTGCATGGCACTTACTCCAGAATAGACTTCTTCCAGATCCAGCATAAAGATCTCCCATATGTCACTTCATCCCAAATTGACTACGTATCACTGTCAGACCATGCTCCCACACATGTAACCATGTGCTGGGATACGGACACACGATCCCCCCCCACATGGAAACTGAATGAGTCTCTCCTACAAACTCAGGAAGTACGTGCAGAGATAAGTAGGACATTAACCAACTATTTCTCAGAGAACACAGACCCATTGCTGTCCCCTATGACAATTTGGGAGGCCCACAAATGTGTAGTAAGAGGGGAACTAATTAGGATCGGAGCTGCCAAAAAAAGGGAAAGGAATAAACAGATCGAGCTCCTGATATCCCAGGTGCGATCTCTCGAGCAGCTACACAAGAAGTCCATGGCCGAAGCACATCTCAAGGCTCTATTGAAGGCCAGAGGTGAACTAAAAGATCTTTTGTACCATAAAACCGTTCAGAACCTGGCTTGGGCTAAAAGAACCATGTTCGAATTCTCCAATAAGCCAGGAACCATGCTGGCCAGACTTCTAAGGGCTCCGAGACAACGCACCTATATCCCATCTATTATGAACCCACAAGGAGCAAAAGTCCATACCTCTAGGGATATAGCCAGAGAATTTGTGGAGTACTATCAACAGCTCTATAATATTCATAGGGAGGTACCCTCGGGCTCCCTAGAGGAGAAAGAGAGACTGGCGGGTGAGTACATCGGGTCCTCGGGCATGCCTACTTTGCCAGCTGAAATAAGTGACACTCTTGAAGCGGAGATTACCCAGGAAGAGCTATTGCTAGCCCTGGCACAAACGAAACCCAGGAAGGCACCGGGGCCCGATGGCTTCACCCTGACCTATTATCAGACTTTCGAACCCAACTTATCGCCACACTTTTTGAAAGCATACAACTCACTAAGGGAGAATAATACTAATACTAACATGGTAGATCCCTTACGGGCATTTATTTCCCTAATCCCAAAAGAAGGGAAAGATCCTAACTATTGCAGTAATTATCGCCCAATTGCGTTGCTTAACGTAGACTTGAAACTATTTTCCAAGATCCTCGCCAACAGAATCTTACCCCACATCCCTCAGTTGGTTCACTTAGACCAGGCGGGGTTTGTGCCGCTGAGGGAGTCGAGAGACAACACCATCAGAGTGCTCAATCTAATCCATGAAGCGAGATCAGTCCGGAGGCCTTTTCTGCTCCTTTCAACGGACGCAGAGAAGGCCTTTGACCGGGTGGCCTGGCATTTTATGCGGGCCACCCTAGAACATATTGGTATGGGCCCAAACATGAGAGGCTGGATGTCGTCCTTGTACTCGACTCCCTCGGCGGCGGTACGGGTCAACGAGTGGCGTTCAGATTTCTTCAACATTACAAATGGGACGAGACAGGGCTGCCCCCTGTCCCCACTGATTTTCATCCTCACCCTTGAACCATTTATGTGTAGCATCCGTGGGAATCCTAATGTCACTGGCATTGTCAAGCCCTCGGGACATCACAAAATCGCGGCTTTCGCCGATGATCTGATCTTCTTTGTCTCAAACCCAAGCATCACTCTTCCCAACATCTTATCTGCTCTTAGGGTGTATGGGGAATTATCAAGTTTCAAAGTCAATTGTGCCAAGTCCGCGGTGTTAAACATCACAGTACCAGCTAAGGAAGCAGTAAACATGAGCAAATCATTCCCCTTTAGGTGGGCGGAGAAATCTATCCGCTATCTTGGGGTGGACATCACCCCGGACTTGGCACATTTATACAACAATAATTTTGTTCCCCTACTCCAGAGACTAAAAACGGATCTCCAGTTGTGGCACAAACTTACCCTAACTTGGTTCGGACGTTGCAACGCCCTGAAAATGACAGCCCTTCCCCGGATTTTATATATACTTCAAACACTACCGATTCAGCTGCCAACTACCTTCTTTAAACAAATTCAGTCCACCATTAGAGAATTTATCTGGTCTCACAAATCCCCCAGAACGAAACTACAATCTCTGACTAAGCCTAAGGACAAAGGGGGGGTGGGACTCCCGGATATTTTCCGTTACTACCAAGCGGTTCACTTAGCCAGGATTGCAGACTGGCACTGCAATGGGGACTCAAAACAACGGGTGGGGATGGAAATTGAAGATGCCTCTATTCCCTTACTCCCAGCACCGTGGCTTTTGTCCACTCCGCCAGCGGACATGAAATCCCACCCGCTGATAGGGGCCACCCTTCGTGTGGTGAGGAAAATATTCCGTACTACGGACATATCACCGCTACCCTCTCCCATGACACCTATCATAGGCAACCCCGACTTCTCCCCCGGACTCACAAGTCGTAGATTGAGACAATTAAAGTTTAATGAGAAGCAGTCTCTAGGCGAGATCTGGCCCCAGGGTGACTTCCCAACTGCCTCCGCACTTTCCAAACTCGTTGATCCCCCATTGGACGGCCTCAGCGCTCTCCAACTTAGGCACTACCTGAAGACCCTCCAGGAACTATCATATGTCCCTCGGAGCTACACCCCTCTAGAGTCACTTTGCCGATCTGGAGAACCAATTAGACACACACTGTCCTTCTTGTACAGTCTTCTTTCGGGTCAGAGAGGAGACTCAACCCCGGAGTTCCTCCTGAAGTGGGAAAGAGACCTGGGGACCCAGTTTTCCGCTAAGCAAAGAGAGAAGGTCTTGATTTTGGCACACAAATCCTCTATAGCGAGCCAATATCAAGAAGCGGGATATAAAATATTGACCAGATGGTACAGAGTCCCATATGTGTTAAACAAAATGGATCCGTCGCTGTCGGATAGGTGTTGGAGATGTGGCGGGGAGGTGGGCAATTTGCTCCACATCTTTTGGTCGTGCCCGCTTCTGAGACCCTTTTGGGGGGAAGTTACCTCGACCATCCAAAATCTGACCTCGGTCGATCTCAGGGACAACCCGGCCGCATGCCTCCTGCACCTGTCCACAAGACCGATTCAAAAATACAAAAAAACGCTGACTATGCAGCTTCTTAACGCTGCTAGAATCTGCATCCCTGCGCTTTGGCGGGACCCTCTACCTCCAACTAGGGCTTTGTGGTATTCAAAAGTAAACTGTATCTTACGCATGGAGGAATTGACGGCAACCTTGCAAAACAAAGAGGAACAATTTATTGAGAAATGGAGACCCTGGAGATATTTTGTCGGCACAGACGCCTATTTACAGGACCTAGCCCAAACACAATCCTCACCCACATGAGCGGGGACCCTGGCACTGCTGATTTCTATATACAACCTGCTGATGTGTGATGGATGGGGCCTGGGAGGGGGGGCGGTGTCGCAGCCACACCTATATAAACTACCCTATCTTGTTCTCCTTCCCCCTCGTCCACACATCCCCCTCCTCTCCGCTTACTTTGCTTTTCTATCCGCTTTCTAATCCTTTTTCCTCTATATCTTTCTGTATTTTGATCTGCTCACCAAGCAGCCGTGGTGACGGCGAAAATAAATAAAATGGTAATAAAATTATTGTATGATGAGCAGGTAACACTTATATTTACAGCAATAGATATTTCTCTCTTTGAAGATCTAATTATTACCAAAAATATTAAAACTGTTCATAAACCAACCTAGTGTCATACAAGGAAGCCTGATCTGGGCAACCTTAATATAGTTTTTTTTTTTTTTTGCATGTTCTGAATAGAACAGTCATACTATTGACTAGAACATATCTAGGCTACTTTATCTGTCTGATTAATAATTTTGACTTTGGTTTACAGTCTATTTGTATGTGATTCAAAATTGTTTCAACATGGAATATGTAAGACACTGTAACTCAGATTGTATTTCTATGCCTTCAGTGTACTTGCAATAAAGGAATTTAAAAAAAAAATTAGAAAATGTAATAATGTTCAGTGGTTAAAGGCAAGGCAGCTTATTTAAACCACCAACTGTCTCAGACCTTTCTGAACATTATATGTAACAGTCAAGGGCAATCAATATAAAGCATTACATCAGTTTGCTACCATTAGGTAAACCAAAGTGCCTTTCATACAGGCTATTTATATTTATAGAAAATTAGTTAGGTTTGCATCTGTAAATGCTAGAAATGAAAACATCTGTTTAGTAATGAACAAAATTAATGTCTGGAAAAAAACGTGCACATTCTCTCTCTTTTCTCTCTCCTCTCTCTCTCTCTCTCTGAATGAGGAGCATCATAGCAGAGCGTTGTAAGGCAGGTGCCATCTTAGGCCAAATTAGACTTAAAATTAAAGTATTTTTCCCTGGAATTACTATACAGTGCCTTGAAAAAGTATTCATACCCCTTGACATTTTCTACATTTCGTCATGTTACAGCCAAAAACGTAAATGTATTTTATTGGGATTTTATGTGATAGGGCAACACAAAGTGCCACATAATTGTGAAGTGGAAGAAAAATGATAAATGGTTTTCAAAATGTTTTACAAATAAATATGTGAAAAAAGTGTGACATGCATTTGTATTCAGCCCCCCTGAGTCAATACTTTGTAGAACCACCTTTCACTGCAATTACAGCTGCAAGTCTTTTTGGGGATGTCTCTACCAGCTTTATACATCTAGAGAACGACATTTTTGCCCATCCTTCTTTGCAAAATAGCTCAAGCTCTGTCAGATTGGCTGGAGAGCGTCTGTTAACAGCAACTTTCAAGTCCTGCCACAGATTCCCAATTGGATTTAGGTCTGGACTTTGACTGGGCCATTCTAACACATGAATATGCTTTGATCTAAACCATTCCATTGTAGCTCTGGCTGTATTTGTCGGGTCCTTGTCCTGCTGGAAGGTGAACCTCTGCCCCAGTCTCAAGTCTTTTGCAGACTCTAACAGGCTTTCTTCTAAGATTGCCCTGTATTTGGCTCCATCCATCTTCCCATCAACTCTGACCAGCTTCCGTGTCCCTGCTGATGAAAAGCATCTCCACAACATGATGCTGTCACCACCATGTTTCACAGTGAGGATGGTGTGTTCAGGGTGATGTGCAGTGTTAGTTTTCCTCCACACATTTGCTCTTAAGCCAAAAAGTTCAATTTTGGTCTCTTCTGACTAGAGCACCTTCTTCCACATGTTTGCTGTATCCCCCACTTGGCTTCTCACAAACTGCAAATGGGAGTTCTTATGGTTTTCTTTCAACAATGGATTTCTTCTTGCCACTCTTCTTCTTGGGCTGCTTCTCTGATTAATGCTCTTCTTGCCCTACCTGTCAGTTTAGGTGGACAGCCATGTCTTGGTAGGTTTGCAGTTGTGCCATACTCTTTCCATTTTCAGATGATGGATTGAACAGTGCTCTGTGAGATGTTCAAAGCTTGGGATATTTTTTTATAACCTAACTCTGCTTTAAACTTCTCCACAACTTTATCCCTGACCTGTCTGGTGTGTTCCCTGGCCTTCCTAATGCTGTTTGTTCACTAAGGTTCTCTAACAAACCCCTGAGGGCTTCACAGAACAGCTGTATTTATACTGAGATTCAATTACACACAGGTGGACTCTATTTACAAATTAGATAACCTCTGAAGGCAATTGGTTCTATTAGATTTTAGTTAGGGGTATTAGAGTAAAAGGGGCTGAATACAAATGCACGCCACACTTCTCACATATTTATTTGTAAAACATTTTGAAAACCATTTATCATTTTCCTTCCACTTCACAATTATGTGCCACTTTGTGTTGGTCTATCACATAAAATCCCAATAAAATACATTTAAGTTCTTGGTTTGGTAACATGACAACATTTGGAAAATGTCAAGGGACTGTATATAGGATAATTTCTGTATTATACCATTTTGATTTAACCACTTGCCGACCGCCTCACGCCTATATACGTGAGCAGAGCGGCACGGGCAGGCAAAATCACGTACCTAGTACGTGATTGCCTTCCCGCGGGTGGGGGGTCCGATCGGACCCCCCCCCGTGCCAGCTGCGGTCGGCATTTGGCTGGGAGCGATGAGAGACGAGGGGGAGGCCATCCGATCGTGGCCCCCCCCTCGCGATCGCTCCCAGCCAATGACAAACATCCCCTGCCTCTGTATAGTACACAGAGGCAGAGGATGTGATGTCATCTCTCCTCGGTCTGGCAGTTTCCGTTCCAGCGCCGAGGAGAGATGACATGTAAGTGCACCAACACTCACACACAACACAGTAGAACATGCCAGGCATATATTACACCCCCGATCCCCCCCCCGATCGCCCCCCGATCCCCCCCCAATCACCCCCCCCCTGTCACAAACTGACACCAAGCAGGTTTTTTTTTTTTTTTTCCTGATTACTGCATAGTGTCAGTTTGTGACAGTTAGCAGTGGTGGGACAGTTAGAGCCCTTGCACACTGGGGCGGGGGCGGCGTCGGCGGTAAAACGCCGCTATTATTAGCGGCGTTTTACCGCCGGTATGCGGCCGGTATGCGGCCGCTAGCGGGGCGGTTTTACCCCCCGCTAGCGGCCGAGAAGGGGTTAAATACCACGGCAAAGCGCCTCTACAGAGGCGCATTGCCGGCGGTATAGCCGCGCCGTCCCATTGTTTTCAATGGGCAGGAGCGGTAAAGGAGCGGTATACACACCGCTCCTTCACCGCTCCGAAGATGCTGCTGGCAGGACTTTTTTTACCGTCCTGCCAGCGCATCGCTCCAGTGTGCAAGCCCTCGGGGCTTTCACATTGGAATGCCAGCAGCGGCACTTTCGGGGCGGTTTGCAGGCGCTATTATTAGCGCAATAGCGCCTGCAAACCGCCCCAGTGTGCAAGGGCTCTTAGTATTACCCCCTGTAGGTCTAGGGTACCCCCCTTACCCCCCCTAATAAAGTTTTAACCCCTTGATCACCCCCCCTCACCAGTGTCGCTAAGCGATCATTTTTCTGATCGCTGTATTAGTGTCGCTGGTGACGGTAGTTAGGGACGTAAATATTTAGGTTCGCCGTCAGTGTTTTATAGCGACAGGGACCCCCATAAACTACCTAATAAATGTTTTAACCCCTTGATGGCCCCCTAGTTAACCCTTTCACCACTGATCACCGTATAACCGTTACGGGTGACGCTGGTTAGTTCGTTTATTTTTTATAGTGTCAGGGCACCCGCCGTTTATTACCGAATAAAGGTTTAGCCCCCTGTAGGTCTAGGGTACCCCCCTTACCCCCCTAATAAAGTTTTAACCCCTTGATCACCCCCTGTCGCCAGTGTCGCTAAGCGATCATTTTTCTGATCGCTGTATTAGTGTCGCTGGTGACGCTAGTTAGGGACGTAAATATTTAGGTTCGCCGTCAGCGTTTTATAGCGACAGGGACCCCCATATACTATCTAATAAATGTTTTAACCCCTTGATGGCCCCCTAGTTAACCCTTTCACCACTGATCACCGTATAACCGTTACGGGTGACGCTGGCTAGTTCGTTTATTTTTTATAGTGTCAGGGCACCCGCCGTTTATTACCGAATAAAGGTTTAGCCCCCTGATCGCCCGGCGGTGATATGCGTCGCCCCAGACAGCGTCAGATTAGCGCCAGTACCGCGAACACCCACGCACGCACCGTACACGCACCGTACACCTCCCTTAGTGGTATAGTATCTGAACGCATCAATATCTGATCCGATCAGATCTATACTAGCGTCCCCAGCAGTTTAGGGTTCCCAAAAACGCAGTGTTAGCGGGATCAGCCCAGATACCTGCTAGCACCTGCGTTTTGCCCCTCCGCCCGGCCCAGCCCAGTCCAGCCCACCCAAGTGCAGTATCGATCGATCACTGACACTTTTCTTTGTAGCGTTTTGGTGAACTGGCAAGCACCAGCGGCGTAGTACACCCCGGTCATAGTCAAACCAGCACTGCAGTAACACTTGGTGAATGTTTTGAACGCTACCATGCACTAGTTGAGTATTAGCGTAGCGTACAGCATTGCACAGACTAGGCACACTTTCACAGGGTCTCCCAAGATGCCATCGCATTTTGAGAGACTCGAACCTGGAACCGGTTACAGTTATAAAAGTTACAGTTACAAAAAAAAAGTGTAAAAAAAAAAAAAAAAACACAAACAAAAATTTAAAAAAATAGTTGTCGTTTTATTGTTCTCTCTCTCTCTATTCTCTCTCTATTGTTCTGCTCTTTTTTACTGTATTCTATTCTGCAATGTTTTATTGTTATTGTTATTGTTATTATGTTTTATCATGTTTGTTTTTCAGGTATGTAATTATTTATACTTTACCGTTTACTGTGCTTTATTGTTAACCATTTTTTTGTCTTCAGGTACGCCATTCACGACTTTGAGTGGTTATACCAGAATGATGCCTGCAGGTTTAGGTATCATCTTGGTATCATTCTTTTTAGCCAGCGGTCGGCTTTCATGTAAAAGCAATCCTAGCGGCTAATTAGCCTCTAGACTGCTTTTACAAGCAGTGGGAGGGAATGCCCCCCCCCACCGTCTTCCGTGTTTTTCTCTGGCTCTCCTGTCTCAACAGGGAACCTGAGAATGCAGCCGGTGATTCAGCCAGCTGACCATAGAGCTGATCAGAGACCAGAGTGGCTCCAAACATCTCTATGGCCTAAGAAACCGTAAGCTACGAGCATTTTATGACTTAGATTTCGCCGGATGTAAATAGCGCCATTGGGAAATTGGGGAAGCGTTTTATCACACCGATCTTGGTGTGGTCAGATGCTTTGAGGGCAGAGGAGAGATCTAGGGTCTAATAGACCCCAATTTTTTCAAAAAAGAGTACCTGTCACTACCTATTGCTATCATAGGGGATATTTACATTCCCTGAGATAACAATAAAAATGATTTAAAAAAAAAAAAAATGAAAGGAACAGTTTAAAAATAAGATAAAAAAGCAAAAAAAAAATAAAGAAAAAAAATAAATAAAAAAAAGCACCCCTGTCGCCCCCTGCTCTCGCGCTAAGGCGAACGCAAGCGGCGGTCTGGCGTCAAACGTAAACAACAATTGCACAATGCATGTGAGGTATCACCGCGAAGGTCAGATCGAGGGCAGTAATTTTAGCAGTAGACCTCCTCTGTAAATCTAAAGTGGTAACCTGTAAAGGCTTTTAAAGGCTTTTAAAAATGTAGTAATTTTGTTGCCACTGCACGTTTGTGCGCAATTTTAAAGCATGTCATGTTTGGTATCCATGTACTCGGCCTAAGATCATCTTTTTTATTTCATCAAACATTTGGGCAATATAGTGTGTTTTAGTGCATTAAAATTTAAAAAAGTGTGTTTTTTCCCCAAAAAATGCGTTTGAAAATCGCTGCGCAAATACTGTGTGAAAAAAAAAAAATGAAACACCCACCATTTTAATCTGTAGGGCAATTGCTTTAAAATAATATATAATGTTTGGGGGTTCAAAGTAATTTTCTTGCAAAAAAAAATAATTTTTTCATGTAATCAAAAAGTGTCAGAAAGGGCTTTGTCTTCAAGTGGTTAGAAGAGTGGGTGATGTGTGACATAAGCTTCTAAATGTTGTGCATAAAATGCCAGGACAGTTCAAACCCCCCCCAAATGACCCCATTTTGGAAAGTAGACACCCCAAGCTATTTGCTGAGAGGCATGTCGAGTCCATGGAATATTTTATATTGTGACACAAGTTGCGGGAAAGAGACAATTTTTTTTTTTTTTTTTTTTTTGCACAAAGTTGTCACTAAATGTTATATTGCTCAAACATGCCATGGAAATATGTGAAATTACACCCCAAAATAAATTCTGTTGCTTCTCCTGAGTACGGGGATACCACATGTGTGGGACTTTTTGGGAGCCTAGCCACGCACGGGACCCCGAAAACCAAGCACCGCCTTCAGGCTTTCTAAGGCCGTAAATTTTTGATTTCACTCCTCACTACCTATCACAGTTTCGGAGGCCATGGAATGCCCAGGTGGCACAAACCCCCCCCCAAATGACCCCATTTTGGAAAGTAGACACCCCAAGCTATTTGCTGAGAGGTATAGTGAGTATTTTGCAGACCTCACTTTTTGTCACAAAGTTTTGAAAATTGAAAAAAGAAAAAAAAAAATTTTTTTTCTGGTCTTTCTTCATTTTCAAAAACAAATGACAGCTGCAAAATACTCACCATGCCTCTCAGCAAATAGCTTGGGGTGTCTACTTTCCAAAATGGGGTCATTTGGGGGGGTTTTGTGCCATCTTGGCATTTTATGGCCTTCAAAACTGTGATAGGTAGTGAGGAGTAAAATCAAAAATGTATGCCCTTAGAAATCCTGAAGGTGGTGCTGGGTTTTCGGGGCCCCGTACGCGGCTAGGCTCCCAAAAAGTGCCACACATGTGGTATCCCCGTACTCAGGAGAAGCAGCTGAATGTATTTTGGGGTGCAATTCCACATATGCCCATGGCCTGTGTGAGCAATATATCATTTAGTGACAACTTTTTGTAATTTTTTTTTTTTTTCTTTTTTTTGTCATTATTCAATCACTTGGGACAAAAAAAATAAATATTCAATGGGCTCAACATGCCTCTCAGCAATTTCCTTGGGGTGTCTACTTTCCAAAATGGGGTCATTTGTGGGGGTTTTGTACTGCCCTGCCATTTTAGCACCTCAAGAAATGACATAGGCAGTCAGAAACTAAAAGCTGTGTAAATTCCAGAAAATGTACCCTAGTTTGTAGACGCTATAACTTTTGCGCAAACCAATAAATATACGCTTATTGACATTTTTTTTACCAAAGACATGTGGCCGAATACATTTTGGCCTAAATGTATGACTAAAATTTAGTTTATTGGATTTTTTTTATAACAAAAAGTAGAAAATATCATTTTTTTTCAAAATTTTCAGTCTTTTTCCGTTTATAGCACAAAAAATAAAAACGGCAGAGGTGATCAAATATCATCAAAAGAAAGCTCTATTTGTGGGAAGAAAAGGACGCAAATTTCGTTTGGGTAGAGCATTGCATGACCGCGCAATTAGCAGTTAAAGCGACGCAGTGCCGAATTGTAAAAAGTGCTCTGGTCAGGAAGGGGGTAAATCCTTCCGGGGCTGAAGTGGTTAATGATAGATAGATAGATAGATAGATAGATAGATAGATAGATAGATAGATATATTCACTGAAAACTCTGGACATGTTACATACTAAATATCCATGAATTTTTATGAAGCATCTTGTTTATATTTGAAGATAATCTCAAAGCAAATAGCTAAATACACTGTTGTTGATATACATACTGTATATGGGAACGATTTTACCAAAGATTTGTGTTTCTTTTTATCCATTCTTAGGATTTACGCAGCTCTGCCACACAGCACAATCCTGTCTGGCAGAGAAGGTGACCTGATTTTTTCTCTGCTGCACTTAAAGTGTTTGTAACCTTAAACATTTAATGTACTGCCACCCCCTCTCTTGTACCCAGCAATAACACACTGTTTTTTTTTTTAATCAGAGCCTGTAAAAAACTTTTTTCAGAGACCTTCAGGCTTGTCACATGACTCTGATCTAGGGCTACAGTGGGAGGGTCTGAGATCTCCCTCTGACATCAGCCAGGGGGTCACGTGACTGATGTGCTGGCCACTCAGCCCCTCCCACTGTAGCCAGTGGATCGGAGTAGGAGAGCGGCACATAACCGGCCTGAAGATCTCTGAAAAGGGTATTTAGAGGCTTTGTTTAAAAAAAAAAAAAACAAAAAAAAAAAACACACACGTATACAGTGCACTATAGCTGGATAAAACAGGGGGGCTGGCAGTGGCATTTTTCAAAGTTTACTTCAGTACTAATAGTGGCAGGAGGGGCAGGGGGCAGACAGCTCACACAGACACACGGAGCTGACAGGAAGGGAGGGGGAAGAGAGGGAGAGGGGGGGGGGGGGGAGAGCTGCGGATGACAGCGGCACATAAACTGACCACAGTGTCAGGGCTCAGCAGCCATGATAAATCATGATCAGTTTACAGGGGGGAGGGCAGAACAAGGCAGGATCAGCCAGGCTTTTTACAGCTTAGAGAGGGGCAGTTTAGACAGCACAAGCACTGTGCTGTCTAACCTGTTAGAAGGGAACAGCTCTTTTTTTAGGGTTACAAACGCTTTAACGTCCCTGGCGGTATGATTATTTCAGATTTTTGATGCTCAAAGTGGTACATTGTTTTGCATGGAAATTTGGCGTTTTATATTGTAGGCCTGTAATTTTTAGGAACACACTTATTAGGTCTGTCCAAACAAGAGTCTAGTAGACATCCCGGGTATGATAAAGTTTGAAACATGAAATCATAAATTATAATAAAATAACCATAAATAATTATAACAAATAATAATATAGAAATAATAAAAAGGATTCAATAATGTAATCAAATCAAAAACACTAAAATTTGCTCAGTTGCAGAATTGTCGCTGTCATTACTTTCAGAGTTTGATGACGAATTTCCCCACAAATCACTATCGCTCAATTCTGCAAGTGATTCTAATTTATTATCACTGTTTTCTAGCTGGTCTAAAACCGCTTTTGATATAAAGGGACGCTTTTGGTTGCTATGGACGATCCCCAGTTTCCAGGCAGAAAGAACAGTATATATAATATAAAACTGCATGCAGGACACTGGAGAGACCACTAGGGACAAAAGGGAGGTGAAATTATTTGATACAGTAATGTAATCTGTAAGATTACAGTGTACGGTGTGTATTTTGTGTTTTTAACTTTTTGAATTTGGCGCCGGACTCCGACCCCGTGCGTTGGGATGCTCGCAAGGAACAGTGCCCGACACTGTGATACATCGAGCGGAGTACACGGCTCGCAGACACAGCGGAGAGACATCGCAGAATCCTGGTGACAAGGTAAGTAACTTTGCCTGGATCCTGCGATGCGATCTCGAGTGTGGCTCGGGGTTACCGCTTTTGGTACTGAAAATCTACCCCGAGCCACACTCGGGAATACCGCCAGGGAGGTTAAACTGAACTCTGGGAATTAGGCAAAATATACCCTTGCAGTTCCTTCCTGGCACTGTTCTCTTCTCTCCAGGGCTCCAGGTTGTGGGGTATTCCTTGGCATCATCACGTACAGTGCAGGGTTATAAACCCTGCATTGTATGTGGAGGAGGAAGAAGTGCGACAAGGAGCAGGGACGCTTAAAAGAGAACACAGCAAGGAAATGGTCACAGATTGAGAAAGTAAGGCTAGTATTACTCTTTGTTCTGGCATCCCTGGACTTAACAAGCAGTTAACCATTGCACTCTGTGTGTTGGGGGTGAAATTGGCCTTATTCCTGGAGTTCTTGTTTAAGCAACACATTTATAAGTCTTCATATCCAGACTGTGACTGGACAGTGAAATGAGAAGCAGCACTTTGATGCATTCCTCCCTCTGTCACTCTTTCAACCTATCAGCATGCCCTTTGTTAGTGCATGAGCACTGCAGCACAACCGACTGGCTACTTGTGCTGCTTCTTCTCCTAGTCTCAGCAGTGATATATTGGGGCTGATACAACTTCTAATTCAGATACACTATTACCAAAAGTATTAGGACGCCTGCCTTTACACGCACATGAACTTTAATGGCATCCCAGTTTTAGTCCGTAGGGTTCAATATTGCGTTGCCCCTGCCTTTGCAGCATATAAGAGCTTCAACTCTTCTGGGAAGGCTGTCCACAATGTGTCTATAGAAATGTTTGACCATTCTTCCAGAAGTGCATTTGTGAGGTCAGGCACTGATGTTGGACGAGAAGGCCTGGCTCACAATCCCCGCTCAAATTCATCTCAAAGGTGTTCTATCGTGTTGAGCTCAGGACTCTGTGCAGGCCAGTCAAGTTCCTCCACCCCGAACTTGCTCATCCATGTCTTTATGGACCTTGCTTTGTGCACTGGTGCGCAGTCATGTTGGAACAGGTGTGAATAAAGGCATACACACACATACATATACACCATCATAGGTGTGCACAGCCCATTTCACTAGGGTGTGCACCCCAAAGCTCAAAACACACATGCCTTTCTCTGCTGCCTCAGCTGCACTGGACAGTGAATGAATGGGAAGTGTTCTGTGCTGAGCGACTTCTTGTTCATTCACAAACGGAAGCATAGTAAACAGTTTACTATGCTTCAGTTTTTTTTTGTTTTGTTTTTTTTTATTTATAACAGGCAAGGGGGCCCACACGGACCGGCATAGTACAGTCCACAGTAAATCTTCATCAGAGTTGCATGACACATTTATATGTTACAGTGACCATAGTTATTGAAGTGTAAACATAGACATCTTGGTATGCACAATTATATAGTTGACAAATGACATTCTTAATTACTGTGCAACATTATTGAGTTAATCATCTTATTGTGCGTATGCTAATGACAGAAAGCTTTCTACTTTGGTGGAAGACCCATGTGTTTCCTGAGTCTTGGTGTCTTAAGTTAATACAGCCATATGGGCTCCCTCCCTTCTTTTTCCTGTTTTCAAGAGTTGTGGAAATGTCTTAAGATTAAAAAGAGAGAAAAAGTGAAAGGAGATGGTTAGAGGGATGAAGGGTAAGGGGGTGAGTGGAATGTTCCCCGCGATCATGGAATAAATAGAGTAGGTGTTAGAGTTAAAGTACAACTGTGACTATCTTGTAAGCAGAATTCAATAATTGAGTTTGTCATGAGGAGGTTCAGTGAGCTGATGACGTTTCTCGTAGAGCCTGTCCCTCGCTTGAGTATATGAACATGTTCCACAACTGCCATGTTTTAGAGAATTTTTCTTGTCTGTTTTGTGCAGTATGAATGAGGTCTTCCATTTTTTTAATCTCTTCTACTTTTTTGATCCGTAAATCTATGGATGGTGGAATTGGGGACTTCCAATGCAATGGGATGCAGGCTTTAGCTGCGTCTAGGAGATGTCGGATCACTGACTTTTTGTATGTCTTTGTGGGAATATTTGATGCATGTAAGAGGAAGAATGCTGGGTCGTCATTAATGTTATGATCTGTGAATTTCTGTATTGTCTTCCGTATTGTTTACTATGCTTCAGTTTTGATTGAACACAGTGAGTGGTAAATTACATATTGCTTAGCCCTGTCTCCCACTCTCTATCCTGAAACATCCCCCGTAGCAGCCGGAGGGGAGAGCAGAGGAAAGGAGGGAAGTCAGCTGCACTGCGGTGGGAGGAGGCACAACACGAGGGGAAGCCTGGGCAGTAGGGGGAATTGACACCGCACAGAGTGATTAGGGTGTGCCCAGGCATACCTGGCACACCCCCTGCGCACGCCTATGTATGCCATGTATTCTCTGAGTAGGCACTGCTGTGTCACACATTTCACAGAACCTGCATTCTGAACCACATTGGGGCTGAGAGGAGGAGTTTCAGGAGGAGGAGGAGACCATACAGGGATCACTGCTTACAGACAGCAAGGCACCATAGGACATATAGTCCTTAGAAATTGAATGGAAACAGAAGAGGAGAAGCTGCAAAACATGCAAGGAATCCAGGAAGATGTGGAAAGTGATTTCCAGCAGACAGGCAGAATTACCAAGATGAAAGGAGATTGGATTGTCAAATATAACTATTGCTAGCATTGCTATTACAATGCTAAGGTTTTTAAAGGTGTATGCTGTGATTATAGCTTTCCTTTACGAGTATACTGTGCATATTGTGATGCATTAGGTTGTGAATAGTATATCTGTCTGGAGTTTAGCTTTAAAAGCCTTTAAATGAAATAAAAATCCATTATGCAAATCACAACATATAAAAGGGAATTTAAAAAAAGCAATTTCACATTTAAAAAAGCATACATTACGAAAGTCATGAATTAAAGACATGCCATAAAACAAATAGTTATAAAAAAAAAAGAAAGAAAGAAAAAAGGACTTACCCCATTTTGCCCAGATATGATTTTGCACTGGAGTGACCTAAACAATACTTCAAGCTGCTTCTTGCAACATTAGCACTGCTCCATGTATCATTAATCAGAATTGTGTTTCAAATGCTCTCTGCCTCTTCAACCTTGTGTCGCTTAACTGACACAGATAACATTGATAAATGAAGTGTCTGGCTTTTAAATCCAAGGATAAATCCAAAACAAGGAGGAAAAAATGTGAGCGGACCAATAAGTTTATTTTTATAACTTAGAGTAGTAAAAAATAATGCTTGTATATCAAAAAAGTATATCCAACAAAATGAGTGTGCATTCATGTGCCCGCTTCTGCCAGTGTCTTGTAGTTTGAGGCAAAACTAGGAAGCCAGCCCAATGGTTATTCCAATCATGTCCTTCTTGAGAACGATCCTCTTCCCACGCTCCTCTTCCCACACACACAGACATATATACAGTATGCACCAGTGTGACCAATAACTGCAGACCTCCCAAGTCTTCTTCCAGGTCTAGAACGAAGCCTCTGCTCCCTCTTGGGACCTCTCTGCAGGATGGATCCAACGCTATAGAACACAATTAAGAAGTATCAGGAAGCAGAGCAATATGGACAGTAGCACAGTAAAGGTCTTTCTACCTCCCTTCCAGAAATGGACATGCCTTCTACAGCTCTGCTTTTTCTAAATCGGAACCAAAGACAGAAATAGGAAACACTGGAGTTCTATTTTGTACTATAAAACTGGTAGCTGTGTGCTTACTGTTAGCAGAACGCTGCAATGCATTCATTTTTAGGAATTTAAAGATATACATTACATTTTTAAATATATAAAGATAATGTATATATGTTGATATATATATGACTTTGCTAAAATTAAACCGTATATGAGAAAGCAATAGTCACAAAGATTTGGAGGATACTATGCTAAAAAAAACAACCTGTCTATAGAGTGCATTACTATAGTGTGTTGTAAACAAAAGCAAAGTATTTACTAATCTATTCAATCTAATTTATCTAATAATTTAACTTTTCGTTTTTACATGATACGATACAATTGCTATGTCCACTAAACAAATCAATATGTGATGGCAATTAATGCAATGTTGCAATACGTTTTTTTAGGAATCAAATTACCTTAAAGCTTGAAGTGTTTCTAAACCCAGGACCCTGCATTCACTATACAGGCATACCCCACTTTTAAGTACACAATGGGACCAGAGTATGTATGTAAAACGAAAATGTACTTAAAGTGAAGCAATACCTTTTCTCACTTCTCAATGCATGTACTGCATTGCAATAGTCATTTACAGGCATAACTGATTATCTAGGCAAGCTGGCTGACCCCAAAAATCAGATAAACTGGAAGCAGTGCCATGTCAAGCTGACCAAGATTTTCCATAGACGCCAATGTGTCCATATTTGCGAGTGTACGTAAAGTGAGGGTACGTAAAGCCAGGTATGCCTGTATCTGGTCTCCCACAGTACGATAATGCAATTATTTTAGTAAATATAAACTGCTAAATACCTTCTCATCAGCAATATATAGCAGTCTTGTGACTTCTATCAGTGTCTGGCCGAGCATTGGTTAAAGCTTGGAGGAGTTTTCATTCTCCTCTGACTGTCCAATGAGACTGCATGTCCCCTGACCCTCTGTCTGTACAGTGCGGATTGGCCCTGTGCTGATCACATGCAACACTCTAGCAATACACACCAAACTGAGCATGTACAGAGTGCCTCCAAGGCCCTGTTCTATCAGCAGATGGATTGGGGACAGTAAAAGGGGAGGATCAGAGAAGACTGGATGAAACATCCTTTTTACACAATGCGGAGGATTAACACCTTAGGTTCCACAGTGAGTATAATAAGCATGCATTACTGCATATATGGACTGATTTTATCGTTACAGGTTTAGTAACACTTTAAAGCTTAAACAAAAATCCTCCTTGCAATGGGATGCCTCTGCACTTCAATGGTTAAATGTTTAAGTTTAAAGAACTTTTACTTACCTTATCCTGCACTCCCGCAGGCTCCCTCCAGGCTGCTAGACTGGTTCCCACAGCCTTCTCTCCCCTATGCCCTAGTGGTCACCGGTCCTCTGATGTCATAGCCCTTCAATAGACTGGGGAATGCCCAGGGAAACTCCAACGACTGGAGCATAGGGGAGTAAAGGAGATTGCCAGCTGCTGAGGGAGCGGTAGATCAGATAAGTAAAACCGCTTTTCATGGTCCTCTACAACCCAAACAAGCATTTAACCCTTGCAGTGTGGGGGGCATTTTTGTTTTCCCCAGAAATGGGTTTTAAAGCCCAACCCTGAAAAAGTTATATTATCATTCGTAGTGTGGCTGCACTGCAAGGGTTAATTGCTCATTTAGGTCTTAGGGACACGGAAAAGATGATTTACTCACTCAATCCCCTGTGCTACCAAGTCAGTCCCTGTGGTATCTTCTCCCCCGCGCTCCAGTGGTCTAAGGTCCTGACGTCCATAGTTCTACACTGGACATGATGACATCAAGGGACAGTCCATTGCTGGAGTTTGGGGGAGCGCCATCTACTGGGGGAGCAGAGGATAATGTAAGTAAAAATGGCTTCTCTTCCCTCAACAAACAGGTAACCCTTAAATTGCAGGAGCAGCCCCACTGCAAGGGAAAAACTTCCCCAGAGTTGGGCTTTAATATGAATGTTAAACTATGAAATCAATAAGAGGGTGCATTTATATAGAAAAGAATGTGACTTTCACATTCTCTGGTGAACCACCCAGTTACATGTGTTTTAAATGGGATTGATTCTTAGCCAGTGAATGTTTTTAAATAAAAGTCACTCTACTTTATAAATACAGGATTACAAGATTGGAACCTTTGAATACATCAAGGGGATGAATAAGGTTCAGGAGGGCAGTATTCTCAATATAAAACCAAAATCAATAACACGAGGACATGATCTCAAACTAATTGGAGGAAAGTTCAAAACTAATTTTAGTGTTTGGAGTAAAATATTTTACTAAAAGAGTAATTGATGCTTAGAATAAACTGCCAGCAGAGGTAGTGAGACTGTCAAAAGTGGCTTCAAACATACTTGGGACAAACATAGATCTATACTCAGACAAGAAAGTTAACAAAAAAAAGCAAAAAACAAAACAAAAAATAAATGAAAACGAAACAGGCAGATTCGATGGACTACTCTGTCTTTTTTCTGCCATCACTTTTCTATGTGTCTAAGTAAATAATTCTGTATGTGTTGCGAATTGCCAGATAACAAATACATGACAAGGGTATCCTATAATCTGAAAGCAGGGAACATTCATTAATGCAGATATCAACGTTTTCAATAAGAAGGGATTAGTAAAGGGTTTATAGGTGATGCATTTCCTATACAAGAATGACTATGAGGACACCTGGCAGAACAGAAAGTAGCAAATGTGATCTACACTGGGCATTTCTTGCTAAGATTTGGGGGTATTCTGGGATCAGGGTACACAGAGAAGCCACTGGGTGAAAGTGTCAAAAAAAGTTTCCCAGGCCTTGGAAAGATAAATGGATTTTAAATGATTGTACTATGGGGGTAAATGTGAATTTGCTGATAAGATTTTGGATATCTTGGGATCGGGGTACATGGATAAGCCTGTGGATGCAAATGTCTGAAAGTTCCTCAGGCTTTGGAATTAATAAAGGATTTAAAAGGGTTGTATTATCCATATGGGGTAAATGTGTGTTTTTTGATGTTTTGGGACCATGGCACATTGGCAAGCCAGTGGGTGCAAATGTCAGAAAGTTTCTCATACCTTGGAATGATTAAAGGATTTCAAAGGGTTGTACACTGCCCCTCCATAGATACAGTACAGTGATTGAGTGTTGTCACCCTAGGACAGGATGTGTGTTACTGGCAGGATCACCAGGGAAAATAAGCCTTAAAAAAGAAAATGAATGCAGCCATCACATCTAAGGACTGGCAATATAAAAGCCATGTATTTCTTCTTGGGTTTAAACATGCTATAAAGGATTTAAAAGAATTGTATCACCCATATGGGGGTAAATGTGCGTTTCTTGATAAGATTTTGGATATCTTGTGTGGGGTTCCTCTCACATGCTGATAGCTTAAATGGCTCCTGTCTATGTCAGCCCTAGTATGTGCATGTATGTTATATTGGGATTTTAGATTGTAAGCTCCTTGAATGTGCAGTATGTAAAGTGCTGCATACATTGCTAGTGCAATATAAATACCTGTAAAAACAATATGTAATAATATTATCTGGGAATCAGGGTACATGGACATGCCAGTGGATGCAAGTGGTAGAACATTCCTCAAGCTTTGGAATGTTTAAAGGATTTAAAGGGGTTGTATTAACCATGGGGGGGGGGGGGTAAATGGGCATTTCTTGATAAGATTCTGGATATCTTGGGATTGGGGTACATGGACAGGTCACTGGGTACATGCGTCAGAACATCTCTCAGACCTTATCATTTTGGAGCTCTTAGTGAGTTTCCAACCACACTCCAATGACAGGGAACATGGCAGGTTAATTAGCTCCTGTCTACACTGGTAAAGCAAGAAAAGAAAAATTGCCCAGGTGGCACTCAGAGATATTAATAAAATACACAGGTATAGTAAAACATTAATGGCCAATAATGCATGTACATATGCATTAGACAATCTTGGAGGCATAGTTCAATATCTAATTAATAAATGACTAGCAATAAATCAGGTTCAGATGCTGCTGACTTGATAGAAGAGCAGGGGGACTCGTGCACATAAAGACATCAAGAAAGTAGCAGGAACACATCCTTATTGTGTAACATATTGAAACATTTATTGGATACAAAAACATTAATTTTATGTGTTTGTTTACAATAAATGTTTCAACATGCTACACTATCAGGATCTTTTTCCACTACTTTCTTTATGCTTTTTTTTTCTCCCGTCTACATTGGCCCTAGTATGTGTGCACGTTATATAAGGACTTTAGATTGTAAGCTCCTTGATGACAGGGACAGACAGACGTGACTGCACATTATATGTAGCACTGCATAAATTGTCAGTAATATAAAAAAAAACACTTGTAATAATAATAATAATAATAATATTTGAGGATCGGGGTGTATGTACAGGTCAGTGGCTGTAAATGTTAGAAAGTTTCTCAAGCTTTGAAATGATTAAAAGATTTATATGCGTTGTATTACCTACATGGGGAAAACAGGCTTTTCTTGATAAGATTTTGGCTATCTTGGGATCGGGGTACATGAACAAGTACTAAGTGCAAGAAAAGTTCTTAGGCTCTGTAATTATTGATGGATTTAGAGGGCTTGTATTGGCCATATGGGGGTAAATGTGCATTTCTTCACAAAATCATGGATACCTTAGTGGGTTTCATCTGGGTATTCAGACATGCCGGCAGGTTAATTGGCTCCGATCTACACTTGCCCCCAGTATATATGAATGTTATATAGGGACCTTAGATTGTAAGCTCCTTGAGATTAGGGACTGATATTGCTGTACAATATATACAAATCACTGCGTAAATTGTTGGCATGATATAAAGTACCTGTAATAATAATAAAAAAAAGTATCTTGGGATTGTGGTACATGGATACGCCAGTGGATGCAAGTAATAGACTGAGAAACTGGAGGTACATGGACAAACTACTAAGTGTCACAAAGACAAAGATTCTTAGGCCTTGACATTATTAAAGGATTTAGTAGGACTGTATTACACATATGGGGGCAAATGTGTGTTTATTGACAAGATTTTGGATACCTTGGTGGGTTTCCTCCGGGTACTCCAGTTTCCTCCCACTTCAAGAGCATGCTCAAAGGTTAGCTCCTGTCTATATTGGACCTAATACGTGTGTATGTGAGTTTGGGACTTAGATTGTAAGCTCTATGAGATCAGGGACTGATGAGAAATATACAGTATGCAAATGGTCAGTGCTGTATAAATACTACTACTACTACTACTACTAATAATAATAATAATAATAATAATAATAATAATAATAATAATAATAATAATAATAATATCTAGGAATTGGGGTACATGGACATGCCAATTGAAGGTTTTTTTGCCATATGGGGGGTACATGCGTGTTTCTTGTAAACATTTTCGATATTCTGGGATCAGGGAACATGGATAAGCTAATAATGCTAAAGCAGAACCTTTCTGACACTTATTAGAAGGGTTGCATTACCCATAAGGGAGTAAATGTGTATTTCTAGATAAGATTTTGGATATCAGGGTACATGGACAGAGCACATTTAAAGATGTTGTCTTGCCCATATGGCTTAGAAAAGAATGTAGAGGGAATGTATTACCCATATGGGGGTAAATGTGTATTTTTCTAGATAAGATTTTGGACATTGGGGTACATGGACAGAGCACTAAGGGTCAGAAAGTTCCTCAGGCATTAGAGTGAATAAAGCATGTAAAGATGTTGTCTTAGCCATATGGGGGTGTAAGATTGGGGATAATCTGGGATGGGGGTACCTGGATAGAAAGTTCCCCATACAGGCTGTGTAATGAGGAATGGATGTAGAAGGCTTGTATTTCCCATATACACTGCAGATTCGGGGATCAGAGGATGGGATGACAGATATGGGGTCTCTCTGTATCAGTGAAGTTTGGGGGGGGCACAGGAAGGGTTGTACCCTCTGGAGGGGAGGACAGGGGTCACCCGGCTAGGGGTCAGAAGACATCCCGGGTGACATTGCAGGGGATGCGGACACATAAAGGCAGTACACGGCTCTCACCATCCAGAGCGGCTCTCGCCGGGGACACAGGCGGCGCCTTCAGCACCTCGGACAGCGGCGGGGAGAGCAGGAGGAGGCGGAGGAGGCGGAGGAGGAGGCCATCGTCTCTGGCAGCGGAGGCAGCAGCTCGTTCCCGGCCATCAACAGGACACAGCAAGCGGCCATCCTTCAGCTGGCGGCACCGAGCATGTCTCTGAAACACACACAGTGACGGCAGGATAACGGGGGAGGGGGGAGGGCACACAGCATAACCCCACATCACAAGGACAGCGCCGCCCTCAGCTGCAGGCCCACACTCACTGCCATTGTGCCATGGCATAGGACCTTTACCCTGCCATCTGCACCCTGGGCTCATCACCATACACATTGGGTGATCTATGGGGCATTGCATCTGCAGGACTCTCCATACCACCCCCCAATCACCTGACCATTCCTCCATCCACAGCCATGGCATAGGACAGCCATCTGATACCCTGCCATCTGCACCCAGGGCTCATCACCATACATACTGGATGATCTATGGGGCATTGCATCTGCAGGACTCTCCATACCACCCCCCAATCACCTGACCATTCCTCCATCCACAGCCATGGCATAGGACAGCCATCTGATACCCTGCCATCTGCACCCAGGGCTCATCACCATACATACTGGATGATCTATGGGGCATTGCATCTGCAGGACTCTCCATACCACCCCACCCCCCCCCCCCCCCAATCACCTGACCATTCCTCCATCCACAGCCATGGCACAGGGCAGCCATCTGATACCCTGCCATCTGCACCCAGGGCTCATCACCATAGACACTGGGTGATCTATGGGGCATTGCATCTGCAGGACTCTCCATACCACCACCCCAACATCTGACCATTCCTCGATCCATAGCCATGGCATAGGACAGTCATCTGATACCTTGCCATCTGCACCCTGGGCTCATCACCATACATACTGGGTGATCTATGGGGCATTGCATCTGCAGGACTCTCCATAACCCCCAATCACCTGTCAGAGAGATCCATTCCTCCATCCACAGCCACTGTGCCAAGACACAGGACAGTCATCCGAATCTGTGGGCCATTGTATCTACAGGACTCTCCATACATCACCCCCCCCCCCCCCCCCCAATCACCTCCATCCACATACCATCCCAATACACTGCACATCTCCACTACAAGGCAAGGGTCCATGGAGGGGAGGACACTCACCTCTCATCTCCAGTGCAGGCACCTACAAGAGGGGTGCATGTGTACAATACTCACACTGCACACTCCACCCCCCCCCCCCCCCCCCACATTTGTCACAGCAGAGGTAGAACACAGTCACCAGTCCTGGACCAACACAGGAGGAGGATGCTGCATTGAAGGGGGTTATGGCAAAGGCACATTCCACGTTGCAACCCCCCCCCCCAACCCAAGACAATCATTCAATGGTGGCAATATACATATAGGTGTACATACAGTGCATGTGTATATAGTGCGTGTGTGTGGTTTGTACTTTATTAAATAAAGCATCTAAGGATAAATGATGTGCATGTGGCCATTTCACTTCCCACTGACTGCAGCAACTGGAATGTGATTGCTATGGATTGTCTATGAGTACACCACTGCTCTACATCACTGCTAGTACTATACCCAGTGTGTGCACATAGGGCTGCAATGCATCTCCAAGGGATGGCTGTGTGTGTGTGTATATATATATATATATATATGTCACTAGCTGACAGTGTGTGCTCGCTATGCATGCCCTGTATTGCCTGTGCAGTGTATGCAATGTATTTCAGTGTGTGCTCACTGTGCATGCCGTGTATTGCCGGGTGCAGTGTATATTGCAGTGTGCATGCCTTGTATTGCAGTGTGTGCTCACTGTGCATGCCGTGTATTGCAATGTGCATGCCGTGTATTGCAATGTGCATGCCGTGTATTGCCGGGTGCAGTGTATATTGCAGTGTGCATACTGTGCATGCCGTGTATTGCAGTGTGCATCCCTTGTACGTGTCCCGGGCAGCCCTCTTCCCCCCCCCGCACTGACCGCTCTCCGGGGAGATCCTTTCTGACCGGTCACCGCGGCTCAGCGGCGGAGGTGCGGGCCTGGCCACCGCCGGAGTCCTGCCTCAGCCCGTTCAGACCTTCTCTCCATCCCACTGCTCGGGAGACATTTAAATAAGCAACGTCATCCCGTTCTCCCCTCCGCATTGACGTCACTCCCGTGTGGGGGATGACGTCAAAGTGGCCGGCGCCGCCGGAAGCGCTTTCTAAATATGGGGAGAGAGGGAGCTGGGAGAGGCAGAGCACAGAGAGGGGTGAAGGAGGGGGCGACGGAGGATCCTGGGATAACGCTGTTTTCCTGACCAAAAATAGCTGTGTGGGGAGACATGATGATGTGAACCTGATAGAAATAACACCAGGGAGAGGAGAGACACCAACATTGTGTAATCTATCTCCTTCCCACCCAAACATGTCAAGCCGTCATCATGGGGGCCAGGCACCAAGTCCAGACATACTCCAGCCACCTACACATCTTCCCATAAATAGGCACACAAGACTATTCCCTCAACTCCTCAAATAGCCTTCCAGTCATGAAGGCTGATCATGCTGGGGCACCTTGGCTGACCTTACTGGGGCACGTTGGCTAAAACCAAGAGAGCTATGGCTGACCATGCAGGGGCACACTAGCCTAAATCTGAGAGAACCATGGCTGACCGTACTGGGGCCAAGTTGGCCTAAAACTGAGAGAGCCTCGGCAGATCATGTTGAGGCACGTTTGCTAAAACCAAGAGCCATGGCTGACTTTGCTGGGGTACGTGGACTTAAAACCAAGAGAGCCATGGCTGACCATACTGGGGAATGTCAGCTAAAACTGAGAGAGGCATAGCAGACCATTCGGGGACATGGACACATTATCTAAAATTGAAAAAGCCCTGGCAGACAATGCTAGTGCACTTTGGCTAAAATGGAGAGAGAAATGGTCACCCTGTTGGGGTATTTTGGCCTCCAAATCAGAGATCCATTACAGGACCTAATAGAGAAAGTTGCTAAACCTGAGAGCCCTGGCAGACCCTGCTGAGGCACTTTGGCTAAAACCTAGAAAGACATAGTTTGCCATACTGAGGCATGGTACATAAAATTAGAGAACCATGGTAGACCTTGCAGGGGCACATTGGCTAAAACCTAGAGAGCTATTGTTGACCATACTGGGGCATGTAGGCCTAATACTGAGAGAGAGCCATGGCAGACTATTCTGGGGCACACTGGCTAAATCTAGAGAGCTATGGTTGACCATACTGGGGCATGTTGGCCTAAAATGGAGAGAGCCATTTTAGGACATGTGGGGGAAAGGTGCCTAAAACCAAGAGAGACATGGCAGACCATGCTGTGGCACATTGGTTACAGCAAATATGAGAGAGCCATGGGACACCATGCTGGAGTATCTTGACTTAAACCAAGAGATCCATGGCAGACTATACTTGGGCTCAATGGCTTAAAACTGATAGAGTCATTGCAGGGGATCTCAGAATCGGGTCTAGGTTTAGGGTACTAGAATACTTCTTTTAATTCATAGTTGTCCAATATGCTGTGAAGATTCTGCAACAAGCAGAAGACTCTTCAGCACCATGGACAGCAGCACTTATTCACCCTGCCACATTTTCTCAGTGACTTTACTGGGCAAAGCAATATATTTCCATGCCAAAACCAAGGTTTGGTCTTTAAACCAGAGTATCCTGGCATAGTAAGGCCTGTTTATCAGGGGCTTCAGCTTGTATAAAAGGAATGTGAACAGCAAGCTTTTACAAAGCATTTGTTGAAGCTTTTAACGCAGCCTTCAGCTTCACTTTGTAAATGTTGAACACTGATCCTAAAGGCCTAAAGGGAGTGCTGATTGCCACTTTAAAGAAGCTGCTAGCAGCTTTCAGCACTACTTGAAGCTTGCCGAAAGCTTGCTGAAGCCTGCTAGCAGCTTGTTTAAAGTGACAATACAAACTCCCATTAAGATTTGTGAATACTATTTCCAAAAAGGTGCTGAAGGGCACTTAAAAGGCTTAAAGCAAGTTGATTGAAGCTCGCCAAAAGCTCTGTAAAAATTTCATAAAAGCTTGCTGTTCACACTTTTCTTACACAAGCTGAAGTCCACATGAAACAGGCCTAAAGGTGAGTTTGCAAGCAAGGGAGAGATGATCAGTGTGAGGGTCCTTTAAAGCAGGGGATCGTTTAAGTCAAGAGCTCTACTCAAAAAAAACCTCCTGATGCTAAAAGCTAATGTAATGCTCAATGGAGGCAGCCAGAAAATTAAAAAAAACTCACAGAGGCCCTAAACCTTCCTAGCTCTATCTAAAACAAAATAGTAACCAGTTACTGGATTAACTGAACATTATTAACGGGACTGTACCTTCATATTGAGCTATTTGTGTTTATAAGGTGTTAGTAATGATGACTCTGGATAACAGTTTTCTTTTAATATAGATTCAATGTTTTTACTATTTTTGCTCATTTGCATCTTAGGGTCAGCCCACCCAATATCAAATCTACCCATCCAAATCTAGTTTATCTTTTGGTAGATGCTGGAGAGTTAAACCTTCTGACAGTTTCTTATATCTCTTGAGAACTCTATTGGTAACATCTGTGAGCTTTGGCCATCAGGAGGGGGTCCAACTCCCCCTTATATATTTTTAATTTTATATAATGGAAAAGACAACAAAGATAGCGGGGATGAGCAGTGGAAAGCGACCTATGAATGGAGGGGCCGGAGCTATCACTCATGCACCCATCCTCCATTCTTAGATTCTGTTCCATTTTTAGAAGCTCAAGTACAGCTTCAATGAATGGTGGAGCTGGACTGAAAGTGCGAGCATGGTCAGACTGTCTTAATGAGAGCCTGTGACAGCCCTTTAGTTCTGTTAACTCCCATCGCAGCAGAGTGTGTAATGGGGGGGGGGGGGAGCAGGGCAGAGGAAGTATACCACTAACAGCAGAGGAATCAACACAACGGACACATCCTACTGAGTGTAAGTTATGTCCCTTGTGATGATTTTTGATTTTGGCAACACTTGGGCTTTAAATTTAGGACCAGTGCGGCAAAACAGGAATCAGAATGAGGTACTTTATTTGAAGGATCAAAAGGTATTTATGTGACTTTGCAGGAAAGATGCACTTATATTACTATTAAAGTGATTGTAAACCCTCACCTTGTAAAACAAATTGTTCAGTTTAAAATAGAAATTAAAGGCAAAACATTTGTGTGTAGATATAAAAAAATAATATAAATACATTTTTTCCCCATTTTTATAAGTGATCACATTCCCTCGGTTCTTAGCTGCATAAGAGCCAGGGAGGAGAAACAGCAGCACACTGATCTTCCCAGTGCAAGGCTGTGCGGGAGGTGTGTGTCAGAACAAGTCTGATCATTGGAGGAGAGTAGGCTGAGTTCCCAGCATAGCTAGAGCACTGACCACCCTGTGTTCTCTTGCTTAGTGTGGCCAGTTTTTAATAAGAAAGCAGAGGGACTGGCAGGATCACCAGGGTTTTCACACAAAGGAATCAATACAAAGAGAACAGGATACTTTTTCATACAAGTACATGGTACAGCAGGCACGTATCAGGAATATGAAATGTTGGGTTTACATACTGTTTAAGTGCTGCAGTATACTCTTTAAATGCTGCAGTATCAGGGATAAGCCGAACACCCCCTCCCCCCCAGTTCGGTTCCCACCAGAACATGCGAACAGACAAAAACTTCGTGCGACCATGCAAACACTTTTAAAGTGTTTGGGACACAAACGTGAAAAATCGAACGTGTTCATTTTTAAGTCTTATATGCAAGTTATTGCCATAAAAAGTGTTTAGGGACCCGGATACTGCCCCAGGGGACAAAAAAAAAAAAGTTTTAAAACAGCCGTTTTTTCAGGAGCAGTGATTTTAATAATGCTTAAAGTGAAACAATAAAAATGAAATATTCCTTTAAAAATCGTGCCAGGGGGTCCCCTTAATCTACCTGTAAAGTAGTGCATCTTTCTTATGTTTATAACAGTACCGCAGCAAAATTACATTTCTAAAGGAAAAAATATCATTCAAAATTGCTTGTGGCTGTAATGTATTGTCGGATCCCGGCAATATACATAAGAAATCTGTCATGGTTATGCAATAGAGATTGTTTGTCAGCTTACCTGTTTCCATGTGTTCATCTCCAAAGACCAGCGCCGGTCTCTGAGGATAATCAGGAGTGCGAGGTTAGCCAAATTTTGGATTCCCGACTATATATATATTTTTTTTTTTTTTTTTTTTTTTTTTTTTTTTTTTTTTAAGCATATGCATTTTTTTTTATGAAAGGCCCTAGCTTTCCCTTGAGGATAACTATATTAAGCCCTCAGAATTTTTAACCACTTTAAGCTGTAGATTCAATCACTTACTGGGTATGCAGCTTCTTTGTCTTTTATTCCTTGCCCATGTTTCTGTTTAAAATGGTGTCCCAATCACTGCTGCAGGTTTCCTGTTTTAGCGTGGTTCCTGTCTCTTGCAGCATCCTATGGAGCCAACCCCAAGCAGAGGCTAGAGTTGTGTTTCCCTACAATGTGCGCAACAATAGAAACACACAGCCCCATAGCCTAGGATGGCAAGGCACCCCCTTCTCTTCCTTCCTCCTTCTCCCTCTTCAAGTAACAGACTGAATGAAGACTGCACTGCCCACTGTAACTCTTTCCTGTAAAAAACAGAAGTTCAGGGAAGCAGCACTGAAACAGCGGGAGCCAACAGCATTGAAGTTGTAAACTGCAAGTGTTGGAGCTAAGAATTTTAATAGTTTACTGGAGAATGTTTATTTTATTGTTATTGTTCACTGTTGCACACAATGATGTTTCTGAATAGAATTAGCTGTTCACAGATTGATTATATGTGTTGCCTGAAGTTGCTCTTTAACATTACACATATTGTATAACTTGTCTAGAACTGTCTAGCAACAAAGAGATATAGTCATCAGGGATGAGTTGTAAACTCAATCTGATTAGTAGAAGAACCTTGGTCAAATGTAACATCATAGAATGTAGGAATGGAATTGAAATTTTGTTTTGAACTTCCCTGAAACTGGTGAACACAAATGTATTGATGGTAAATGAACACTAATGCCCCGTACACACGGTCGGATTTTCCGATGGAAAATGTCCGATCGGAGCGTGTTGTCGGAAATTCCGACCGTGTGTGGGCTCCATCGGACATTTTCCATCGGATTTTCCGACACACAAAGTTGGAGAGCAGGAGATAAAATTTTCCGACAACAAAATCCGTTGTCGGAAATTCCGATCGTGTGTACACAAATCCGACGGACAAAGTGCCACGCATGCTCAGAATAAATAAAGAGATGAAAGCTATTGGCCACTGCCCCGTTTATAGTCCCGACGTACATGTTTTACGTCACCGCGTTTAAAACGATCGGATTTTCCGACAACTTTGTGTGACCGTGTGTATGCAAGACAAGTTTGAGCCAACATCCGTGGGAAAAAATTCTAGGATTTTGTTGTCGGAATGTCCGAACAAAGTCCGACCGTGTGTACGGGGCATAACTCTTCTGAATTATCTTTACAGATACCATATTAATACAATCAACAAGCTTCTTTGGACATTTTGCCATTTATCTCAATTTATAGTGTAACTAAAGGCAACACTTTTTTTCGTTTTAGATACAGTGGAGAAGTATTAGAACATCTGTCCGGTTTTATTGCTGTCTGGGCCTCCATTAACCTCTTCCTACCCGACCACTGTACATAAACGGCCAGGTGGGACAAACACCGTTCTGCATAGATGTACCCATACATCCTCTCAGACACTGGGCTCGCTCGTGGCCTCAGGGTCACGCAGCGGCACACTCCTGTGATAGTTGTGTTCCTTAGACACAGGCATTACAGATTGGGCATGGATGCTCTGATTGGCTCTCCTTATAATGTGTATCCAATCACAGCCATCACACAATGTAAACAGGGGCATGGCATGTGCCTCTGTTTCGACTTCACTTGTGACAGCTCAGTGGGGAGGGGGAGAGCAGGATCACTGCACATCACACACAGTGCAGCCATCCCACATTAGTGCACCAAGCACCATCTGTCTCCTCCAAGTGCACATCAACATCTGTACCAGTGTCCCATCAACAGCTGCCACAGTGTACCAGTGCACAAAAACATCTATCACAGTGTACCAGTGCACAACAACATCTGTGACAGTGTACCAGTGCAACAACAACATCTGTCAGTGTCCCATTGCAAAATCAACATCTATCAGTGCCTCTAGAGGACAGTCAACATCTGTCGGTGTCCCCAGTGGACCAACAACATCTGTCATAGTACCAGTGCACAAAAACATCTGTCATAGTGTACCAGTGTCCCACCAAAATCTGTCACAGCGTACCTGTCAGGAAAGAAGCAAATACCAGTCTCGCCAATATCGCTGCCTTCCTTCGCACATGCGCGGTAGAGCGGCACTCCGGCGCATCCCTGGGCACAATACAGCGAAACAGCTAATGCGCGTGCGAAATTCAGCTAAACGGCTAATGTGTGTGCAATTCAGCGAAATGGCTAATGTGCGTACGCAATAGCGTGCGCACAACATGAGCCTCCCACTGACCTATAAAAGCCACTCTGTGCCATGACTAGATTGCTGGTTTGTCTTTCAGCTCCCTGTGTGTTTCCTGCTTATATCCTGATTCTTGATTACCTGTTGTGACCCGGATTGACCTTGACCTGCTCTGATCTCTTCCTGCATCTGACCCTCGGCTTGCCTCTCGGACTTCTCCACTTACTTCCTGTGTTTGACCCTTGGCCTGTCTATGGATATTGCTTCCTGTCTCCAGTGATTGACCCTCAGCCTGCTCCTGGACTTTGCTATTGTCTTCAGTGCTCGACCCCTGGCTTGCTCACAGACTTTGCTTCCAGTTACCTGTTACCTGTGTTTGACCCTCGGCCTGTTTACGGACTTTGCTATCAATCTTCAGTACTAAGTCATCAGCCTGCTGACAGACCTGCTAACAGTCCTTTGCACCAGACTGTTTTTGCCTATCTAGAGACTCTTACTAGTCAAAGGTGTTTGACCCCCAGCCTGTTGTTGGATCAGCTGTTCATCTTCCTTCTTGAGCTTCAGCATCTTCCAGTCCTGCACAGCTGTCTCCCTGCCGGTGACCTTCACGCAAGACCTGCCCAGCCTGCTGGTGACTCGTGCCTCTTTGTGCCCTTCACCCTCTGTACCACTCCTCCAGGAGTGGAGTGCGCTTAGTCGCAAGAGGTTACCGCTCTCAGCATCTCGGCCTCGATGAGTACCCTTATGTGACAGTACCAGTATCCCATCAACATCTGTCACAGAATACCAGTGTCCCATCAACATCTGCAATAGTCTCCCATTGCAACATCAACATCTGTCAGTGTCCCTAGTGAAACATCAACATCTGTCAGTGTCCCCATTGGACCATCCATACTGTCACAGTGTACCAGTGCTCAAAAACATCTGTCACAGTGTACCAGTGCACAATAACATCTTTCAGTCTACCAGTCCAACATCTGTCAGTGCCTCTGTCTGTGTCCCTAATGGACACCAACATCTGTCAGTGTTCCCAATGGGCCAGCAACAACTGACATAGTGTACCAGTGCACAAAAACATCTGTCATGGTGTACCAGTGTCCCACCAAAATCTGTCATAATGTACCAGTGTACCAATAACATTTGTCACAGTGTACCAGTGTCCCATCAACATCTGCAATAGGGACCCATTGCAACATCATCATCTGTCAGTGTCCCTATTGGACCTTCCACATCTGTCAGTGTCCCTAGTATATCTTCAACATCTGTCACTGTCCTAGGGGACCAACAACATCTGTTTGTTAGAAATATACATTTTTGCATTTCCCAAAAGCTTGTGGCAAAAAAATTACATGTTCAAAAGACTCATTATGCCTCATAGAAAATACATTAGGGTGTTTGCTTTAAAAAATGTGGCCATTTTGTGGGTGTTTCCGCTGTCTGGGTGCTCCAGGGCCTCCAAAAATCTGATAGGTAGTCAGAAAATTGCATGTGTAATTTAAAGTGGATGTAAACCCTCACATATACCCAGTGAAGTGAACAGCCTCAGATGATACACAGAGATTAAACAAATATCCCTAATTTTACATGTATATCTGCTGTCTTCATCTTTAAATACTGTTTAGAAAGAGGGCATCATGTTAAGAGATTTTCTCTTCCTGGTCAGCACTGCAGTGAAGCCTGGGCATACAGCCAAGACAGCTGATTGGAGGAAAGGCACACACCTCCTCTCCTCATAGGTAGAGACTTTCAGCTCTGTTTATTAAAGCGGGGTTCCACTCAAATTTTTAACTTAATCTTACCCCCTTCAGTTAATTGCATAGATGTTCAAATGCCGCATGAAAAGATTTTTTATCGCTGTAATTACCTTTATATTGTACTTTATTGTGGCACTTCCTGTCTCTCCTCCCATGGGAGTAGGCGTGTTTATTGCCTTTCCCCAGCGCCACACTGTCTCCTGGGAGCTTAGTGTCAGGCTTCCCAAGATTCAGTGCCGGAACAATTATTATGCTTGTGAACAAGCTGTGAATGAACAGCATTCACCGCATCCAGGAAATCAATGCTTGTGGGCTTCACATGCCCACAAGCAAGATGGAAACAGCCAGCATCACATTTTTAAAGTTATTCTTCAGTACAAAAACAGACAGAGGCGGAAATATTACACCCAAACTGTGAGTATTATTGTGGTATTAGCAAAGTGTCTCAATGACCTAAAAAAAAAAAAAAAAGATTGGTCGCCGGACGACCACTTTAAATCATTCAGGGCTCTGCTAATCTATTTATAGCATCCTCCCCAACACAAAACTCAGGCTACTTTTATCATATGTGACGGAAACCTTGTCAGGAGAATGGAGCAGGAGACAGCTATGGGACATAGTGCTTTGAAGAGAGATAACAAAACACTGCAGATATATGTACCCAGCTCAAGTTTCATGAATCGGGTCTACATCCACATCCGTTCCTATATTGCCTAAAGGTGCTCCTTGGATTTTGGGCCCCTCTATGTGGCTAGGCTGTGAAAAAGTTTCACACATGTGGTATTGCAATATTTAGGAGGAGTAGCAGAATGTATTTTGGGGTGTATTTCTTACATTTTGGGGTGTATTTCTTACTATGTTCATGCTTTGTGTTAGAAATATCTTATAGATTAAAAATTTTGTTTAAAAATAACATGTTTTCATTTTCTTTCCATGTTTTCCAAAAACTTATGGCAAAAGACTCATTATGACTAATAGAAAATACATTGAGGGGTTTGCTTTCCAAAATGTGGTCATTTTGTGGGCGTTTCTATTGTCCTGGTGCTCCAGGGCCTTCAAAAGTGTGATAGGTAGTCAGGAAATTAGAAGGGTACTTTATGTTGCTTGAAAGCCCAAAGGTGCTGCTTGGATTTTGGGTCCCTCTATGTGGCTAGGCTGTGAAAAAATCTCTCATGTGGTATTGTCAGGGCTGGGCTCAGCCCTTCCTTCTCAAAGCTGACCGCTCAGCTGTCGGCTAATTACCAGCTCCTATCTCCCACAGTGACTCACCTGTTGATGATATCCTGCTTGTCAGTTCTGCCTACTTAAGCCGTCCAGTCCAGATCTCTGCCTTCACCCTGGTCACATCTCTAGAGATGCTTTCCTTTGTTCCTGTTAAAGACTTGCTTGGCTGACATTCCTTCTGGCTCCAGATCCTGCTTGCTGTTCTACTACGCTCATCTCTGGCTCCCTGACGTTTTGGCTTGTCTGACTATCCGTTCTGGTTCCTGAACTCTGGCTATGTTTTGACTACATTTACTCTGTTTACCTTTTTTTTATTATTATTAAACAAGTGTTATTTAACTGTACTTCTGTCTCAGTCTGATATATTGTTTCTGACAGGTATACTCTTACTTGGGAGAAGTAATAGAATGTGTTTTGGGGTGTCATTGGAAGCATGCCTAAGCTGTGTGTGAGAAATAAGTTGTTAACATGACAATTTTGTGGAAAAAAACAAATCTTATTTAATTTTTTTTTATTTTGCAAAGAATTGTGGGAAAAAACCTGGTAACGTTTTAAGGGGCACCCCCTACGCCAAAAAAACGGCGTGGGGGTCCCCCAAAATCCATACCAGACCCTTATCCGAGCACGCAGCCGGGCCGGTCAGGAAAGGGGGTGGGGACGAGCGAGCGACCCTCCCCCTGAACCATACCAGGCCGCATGCCCTCAACATGGGGGGGTGGGTGCTTTGGGGCAGAGGGGCACCCTGCGGCCCCCCACCCCAAAGCACCTTGTCCCCATGTTGATGAGGACAAGGGCCTCTTCCCGACAACCCTGGCCGTTGGTTGTCGGGTCTGCGGGCAGGGGGCTTATCGGAATCCGGGAGCCCCCTTCAATAAGGGGGCCCCCAGATCCTGGCCCCCCACCCTATGTGAATGAGTATGGGGTACATCGTACCCCTACCTATTCACCTAGGAAAAAAGGTGGCAATAAAAAAACACACTAGACAGGTTTTTAAAGTAATTTATTAGGCAGCTCCGGGGGTCTTCTTCCGACTTCGGGAGTCTCTTCCTTCTTCTCTGAGGTCTCTTCCTTCTTTTCCGCGCTCTCCGACCTCTTCCCCGTGCTCTCCGGTTCTTCTTCCGCTCTCCGGTATCTTCTGCCAGGCTTCTCCGCTATCGTCTTCTCTTTTGCCCGTTCTTTTGCTAGCAGTGGCCCGGTCTTCTCCGCCGTCTTCCCTCTTCTCTTCTTCCGATGTTGACACAACGCTCTCTCCCACTGTAATGCCATGTGCGCGGTGCGCAACGACTTATATAGGGATGGGGAGTCACCCGGTGGCCCCGCCCCTTATGACGTCACAGTCCCGGGGCATGATGGGACTGTGATGTCATAAGGGGCGGGGTCACAGGGTGAAGAAGGAAGAGACCCCCGAAGTCAGAAGAAGACCCCCGGAGCTGCCTAATAAATTACTTTAAAAACCTTATTAAAGGGGGCTTCCAGATCCCGATAAGCCCCCCGCCCGCAGACCCCAACAACCAACGGCCAGGGTTGTCGGGAAGAGGCCCTTGTCCTCATCAACATGGGGACATTTTTTCGGTGTAGGGGGTGCCCCTTAAAATCCATACCAGACCGAAGGGCCTTGTATGCTCTTGGAGGGGGAACCCATGCCGTTTTTTTATTTAAAATTTGACGGGTGCCCTTTAACCGCTTCAGCCCCGGAAGATATTACCCCCTTCCTGACCAGAGCACTTTTTGTGATTCGGCACTGCGTTGCTTTAATTGAGAATTGCGTGGTGGTGCGACGTGGCTCCCAAACAAAATTGATGTCCTTTTTTCCAGACAAATAGAGCTTTCTTTTGGTGGTATTTGATCACCTCTGCGATTTTTTATTTTTTGTGCTATAAACAAAATAAGTGCGACAATTTTGAAAAAAACGCATTATTTTTTACATTTTGCTATTATAAATATATCCCAAAAATATATATAAAAAAAATTTTTCCTCAGTTTAGGCCGATCTGTACTCTTCTACATATTTTTGTTTAAAAAAAAAATCGCAATAAGCGCTTATTGATTGGTTTGCGCAAAAGTTATAGCGTTTAAAAAATAGGGGATAGTTTTATGGCATTTTTATTAATAATTTTTTTTTTTTACTAGTAATGGCGGCGATCAGCGATTTTTTTCATGACAGCGACAATATGGCGGACACACCCTGTCATCGGGAACAGACACTGTCACTAGGCAGAACGGGGAGATGCTGTTTACATCAGCATTTCCCCGTTCGTCCTCTCCACGAGGCGATCGCGGTTATCCCCGGTGGCGCACACGCGATGGCACGGCGGCAAATTCAAAGAGACGTACCTGTACGCCCATTTGCCCAGCCATGCCATTCTGCCGACGTACATCGGCGTGCGCCGTCGGGAAGTGGTTAAAATCCATACCAGACCGAAGGGCCTTGTATGCTCTTGGAGGGGGAACCCATGCCGGTTTTTTATTTAAAATTTAGTGCGGAGTTCCCCCTCAAGATCATCTGAGCACAAGTCGCATGCCAAAGTCAGATCATGGAAGACGGCGATCCGACTTTGATCCAACTTCAATGATAGTCAATGGGCTGAAGTAGGATCAAAGTCGGACCAAAGTAGTACAGGGAGCATTTTCAAAGTCAGACCGACTTGTGTTGGACCAGTTAGGAAGGCTCCCATAGGGAAACATTGATTTTCACATGTCATGCGACATGAGCTCCCAATGTTAGAGCGTTTGTCGCACTAGTGTGAACCCAGCCTCAAACACATTCAATCAGAGCCATTTACCGGCAAAAAACAGCTTTTCTCTGCAGCAGGGACCACAGGTGTTTCCAAATTATAAATGTACAAATTAAAGTAGAACTATGTCCCATTGCAGAGATTTCCCTTGCCTTTCTGTCCCATAGGCAACAGAAAGTGAGAGGAAATTCCTGAAATACGCCCCCGGGTCACCAGAACTTGTGTCCTTATTAGAATATTTGGAATATTTCCCCTCTATAAGGCCCCTTTCACATGAGGCGGGCTCCGTTTCTACGGAGCCCGCCTCGGTCTGCCGGCTCAGCGGGAGATCAGTCCGTTGATCTCCGCTGAGCCGGCGGATGACAGGTCCCTCTCTGCTCATTGAGCGGGGAGGGGCTTGTCAGGCGCCGCTGCCGCCTATGGAGAGATCGGACGAAAACGGACAGCGTGTCCATTTTCATGAGATCTCACCCGATCCGATCCGCCAGCGACGGACCTGGACGTAGGGCCATCCGTCTGCTTTTCAGCGGATCGGACCGGGTTGGATGTCAGCGGTCATGTCTCCGCTGACATTCGACGTTCAATAGACTAACATGGAGCGCCCGTTCAGGTCCGCTGTCAAAACTGACAGGCGGACCTGAACGGTCCGATCGTGTGAAAGGGGCCTTACTTTTCTGGGGACAACCCAAAATTTTGGGACTTTCTTTTACTTTCACTTTCAATGACATCGGTAAACAGCACAATTAGAGACATTGAATCTTCTTAACGGGGGGGGCACAGGCAATAAATTTTGACTAATCTAGATCTACTCTATCCAAAACTAAAGAAAAAGTTTTACCTTTAGTTATACTTTAATGACAGGTTGATAGGTGTTATTCTTATGCCTGATTCTCTTGTCTCTTATCATATGAGAAGAATATACTACTATTATCACATCTATATCCATGTATAGGATGCATATTTGCCTGCCAGGAACTCACTCCTCACTATCTGATCTTTAATCAATTTGCATCTTCAAAAACTTACAATAGGGTTTTTTAATACAGTAAAACCTTGGTTCGAGAGTAACTTGGTTTGAGAGCGTTTTGTAAGGCAAGAAAACATTTTAAATACATTTTCGCTTGATATACAAGCGATTTCTTGATATGCAAGTCACAACTGAGTATAAAAGAGAAGAGAGGCGCCTCTAAGTGTAGCAATATGGTTACATTGCATGAAGTTACAACATTTAGCAACTCACATGGTTGATGATTAAAACAGGCACATCTAAGTATGCAGGCATCCGGGGTAAAGCTGTCCACATAGACCATCCTCCCCACCGCCATCCACGTCATCCCTTCCATGCTGCGCTCCTCGAGCGCTTCAAGCCTTGCTTTCAGATCGCTGTACTGCAGGGTAGTCTTCCCGGTCACAATTACAAACTGAAAGCGGTGAGAGATGGCGGTGCGGAGGATGGTCTGTGTGGATAACTTTACCCTGGATACCACTATATGTGCCTGTTTTAATCATTAACCATGTGAGTTGCTAAATGTTGTACCTTCATTAAATGTAACCATATTGCTACACTTAGAGGCGTCTCTCTTCTCTTTTATACTCCGTAGCTCCTGCTGGATTTTATTTCTAAACCCCTTGTGGAGGCTTCCATTTGTGGATAAACATTTTATGGTTACACAACCTATCACATTGCTATAATCTTTTCATGGACTATAAATGGAAAGATTTATGAATAAATGCTTGTGGAACGAATAATCTGAGTTTCCATTATTTCCAACAGGAAAATTTGCCTTGATATACAGGTGCTTTGGATTACAAGCATGTTTCCGCAACAAATTATGCTCGCAATCCAAAGTTTTACTCTCCCTTTTCTTTAACCACTTTAGCCCACGAAGGATTTACCCTCTTAATAACCAGACCATTTTTTTTGCGATACGGCACTGCGTCACTTTAACTGACAATTGCGCGGTCGTGCGACGTTGTACCCAAACAAAATTGATGTCTTTTCCCTCCAAAAATAGAGCTTTATTTTAGTGGTATTTGTTCACCTCTATGGTTTTTATTTTTTGCGCTATAAACAAAAAAATATATAGGGAAAAAAACGCGCTAAGATACATACAGCAATCTTATTAAAATATTAAAGATTATTGATATTAATCATAAATATAAAAAGTCCCAAAAAAAGCAGCAGCATATAGCAGAAATTGCACATAATAATTGGGAGAGAGAAGCTGCGCTATATATAAATGCAGATCAGCAATGCGTTGTGTATTCCAAAACACTGAAGTGCAGTTCAATGGTATGACACCCGGGTGAACTATTCCTTAACAGTGCCACCACCAAATAAAAGACTTGCTTACCAGATAGTAAGCAAGGAGGAGCGGATGGCTAAAACCCAGCCAAGGCCTTTTGTTAAACCAGCGGGGACGTCCAGACAGGGGTAGTCACTGGCTTGAATGTGTGCTCCAATTCCTCTACGGCGTGGATAGCCCATAGACCTCAGCAATTAGCAGGGTAATCGGGGTACAAAAGAGAAGCAACCATAGCATAATCTCGCTTTCACAAGGTTTATTATAAAAAAGTATTGCACTTACATTTGAATTGCAGAGAACTCGCGCTAAAAACAGAGCCGGCCAGCTACAATAGAAATACCCGTCCTCCTAGGACAACAGTGTGGTGACGTCAGCACGTATCCTCCTCCAGACGTGTTTCGTCACAGGTTGACGTTGTCAATGGGGTTTTAGCCATCCGCTCCTCCTTGCTTACTATCTGGTAAGTGAGTCTTTTATTAGGTGGTGGCACTGTTAAGGAATAGTTCACCCGGGTGTCATACGTTTGAACTGCACTTCAGTGTTTTGGAATACACAACGCGTTGCTGATCTGCATTTATATATAGCGCAGCTTCTCTCTCCCAATAAACAAAAAAAGACCGACAATTAAAAAAAAAAAAAAAACAATATATAACATATCCCCAAAAAAAAATATATTAAAAAACGAATTTATTCATCAGTTTATGCCAATATGTATTCTTCTACACAATTAGTGTATATTTATTGGTTTGCGCAAAAGTTATAGCCTCTACAAAATAGGGGATCGATTTATGGACTTTTTTTATGTTTTTACTGGTAATGGCGGCGATCTGCGATTTTTAGCAGGACTGCGACATTGCGGTGGACAAATATGACCCCAAGTGACACTTTTTGGGGACCAGTGACATTAATACAGTGATTAGTGCTAAAAAAAAATGCACTGATCAATGTATAAATGACACTGGCAGGGAAGGGGTTAACACTAGTGGGCGATCAAGGGGTTAACTGTGTTCCCTGGGTGTGTTCTAACTGTGTGGGGGATGGGCTCACTGGGACAACACAGAGATCGCTGATCACTAGGAACAGCAGATCTCCATGTTGTCACCTGTCAGAACGGGAACCCGCCTTCTTTACATAGGCATATTCCCGTTCTGCCTCTCTGTGGAGCGATCGCAGGTGGCCGGCGGACATCAAGTATCTATTGCATGAAGTGACGTACAGATACATATTTGCGCAATAGAGCTGACCTTCAACACTATATGTACTGTGGCTGGGTGGCAAGTGGCTAATCTTCTACCCCCTGTGCTTCACAATTGTCCACCACTGATCCACTGTCACGTCTGTCCTCCACCATTGTCCCCTCTTTCCTCCACCACAGTCCCCTGTATCCTTTATCGTGCTCCCACTGTCCTCTTGTCCTCCGCCAATGTACCCTCTATCCTCCACCACTGTCCCTTCTATCCCCCACCACTGACCCCTGTATCTTCCACCACTGTCCCCTCTATCCTCCACCACTGTAACTTCTATCCTCCACCACTGTCCTCTGTATCTCCACTACTGTCCTCTCTGTATTCCCACTACTGTCCTCTGTATCTTCCACCACTGTCCCCTCTATCCCCCAACACTGTCCCCTCTATTTCCCACCACTGTCCCTTCTATCCTCCACTACTGTCCTTTGTAGCTTCCACCACTGTCCCCTCTCTCTCCCACCACTGTCCCTTCTATCTCCCTTCACTGTCCCCTCTATCCTCCCCTACTGCCCTTTGTATCTCTGCTACTGTCCTCTATATCTTCCACCACTGTCCCTTCTATCTCCCACCACTGTCCCTTCTATCCTCCCCTACTGCCCTTTGTATCTCTGCTACTGTCCTCTATATCTTCCACCACTGTCCCCTCTATCCTCCACCACTTTCCCCTCGATCCTCCACCACTTTCCCCTCGATCCTCCACCACTATTTCCCCTATACTGTACTTCTTCTTATTTTCCCTCCTTTTATTTTTAATCAAATCTTTCTTATTTAGCTTACTGACTTTTAGAATTGTCTTCTCAATTTCTTTGCTATTATACATGTTTCTTTCTAACCTAATACTTAAATCTCTAGCTTGTTGCAAAAAAAATTACCTCACACATGTCATTATATTTTAAACACACAAACTGGCCATGAGGAATAGCTTGCTTTACTGTACATGGAAGAGATAATAATTATTATTATAATGAAGAAAAGCTTTGGTCAGTTTCCTTTCTATATTCCATAGTGATTAAAATTTAGGCTTAAAAAAAATTACTACAAACATGCAGGCTTAGATATTAAGGACAGCCCAGTGAGTTCCCGGATACCTCTCACCAAAGAGGCTGGACCTGATGGCAAGACCAAAAGATATGCAAAAGAGCACACTCTGATTCCCCATGTCTCCAGCAGTTAGCACTGGCCCGAGTGAACATCTGATGTAACTTTGCAGGGACCAGTTTTGAGAAGATACAGCAGTCACGGGAGCACATACATTTTTTGAATGCTGCTCCTCCAAAACCACATAAGCTCAAGCAGCCTCCATCCTAGTAGGTTGCTTCTAAACATCAAAAGCAGAGGAGGGAAATTTTCCTTTAAGCAGCTTTTAGTTGTGGGGGTGAGGTAGACTCGAAGGTACTTCATTTTTGTAGTCGTTCACTGAAAAAAAGTTAACTGTGATAGTGTTTAGTCTGAAAGAAGGGAAATGTTAATATTTAGTTCTTCTGATTTACAGTTTGCTGCAGGAGTTTGGAGGTAGGAAGTTCTGGCCTAGTGATGAAAAATAACAGGCTATTTGCATAGGTGGCCACTTTATGTTGTGTTTTCCCAACCTTTATGTCTGTAACTTCAGGATTAGTTCATAAGTGTCTTGGAAGGGGTTCACATGTCAATATGAAAATAGATGGTGAAAGCGGGCAACCTTAGGAAATACCATTGGCTATTGTAAAATTCGCAGAGATTGAGTGATTTACCTTTCCTGCTGTAACTAGATGCACATACAATGCGTGAGCATATTTTAACCTACCCTGTTTCCCCGAAAATAAGACCTAGCGTGATTGTCAGTGATGGCTGCAATATAAGCCCTACTCCCCAAATAAGCCATACCCTGAAAATAAGACCTACAAGGACTTTAACTAGGGCTTGTTTGGGGGGTAGGGCTTATATTGCAGCCATCACTGACAATCACGCTAGGTCTTATTTTGGGGGAAACAGGGTAGGCTGATGTGATTGACTGTTAATTTCAAAATTCTCCTATTTACCCTGTCAAAGGCCTACTCTGCACGTGTTGTCTCTGGACCCTCTACAAGACATGAACTCACCTAGGCATAGTGAAAGATCCAAGATAAATGAGGTATGAAGCAAGTATCTAAGATTTTTGTAATGAGCTTTAGGTCTGTTTGAAGAGTGAAATTGGCCTATAGCTTGTGCAGAGTGAAGAGAGTTTATCTTCATTGGGTACTACTGTTATATGAGCATGGAGCGTATCTCTATGAAAGAGGTGTTCCTAGGTGTAAAGGCCTACTCTCAGGCCTCTTCCTGTTTTGAATGCTATCATTGGTTGATCCTGACAGATAATTCTTTCTATTAGAAATTTGTATTTGTTTATTATGCATTTCCTGAAATTTACCAATACAAACTATTGGAAATGGAAGAGGTGTTCCTGCAGAATCAAAATATGCCTTGGTGAACAAGGTGGATTTTGTCTGTTCAAAAGTTTTTTAGTAGAAATTAGTTATCGTGTAGGAACTCGAAGCCTTTCTCATAGACATGGCTCTGAAGACCATAAGGAACTCATCTTCAGTTATTAGCCTTTTCATAGTCTCGCACCTGGGGTGACAAGGTGTTAAGCTGTAAGAGTATCCCTGTGTTCTTTATTGTGGTTATGCTGAGAGTCAGGAATTGTACAGGGAGGTATAGAATTCTCTGAAACAGTCAGCCATGTCAGTCAACATTGTAAATTTAGGAACTTGGGTCGTGATAGTTTGAAGTACAAATACTCAAAGTGAGCATGCTAACAACTTGCTTGATTTATTTCCAAATAAAACATGCATCGGCTGTACATAATTTTCACATTATTCAGGATCAAGGTGTCCTGAACGCCAGGTGCGCACGCATGAGCGTTAACGTCGTTTGGCGCCACTGGACGCATAAAGGTCTTTCAGTTGCACTGGCTCGCTGCTGTTTCCTCTTCAGCTTCTGTGAACCTTACCTGCACCTGATTGATTTGTCTGCTATACTGACCCAGCTTTGTCTGACCATCCCTCTCTCTCCAATCCGACCTGGCTTGCCTGATCCTGTTACTACCTCTGCCAGTTACCCATTGCCGACCTCTACCTGTTAACCGACTCTGCTTTTGCCTGCCGTTTCCACCTGCCTTGATTACCTGCCGACCCGGACTGTTTGACCCTGCTTGTGCCTACCGCTAGCTCCGTGTGCTGCTGCACCTTCAGCTCCAGCTCCAGTGTCCACTGCACCTGTACCTCTCAGCGCTTCAGTCTGCTGTCCTCCGTTGACCGCCTCCACCTGCAGTCCAGCCATCCCTGGAAGGATCTCTACTCTGCACCAGCACCAAAGACTTCTACTTCAACAGGCACTCCTACCCCACTGTGCTCACGAGACCACTGACCCCACTCCAGTGGCTCCTGAACCAGCGTTGTAAGAGAGGTCTCCTCCTACAAGTCAGGCTCTATTACCAGGTATCCAACAGCATGAAACAGCCATGACTGAGCCTGCAGGAGAGACCTCCCCGATGAAGGAGATCTGCACGCATCTCGCGGCCCTCACACAAGCTGTGCAATCCCTGCAGGATAATTATACCAGACTTGAAGGACAAGTTCAGAATCTTGCTGGCCCCAGTTCCACGGCTTCCTCTTCACGGCCGCTGCTCCAGCACAGATTGTTTCCTCTCCTTCCGTTGTGATGCTCCCACCTAAACCAAGGGTTCCTATCCCAGAAATACTCTCTGGAGACTGAACCTAGTTTCGGGGTCTTTTGTAATGCCTGCCAGCTTTATTTTGCCTTACAGCCCCTACCTACCAAAGTGGGATTGTGATCTCCCGCCTACAAGGAGAACCTCAGACCTAGGCTCATCGACTACTTGAGGGGGACTCGGTCCTGACGCACTCCCTACACTCCTTTTTTGAGGCTATGGCTCAGCTTTATGAGGACCTTCAGAGGACTGCTACAGCCGAGTCCGTCCTGTACGCGCTCCAGCAAGGCCGCAGACCGGCTGAGGACTATGTCACTGACTTTAGGCGCTGGAGCGTAGACACTCAATGGAATGATGCGGCCCTACATCACCAGTTCCGCATGGGCCTGTCTAAAGGGCTGAAGGATGAACTTGCTCGGGTTGGTATACCAGATTCTCTCGAGGCCTTAATCTCCTTGGCAATCCAGATCGATCGTCGCCTTCGGGAATGTCGATCTGAACGTTCTGCTCAACAAACCCGCCCGACATGGATGACTGCAAGGGCTCCAGTTCCTGCAACTCGCTACTTACCTCCACCCAATGTGAACCCAGTCAACTCGATGCCTGACGCATCCGAGCCCATGCAGCTAGAAATGATGCGTCCTGCCTTATCTCCTGAAGAACGAGCACGCCGTTGTCAATTGAACTTGTGCCTCTATTGTGGTGGAACGGGACACTACATCCATAACTGTCCGATCAAGATAAGTAAGTGCTCATCTTCTGTGTCTACCAGTCTCTCTGCTTTGTCTGCCAACTCCACCCACCTTGCTCTACCTCTCTCATTACAGCTCCGGGAAAAGATAATTCCAGTCAACGCTATCATTGACTCCGGAGCATGCAGCTGTTTTATCGACTCAACCTTTGCCAGCCAACATGATATTCCCTTATGGAAAAAGACTCATGGACTCTGTTTTCTTGGCCGATGGCTCCCGCATCAGATCTGGACAAGTAACCCAAGAGACTCTTCCTTTGCCTGTTACTGTCTTCTCCCAGCATAAGAAGCTGCTGACCCTTGATGCTATCTCTTCCCCACTATTCCCAATTATCCTGGGCATTCCCTGGCTCCAAGCCCACAACCCACACATCAACTGGGTTACTGGAGAAGTAAAGGTTTTTTTTTACTGCCAAGAACACTGTCTGGTGGAAACACCCAACTCCTCAGCTACCCTCTTATGTCTAGACATCGATCAGAATTTACTCCAGTCCATACCCAAGCATTACCATGAATTCATTGATGTTTTCAGCAAGAAGGGGGCAGACTCCCTTCCGCCTCATCACCCTTACGACTGCCTGATTGAATTGCTTCCTGGGGCCGAAATTCCATTTGGGCGTATCTTCCCCCTATCATAAAAAGAGCAAGAGGTACTAAAAACATATATTGATAAAAACTTGGCCATGGGGTTTATCCGCCCTTCAGCCTCCCCAGCAGGTGCCGGAATATTTTTTGTCACTAAAAAAGACAAGACTCTCCGCCCGTGTATAGATTACCGGGAACTGAATAAGATTACGGCTAAGAACCGGTATCCCTTACCCTTGATACCCGAACTATTCCAGAAGTTAAGATCCGCTGTCATATTCACCAAACTTGATTTAAGAGGGGCTTACAACCTGATCCGCATTCGGGCCGGGCACGAATGGAAGACAGCTTTTCGGACTCGATTCGGGCATTATGAATACCTGGTCATGCCCTTCGGGCTCTGCAATGCCCCTGCGACCTTCCAACATCTCATCAACGATGTATTTAGAGACTTTTTAGATGTTTTTGTGATTGTCCATCTGGACGACATCTTAATATTCTCTAGATCACTTGATCAGCATTGAGAACACGTTTGCAGGGTCTTAGGTCGTATTCGATTGCACGGATTATATGCAAAGGCAGAGAAATGCGAGTTCGAGCAACAGAGCATCCAATTTCTGGGGTTAGTAATCTCGCCAACTGGCATCAAGATGGATCCCCAAAACGTGTCTGCTGTTCTGGACTGGCCAGTACCCCTAGATAAGAAGGGTATTCATCGTTTTATCGGCTTTGCGAACTTTTATAGGAAGTTCATCAAGGGATTCTCTGCCATAATTGCACCCATCATGCAATTGACCAAGCAGAATTCCTGTTTCTCCTGGAATTAGATGGCCCAAGATGCCTTTGAGAATCTCAAAAGACTGTTTACCTCTGCTCCGATCCTCAGCCATCCTGAACCATCATTACCTTTCATTTTGGAAGTTGACACTTCCGAAATAGCTGTGGGGGCAATCCTCTCACAACGTCAAGGCAGTAAAGACCTAATGCTTCCTGTGGGGTTCTTCTCCCGCAAACTTTCTCCCACAGAGAAGAACTATGACGTTGGTGACCGGGAGCTACTCGCTATCAAAGCTGCCTTGGAGGAATGGAGGTACCTGTTAGAGGGCGCTGTTCATCCGATATTAATATATACGGACCACAAAAACTTAGAGTATTTAAGATCTGCTATACGGCTGAAGCCTCGGCAAGCCCCTGGGTCCTGTTCTTCTCACGTTTTTGTTTTCATATAACTTACCGGCCAGGCTCAAAGAATATTAAACCGGATGCATTGTCACGTATGCACGACAACCCGAAGGGCTTATCCGTTCCTGATACCTTTCTGCCCGCAAACAACTTTCTACTCCTGCAGACAGATCTTCTTTCTCAGATTAAAGTGGAGTTCCACCCACTTTTACAACTCTTCAGCATCTCTCAGTAAACTGTGCACTGCAAACAAATTGGATATTTTTAATTTTTTTTTCTCAGCACCTACTGTATAGCTGCTGTATTCATTTTTCACTTCCTCCTCCCTAGCCGTGGCTCATCGCATCATTTCCTGTTTGCAATGCCTTCTGGGAAGGGGTGGCAACTTCCTCTGACAGTGCCGTTGCTATGGAAACCTGACCTGCAACCTATTACACTGCTTGTGCTGCACTGAGCATGTGCGAGATCTGCAAGGATGAGATCCAGGAAGAAATACAGTCTGGCTTCAGATGCCCACACTTAAGATGGCCACGGCCTGCTGTAAGTTTATAAAATAACAAACTACTGCTATAAACTAACAAAACAGACCTTAGTTTACAGACTAACTTTACTAGAATACATTAAGCTTGTGTATTATATGGGTATTTTTATTTAAAAAGTATAATTTTGGCTGGAACACCATTAAAGAGGAGTTCCACCCAGGTGGGCCGTCAAAAAAAAAAAAATTAAAAGTCAGCAGCTACAAATACTGCAGCTGCTGACTTTTAATTGGACACTTACCTGTCCCTGGGTCCAGCGATGCGGGGGATCGAAACCCCGCTCGTCCCCCCCTTCCGCTCGTCGGCGCCGGCATTTCAACTGTGGGCGCCGGGCTGTGGCTTCACAGCCTGGCACCCACTGCGCATGCGCGAGCGGCGCCGCGCGCCGTGATTGGCCGCTCAATCAACTGGGACCTGTAATGGGTCCCAGATGATTGACAGGAGAGCAGAGTGGAGCCCTTCCTGTGCCTGGGGGGAAGTGATGTCACCAGCCCAGGCAAAGGAACAGGCAGACTATGAGGGACCACCTAGCAACAGGCATTTAGAGGTAAGTGAAAAAAAAAAAATATACACATTTTTTTGTGTTTTTTTTTTTAGAATTTTTACAGGTATTTTTGTTTTTTGGGTGGAACCCCACTTTAAGGAAGCATCCTCGAATTCGTCAAAACCTCCAGAGATCACTTTGACAACCAGGGATGGCCTGTTTTGGAAGGGGAGCCAAATTTTCGTTCCCAAGGATGTTCGAGTCAAAGTTTTGACACTACTTCATGACCATCCGCTGGCAGGTCACTTTGGGGTTTGCAAGACCCTTTAACTCATGCGACGCACGTTCTGGTGGCCTAACTTGAAAGACTTTTGTGAGAAATACGTCAGTTCCTGCCCTGTTTGTATCCAGAACAAGACGTTAAGAAACTAAGCTTGGGGACTATTAAAACCTCTACCTGTACCCGATAGACCCTGGAAAATTATTTCCATGGATTTTATAGTAGAGCTTCCATGTTCTGAGGGGTGTTCAGCCATTTTTGTGGTTGTAGATCGCCATCTAAAATGGCCCATTTCCTACCTTTAAGAGGAACCCCATCTGCTGTTGAAACTGCCCGCATATTTATCAAAGAAATTATAGACTACATGGAATTCCTGCAAATATAGTATCAGATAGAGGGGTACAGTTCACCTGATGTTTTTGGAGGGCCCTGTGTGAGATCCTAAAGATTGAGTTGGCCCTGTCCTCAGCCTATCACCCTCAAACCAATGGACAGACAGAGAGGACCAATCAAACTCTTGAGAAGTATATCAGGTGTTTTACATCCTTCACACAGGATGATTGGATGCCCCTGCTGCCCCTAGCAGAATTCACATACAATAATGCTAACCATTCAGCCACCGGACAATCCCCCCTTTTCACCAATTACGGCTTTCATTTAACCTTTCTACCTGACTTTCTTCAAGAGTGCAGGATACAGTGGAGTTCCTCAGCCACAACAACTGGATGTTGCAGGAGGCGGTGTCCAAGGCCCAGGCAGACAGCAAAAGAGCCTTCGATCGGAGAAGAAGAGGGGAACAGAACTTGCAGCTTGGCAATCAGATATGGCTTTCCACCAGTAATATCAAATTAGCTTGTCCTTCTAAGCTAAGTTTATGGGACCTTTTCCGGTAAAGAGAAAAATTAACGAAGTGTCATACGAACTAGTTCTGCCTGATTCTCTCAGAATTCACCCGGTATTCCATGTGTCACTACTAAAACCTGCCATACCTGACCCTTTCCCTGATAGAGGAACCAGACCTCCTGAACCTATCTTAGTGGATGGAAGTGAGGAGTTTGAGGTTGAGGCTATCCTTGACTGCAGAAGAAGACAAGGGCAGAATTAGTTTCTATATAAGTGGAAAGGTTGCGGCCCAGAGAACAATTCTTGGGAACCTGACAGCAACGTTCACGCCAGGCGATTAGTTTGCGCTTATTTTTCAGCCCACCCTGAAAAAAGAAGATGTTTGGGCATCCGGAGGCTGCCCTTTGAGGGGGGGCAATGTCAGGGATCTGTCAGTACCAGAAGGGGACATATGCGTGCGTGCATGCGCCTGCGTGCCCCTGTTCGAACGGTGCAGCAATGTCCTGCTACTGCTGTGCGTCAGCGCGTCCCTCGGGCACGCGCGGGTGCGCGACGGGTGTGTGCGCGTGCATGGCAGGTGCGCGCGCGTGCGCGTTAGCGTCGTTTGGCGCAACTGGACGCATAAAGGTCTTTCAGTTGCACTGGCGCGCTGCTGTTTTGTCTTCAGCTTCTGTGAACCTTACCTGCACCTGATTGATTTGTCTGCTATACTGACCTGGCTTTGTCTGACCATCCCTCTCCCTCCAATCCGACCCGGCTTGCCTGACCCTGCTACTACCTCTGCCAGTTACTCGTTGCCGACCTCTGCCTGTTAACCGACTCTGCTTTTGCCTGCTGTTCCCACCTGCCTTGAATACCTGCCAACCCGGACTGTTTGGCCCTGCTTGTGCCTACCGCTAGCTCCGTGTGCTGCTGCACCTTCAGCTCCAGCTCCAGTGTCCACTGCACCTGCACCTTCCAGCACTTCAGTGTTTTGCTTGCGTATATCTAGCAAGGTTACTCTGTGGTATAAGCAAGGAAGCTAAGATTTCTGCAGTGTGTAAATTGTGCTTTTACTATACAAAGATGCTGTACATACAAAACTATTACAATCTTAGGAATACAATACCATAGTTGCCAACATTGTAAAAAAAAAAAAGTGGGACACTTTTGTGGCTGTAGGCGGAGCCGTACAATAATTAGGGGGTGGGGCATTCGTTTGTAGGCGTGGCTTAGTAAAAATAGTAAGTGCGGCGCGCGAAGCGCGTCGCGGCGAAAAATGGACGTGGTTTACGCGTCATAGTGGGCGTGGCTTAAATGGGCGTGGCTCAAGAGGGTGTGGTTAGAGTCTGAGATGAATGAGGGATGGAGAGGGAAAGGGGGAGAGGGAAAGGGGGAGAGGGAAAGGGGGAGAGGGAAATGACGGGACAGCAGCCCCAGATCCTACACAATAAAAATATGTGTATTCTAGAAAGTTTAACAATCAGCAGATAAAGATACTCCAAACACCTGGTGTTAGCACTTCAATCATCCCGGCACCATGATTGTTATTGTGTCAGGATGATTGAAGTGCAGTATTTCTATTATTACATTGTAATATAAAATTAAATCATTCAACTCACCATAATGCAGAATCAGTGGGAGCCCTGAGCGTGTCACTAGCCACGTCGCCTGCCCCCGGCAGAGCCCCCCCTCACATCAGGTGTCCCCGGCAGAGCCCCCCCTCGCATCAGGTGTCCCCGGCAGAGCCCCCCCTCACATCAGGTGTCCCCGACGGAGCCCCCCCTCGCATCAGGTGTCCCCGGCGGAGCCCCCCCTCACATCAGGTGTCCCCGGCGGAGCCCCCCCTCACATCAGGTGTCCCTGGCGGAGCCCCCCCTCACATCAGGTGTCCCTGGCGGAGATCCCTCTCACATCAGGTGTCCCTGTCGGAGCCCCCCCCTCACATCAGGTGTCCCTGGCGGAGCTCCCCCTCACATCAGGTGTCCCCGGCGGAGCCCCCCCTCACATCAGGTGTCCCCGGCGGAGCCCCCCTCACATCAGGTGTCCCTGGCGGAGCCCCCCCTCACATCAGGTGTCCCTGTCGGAGCCCCCCTCACATCAGGTGTCCCTGGCGGAGCCCCCCCTCACATCAGGAGTCCCTGGCGGAGCTCCCCTCACATCAGGTGTCCCTGGCGGAGCCCCCCTCACATCAGGTGTCCCTGGCGGAGCCCCCCCTCACATCAGGAGTCCCTGGCGGAGCTCCCCCTCACATCAGGTGTCCCTGTCGGAGCCCCCCCTCACATCAGGTGTCCCTGGCGGAGCTCCCCCTCACATCAGGTGTCCCTGGCGGAGCTCCCCCTCACATCAGGTGTCCCTGGCGGAGCCCCCCCTCGCATCAGGTGTCCCCGGCGGAGCCCCCCCTCACATCAGGTGTCCCCGGCGGAGCCCCCCCTCACATCAGACCTCTAGCGGCGGCGGCGGCGGGCGGCGGCGGCAAAAATCAAAAAACTGATTTTTCGGGACATTTACCGGGACACAAAAAATTTGTGAATGGAGTGTAAGTCCCGGGAATGTCCCGGGAAATCCGGGACAGTTGGCAAGTATGCAATACAAGACTGACAGATATCTATAACAAGCAAAATGCCTAGCAAACTGAACAGCCTATGGTCTAACAGTACAAATACACTTAAAAGTTACTTATCTTCTGTTACTGTATGTTCGTGATCTCCATTGGCAACGATTTTTCTGGAGCATCAGGCACTGTTCTTCTATCATGGGTGGCTTCTGATGTTATAGCATGATGGTGTGTGTGTGTGTCCCTCTCTCTACTCACCCCTTTTATGTTTCAGGCTGTTTACTATAGTTACCAAACGACAGAAAACATATCTGTTTACTGTAGCTGTAGAAACAATGGACTGTTGAAAACTGCATCTACGTACCCATTGTCTAATCAAACCAACACCTGACAGTAATCTAAGAGTCATTTTTTTCAGTTTGAGAGCTGAAAAAGACCTCAAACAACTAAATCTCTTTCTTGTGTACTGTACCAATAGAGACAATAGCCTGTTAATTGAACTGTCAATTGAATACAACAATTATATTTACCCCCATTGTATAAAACAGCATTTGTTTGAGAAATCTACTCAAGCCAAAAACTGACAATATCTCTATGACCAACCACTATTGTGTAATGTTATGTCCCATGTATCGTAAGTGATTAAATAGAAAAAAAATCATATTGTAACAAACGCAATACATTCAGTCTGTTGTCCTCTGCTGACCGCCTCCACCTGCAGTCCAGCCATCCCTGGAAGGATCTCTACTCTGCACCAGCACCAGAGACTTCTACTTCAACAGGCACTCCTACCCCACTGTGCTCACGAGACCACTGTCCCCACTCCAGTGGCTCCTGAACCAGCCTTGTAAGAGAGGGCTCCTCCTACAAGTCAGGCTCTATTACCAGGTATCTAACACTTTGCATCTGACCAGCATGGGCCTCTCTAACTGACCTCCTCTGCCCCCCCCCCCCCTCAACCTGGGGGAACCTCTTTCTTTCCTATTCTGCACCTCCTTTTCCTTCTCTGTCTTTCCTTCTCATTTCTTGTGTCCCCCCTTTTTTTCTTTCTTTCCCTTTTTTTGTTTGTTCGTATGACCTTGATCCAAGTTTTGTTTTTCTAAAATTTTTGTGGACTACTCCACACTCCAACCCCTGAGCGACTAAGCTCAGTCACCCTATGTTGACCCCCGGCCTTGGCCGGAGCATTATTGGTGTTCGACGGTTCATTCTACCAAACATGTTCTCAATGTGTACAATTATGTTGTACCATGTTATGTTTACTGCTCATATCCCCTGTGCATTATCATTACAGCTATTCTTACTTCTCATATATTTCAATAAAAAAATTGTACCAAAAAAGGAGAAGATCAGCTTGAGCTCGTTTGGCTGGGCTTCTCCTAAGGGTCACAGGAGTGCATTTCTTTTTGCACAGATCAGTCCAGACACCGCGTCATCACGACAATGAAGTCTGGATCCGCCAGGTGCCTGGACTGATGGCTGTTTCAGCCTCTCAGCGAAACGCTGAGATGGATGATCCCCGCCCCTCCACAAATCAGCGCTCCAGTGAGTGTGGAGGAGCAGAGAGGAGAGCTGCTGATTGATAGGCAGCAGCTCTCTGCTCGGGGAGCCAAGAGAACTGAGCCATTGGCGTTGTTGTGTATGTATGATTGTGAGTTAGGAACCTTAGATTGTAAGCTCCTTGGGGGCAGGGACAGATGTGCATGTGCATGTATATGTGTAAAGCGCTGCATAAATTGATGTTGCTATATGGTATAATAACTACCTATAATAAAAAATAATAACAATGAAACTAAAGAGATCAGGTAGGCAAGATTTAAGAAAATCAAGCTGAGAGAAATAGGAAAGTAGACACTGGCCAGTTAAAAAGTCCATCTTTGGATCTTAAACCTCAGAAACAGGTATCTACCCTGTATATCTCTCATTAATCTACAAATACTCGCCGTATAGTTGTCACGTACCTGAAGGGAGAGTGAAATGACGTGGTCGGCCTCTCTTGTATTTCCAGCCCAGGTCCTGCTGAGAGTGAAACAGAAGGAGCCGAAGGACAGGAGGCACACGAGTGCCTGCAGATAAAGACTCGGAAACTTGCAGCAGGAAGTCGCAGCTGGTCACAGGACTGTAATTGCAGAGCAGGAAGTCGCAGCTGGTCACAGGACTGTAATTGCAGTGCAGGAAGTCGCAGCTGGTCACAGGACTGTAATTGCAGTGCAGGAAGTCGCAGCTGGTTGCAAGAGTGAAGTTGCAGAGCAGGAAGTCGCAGCTGGTTGCAGGACTGTAGTGGCAGACACTCGGATAGTAGTGCTGAGCCGAACAGGGCACAGGAGCAAGGTCACAGGACCTACTGTTTTCCTTACAATAGTTCTAAATATTACTATGGAGCATCCACATGATTTTGAATTCATGGAATAGCTATGATAGGAATGGGGAAATCTATAGTCCTCCAGTTTTGGAGGTTTTGTACTGCTAAAGTTGGTTTAATGGAAGTAAGTTATATGTGCCCTCATTCTCCAGAGCTTGTGCAGAACCTATAATATTTTTTTTCATTTTCTGCTGCACCATCTTGGCAGTCTGATTGCCTTCTGATTGTAAGCACACAGATGTTCCTAAGCTGTTAGCAACCAAGTAAAACCTGACTTTAGAGTCTTTGATTACATATTTCAGAGTTACTTCACTTTATAAGCAGCTAGAGAGATTAGTGATGGCTTACTGCTTGTGAAAAATATGTAAACAATATTAATGTCCATGGTCTGCAGGGGTACTTTAAATTGACCCAAAACAGTTATTTCACTTGATGAATGCAGGTTTGCCCGCCTTATGCCTTATGATTTGTGTGGGTAGGAAACAGGCTTAGCAGAACTGGTCTGCATAAAAATTTTCAGCTGATCAAACTGTGGACTCTGTATTATACAGTAAAGTATTATACACTACACTTTAATGGGTTTTTTTTGCTGAATAACCTTGATGTTGTTACCATTTAAAAGTAGATGTTCAGATTTATATAGTACTGTATGTTATTCCTTCAAGTGCAATAATCAAAGTAAGCATTGAAGTGAAAATAATAGCATTAAAAAGACATAGCATATGGCAGTTTTGGTAGCCCGGTTCCTACAGGGTTTCAGAACACTGGAATTTCCATGACCACTCTGAGAAATGATGGCATGTGCAGTGAACAGCCATGTTCAATTAGTAAGTGACCTGCATCTGCCAATCATGCAGCTGACAGCTGTGCTCCGCAACCTTGAGGTGGAACCCATAACTCACATAGATTTTACAGAATTGCTAGTTGAAAAACCTCATTAAAATCACTGTAATTAAGTTCCTCATTTAATATGCTGACAACAGGGCTGTGCACAATAATAGGGATCATGTTGTATCATGGATCATGTTGTATCAACAATTTAAAAGAAAAGCAGGAAAAAAACAATCTGAAATCTAAAAGAAAGTGTAAATAAGAAAACACTGAATGTGTTTTTATGTAAATACAATTTATATGACGAGCTATGGTAATCCTAACCGATGCATTTATTTTCCAGACAGAGAACTCCATATAGACCAGTCTTCCAGCACTCATTTAGATTAGCTTGTGCTGTATTCACTGCAGAGGTAGAAAGGCTAATTTACTAAAAGAGTTAAGAATCTTCACTTGCCGAAGATTCACTTCAGTTATCCACACTACCTTATTTATATTATATATAAAGTAAATAAACAGTCATTTGTTTTTCATGTGATGACAGTGTGACACACTTTATTGAGTGAAGACTTTCAACTCCTTTAGTAAATCATCCTCATTGGCTTCCCTTATTCACACCTATCTATTTTATTGCACATGCATTTCCCCCCGAAGTCAATGGAAGTGCATGTGATTGAACTTTGATGTGCAATGACATGCTTGTGTTGACAACCATTTTTATGTCATATATCAACAGAGTCGCGCTGACACTTTGCAATAATTGGTGTTAAAAACATAGAAAAATATATAACATGTACTAAAATAAGTCCAAACATAAAATCGGGATGCTGCAAAGATTGATTGTTAAGGTAAAGTCCTCCTCATATGTGACCCAGGTTGGAAAAACATGCAGTCACCATCCATCACCATGTGCAAAGGTCCGCAGAAGACACCGCCACCTTGCGGATCTTTGCTCGAGAGAGGTCAACAGCGCTTTTGGCTATATGCAGCCAGGGCCTCTCAGAGATGTTCCTGTGGGGTTCCTGTGGGCCAAGCTGGAGCTTGGGCTGGCATGAGACTGGATCCTGACAGTAGTATGGTTTAAAAGGAGTCTTGCCTAAGAAGCAGGGAGAGCAAGGAGGACAGTGTGAGTACATCAGCACACCTGGGGATTCACAAGGGGAGAGACTGCCACATGTAGCAAGACTTTCTGGAAGACAGTGTTGTGCTTAATATTTCCTCTCCCTTGCACTGGGAGATCTTCAGAGCAGGTAGTTGGTCTGGTGAAGAAGCAGCCAGGGGGGCTGTTAGCTCCTGCAGATAGTAGAGCTGGGATCAGTGTCTACAGTGGAGCTGGAGATACTCTGGTATGCAGCTTACAACACTTTTTGCTACTTTCTAAGGGACTGAGAGTTCCTAGTCCTTAAGGGGCTTTTTCACTTTGATTATCACAGACTGTCAGCAGGAGGAGGACAGTTCTGGAGCATGTATATAGGGAGGAAGTTGTCCCTGTCCCCTGCAAGTTATATAAACATCAAAAACCAAGCTCAAAGTCTGTTCCTTGTGTCCAGATAGAAGTGCTTGTCGCCTGACTGTGCAGGAGTAGAGAAACCAGTCATCTGCAGCCCCTGCGGGGTAGTGCTACACACTGATCAGCACTGCAGGCGTTGGCTACAGCAGCTAATCAAGTAGCTTTTATCCGACACTGCGGTTGAACATAAGTCAGTCGATAGATGCGTTTCTGTTCAACTACAATGGCCACACATGGATCAAAATGCATCTGGTCCCTGCTGAACTGGCAGAATTTTGATCCAGCTATGGTAACCTTTCCTCTTATAGGCTATGGTTCAGCTATTGTTTTTCTGGCAAAGTGTGAAATCATCACGCAAAACAATCAACAATAACTAATGGTCAGCGATGGGTAACCTGTGCACAAACATTGATGTGCCTTTAGTCACTTAGCCTAAAGTGTTGAACTTCATTCCTGTTTATTATGATCCCAATGATCCATTCACACATTTGCATTATGGTAATGCGCAAATTGCATTGTGGTGCCCTATATTTTTTTAAATGGGACACATCTACATATGCATTCAGGCAAATCAAAAAGTTCTCAATTTGCAGATTCCCTTGAACTACAAATGATAAAAATACACAGTTTAAAACCATACAGGTAGAATGTCTATACACATGCACCTATTCTCTAAGAAAAAAAGGCCTGCATATGCAAATTTGCAGCTCTTACCCTGGACACAGCCAGGGATGGATAACTTTCATAATAGTAAAAGATCACATAGTGCTGCGGGGTTGTGTGATTTTTCACTTTTACTAATGAGCAATCAGCACTGTAGGGGAAGTGCTGATTGCTCTTTCAAAATACAGTGAAATAAGAATCAGCTTACAGAGGGGGCTCAATGCTGGCTGTACCTCCGTTCCACAGGAACACCCATCAGTTGTGTTTAGGGCCTCATGCACACTGCTGCTTCTAAACTGATGTTTTTGGGGCTTTTGGGATTTTTTTGCCTAAGCCCCTGAACTTTACTAAAAGCCTATGGGAGAGATTTACTAGGGGAAAGCCATTGACCCTGGGGCCACCCGTGTGGGTGCGCTCACAAGTCCCGCTGTGGCATCCATTGACACAGACAGCGTGACTTGGCCCCACCCCCCGCTCCCGTGTCACTGGATTTGATTGACAGCAGCGGGAGCCAATGGCTCCTGCTGCTATAAATCTATCCAGTGAGGACAGAGACAGCAGCTGTTGTCACTGGGCTTATGCACATCGCTGGAACGGACTGGCTCAGGTAAGAAAAAGGGGGGCTCTGAGCGCAGCTGCAGCACAGAAGGTTTTTCCCCTTAATGCATAGAATTAAGTTGAAACACCTGGAGACTTTCCAAACCCTGTAAGCTTTGAGAATAAAACCTATAAGTTGATCTGTTACTATGCACAGCTGTACCAGATTCTGTGTGCATCCGTTTCAGTAAATCTCCCTATATGTGTCCAAGCACACTTTTAGAGATGTTTAGGAGCAACGGAGTTTAGAAGCAGTCAAACCTCCTCCTGAACGCAGAAAAATCACGTTCAGGAAAGGAGTTTTGGGTTAAAAAAAGGAAGCTAAACGCGTCTAAATGTAAGCGCTAGGCGCATTTAGCATTTCAGCGTTTTTTCATTTCAATGGCCAGAATAAATTAAAAGTCTGACCAATTAAATAAATAAACTCCCAAACACCAAACTCTGCTAAACTCTTTTAAAGTTTAAAACTTTTAGTGAGAGTTCTTCTTTAAAGTAGAATTCTAGGATAAACCTAACTAATCCTAAAAATGCTCATAACGTATAGTGTAAGAATGATGTATAACCTATATTTATAACCTAATTTTAAGCAAGTCCGGTCATATGAACTCCCATGTCAGCCAGCGCCAGTTGCAGGGGAGGGCAGAGAACGTTTGAGAATAGCTGGATTGCCTGGGAGCGGTGATGTCTCCCATAGGCTCCTATGCCCATCTATTGTTGTTATTTCCTCACCCTTGCAACCGCCGCTGGCTGACACATACAAGTCAGATCGCATGACCAGACTGCAGCGGTCTGCAAATGGGTAAGCATTTACATCTTTATTACACAGGTTATTCAGCATAGGTGTTAGGAGGGGAAAGGAGCATTTTTAAGATTAGTTAGCTTTACCTTGGATTTCTACTTTAAGGTTGTTACAAATCCAACCGGGACAGGGGCTTTTGGAGGGGACTAAGGGCTAGCCTCCTACCCACTAACTATGACCCTTGCAGGAGACTGGGGATTTTGTCTGCTTCTCCTGGTCAGAGCATGGAAAAGAGCTCAGTTCAGCTCTGATCCTATGAAGAGAGCAGATCATTCTCTAATGATGGACAACAATGTGATGAACGCTGAGAGTGAGGATTAATTCTCTGAATAAAGACAATAAAGAGTCCCTTCTGGAGTGGATGGAAAGGTGTAATAATATTCTTGTACAGGTAAATAGTCAGAGGAAATATGGTGGCCCTCCTGCAGACTGGTTTGGAGGAGCTCTACCACTTAAGACAGAAATATATTTATCAAAAATCTCCCTCAAAAAATCCATAAAGATAAATTAATTCAATTTTTTCGGACTGTTGGAACATTGTATGAGTTTTGTCTAAAAGACAGTTGTAGACTGTTGCCAGACTGTGTGAGGTGGGGTGGGATCCCTGATTAATTAAAACATTGTCTGGGTGGGCAGTGACCTAAGTCACCTAGGCTTGTCTACATGACTAGTTCTCAATTAGCTTACTGTCTACTTAGATTACTGTTTATGCTTATGTTAGCTGTTCATTAACCACTTCAGCCCCGGAAGGATATGCCCCCTCAATGACCAGGCCATTTATTGTGATACGGCACTGCGTCACTTTAACTGACAATTGCGCAGTCATGCGACGCTGTACCCAAACAAAATTGACGTCCTTTTTTTCCCACAAATAGAGATTTCTTTTGGTGGTATTTGATCACCTCTGTGGTTTTACTTTTTTGCGCTATAAACAAACAAAGAACATCAATTTTGAGGAAAAAACTTTTTTTTAACTTTTTGCTATAATACATATCTCAAAAAAATATAAAAAAACAAATGTATTCATCAGTTTAGGCTGATATATATGCTTCTACATATTTTTGGTATAAAAAATGGCAATAGGCGTATATTGGTTGGTTTGCAAAAAAAAGTTATCGCGTCTACAAACTATGGGATAGATTTAGGGACTTTTATTTTTTTATATTGTTTTTACTAGTAATGATGGCGATCTGTGATTTTTAGCGGGACTGTGACATTGCGGCGGACAAATCTGACTTGCTGGTTGGAAGCTGAACAGTGGGAACCTTGAGTGGAGAGTGTGAACAAGTTTTGCTTTTGACTACTGGTGATTGCTGTGTTGCATTTTTAGGTTCTTTTTCCTTGCAGCTTTTTTAACACCTTTTCTGTTACTGCACAATTGTCAGTTAAAACGGCGCAGTGCCATATCGCAAAAAATTAGCAGTATAGTCAGTGTTTATCTGCCCCTCCAGGAGTAATCTTTAGGGGTATAGTTGGTGGCTGTAATAGCTGGATGGTGATGTATCCATAGACAGGGGTATTAAGGGTTAAAAAGGAAGGCAGCCATCCTTCAGAGTGTGTCCAGAACTCTGCAAGACATGTAAGGAAAAAACAGGGAGGGGGGTGGAGCCAACCTGAGTGTAGTATTAAAATGATGACTTTAATTGGACAAAATTAAAAACACTTACAAGATGATAGAAGATGCATGCTCGTCAAAGTAAAGTGAAGTCCTGGCATTCCACATGGCTCTGTAGTGTGGAGCTGCTTGGTTCCTTTGCTCCTGCAGAAACACTGTTATCCATTCCAGCCAGCTGCTCAATCCCTTCCAGCTATCCGGAACAGCGGCGGGACCCACAGAGCCATGTTGAATGCCAGGATTACACTTTACTTTGACGAGCATGCATCTTCTATCATTTTGTAAGTGTTTTTTTTTTTTTTTATAAATTCTTTATTTAGGTGGTACAAAAAAAGAAGAGTACAACAATGTGTATACAGCAGTTTACAAAGAGTCATATCAATTACTCATATCACCTGGTGCAAGGGGTAACAAAGCATATAGACATTAAACCTGGTGTTAGACATAGGAGTCTTTAAATTAGCTGTATATTGTATATTTGAGAAGCTACTCACTCTATTATTAATAATGGGAAAAGGAAGGTGAGTGTGACCCTGGGGTCATCACGCTTTAAACTATAGCTAGAAAGGGAGTATGAAAAGAGAAAAAGGAAGAGAGAGAAAAAGAAAAAAAAAAGAAAAAGGGGGGGGGGGGTAAGGGGGAGATTAATATGGAAAAGCTTTGATAAGTGAAAAAAGGTCCTTCCTCCAGTCCCTTCCCCAACATCCGGGTATATCTCTTAGGTGTATCCATTGTCAACCAGATTAGGTCATCAGCCCTGCATACTCCTCCGAGTAGACAAACTCATGCCAAAACAGAAACAGCCATTTTTTTATTTCCTTCCTTCAGCCTACTAATTAAGGGGAGTGGTTAATTGGTCACAGGTGCTTGAGGCCTATATAACTTTCTGTAGAACTCATTTTGAGCCTGCTCATCTTTGAGCTTTGAGCTTGCCACCTTTTTGCCTGCTGGAACTTAGACCAAGTGGAACTGGACTATGTGGTGAGCATAGCTCCCAACTGTCCCTGGTTCCGAGGGACTGTCCCTGATTTGGAGCAATGTCCCTCTGCCCCTCTTCCTCCTCATTTGTCCCTCATTTTGGTCTGATCCATATAGTTGTATATAAAATGCACTTTTTATCTTTCAAAAAGTGTTTCCCAGTGCTAAACCTTTCATCCAATTTCTAAATTACTGCATTTGTACATTTTAAAAGCTAAATAAAAGGAATAGTAGTGGTAAAAAAAGTCCTTGTGGATTTCATTAACTTTTTTTTTGTTATTTCTCCTTTAAGAGGATGTGGCGGGGGAGTGTCCTATGCCTACATACATTTGTTAGTAGGTGTCCCTCATTCCCATCTCAAAATGTTGGGAGGTATGGGTGAGTTAAAATCCAGAGTTGAAAACAGGAGGTTATAACAGGGGTCAAAGTACCTGTGTAGTGTGAGTACCTGTGTAGTGTGAGTGCACATAAACCCGAAGTAAGTATAGTGTGAGCACATAAACTCGAGGTAAGTATAGTAATAAGTCCTATTTGCAATCTCCGAAAAACACCCAATAAGAGGACAGTATGCGACCGGTCTAAACTATGAGGCATGTTCACAAATGCCAGGAGCCTGATGGACAAGATGGGTGAACTAGAGATACTGTTGAACAAGGAGGATTTAGATTTTGTGGGAATTTCAGAGACCTGGCTCAACAGCTCTCATGATTGGCTGGCAACCATTCAAGGGTATTCCCTTTATCGCAGGGATAGAGAGGGTAAAAAAGGGGGAGGGGTATGCCTATATATCAAGAATAATGTACAAGTGAATGTGAGAGATGATATCAATAAGGGAGATAGGGAGGAGGTGGAATCCTTATGGGTAGCGCTCCAAAGGGATGAAGCTAAGGGGAAAATAATACTGGGTGAAATCCCAGCTGAAGTGTCGGCAATGGGGCAGAGTAACAATGTGCTTTGCCCACCTCCACATGCAGCCATGGAAATGGAGCTTTTTTGGCGGATGCAGCAAGTTCTGACTCACCTTGACAAATTTGTTTCTGCACAGGACAAGCTTGGATAGAGGAATGCATCTGTCCAGCAGCCGGATAGAGGTACAGGAGATGGAGCAGCCGGCTCATCTCCCCAGGGGCAGTTCAAGGACCAGGGAAGGGAGGGAGCCATCCTCACTCCCCAGCCACAGATTCCAGAAAGCATGGATTTAATCAGACTTTATTGTCAGCCACCAGCTCCAGAGCCTGGGGATTTAATAGACTTTTCTGCTGAGGAGGAACAGCCCAGTGAGCCTCCAGCAGAAGAGCTGGCATCAGGGCAGAACATCGCTGAGCTCTGTCCAGCACCAACAACCACTTCAGCCTTCCTGAAAGAAGAGACAGCTGGCCTTTCTCCCACACCACTGACAGGGACATGGAATTTTGTACCAGCAGTACCTGTGGAGTCACAACAAACTTCTCCAACCAACGCACTGGCTGTGGGGCACAGTGCTGCCCAGCTCTGCCCACCCTTGTCTGCACACCCAGCAGAAGCACTGGCATCAGGGCAGAGCTTTACTGACCTCTGCCCAGCACTTACAACACCTCTGGGGGTAATGCAGAGAAGCTCAAACTCCTAGCTGAAGCACTGCTAACTGGACAGTGTGCAAGACCTCTGCCCCACACCTGCAGCAGTTACAAGGGCCCAGGGTGAGAAGGTGGTGGTTCTTCTTCCCCAGCAGCAGACCAGGATTCCGGGAGAGAAGGGTGGGGAGGAATCCAGTCCCCCTCCCCAGTGGCAGGCCAAGGACCAGGGAGAGGAGGTAGTCGTCCTCCCTCCCCAACAGCAGATTCACAGTCTGGGAGCAAAGGAAGCCATCCCCCTTCTCCAACAGTTAGCCAGATTGGAGAATGTGGTGTCCCCAGCTGAAGCACTGGCACCAGGGCAGAGCGCCGCTGGCCTCTGCCTAGCACCTACCGTGTCTTCATGGCTCTAGGGAGTCAGGGCAGTCAGTCCCTATCCCCAACAGCAGATCAAGCCCCGGAACGGTAAAGACTTTCCAGCTGAAGTGCTGGCAGCTGGACAGAGAGTCCACAGCCTCTGCCCCACACCTAACGATGACAACACTTTCCTGCGGCCAAGAATAGAGATGATGGGGAGCGACTATGTGGGTTCACGCTGCCCGACTAATGCATGTCCAGACCTGTTGGAGGTCTGGGACCTGGTTAGTCTACTTTTGATGGGAGAAAAATGTGACAGACCCATACAAGCTAGTGTCGTCTAGTTCTTGGGTGCATTGCTCTACTATAATATCAGGTTCCTGATTCTAGATGGGGGGGGAGCTGTATCTTGGCGGAAGCACCCAAGCGAGGTGCTAGGCGGTCCGTCACAAAGGTCTTTTTATATTTTTATAAAGTAGAATCCATCTCCCCTTGATGAGTGGATTGGGTAGTGGTAAGGTTGGTACACTTCAGCTGCTGCATGTGCTGGTCCTTGCATACTTCCACTGTATGTTGTTCTATAATATCCCCATGCTACGTGCCAGGTATGAAAAAATATTTTGTTTCTGGATCTAAGCAGCAGGCCTATATCTTACAAAAAGCATTGTTTTATACACACCTTGTCACCGTTACCATCAACCCTAACGCAAGGTGAAGAGTTTTAGATATTATTTTTCTTAAGATAAAAATCTGATAAAATTATATTTACTTTCTCCACTACAGAAGTGCAGTGCTTCGCTATCATTTTGTAAAGTGAAACAAATTCATGTAAGTCTCGCAAGACAAATAATATTTGTTTTCAAGGCTTTACAATGTTTCCAGCAATTAGTAAGAACTGATAAAATCAGACAGCTACCGAGGCATCCTTTGAGGCGCGTGATTAATTGAAGTGTTAATTATTCTAGTGGTAATTTAATTAATTCTAATACTTTGGAACGTAACTATTGCACTCTTTTGCAAACCATTAGTCTGGATCTGTCATGTTTCTGTAAATGTTTAGCTTGGCTCAGAGCTCCCCATTCTTTTAAAATTATATGTGTTGGAAAAGCATGTAGAGGAGCGGTTATTAACCACTTCAATACCAGGCAATTTTGCACCTTCCTGCCCAGGAAAATTTTGAGCTTTCAGTGCTGTCGCACTTTAAATGACAATTGCGCGGTCATACAATGCTGCACCCAAACAAAATTGCCGTCTTTTTTTTCCCACAAATAAAGCTTTCTTTTGGTGGTATTTGATCACCTCTGCAGTTTTTATTTTTTACTAAACAAACTGAAAAAAAAAGTTTTTCTTTGTTTCTGTTTTCAAGAAAATGTTGTTTTCTCCTTCACTGACAGGCACTGATGAGTCGGCACTGATGGGCACTGATGAGGCGGCACCGATGGGCACTGATAAGGTGGCACTAATATGTAGAATTGATGGGCACTGATAGGCGGCACTAATATGCAACACTGATGGGCAACGATAGGTGGCACTGATATGCAGCACTGATGGGCACTGACAGGTACTGACAGGTGGCACTGATGGGCACTGACAGGCGGCATTGATGGGCACTGGTAGGCAGCACTGATGGGCATTGACAGTCTGCACTGATGGGCACTGACAGGTGGCATTGATGGGCACTGATCGGGGGTACTGATTGGCACTGATAGGCGGCACTGATTGGCACTGACAGGTGGCATTGATGGACACTAATAGATGGCACTGATAGGCAGCACTGATTGGGCAGGTACTGACAGGAAATAATGCTGGGCACTGATTGGCACTGTAATGGACACTGATTGGCACTGTGGTGGACTCTGATTGGCACTGTGGTGGGCACCGGCAGACTTTATTATTGTAGCACTGCTGAGCACTGATTAGCAGCTGATTGGCACATCTGATGGGGCTGTGCTGATAATCAATGTGCTGACAAACCCCCCCTCTGACAGGGAGAGCCGCCGATTGGCTCTCCCTGTCAGCGCGAACCGAGGAATGCCGTTTACCGGCACTTCCTGGTTCTCACGATGATTAGCTGTGATTGGTCACAGCTGATCACGTGTTAAGAAGCCCCTGTCAGAGGCTTTTTATCACGATTGGAGATTCGGTGTGTAAGACTGACACGGCGCACTCGTAATCGCCGCGCTGCGGGCCCCTGCGGCCTCACACCGGCATGTTATCCTGCTGGATAGCATATGACGCCCAGTCAGGATAACAGAACCACTTCCCGGCACTCATTCTGTTATAGGTTGGGCGGGAAGTGGTTAAAGGAATTAACCCTTTTATTACCAACGATGCATTATATACATATGAACTCTTCAGCCAGTGATAAATATAATATGTCATGACTTTAAAGGGGTTCATCATAATCTGCAGATGATTAGTTTTCTAGCTCAGCCTTTAAAGTATAATTAAAGGCAAAACCTCTTTTTTTGTTTTGGATAGAGTGGAGAGGGATTAGAGCCCCTGTCAATTTTTATTGCTGTCTGTGCCCTCATTGGGGAGATTCGTCCTCTCTATTTGTCCTGTTCACCATTATCAATGAAAGTGAAAGTAAAAGAAAACACCAAATTTTGTGTTGTCCCCAGAAAAGTAATAGAGGGGAAATCTTCCAATGGAGACACTAGTTCTTGTGGTCTGGGGGTCGCCAAGAAATTCCTTTAATTTTCAGAGATTTCCTCTCACTTCCTGTTTGACTATGGGACAGGAAGTGAAGGGATATTTCTGCACTGGGACAGAGATGGCGAAAAAAATCTAGAGTTATAATCCTCCCTTACTCTATCCAAAATGAAAAAAAAAGTTTTGGCTATAGTTCTATTTTAATCGCTTCCCGACCGCCGCACGCTGATGTATGTACGCAGAATGGCATGGGTGCTCAAAAGGGCATACCCGTACGTCCCTTCAGAATCCCGGGCTAGCGGGCACATGCATGCCGCCGACAGGAGCGTGCCTGTGGGTCCCACGGACTCGATGTCCGCCAGTGGCCCGCAATCGTGACGAAGAGAGGCAGAAAGTAAACAAGGCATTACCCTGTTCTGCCTAGTGACATGACAGGGAGCATCTTGTGGCAGGCAACATTGGCAAGTGACAATCCGCATCTTGTGGCAGGTGACATTGGCAAGTGACAATCCGCATCTTGTGGCAGGTGACATTGGCAAGTGACAATCCGCATGTTGTGGCAGGTGACATTGGCAAGTGACAATCCGCATGTTGTGGCAGGCGACATTGGCAAGTGACAATCCACATCTTGTGGCAGGCGACATTGGCAAGTGACAATCCGCATCTTGTGGCAGGCGACATTGGCAAGTGACAATCCGCATCTTGTGGCAGGCGACATTGGCAAATGACAATCCACATCTGGTGGCAGCCAACAGTGGCAAGTGACACGCTGCATCTGGTGGCAGGTGACGATAGCAAGTGACATGCTCAGGGCTCCCAATGATTCTGCATTATGGTAAGTTGAACGATTTCATTTTAAATTACAATGTAATAATATAAATAATGCGCTTCAATCATCCTGACACCACATCAACCATGGTGCTATGATGATTGAAGCGCCAACACCAGCCATTGCCGCGACAAATTGCCGGCAAAATTTTATGGCAGTGCCCCTCCCGAGACTAGGCTCTGGATCCGCCCCTGGGTCACTTAGCAATGTATTTTGTCAGCTCCATAGTAGTGCTTTACCCTAAACACCCCCTAAAATGTGTACAAATGCTATTTGTGTCCTTAAATTCATGCAGAGTGCCAGAGGCTTTTTTTGGGGGGACCAAAATCATTTTGAAGCCCCCCCCCCCCCCAACCGCTAAGTCAACCGATACCAATCCTTTATCTGCTGACTTTGCCAAACCCATACACACTATACCCACCTCTTTTGTGGTCAGATTTCTGTAGTGAAAGGGCCTGCCAGAATACTTTCAAATGGTACTGTTTACAGTTTTGTTCTCCTATTATCTTGATAGGTAATTGCAGAATGTAAAAATGTGCTTACATTTGTACATTGTGTATTTTTATTTTTGTATTTTGACACTTCTTACTTGTCCAGTGGGCTGCCAATAGTGTAAGTAAGGAGGGACTGGCCAGAGTAACACACATTATGGCTCTCAATGAAGTGAAGAGGGTTACCTGTCCAAAACATCTCCCCCCTAAAATTTTTACAATGGGCCATCAGAGGGAGTAATCTGATAAGTGGACCTTATACTTTTTGTCTTTAAATACTCCTTCAAATAAATGTTAATACTGATTTTGGCCAAGAATGTTTGTGTCTAATCTGCTTGCAATGTTTATGTGCAAAATGACTTTTTTTTTTTCCGGTTGACTCCACAGTTTCCTTCAACACCACAGGAACGGCCAACTGTGGCTTCTTAGTTTGCCCAGCGGTGGGACCTTCCCAACTTCAATGGGGCAATAGATGGGAAACACGTCCACATCGTCCCACCCCCCCAACTCGGGGTCATACTATTATAACTATAAGGGGTTTAATAGTATTGTGATGTTGGTGGTGGTGTCGGCGACATCGAGTTCCTGTATGTGGACGTGGGGAAGAATGGCCGAAGTCGGATGGTGGAGTCATCGCCCAGACCGAAATTTACAGACAGCTCCAGAATGGTGGCTTGGGATTGCCACCTGCTGAAGAGAACTTGGAAGGACTCCCGTTTGTCTTTGTCGCTGATGAAGCATTTGGTCTGGGTGAACACCGGCTGGCCAGAGCCAGAAGAGTGGTGGAAAATGCCTTTGGAATAGTGGCCAGCCGGTTCCGCCTATTCCTCACTGCAATAAACAACAGTAAAGAAAAGCACATGGAGCAGCATGCAAGTAATAATAATAATAGGAACACACGACAAATACTTACTTTTTCGAAGCAGTTTCCTGATCTTTCTGTACCGATCGTGTTCCCTCAATTTCAGGTCTGACCATCGTTTACTCAATTGATCCTTGGTTTGTCGTACCTCAAAATTCCTGTGCAGACTTTTCACAACTTTAGCCATGATTTTGGCCTTTCTGACATTTGGGTTTAGGTAAGGTCCATGCTTCCCATCATAGCCGGCCCCATAGGCGTGCACAAGCTGTGCTCTAGGTGTGCCTGGGCACACCCTAATCACTATGTGTAGTGCCGATTACCCCCCCTGGCCAGGCTTCCCCCTGTGTTGCACCTCCCCCCACAGCCTTGTTGGCCTCCCTCTTCTCCTCTTACCCCTGCAGCTGCAGGGATTGTTCTAGTAAATATGTCATTAACTAGCCCCTTCCTTTTCTAAATGAACAATTCGCTTACTGTGTTCATTCATAACTGAAGCACAGTAAATCTTGTTTGCTATGCTTCAGTTTGTGAATGAACAGGAAGCCATTCAGCACAGAGCACTTCCCATTCATTCACTGTTCAGTGCAACTGATGCTGCAGAGAAAGGCATGTGTGTTTGAGCTTTGGGGTACACACCCTAATGCAATAGGCTGCGCACACCTATGGCGGCCCTCTTCAAGATGTCTACCATCTCCACCATCTCTACAAAGGACATATTTGAGGACTTAAATCTCCTCCGTGATCGGGACGTTCGTAGCTCCGGGCTTTTGTCGTTGCTGCTCTCCTCTGCATGCACCTGCTGTGTCTCCGCCATGTTCTCTACCCACTGCGCTGAAAGAGAAGGGGAGGGGAATATACTAGAAAGAACGTCAGGGGTGGGCGAAGTTTCACGCATGCACAGTATATATAAAGCAGAACACACGTGCGTCGTACGTACGATCTGTGAGCGGAGGACGGAGTAGTGGAAGCGACAATCGTTATAACGAAGGTACAATTTTAACTTGGTGCATCAGTGGCCTATACTGCTTATAGATTGAGGTTTATATTGGGTCAAGATTAGGAGAGTTTCGCCTGATATTAGGGTTTGTCTTATGTTGTGTCTTGCAGAGAAAATGGATGGGTTCAAAGACCACAGTTTCCTCCCAACATTGATTGATAAATACAGGGAGCTGCCCTGACTGTGGCAGGTGAAACATCCGCATTATAATAACAAAATAAAGAGTCAGGCAGCGATGGAGAAACTGCTGGAGTTGGTGAAGCCAAAGGTCCACACGCAGACATCCCCTATTTAAAAAAAAAATTGGTGGCCTGAGGAGCACATATAATCATGAGCGTACTAAGGTCCAGAAATCCATGAGATCAGGAGCAGCAGTAGATGACATTTATGCTCCCAGGCTGTGGTACTATGAGAGACTTCATTTTCTGGCAGACAAGACTGAAGTCAGGGAATCCCTCTCAACCCTACCTTCCAAGCTTCCTTCCACCCCAGCTGAAGCTTCCGACGCCCACCCTGGGCCTTCCAGCCAGGAAGAAGTGGAGGAGCCCAGCTTGAGCCAGGTATAGCATTGTTCAACATATTTCTTTGTAAAATAAATGATGTGAAATAGATGTTATTATTGATCACTAATTGCTGATTTAATAAAGTGTTTTATATATCAATAGACAGTAGTGGCCAAAAATGTTTGGGACAAGAATGAAAAATGCTGGGGTCAGAATGATAGTCTTTTCTATTTATTAACATTCAATTTGCAACAGTGAGGAGCTGAAAATTGTGTGTGATTGATGTACCAAAAACTAAAACTATGTTCCTTTTTCCAGACACAGGAAAGCCTCAGCCAGGAGGAGGCTGGGGAATGTGGCAGCCAGGAGGTGGCGGGGGTAAGTGGCAACCAGGAGGTGGCCGGGCCCAGTAGGAGCCTCACAGAATCCCAGGTCCCTCCCCTCTGCCTTCCAACCAAAAGGGCCAGGAAGGGGAGTAACGTGGAGGAGGCAGCGCTCAGGCTGATTAGGGAGGCTAATGAGGCCCTCAAAGCCAACCCCACTCTTCAAGAGGCCTTTGCATGCATGACTGCATACAAAATGCAGCAAATGGAGGAGGGCCAACGCCTCTTGTGTGAGGAACTTATGGTGACCACCCAAAATAAGGGGTTGAGGGGCCAACTGACAACAAAAACCCACCTGTGTGAGTTGGACCATCCTCCTCCTCCTCCACCTCATGCCACACCTCCAGCACCACAGCCACAGCCTGGAAGGAAGCGTGTAAGGAGACAAAAAAAGTGATGGCCTGGGTTCAGTCTGGCCTGGCAAAAGATGCAGGCTGTGGTATGACCACAGCCTGGGGACATAGATGTCATCTGCTGCTGTTCCTGATCTCTTGGAGTCCTGGACCGGATTGTGCTCACTATTATATGGACTCCTCAGGCCACCAATTTTGTCTGGCAAATAGTTGATGTGTGCCCTGGGGTACAAAGGCTTCGCCAATTGCAGCAGTTTCTCCAGCATTGCCTTCCTCTTTATTTTGTTATGACCCAGAATAAATGGCTATTTTATTTTTACAAATACTTAGCTATGTGTTTTACTTCAAAAAGGACAGTTTGTTTGTGAGTAGGCAGGTACATTTCCAAAATACAAGGTCAAATTAACAAGGGACAGCAACACCAACCTTCTTGAGATTAAAAAATACAAGATCATAATGGTGTTGTGGTAACTTGACACACAAAACGAAAAAAAATATTATGGAGATCACTATAAAAAAAAAAAAAAGGAGATCTTGATAAATATATATATATAAACAAAAATTAGAAACATTATTATAGAGAGCTGACAAAAAAAATAAATAATATTATTCAGGAGATCACGAGAAATAATAAAGAAATCAGTTTGTCAGAACTCTGTGTGAATATGAGCAGCAAAACAACTTCATTATTCTAGCAATTATAAAGAAGAAGAAAATGCGCTGCATTAAACTATTTCAAAAATTTTCCATTACGAATGCTAGTTTTACCAGACCGAGCTATCTTGTAATTTATTCTGAGCATGCGTGGCACTTTTTGCGTCGGATTGTCTACACACGATCAGAATTAACGAGAACGGATTTTGTTGTCGGAAAATTTAAGATCCAGATCTCAAATTTTGTGTGTCAAAATTCCGATGGAAAAAGTCCGATGCAGCCTACACACGGTCAGAATTTCCGACAACAGACTCCCATCGCACATTTGCCGTCAGAAAGTCCGACCGTGTGTACGGGGCATTAGAATGAAATTAATATGCATTACCCAGTGTTTTAAAATGAATGTTGATTGTATGTAAAAATAAACTTTATTGATTTTAAACAATGTTGTTGTAATGTCTTGTGACAGTACCGGGAAAATCCTACTTGCCCCACCCTTTTCTTCTAGACTTCAATAATCTGCAGATGGTTTGACTGTGGGGTGACTTTATGCAGAAAGCTCAGATCATCTCACCTGCAGTGAATGATCCCCCAAAGAGCTCAGCATTTAGGCTGGGTTCACACATGTGCGGCTGCGGATTCGTGCCTGGGGTCTGGTGCATTCCTGTACATCAGTTTACGCACAATTCAGGTCTGAATTTTAGCCTGAATTTATACCTGAACCAGACCCAAAGACACACTGGACCATTTTTCAATCCGGACCACGGCCGCCCCGGACATGTTTGAACCGGCTCCATTGAGAGCCGGTCACACATGCATGTCATGTGAATTGAATGCGGGGAAAACTGCATCCAATTCGCATACGAGTGAAGCCGGCCTGAGCATTTTTCATGTTCAAGTTCAGTTTTATGGCACTGTGATCCAACTGAGGAGGGGATGGAAACTCTTGTTTAAAGCAATATAACTTGCTTGTTGTAATATACAGCAATGCACAGCTTTGTCATTTTTTTTAATAGTGCTTGCTGTTGTGGCATAGGTTATCCAAAGTGCAGGTGAATTTTTTGTGTGCATTGACGCATGTTGTAGTACCTATTGACTGCAATAGCAGTGCATAAAAATGCATGTAATGTGCATGCTGACGCATTCCAGCGCATGGTAGCCAGCCCTTCCCATAGCAACCTTAACTCTAATCACCATTTTTCTGCTGACAAAGTCCAATAAATTAGCACAGGCATGTAAACATGGATAAAAAAATGTGCAGTGTGTTACAGTACCGTGCAGTACTCTGCAAGACAGGTGCACTGGAAAGGTGCATTAGGGTGTAATTCCATCCCACCCACATGCAGTTTTGTGAATAGGCCCTAAATTTACCTTTCAAGTGTCTGTGGGGTGAGAGGGCACCTGCATATGGCAAGAGGGTAGAGGTGGGAGAGAAACTCACCTTCCTGGTTCCATAATAAGGTGGATGATGGTCTTCTGATCAATCTATAGGGGTCCATGTACATTTAAACTCAATGCAAAAAATCTAAAGTCAAGAGGATTAGTTGTCCAATCAGATTTTAGAATGAGGAGGATATGCCATCTAAGGCTCGGTTCACACTAGTGCGGGCTGTGCCTCCCACGTTTGCTCGGGCACAGATTTAAATGAATGGGCTGCTGTTCTGCGTGAAACTCCCAAAAAAAAGGTGCATGCGCAATTTTAAAATGTGGCCACAGGGAAATCGCATGGTCTTTTTGACCATACAGTTTCCCTACGGTTCCCTCACCCGCTAACTGGCTGCGGGCCGAGATGCATGGGGGTGCTAGAATGAATGGCAGCTCTGTGCGTCTCGCAAGAGCAGTGCAGTTTGGCTGAGAGTGATTGCGGGTATCGACACAATTCCCGCACCCGCAACTGGAACGCACTAATGTGAACCGAGCCTAGGGCCGTGCTACCCATGTTTTCTCGGGCACAGCAGCCTATTTATTTGAATGGGCTGCTGTGCCACGTGAAACACACAAAAAAAGGTGCATGCACCTCTTTAATAAAGCGGCTGGCTTTGACTCAAAGCTTAAAATCTGCAGTCAAGAGAATCAGTTGTCCAATCAAATTTTAGAATGAGGAGAATGTGCCATCTAAGGCTCGTTTCACACTAGTGCAGGCCGTGTGTACCGTGTTTGTTCGAGGACGGCAGCCCATTCATTTTAATGGGCTGCTGTGCCGCGTGAAACTCACAAAAATGGCGCGTGCACCATTTTAAAATGTGTTTGCAGTTCCCTGAGATGCTTGTGGGTGCCATTCAGAATTAGTGTCAGCCTCGCGCGTCTCGCAAGAGCAATGCAATTTAGCGGCGGGTGGTTGCAGGTGCTGGAATCCATGTGATTCCTACACCCACGACGCACGGCCCACACTAGTGTGAACCAAGCCTAAACTATTTTTACTGTGAAAATATTCTTGGTGGCAGACAAGAGAAACTTATGTTAGCCATACATGGACTGGATTTCATCTATATCTTGCTGAATTGTCTGAATTTTGACCCATGGGTGGCCCTGTCAGCACCACATGGCTCAAGCATGCAAGTACTGTTTGGGTATTTTGACAGCCGCAGATGCTGGCTGTCAGAATACAAAAGCTGTCAGGGGAGATTCTTCCATTCAAGCTGTTTAGCGTGGATGTTGGAATTGAGTGATTGGCTGGAACAAGAGAATTCTTAAAGTGGAGTTCCAGGCTAAAATCAAACTAGGTGTAATTCAATCGAGCACCCCACCCCCCCTTGTATTTGGATATCCTTTTTATTTGGGAGGGCGCTTTGTACCTTTTTTTTGTCTTCCATCCTACACCGCTGCGGCGAGGTACAGATTTGCATCGGCCCTCCTCCTGACCTTCACTGCCTTCTGGGACCTCTGTGTGTCCCAGAAGACGTCGAGGCCATTCAGAAAGCGCAGAGCGACTCGTGCATGCGTAGTAGCAAACTGGCTGTGAAGGCTAAAGGCTTCACTGCCTGTTAACCTTAGTGCCTGCACCCGAGCCGATGGACGAATCAGCTTGGGGGGGGGGGGGGGGGGGCGACATCGCGGGATCCCTGGACAGGTAAGTGTCCTTATATTAAACATCAGCAGCTACATTATTTGTAGCTGCTGACTTTACATTATTTTTAAGAGGCTGAAACTCCGCTTTAACATCTATGGCTAGCTTTACACACGTATCCTGCCTGCATAGTTCCCTAATCAAAGTTTCCCACCCTCTCCCAACCAAGATGCATACTTACCTGAAACCTGACAGCCACAGCTTTCAGCAATGTTTACAGCCTGTGGCCTTATCTTCTTTACAGCTTCATGCTTGTGTGCAGTGGAAGCTTATAGACTCTTAGCACCATCTCCCAAGTGTCTGCAGTCTCAAAATATGGCTCCATTGAAATCTATAAGGATCTACTGAAAGACTTCACTGCTGGTTTCCCTTACAAGAATTGGCGGGCAGCAGAACACGACAGCTGATATAAAAATTGGCTGGGGTGCTCATATTGCGAGATCACTGGATAGGTAAGTATCCTAATATCAAAAGTCAGCAAGCTGACCTGTTTTCTTCTAGTTTTAATCACTGGCCACGAGTCTTGTTAAACTCTCTTCTGCGAAAAAGTTTTATCCCTATTGTGGGGTCACCAGTCCGGTATTTGTAAATTGAAATCATATCCCCTCTCAAGCGTCTCTTCTCCAGAGAGAATAAGTTCAGTGCTCGCAACCTTTCCTCATAACTAAGATCCTCCAGACCCTTTATTAGCTTTGTTGCCCTTCTTTGTACTCGCTCCATTTCTAGTACATCCTTCCTGAGGACTGGTGCCCAGAACTGGACCGCATACTCTAGGTGCGGCCGGACCAGAGTCTTGTAGAGCGGGAGAATTATCGTTTTATCTCTGGAGTTGATCCCCCTTTTAATGCATGCCAATATTCTGTTTGCTTTGTTAGCAGCAGCTTGGCATTGCCTGCCATTGCTGAGCCTATCATCTACTAGGACCCCCAGGTCCTTTTCCATCCTAGATTCCCCCAGAGGTTCTCCCCCCAGTGTATAGATTGCATTCATATTTTTGCCACCCAAATGCATTATTTTACATTTTTCTACATTGAACCTCATTTGCCATGTAGTCGCCTACCCAATTAATTTGTTTAGATCTTTTTGCAAGATTTCCACATCCTGCGGAGAAGTTATTGCCCTGCTTAGCTTAGTATCGTCTGCAAATACAGAGATTGAACTGTTTATCCCATCCTCCAGATCGTTTAGTTGTTAGTGATCTACCAGTAGATTGCGGACAGGTGACTGTTAGATCACGGTCTGGGCTTCCCAGAGCTTCAGAGTGCAATGCAGAGGGACTACTTGTAAAGTTGGGAGTTGTAGTAGGAAGCAAGAGCCGCATAAGCCAATGCCTCCTCTGTAGTGCTGGCGCCTGTCCCATGCGAAGTGAAGAAGGAAAGGATGGCTGCACACCAAAGTGATAGAAAGTCTCCTTATTGTAAAATCCATAAACATGAATGACACTACAGGGCGGTAAAAGCAGGTACAGGTAGACGCGTTTCACACAGCAACGCTGTGTATAGTAATGAATAAGCACAGCGTTGCTATGTGAAACGCGTCTACCTGTACCTGCTTTTACCATCCTGTGGTGTCATTCATGTTTATGGATTTTGCAATAAAGATAATTTCTATCACTTTGGTGTGCAGCCAATCATTCCTTCTTGTATCCATTGCACGGCCGCCAAGCCGAGGCTAGCACCCGTGGGAGGAGTCCATTCCCTGGCTCACCTGTTTTCCCTTACTCACCTAGAGCGGAGTTTTTCGTTCCCTACTCCATGTGGAGTGATACCAACTGCACTCCACCTCTTACCCCGGCTAGAGGTCTCCAGAGTGGTGTCAGCAGCAGGAAAGAGCAGATCTTCAGGTCAGAGTGAAGCAATACACTGGGCATAATAGTATAAGACTGCTTTCACACTGATGCGCTGTGGTTTACAGGGGGTCCCCGACTTACGAACATCCGAGTTGCGAACAACTCCTACTTACGAATGGGGCCCGAATGACGTCACTGCTGGCCGAATCTTCCTTTCCTCCGTTCTTGGCTTGGCTGCGGGCCCCCTTCGTCATCCTGCCTGCCCATCCACAGGCCTGGTATGGTCCGGTGGCCTGCCAGGCCGCTAAAACTGCCCGTCGCGGCCGAGGCCTTGTCCGGCCTAGTGCGGCCTACGAAGCCTCCAGGATCCCCGGTCTTTCCTGCGCCGCTGCCCCGCCGAGGTGCACCGCGGTCGGCCGGCCGGCCTGCCTGGACTCGGACTTTCACCATCAATCTCCCTGCTGTGCCACACAGTGTACCTCTCGCTGCCGCCATGAAAACAGTGAGGGGAGAGCTATGCTCAGCTGTGCTCCTGGACTCCTGTTTTGGAGGTGACAGGGTCAATAAAGAGAACCTGTCACCTCCAATTGCTATCACACAGGGAATTGTTTTCTCCCGTGTGATAGCAATAAAGTTAAGTGAAAAAAAAATTGATAAAAAAAATAAAAATAAGAAATACAGTAATAATTAAATTAATAAAATAAAAAAAGTAATTAAAAAAAGTAAAGAATAAGAAAAATAATATTAAAAATAAGAAAATTATACAAAAAAAATAAAAAATAAAAGACAAGCTACAAATAAATAAAAATAAAAAAAGTGATAAAGTAAAAAAATAAGAGAAACAAAACATATTTGAATTAACCATGCCGCCCCTGCCATCCGGTTGCCTTTCTCTGTTGATTTGGGTTTACATCCTGTCTCTGAGACTAGATTTGCACTTAAAAAAGGTACTGTTCCGACTTGCAAACAAATTCGACTTAAGAACAAACCTACAGTCCCTATCTTATTCGTAACCCGGGGACCCCCTGTACCCACACCTCGGGTGCAGTGCAGTGTACCTGCAGCTTTCCTGCACGTTTGCTGTACCATAGACCAGTGTTTCTCAACTCCAGTCCTCAAGGCGCACCAACAGGTCATGTTTTCAGGATTTCCACTATTTTGCACAGGTGATTTGATCAGTTTCACTGCCTTAGTAATTACCACAGCTGTTTCATCTGAGGGAAATCCTGAAAACATGACCTGTTGGTGCGCCTTGAGGACTGGAGTTGAGAAACACTGCCATAGACTTCTATTATAACCTGCACGATTGCGACACAATAGAACGGCAATTAGAGGTTTAAGTCTGGTTTGAGGAGGCGACACTGTGCTCGGTGGTCTTTGACTTCTCCCATGTTGTTCAGGCAAATCGCCACCTCTTTAAGGTTGCCTACCTCGTTGTAAACATTGGAAGTTCAGGGAAGCAGCACTGACAGAGCAGGAGCCAGCAGCATTGAAAACTGTAAACTTCAAGTGCTTGGTGTAAGAATTTTAACAGTTTACTGAGGAATGTTTATTTTGTTGTGCTCAACCCTTTTCATGGGCCCAGGATATGTCTTTAGGCTAAGACCAGCAATTCCTCAATGTGTGCCTTTAAACTGAGCCCAACAAATCTTCAATGTGTAGCTTTAAGCTGAGACCAGCAATTGGCTGCACAAGCTTTCTGAAAGTGCACTCCTTTTCTATCCACCTTCCTATTTCCCAGGTCCTAACATAGGCCCATTTCTTAGTGGATTCTGAAGCTGATGAAGCCTCCCCAGGTAGCAGGCCTGAAAGATAAAAAAGGTTCCTCACAATGGATCTCCTATGCAGGAGCCTGGGTGGCAAAGACTGGGTCCCTGGACTCACATCCTCTTCAGGCAAAGCTGCGGAGGCAAAGGGCCCTTCTGGAAGGGCTTCCTGAATGTTTATCTCCTTCCCCAGCCCACGCCACTGGCAATAAACCTCCTAGTGATTAACATTTGTCTTTTCTTGCTCTATTCACTAGAGCAGCCTTTTTCAACCAGGGTGCCCAGGCACTCTGGGGTTCCTTTATGCTTTTTTGGGGTGCCTTGGCAAAATGCATAAAAATTGTATACAAGTCAGTGGGTTGATCAAGCCTGCCTTTTAGTTACACAAAGCCACAAGTTTTCATTGTGCACCCTAACAACCCATAATGTCATTGATTAATACGGGGAACATCGGGCCCTTCTTCGCCCTTTCCCTGCATCTCTCCATCAGCACTGGGCTAAGGGAAGGAGAGAAACTGAGGGAGAAGAGAAATACAGGAATATGGTGGGTAGCACAGTGGCTAAGTGATAACTGCTTCCGCCTAGCAGTACTAGGGTGGTCGGTTTGACTCCCAACTACAGCACTATATGCCTGGAGTTTGCATGTTCTCCTTGTGCTTGCATGGGTTTCCTATTAATCAGCGCTTAGGCTGGCTACAACCTCACTGCCTTCCTCGTTTAGACTAGTGTCACTCCAGCCTTGGCAGGGCTACTACACACAGATAACACAGGGCACGTACTACCTGAGAACACACACAGTACATACAGGAAACACAAATCAGAAAAGGGTAGGATGGCTTTGCAAAGATGGTAGATGGTGCACTCAAAAATTGTTTAGCAAAAGGCTACAGTAAATGTGAATTCCTCTATAGCAAGATAACAAGTTAAAACAATTTCAATGGTTTCATGAGTGCTGTATGGAAACAAGGAAGCAGCTAACATCAGTATCTTTCAGTAAAATACTTTTATAAAGATTGTCTATTAAAGCAATTCTGTCACTGAAATAAAATTGCTAATAAGGCCCCATTCACATCTACGCATAGCAGAGAAGTGGGCAGAAATATGCATTTCTGTGCACAAAATGTGCAATGCTTGTGTGGTGCTATTATTTCCTAATTGCACCCCAAACGTGGGTAGCAGTAGTGCATTTTTCACACAACAAAATGGCAGAAAAATGTGCAAAATGTGCTTGGCTTAGTGTCAAACTTTGGTGCATGAAACAATCATACAAAATGCTCCCCATGCTGCCCATATGGGTCTCCATCACTTTCTCCTGGCAGCCTGTTCTCCATGCTGGTTTTAAAGTTCCATCAGGCATTTGACAATGCTTGACTTGGCCATGTGGCAGCCAAACATAGTTCTCCTGGCCCTGGTGGCTAATCACATTCATACCTGTCCCAGAGTTGCTAGGGTGGGCTTGTTCAGACTATAATAGTACCCAGTTAGAGTTATCAAAGTCGTGCTCTCTCCCTGGGCTATCTATCACAGCAGAAAAGAAAGGAAAAAAAGCCAGTGCAGTTGAGGGAAAGCATTCTGCTGTGCAGCTTAACACCCCCGCCAAACATTATTTGGCCCTGAACACGCTTTGCACACACAAATTTAACTGAAACATTTTACAAAGTATCAAATAACAGTTTCAGAAATGTAGCAATTACTATTGTTGGAAACTAGACTGATTTTCTGAAATCTTCTTACACAAGATACAGGTAGGGGTATTCCCCACCAAGGTGTGTTGGATAGATGGCAAGGGTGTCTCTCACTGGCACAGTAGTTAGAGGCTCTTCAGTGCTGATATATTCTTCATAATTTCACTCTTGAATTACCCAGTAGGCCAGATCCACTGCTTCCCCCTTTGCACCCTGGGCTCTATAAAGGTAAGGTGGGGGGTTACAGGCACAGAGAAGGGACAGAGAGCTGTGAAGATTGAACAGAGGCATGGAAAGATATTCTGGAGGTTTGTGGACATTTTTCTCTTGAACTGTGATGCTCAATGCCAAAGGAGCCTTGTCTTTTTGTTTCTTTGGAAAATCAAGTGCAGCTCCTCTTGAAGGATCAGGCTTCAACTTTGCGCCATGTCTTGAATGGAAGCTAACTGAGGTGGTCTTGCACCCATCTGGAGATTTCACCTGGGACCCTCCAAAAGCTGATCTAGTCTGTCACTTGACGAATGCTTTCAACCAGGGCCCTCGCAATTTCTTTGGTGACTTCTGCAAGCTTTTCAACTTCTCAGACTTGGGCATTTTCACTTGAAGTACTCTACATACCCACAATTGTAACAAATCAAAGAAGCTGGTGACTTCTTAGCTAGATTGGCTTGTGGCATCTCTCCAGGTTGTACCTTGACCCTTGTAGATAGCCGGGTTACCATTTCTATCTCTTAAGACACCTGTGTCATCAGTGTGGCTATTTCAGAATAGATTACAACTGCTCTCACTTGTCTAACACTGACCAGTAGTTCCTGTTCTTTGCACAACCTGGCAGTAGTGACTAAATCCATGTAGGCTGTTTGGCTTGTTGACTTGGTCATTATACTGAGAAAGGGGCAAGAAGGAATCCTGGACAACTGTCTGGCTCATTTGCATATCAGTAGGGGAGGCCAACCTTTTAAAACAACACAAGGTTCTTAAAATCTAACAATTCAATCATCTAAGCTATAAAAATTATCAAAAAATAGCCATAGCAACACAACTCCCCAAAAGTAGCACCACCCCTAAAGGAGCTGCTGGTTGTTTCAAGTGCTTCTGTACTCCAGTGATGACCTCTTCTTACATTGACCTGAATTACACAGACATACCTGGAATTATTTTAGGTTGAGCTTTATTAAAGTAAGTAAACCCCTGTGAGGAGAAAGTGGTGAGTTAGACAAATACAATTAGGGCTGAAACAATGAATTGACATAATCGATTATGAAAATAGTTGTCTACTATTTTCATAATTGATTAGTTGGTCAGCCGATTAGTTGGCATGCATACAGAATGCATTATTTTTTACATATCAGAAAATGCAGTGTAGCACACATACAGCTCAGTGCACAATTCATACATGTTAGTAAGTGTCTAAGAACTTGTGAATGTGAATGTGTGATGCCTAATGTCTTGTGGGACATGTAGTCCTGGGCAGGAGAAGGAAGTTATTCTAAAGGCAAACGTTTTTTTTTACCTTGCTATAGGAGCTCCTTATACTATACTTTGCAGCTTGCTATAAGGGCACTCTGAAGGCAGGAGGAGCCAGAAGTGCCGGTGGGAGACTCCAGAAGAGGAGAATCAAGGCTGCTCTGTGCAAAACCATTACTAAGAGCAGCTAAGTATACCATGTTTGTTATTTTTTTAAATATCCAATGTTTACAATAACTTTAAGGGCTCTTTGCAGGGAAGATCAGCATTGGAACCCAGAGAAGCTGGAGGCTGATAAACGGGAGGAAATATAAGAAATTCCAATTTAAAGTAAAGGTTTACCAGTATTGTGCATTATATTTAAAATTATTATATTCAAGAAAAAAGTCTCAGCCTTTAGTATTACTTTAATATAAAAAATGTATATATAGACACGGAAGTCGACCACAAACTTGACCCCACTATCGAATAGAAAATCTGAAAATCTGAAAAATATTTTCGAAGGAAACATTTTGTTCATGTATGGCCAGCATAAGTGACAACAGGCGCATGTAGCTTGTATCAAGCTACCTGCCTATGATAATGGAGTCTATCATGCAAAATATTATTTTACAATCCGTTTGAGAATCCGCATGTAGCAGGTGCTCTGCGTATCCTGCGGCCTGGCCAAGCTGACCAAGGTTCTTCTATGAGGGAGAAAGTGCCTGCCAGCAGCTGCGGTGGAATTTACCCCCTCCCTTTTCTCCTCACTGACTCACACAGACACACAGAGCTGCTCACTCTGCATCCTCCCATGTGTCCCTATTGGTACGATGAGGAGAGCCAATGACAGGAGCAATTACAGGAGCAAATCAGAAGGACTTTAACAAGCAGCAGCTGCAAAAGATTCTGGGATATGTAATCCCCATCTAAAACAGCCCCATAGCTTTTTATGGAGACAGAACTACAATAGTCAGCCTACTCTGGGGGACTCCATGAGGCAGAGATTAGACTTAGGGGAGAGGTGCTGCCTCCCAGGTCAGTCCACCGCATTGTTTCAGGCATCCACAGCTGGTCTGGGACATCCAGCCTGTGAGAGGGGGGTCCCAGGTGCATGTCCAGATGCACCTTGCATCAACGGTGTGAGGCATTCTGGTATGACTGGACCAGTTGGGTCACTAGAAGAGCCTGCCTCCTCCAGGATGTTTGTTTGGGCCTTGACCACAGGATTGGGTGAGAGGGCATTTGCCCATTTGCAGGAAGCAAGGACACTGAACACAGAGTTGAATGGACACTGTATACAGACATCATTGCTGTTAGTCACCTTGCTGACACTTGTAGTGCCACAGTACATCAGACCATCCAGATACAGAGACACTGTATGCAGACACCATTGCCCTTATTCACCTTCCTAAGGAAGATCCTGCATTCTTTATTTGGTAATCTGTGCCAATTGTATTGATTTGCTCTGCCATTCAGGAGTTTAAGTGCACCAACAAAAGTGGCTAGCTGAAGACACAAGGCCTCCTCCTTCTCTAAGGGACTGAAGTTACTGGTGCTATATGGGCACGCACACGCATGTTCAGGGCTCTGTATATGAAGGGGATGTGCGGGGTTGCTTGCCTTGAGGGTTAATTAATTGAACATTGATCTGGGTACAGTGTTTGTAGTTGGGCCTGTGGTGTCAGGAGACAGAAAAGAGAGGTCTGACATAAAAAACGTCAGTCTTCTGCTATCCTCCAGCCTGGGCTCATAGAGCCAAGATTGAGTAGAAGTAACCAAGTGTCATATTGTGATGTATTTGCCATTTAAGTGTGCCTTTGCTCTTGGAGGCATTCTCAGGTTTGGAATCCCCTGAAAGCAGCCTGAATATTGAGCTATATTGCTCTTAATCTCAGTTATTACTCTCTAGTTGATTACGTGCATATATATATACTGTTACTTTTCCACAGAAATATTGCAGTAAAGACAATTTCAGGGTTTTATCATAACATGTGTGTTTCTCATTGGTCATTGCACTTACACTATTGCCAGGTGTGCCAAGAGGGGCAGAGACTGTTATTGGGGTTGAGAGGCAGAGTACGCAACAAACATACTTAAGCGGCTCCTGCGGGGTAGTGCTACACGCAAAACAACTAAATTTTACAAAAACAGATGGTATAAAGGTGATCCGCCCGCCCCTATAATACCAACACCGTGCTCCTGGAAAACTCAAACCTGGATACCTAAAGCATCCACTTAGTATGAGCAATTGTGTGGACAGAATTTAATTCTCTGTTAAATCGACAACCACCAAAAGCAGTGAAAAAAATAGTGGCGCTAAACTAATAAATTCCTTAACAAAGAAAAAACAACGAATCAAAGTGCAACCAACAAATATCTACAACATTGTGAAATGTAGTGATATCAAAGTAAGTAGCACCTGATGTAAAATAAACAAATGATAGTGAATAACCTGATGGGTATATAAACAGTGAAAAGGTGTTCAGATGAATTGTTGTGACAAGTGATCCAAAATAAATAATTAAATTATTTTAAGGTGAACAACCAAAAAGTGTATATAAATAAAAAAAGTCCATAGTAAATCTCCAAAAAATGTGTAGAATAGTCCGTGACGTAATATAACGTAGAAGTTCTGCTTAATGAATCTTCCACCACACCTCCGTGTCCGTGATTCCACTCCCCTTTAAGAAATGCACTCACCAGCTATCTCTGCCTCACACTCTTGTGTTCGGCTTCAAACGCTTTAACCCACACAAAGCGCACTCACATAATATAAATTCACATCAAGCAGAAAAAATTCCACAGCAAGAACACTCCAAGCAGTATAAACCAGTGTATTGCGCTCACGGCGGACCCAATGGCGTGCAGTAGTTAATGACAGCCTCACCCACTACTCGGAGCCGATCCCCCACTTCCTGGTGCAGCGTATCATGTCACAGCATATCGCATCACATGTAGATGATTGCCGTACAGCCACGCCCTGACATGTTTCGTCACACAGACTTAATCATGGGATTGGCTGTACGGCTAGGCAATCTATCCCTTTATACTCTCCGCTCCCATTACGCTATTATCTAAATAAAATTCAAACAATGGCGCAAAGCTGACTGTTTATCATATGCTAAATGTCATGTAGACTAATCTGTAAAAATGTCATATATAGCACAATGTCAACCTACATTGATTACTGCTCAGTAAGGCAGACTCTAATTAAAAATGAGTACTCCTCACTCACTAGACCAATTGTTAGAACCCTGAATAAAAACCAAACAAGAAAATGACCTAGATCTCATAATAAACATTATGCACATCTATATATGTGTATTAGAAACTAGGAAAATGGGTGCATTAGTAAAGATAGAAAAGATAAGTGCATACATTTAAATAAAAAGAAATAAACTAAATGTCATCAAGTAACATGTGATAAAGGGGAGGGGGGTATATGGGGCTATCTCTAGTCTTCTCTGTCCAGAAGTCGATACCCCATATAGCATCCATCACCCTCCCTTTTCCCTTAATATCAATGCACCCAAACAAGGATACTGAGCATAGTATAGGGGGATGCATTATTCCCACCGGCAAGAACAAGTACAACCTAGTCACACCATCTGAATGTACTCATCCATTAACCCCCGCTAATGATGACTGAAGAGAAAAATAATAAAGGCCTCTAAATGGTCAATGGAGCAAAATCTGCAGCAAATGCATTTCCTGCACGGAAAAAATCCCTATATTGACAATGGAAGCTCGATATAAATCCCCACTGGTGTGTCACATCCAATGATCAACACGAGTGGGGATTTATATCGAGCTTCCATTGTCAATATAGAGAAATAGAAATGATCTTTAAAAAATATTGGTACATTTTATGTAGAGATAGGCATCTAAAGGATGTTTTACCAGAACAACCCAAATTCATCTATAGATGAGCTCCAAATTTTGGAGACAGGGTAGTGAGAAAGATCTTGGATTCACCAAGTCAACTTTCAATAAAAATAGATTTAAAGGGATTTTTTCTGTGCAGGAAATGTATTTGCTGCAGAACGGTAAGAGTAGCCAACAGGGGCATGACTAAGATTACCAACAATGAAAATGAAACTCTTGAAATAAGGGAATTCATTACTTGCAACTCGTCATATGTTGTGTATCTTTTGTGGTGCCCCTGTGGGTTATTCTACGTGGGGCGCACAAAGAGACTTTTAAAAGTACGAATTTCTGAACATTTAACTAATATAAAAAATATTAAAAAAAGGAAACACACAATCAAAACCCTAGTTTGCGGCAGTTTTGTGGGATTGATGTTGTTTACCCAGCTTGGAGAGGGTCGAACTGGGTGAGGGATTTATCCCAACGAGAAACTCGGTGGATCTTTCTTTTAAAATGACTTTTCCCTAGAGGTTTAAACATAGAAGTAAATCTCAACTGCTTCATCAACAATTTTTGATTTTGCTCCATTGACCATTTAGAGGCCTTTATTATTTTTCTCTTCAGTCATCATTAGCGGGGGTTAATGGATGGGTATATTCAGATGGTGTGACTAGGTTGTATTTGTTCTTGCCGGTGGAACTAATGCATCCCCCTATACTATGCTCAGTATCCTTGTTTGGGTGCATTGCTATTAAGGGAAAAAGGAGGGTGATGGATGCTTTATTGGGTATCGACTTCTGGACACTTATGCCGCGTACACACGGTCGGACTTTTCATCTACAAAAGTCCGACAGCCGGTCCGACAGACTTTTGGCGGACTTGCGGCGGACTTGCGGCGGACTTGTTGCAGACTTTCTAACGAACGGACTTGCCTACACACGACCACACAAAAGTCCGACGGATTCGTACGTGATGACATACACCGGACTAAAATAAGGAAGTTGATAGCCAGTAGCCAATAGCTGCCCTAGCGTGGCTTTTTGTCCGTCGGACTAGCACACAGACGAGCGTATTTCGGGGTCTGTCGTAGTTACGACGTAAAGATTTGAAGCATGTTTCAAATCTAAAGTACGTCGGATTTGAGGCTAAAAAAGTACGTTGAAAGTCCGGAGAAGCCCACACACGATCGGATTACCAGCCAGCTTTAGTCTGTCAGCGTCCGTTGGACTTTTGTAGCTGAAAAGTCCGTCCGTGTGTACGCGGCATTAGAGATGCCTCTCGTAGCCCCATACACCCCCCACTCCTTGTTTATCACATGTCACTTGATGACATTTAGTTTATTTCTTTTTATTTAAATTTATGCACTTATCTTTACTAATGCACCCATTTTCCTAGTTTCTAATACACATATATAGATTTGCATAATGTTTATTATGAGATCTAGGTCATTTTCTTTTTTGGGTTTTTATTCAGGGTTCCAACCATAGGTCTAGTGAGTGAGGAGTACTCATTTTAATTAGAGTCTGCCTTACTGAACAGTAATCAATGTAGGTTGACATTGTGCTATATATGACATTTTTACAGATTAGTCTACATGTGATTTAGCATATGATAAATAGTCAGCGTTGCGCCATTGTTTGAATTTTATTTAGATTGGTTTCCACTCTTGTGTCCATATGTGCGCTGCAGTAGGGTGTAATGTCTGTGTATTACGCGAGCAGGGACACAGGGAGTGCGCAAGCGCAATGGAGCCACTTCCGCCCATAATGAGAGCTGAGAGTATAAAGGGATAGATTGCCTATGTCACGTACCTGGTGATGGAGCCTGATATGCAGAGGACGGACTCTCTTACAACTCTGACTTGGAGCCCCTGATAGAGCTGACAGGAAGCACCGAGATACAGAATCACACGAGTGCCTGGCGGGATCGCTGAACCTGGAGCTGGATCGGAGCACTCGGCCGGGCTGTAGAGGTGTCTGTAGGAATCCCAGAGCAGTGGTAGGCAGGTAGCTGGATGGTGGCACCCTCGAGGCTGAAGAGAAGGCAGGTACAGGCAGGCCGGGTCATACACAAACGGGCACGTCAGGAACAGAGGCTGAAGCGGAAGCGGAATCAGATTACAGGCCGGGTTGTCAGCAGACTGGCAGCGAAGTGGCAGAAAGAGCAGGCAGGAAACAGGAACGTCAGGAAGCAAGCCGGGTCACAACAGGAACGGAAGTCAGGTAGGTAATTGTAGGATACACAGGGAATGCTATAGAGCAGACAGCACTGAGTCTGGAAACTGACTGAGTTTAAGTAGCCTGTTTGGGTGTCAAAAGCTGTGACAGGGGGCGTGTGCACCAATGGCATTCTGACAGGGGCAGGGGTAACAGGTCATCTTCTTTGGCAGCCATCTTGGGTGCTGGCATGCCCTTCCTGACAGGCAGAGGTAACAGGTCGTCTTCTTCGGCAGCCATCTTGGGTGCTGGCATGCCCTTCCTGACAGCCTAGCCGTACAGCCAATCCCATGATTAAGTCTGTGTGACGAAAGGTGTGGCTGTACGGCAAACATCTACGTGTGACGTGATACGCTGTGACGTGATATGCTGCTGCACCAGGCAGTGGGGGATCGGCTCCGAGGAGTGGGTGAGGCTGTCATCAACTACTGCACACCATTGGGATCACCGCGACCGCAAAACACTGGTGTATACTGCTTGGAGTGTTCTTGCTGTGCAATTTTCTCTGCTTGATGTGGTTTTATATTATGTAAGTGCAATGGTTGAAGAGTTTTTTACATTTTATTAAATTTATAGTACGGTATCACACTTTTGGAGCACTTTTCATTATTTACATGTGGAGAGAATTTGTTTATGTGGAAACCCTGGATGCTTACGGTGGGAGATCAGTGGTCATACTTTTTGTGTGGGTTAAGGCGTCTGAAGCCGAACACGAGAGTGTGAGGCAGAGATAGCTGGTGAGTGCGTTTCTTAAAGGGGAGTGGAATCACGGACACGGAGGTGTGGTGGAAGATTCATTAAGCAGAACTTCTTCATTATATCACGTCACGGACTATTCTACACATTTTTTGGAGATTTACTATGGACTTTTTTTATTTATTTACACTTTTTGGTTGTTCACCTTAAAAGAATTTAATTATTTCTTTTGGATCACTTGTCACAACAATTCATCTGAACACCATTTCACTGTTTATATACCCATCAGGTTATTCACCATCATTTGTTAATTTTACATCAGGTGCTACTTACTTTGATATCACTACATTTCACAATGTTGTAGATATTTGTTGGTTGCACTTTGATTTGTTGTTTTTTCTTTGTTCAGAAATTTATTAGTTTAGCACCACTTTTTTTTTCACTGTTTTTGGAGGTTGTCGATTTAACAGAGAATTAACTAAATTATACATCAAACTTTCTTTGATGTTTTTATCCAATTAATCGAAACAATAATCAGCCAACGAATCAATTATTAAAATGCAGCCCTAAATACAATGCAACTTCAGAACAATTTAGGATGCCATCTGTAAACTGACAGCCCTGCCTATTCCACTGGCCAGTGGGCCACATAATTGTAATACAGTCCTGTTGGTGTTCTGACCCTTAGATTCTCATTAGAGCACTCACTTTTCCCTTCTGGGAGTATTTGTAATCCCAAGGCTAGGTTAAGCAATGAGACAAAAATGGGCAGAGGCCTCTCACCACTCCTGACGATTAAAAGAGAGGTGTGGGATTTGTTTTTGTTGTATAATCATACTTACCTACTGTACCACGTCGGATGCATCTGTCCCCCGCCGATTCTAACATTAAGAACCAAGCAATCAAACACAGCCGATCGCTCGCTTTCCACAACTCCCTGAGCAGAGAGACGGTGACTGTCAGTCACTGGCTGATACCCCCGTGTGCTCATTGGAGCGCTGGGCTGTGGAGGGGGTGGGAGCGACTGGCTCAGGCTCTCAGTGGCTTGCTGAGAAGCTGAGCCAGGTACTGGTCCAGACATGTGGGTGGATCCCGACCATATGGTTGCGATCTTTCCTGAGCCTGGACCAGCTCTGTGATGTCAGCCGACAGCGGGCTTCTGCACGTTGTCAGCTGAAAACAGGTCACAGGAGTGCAGAATAAACTACACTCCTGCAATCCTTTAAGGATGATTTTCACAGCCTCTCCCTCTTGGAGGTCCCTAACTCTGTAACCACAGCAGAACTGGGCAGCAGAACACTGAAAATACTGGAACAACATGCAGTAACAGCAGCCATGTGGTCCTGAGCTCCCAGTTACAGATGGTCTCTTTCAGCAGCAGCCTCGGGGTGCCCCACTAGGAATATAGCAAAAGCAGAACACAGCATGTGGTTTTGCAAGTCAGCTTACCTCTCCTGCAGCCAGCAGGAATCTTTCAATAGCTCTCAGGCTCTCATCTGAGGGCCTACAACAGCAAAGTCCTCAGCCTAGCTTCTCCTGCTGGCAGCACAGCACAACTGCGTGGTGTACTCACTGCTTTCCGACACGCAGCCCAACTCCTGGCAACTGGAACCTAAAGCAACTTTTCTGGCTCTCCTGAAACACCCCGCCCCCCTTCCCTGAAGACACACACAAACAACAACAGCAGCATATCCTGACCCTTGCCTCCCAATTGCTCAAGAACCTCTCCTGGCTCACATGCAGCTCCAGGATCTGCGGGGGGTCCCACTTGACTCCCCCCATGTGGGTCTCTGAGGCTTTCTCCAGGCAGCCCCCTATACACTTGGGTTCCTATTGAGCAGTTGGGGCTTAACTTGGATGTGCAGCAGCCAAAAACAGTTCTTCTGGCCCCTAGTGGCCAATTTCTCCTGCCCCAGGAAACTAGGCTGCAACAGCAGAAAATCAGAGTCCTCAAAGTCCTGACTACTCCATGGGCTATCACAGCAGGGAAGAGAGGTAAGAAAAGAGTCTGTACAATGTACTGGGTAAGTTATCTGCTGGGCTGCTTAAAGGGACCACAAGCACTATTGAAGTTCTTTTATGAGTCAGTGTTTCCACATTTGTGCTCCCGGAAGGATTCACAAAATGCACTCATGACACATTTTCATTATCTTTATAGCAAGACCCCATAATAAAAGATCAGTGGGGAAAACAAAACATAACAAGAGAAAAGGGATGGACAGCACAAAACAAAGTATGATGCTGTGAAAGACATAAACTAAATAATACACTACTAGAATTCACTTTAAAATGTTTTTCTTTCAACTGGCCTGTGTATGCATCAAAACAGACCACTGTCTGCAGGGACCATGATGGAAGCATGTGGCCACAGGGCTGCAAATAGGGCACCAAAGCTTTGGAAATTAGCAGTATTAAACCCAAAACCAAAAATGTATTATATTGCAGCTTACCAATCTTCAGATATGGTGGTTGCATTACTTTTCTTTTCTTTGGCTTTTTTTCTCTCTGTTTTCACCTGGTGATCTGGTCAGTAGGAACTCCAGCTCACACTTCATAATCAGTTACAGAAAACAGGTTTGTTCCTTTGGTGATAAATGTTTTACACGGGGCTTTTTTTCAGCTGGAACTTGGTGCAACTCAGTTCCACCGCCTTTGGCTCAGGCCCTCCGCTCCCTGCTCACCACTATCACTAGTAAATACAGAAGTCTGGCTTCTGTGTTTACAAGTGACAGCTTGTCTCCCAATGGCTCCCATAGATCTGATCTCCTGAGCTTGTCTCCCAATGGCTCCCATAGATCTGATCTCCTGAGCTTGTCTCCCAATGGCTCCCACAGATCTGATCTCCTGAGCGCTCCCTCTAAATGCAGAATTGGGACAAGGGAGATGCAGGTGCCCGGGGTGCAGTGTGGATGCCGACACCCCCACTGGATGATGTCCCTGCAAGTGAGAGAGGCAGAGCCACCTACAGTGGGTGGGGAGGTACCAGAGCTGACTGGGTGCTTCAGTTTAACCACTTGGCGTCCGCGCTATAGCCAAATGACGGCCACAGCGTGGACCTGAATTTCCAGGAGGCCGTCATATGACATTCTCCCCTTTGCATGCTCCCCGCACGCCCCCTGCAGGGCGCACGCGTGTGCGAGTCACTGAGACTCGGGTGATCACAGATCCGAGTAAGTAAACAAAAGTCCTGAGCTTTGGCTGTACTTCTCCTTTAAGTGGTTCGTCTCATCCATGTAAACTGATACATTCTGCTAATGAGTTTGTGCTGTGAAAAACAACAGACTTCCCATCTGGTTCACCTAAAAAGGAAACTAATGCAGAATTGGTAAGCTGCAATACCATAAATGTTTTCTTTTGAGTTTAATACAGCTTTAACCACTTAAAGACTGCCCCTTAGCAGATATACTGCTACAGGGCGGCCCTCCTGTGCAGAATCACATATATATGTGAAGCACCCTCTACCAGGTAGGTGCTAGCATTTGATTTTTGCAAGGGAAACTGTCAGTACAGGTAAATTTAGGCAGGCCTATGCTTTAAGCTAGGCCTGTCTGTTTTGATCCTGCGGCAGGGAGTGGTTAGAGTAGCAGTGGGTGTGACCACCTGTGCTCTAGTTCTGAGGCACCTTTCCATGCTTCCAGGGAGAATGTTCTGGAAGAGGGGCAGGACCTGGAATTGGAGTGGCAGGCAGCTCATGTGGGAGCCCTGACCAATCCCCAACTGATATTGGCAGGGGGGCGGGCCTCCTATATAAGCTGAGGTAACATGTCACTGGGGGGAGTTGTCGGGTGAGAGAAGTGGAGAATGAAGTACTAGACAGCAGCAGGAGGGCACCCCCATCTTGGCGGGGGTGTGCCGATCGCAGGAGGAGGCCCGGGGTCAGCTGTGTGGGAACTTCACCTTTACAGCTGTGTGGACTTCACCAAAGACCGTGTAAAGGTGAAGTCCACATCATTACACGGTCATTAAAGAGGAATTCCTGGAGCAGAGAGGCAGGTGAAGCTGTCGGAATGTACAGTCCGGTTATGTTCTCCATCATGGACTTGGGTCAGAGAAAGGTCTGTGAGTGTACCACAGTGGAGGGCTGGATGTGGAGACGTGCCAGGAAGTCTGTGAGGGAACTTCGCCTTTACACGGTCATTGGTGAAGTCCTTATCATTACACGGTCATTGGTGAAGTCCTTATCATTACACGGTCATTGATAAGGAGTCCTGGATCAGAGGAGAGACTGTGGGGAGCAGTATCAAATCAATGTGGCCTGAGGGCACAGGATTTGCAAGCTGGGCTAGCTGGGGATAGTAGTCCACCATCCATAACATGCTTTTAAACTACTAGGCCTCCAGGGAGAGGTACGGCAGGCCTCTGGCCTAGTTGCAGCGAGCAACCAGAGTCAGCATGAGAAACTATTCAGAGTGGGTTCTTTTGCTTACAGAAGAAGATGTGACAAGAAATTTATATGCTACAGTATACGTTTGTGCAGGAGGAGTGGATTTCTAGGAACATCACCCTTACACGGTCAAGAGTCCTCATCTATACACGGTCATTGATGAGGACGTTCTGGAAGCAATAGTCTGCAGGAGTTAAGCAGAGGAGGAGCAATGGTCTGCAGGGTGATGCAGGAAAAAGACTGTAGCTGTTACACATGTGCATCATTCCTTCAGGCTCAAATTATGTGCTAATCTATAAAATCTTTAAATATGATGGCAAAGTGTATTCTATGGGCATCCCATATACCACTATCCCCAAAAAAGTTGTACCCCTCAATAAACAAAAAACAAAACACAGCAAATGACTTTTCATTATCTCCGCAAGTGATATATGGGAGTCTGGCAGCGGGGTGATATGGTGGATGTTTGTTACTAGTGGCAACTACACCGCTACATACGTGATTTTGCACTTCTGCCGGGGGGGGGGGGGGGGGAGGGGGGGTGCTGCTTTTGCTGTGATTATTTACAGTAGAAGCCAATGTATGCCATTCGGCAGCCGCTGATCGTCGGGCAAGGACACAGAACAGAGCTCTGCCTATGTAAACAAAGCAGAGCTTTGTTCTGATGGGGGGGTGGGGGGTGGATTTTCTGTGCCATAAAATCTATCACTTCCCTAAGTAAAAGTACCTAACACAGTACACAAAAACACAGTTAACCCTTTGATTGCCCGAGATGTCTAACCCCTTCCCAGACAGTGCCATTAGTAGAGTGACAGTGCATATTATTTAGCACTGACCACCGTATTAGTATCACTGGTTCCCACAAAGTTCAGAAGTGTCAGTGTCCTAATGTCCGCCGCAATATCGCAGCCCTGCTATAAGTCGCTGATCACCGATATTACTAGTAGAAGAAAAATAAATAAAAATTTCAGTATATATCACATAGTTTGCAGACACTATAACTTTTGTGCAAACCATTCAATATACGCTTATTGGGATTTTTTTTTCACAAAAATATGTAGCAGAATACATTTTGGCCTAAATTGATGAACACATTCGATTTTTTTTACATTTTTTTTATTGTATATGTTTTAAAGCAGAAAGAAAAAAATACAGTATATATATATTTTTTTCAAAATTGTCGCTTTTTTGTTTATAGTGCAAAGAATAAAAAACCACAGAGGTGATCAAATACCACCAAAAGAAAGCTCTATTTGTGGGGAAAAATGACATAAATTTTATTTGGGTACAGTGTCGCACGACCGCGCAATTGTCAGAGTAACACAGTGCCGTATCGCAAAAAATGGCCTGGTCATGAAGGGGGGTAAATTGGTTAAGTCAAGTCAAGGAGGTCAAGTGTTTAATCTGTGCCTGCAGTTAGAGGACAGGAGCTGTGCTAGACAAGGTGGAAATATTGCTACTGGGAAGGAAGTGAAATCCACCTGTCAGCTTGTTCAGGATTACTGTCAGCGCCTACTCGGAATGCAGTGCTCGGTTTGTCCTCCTCTTGTCACCACACATATCCACCCGCCAGGGGGCGCTGTGACCACCCATGACGGGACACACTGTCATCTCACACCCATACAGAAAGGGAAGCTCAGTGATCGTTCGTGGGAGGTGTTTTCTGTCTCCTGATTGGTCACCCCTTACCATGTGATGCTTGTTGCTTCTCATGTCGTCCTGTTCCTCCCCGGCTTCCCCGTGACACCGTATTGTCGCCGCCCCCTCCCCGTGTCTTCCTCCAAACTGCTGTCCGCCATTTCCTCCGGAGCCTCCGACTTCCTGTCAGACGTCTCTCCCCCCTCGCCTCCTTCTTCCTCGGTTTGACCAGTCAGGCGAGCGGCCGGCTGCGGCCTGGCTCCCCCAGGCTAATGTGCGGTCCGAGCCGGGAGGCGGAGGAGGATGTTCCCGCACTCCCCCAGCTTGAGCCGCACTCCTCTGCTCCCCTCTCACCCCCAACAACAGCACCACAGCGGGGAGACGCTGAGCACCGAGCGCCTGCTGCACCACAAGTGAGTATATGGGGGAGGGGGCTCTGTATAATGGATGAGTAGAGGGACTTCGTATGGAGACCTCCTAGGTACATACAGTATATGGGGGAGGGGGCTCTGTATAATGGATGAGTAGAGGGACTTTGTATGGAGACCTCCTGGGTACATACAGTATATAGGGGAGGGGGCTCTGTATAATGGATGAGTAGAGGGACTTCGTATGGAGACCTCCTAGGTACATACAGTATATGGGGGGGGGGGGGGGGTCTGTATAATGGATGAGTAGAGGGACTTCGTATGGAGACCTCCTAGGTACATACAGTATATGGAGGGGGGCTGTATAATGGATGAGTAGAGGGACTTCGTATGGAGACCTCCTAGGTACATACAGTATATGGGGGGGGTCTGTATAATGGATGAGTAGAGGGACTTCGTATGGAGACCTCCTAGGTACATACAGTATATGGGGGGGGGGGGGTCTGTATAATGGATGAGTAGAGGGACTTCGTATGGAGACCTCCTAGGTACATACAGTATATGGAGGGGGGCTGTATAATGGATGAGTAGAGGGACTTCGTATGGAGACCTCCTAGGTACATACAGTATATGGGGGGGGTCTGTATAATGGATGAGTAGAGGGACTTCGTATGGAGACCTCCTAGGTACATACAGTATATGGGGGGGGTCTGTATAATGGATGAGTAGAGGGACTTCGTATGGAGACCTCCTAGGTACATACAGTATATGGAGGGGTCTGTATAATGGATGAGTAGAGGGACTTCATATGGAGACCTCCTGGGTACATACAGTATATGGGGGGGGGATCTGTATAATGGATGAGTAGAGGGACTTTGTATGGAGACCTCCTAGGTACATACAGTATATGAGGGGGGTCTGTATAATGGATTAGAGGGACTTCGTATGGAGACCTCCTAGGTACATATAGTATATGGGGATCTGTATAAGGCCTGATTCACACCTATGCATTTTTAGGGCTCTTTGCAGATTTGCACTACACCATGGTTTCCTATGGAACACGTTCTGTAGTGCAAATATGCAGAAAGTGCTAAAAATGCATAGGGGTGATTCAGGCCTAATGGATGAGTAGAGGGACTTTGTATGGAGACCTCCTAGGTACATACAGTATATGGGGGGGGTCTGTATAATGGATGAGTAGGGGGACTTCGTATGGAGACCTCCTAGGTACATACAGTATATGGGGGGGGGGGGTCTGTATAATGGATGAGTAGAGGGACTTCATATGGAACCTAGATATCCCAACCTGCAAAAACTATTTTCTGGGAGGTGGCGCTTCGCTTTTTTTTTACCAAAATGCTTTTTGGGGGGAGGGGGTTGGGGCAGAGGAGAGTGGTGTCAGTAGTTTATTTTATTTTTTTACACTTTTTTTCATTTTTTAGAATTTAATTTTTTGGGGGGCTTTGGTGAGATGACAGGGATCTAAACAGACTCCTGACATCTCCCCTTTGAGACAGACAAAGGGGCTGAGGACACACATTCCCCAGTCCCTTTCTCAGCACTAAAGACGAATGGACAGGAGACAGAGGCTCCTGTCTATTATAAGCAGAGTAAACACAGTTTACTCTGCTCAGTAATCACAGGTGTGATCTCGCTCACTGAGTCCAATTCCTGACAGTCGTTCCCCCCCCCCCCCCCCCCCGGCGGGAGAGGAGGGAAGTCGGCTGCGGGGGACGAGGGGGGAAGAGGACAGGTGGGGCAGAGGAGAACACGGGGGCTGGGGGAGGAGCACACAGAGCAGCTGGGCATGATTGGTGCGGCGGGAGGGACAGCTGTGAACACCGATCTTCCTGTATAGCTTTTTAGCTGACAGCCATGGGAGGGAGAGGAGGAGAAGTGTCTGTCAGCTAAAAATCGATACAAAGAAGATCGGTGTTCACAGCTGTTCCCCGCCGCACCGATCATTCCCGTGAGATCATGAGGCACTTGCGGGTGTGTGGGAGCTGCCGCAGAAATGAGGGAGATTTAGGGTGTCTGGGAACCCTCCTAGGTACATACAGTATATGGGGGAATCTGTATAACGGATGAGTAGAGGGAGTTAGTATGGAACCCTCCTAGGTACATGCAGTATATGGGGGAATCTGTATAACGGATAAGTAGAGGGAGTTGGTATGGAACCCTCTTAGGTACATACCAGTGGCGGCTGTTGCTCAAACTTTTTTTGGGGGGGGCCCTCCACCCGCTCGCCGTCTGCCCGGCACTTACTCTGTGTCTGTGGAGCATCGGGTGACAGCGACGAGCGGGGTCCTTCGTGGATCTCCTCTCCTGCCTCATCTCCCGTCCTCTCCTCCATAGGCATCCAATAGCGGCGCCTGTCATTTCAGCCAATCAGGTGACGGGTAACAGACCCAAGCACCTGATTGGACGGAGAGGCGGTTCAGTGTTAGAAAAGCCAAGCATGGCGTTCGCAGTTCTCCTAATTTGCAGCCTTAGAGCCTTACCAGTTCTGCTCAGGCCGTGCGTTCCACAAAGCTGCAGACGTCGCTTCCGGTTTCCCTCTGGCACAGGGAGATCGGAAGTAACCTCTTAACTAGAACAACAAAGCACAAAGCAAAGTTGTTCAGCGCAATGGAATGCGCCACAGAGCAGGTAAAAATCCTGCAAATGAAGCGCCTCGTCTGCAATCTCGTGATTGCATTGGCATGGCGCTTCCCATACTGCACTGTGTCCAGCGCCCGAACACAGTGCACTTAAAGGAAGTTTTTTTTCTATTTTTTTTTTTTTTTAAAGGGCCTTTTTAAAAAAAAAAAGATATATTTTATTTTTTACTGTTGAGGGGGGGGGGGGGGCAGCGCCTCCTATGGACAGACCACCACTGGTACGTACAATATATGTGGGGATCTGTAGAATGGGTGAATAGAGGGACTTTGTATGGAAACCTCCTAGGTATATGGGGGATCTGTATAACGGATTAGTAGAGGGAGTTAGTATGGAAAAGCGCACTTTTCCTTACATATAATAATTACTAGTCCTCTATTATTTACAACAAGGGTGGAAAGTCAGAGGGGCAAGAGAGTCATGGTGAGGGGGCAGAGTAGGGCTGAAACAACTAATCGATTAATTGACAACTAATCAATTATGAAAATAGTTGTCAACTATTTTCATAATCGATTAATTGGCCAGCCAATTAGTTGGCCTGCATACAGAATGCATTATTTGTTTACACATCAGAAAATACAGTGCAGCACCCATATAGCTCAGTACACCGTCCATACATGTCAGTAAGTGCCTGAGAACATGTGAATGTGTGAGGAGCAATGCCTCATGGAACATGTAGTCCTGGGCAGGAAGTGAGTGGTTGTAAAGGCAGAAGTTTTTTTACCTTGTTATAGGGGCACACTATACTATAATTTGTAGCTTGCTATTGGGGCACTTTGAAGGCAGGGAGGAGCCAGAAGCATTGGTGAGGAACCCCAGAAGAGAAGAATCTGGGCTGCTCTGTGCAAAACCATTACACAGAGCAGGTAAGTATAAAATGTTTGTTGTTTTAAAAAAAAATACTTTAAAGACTGTGCAGGGAAGATCAGCATCTGAACCCAGAGAAGGTGAAGGCTGATAGACTGGAGGTAATAGAAGGCATTACAATTACATTTAAAGTAAACTTTTACATGGAGGCAGGGCACATTACAAGGAGGCAGGGAACATTACAGGGGGCAGGGATCATTTCGTGTACCCCGCTGTGAAAGGGTCCAAATAAAAAATGTGATCTCCTAGTTAGAGGTCGACCGATATGGGTTTTTCTCTGGCCGATGCCGATATTTAGAAATCGCGGTGGCCGATGGCCGATATGTGATGCCGATTTTTTTGGGCCGATATATTTGGCCGATTTTTTATTTTTTTTTTCCCCTTCATCTCATAAAATCTAACAGTTAGACCCCTTTCACACTGAGGCGATGCGCTGGCAGGATGTAAAAAAAAAGTCCTGCAAACGGCATCTTTGGAGCGGTGTATACGGCTCCTCCACCACTCCTGCCCATTGAAATGAATGTGCACTGCTGCCAAAGCGCCTGCAAAGCGGGGGGCGCATTTAACCCCTTTTTCGGCCGCTAGCTGGGTTATAAGCGCCCCGCTAGCAGCTGAATAGTGCCTCTAAAATGACGGTAAAGCGCCGCTAAAACTAGCAGCGTTTTACCATCAACGCATGCCCGCTCCAGTGTGAAAGCAACCTTAAGTAATACAGAATTTTTTTTTCATTTAAACATTAAACAAAACAAACCTCCAATCAGTTCACTTGTATGTATAATTTAGAAAACAAAAAAAAAAAAGCTATCTTAAATATTAAATACACAAATACAGGTAATCAAAGCTTTTGGATGAAAAAAAATGGGCTAACTTTACTGCTTAGGTTTTTTTTTTAATTCATTACTGTATTTTTTTTTTTTTTAAATTGCGTTTGAAAGACCGCTGCGCAAATACTGTGTGACATAAAATATTGCAACAACCACCATTTTATTCCCTAGGGTCTCTGCTAAAAAAAATATATATATAATGTTTGGGGGTTCTAAGTGATTTTATAGCAGAAAATACAGGATTTTTACTTGTAAGCAACAAGTGTCAGAAAAGATTTAGTCTTTAAATGGTTAAACTGAAAACTTCTCCACGGAGTTCAGTCTATTGATAAAAAGAACCTGAAAGATACAAATGTATCTTCTTATCAGACTTGGCAGGCTGCCCAGAGGAGGAGAGAATCATCTCCACAGATAACCTCAGGAAACTTCCATTAACTTCTATTAGAGAAGTCATTTGCAAGTCATGGCTGAAGTTACAATCTGCCTTTTTTATCAGCACAATCTGCCGATGCATTAAGTAAAAAACGCCAAATATCGGTTGACCTCTACTCCTAGTCTGATATTTACCAGATTCAACCTCCAATAGTATATACAGTATATCTCTTCTGTCTGTTATTCTCGGAGTAGATTAGAGAATTTTCTTCCTAAACATATAGTTTATTTACAGCGGGGCAAAAAAGTATTTAGTCAGCCACCAGTTGTGCAAGTTCTCCCACTTAAAAAGATGAGAGAGGCCTGTAATTGTCATCATAGGTATACCTCAACTATGAGAGACAAAATGTGGAAACAAATCCAGACAATCACATTGTCTGATTTTTGAAAGAATTTATTTGCAAATTATGGTGGAAAATAAGTATTTGGTCACCTGCAAACAAGCAAATTTCTGGCTCTCAGACCTGTATCTTCGGCTCCTCTGTCCTCCACTCATTACCTGTATTAATGGCATCTGTTTGAACTTGTTATCAGTATAAAAGACACTTGTCCACAACCTCAAACAGTCACACTCCAAACTCCACTATGGTGAAGACCAAAGAGCTGTCGGACACCAGAATCAAAATTGTAGACCTGCACCAGGCTGGGAAGACTGAATCTGCAATAGGCAACCAGCTTGGTGTGAAGAAATCAACTGTGGGAGCAATAGTTAGAAAATGGAAGACATACAAGACCACTGATAATCTCCCTCGATCTGGGGCTCCATGCAAGATCTCACCCCGTGGGGTCAAAATGATCACAAGAACAGTGAGCAAAAATCCCGGAACCACACAGGGAGACCTAGTGAATGACCTGCAGAGAGCTGGGACCAACGTAACAAAGGCTACCATCAGTAACACACTACGCCGCCAGGGACTCAGATCCTGCAGTGCCAGACGTGTCCCCTGCTTAAGTCAGTACATGTCTGGGCCCGTCTGAGGTTTGCTAGAGAGCATTTGGATGATCCAGAAGAGGACTGGGAGAATGTCATATAGTCAGATGAAACCAAAGTAGAACTGTTTGGTAGAAACACAACTCGTCGTGTTTGGAGGAGAGAGAATGCTGAGTTGCACCCAAAGAACACCATACCTACTGTGAAGCATGGGGGTGGCAACATCATGCTTTGGGGCTGTTTCTCTGCAAAGGGAACAGGATGACTGATCCGCGTACATGAAAGAATGAATGGGGCCATGTATCGTGAGATTTTGAGTGCAAACCTCCTCCCATCAGCAAGGGCATTGAAGATGAAATGTGGCTGGGTCTTTCAGCATGACAATGATCCCAAACACACCGCCCGGGCAATGAAGGAGTGGCTTTGTAAGAAGCATTTCAAGGTCCTGGAGTGGCCTAACCAGTCTCTACATCTCAACCCCATAGAAAAACCTTTGGAGGGAGTTGAAAGTCCGTGCTGCCCAGCGACAGCCCCAAAACATCACTGCTCTAAAGGAGATCTGCATGGAGGAATGGGCCAACATACCAGCAACAGTGTGTGACAACCTTGTGAAGACTTACAGAAAACATTTGACCTCTGTCATTGCCAACAAAGGATATATAACAAAGTATTGAGATGAATTTTTGATATTGACCAAATACTTATTTTCAACCATAATTTGCAAAAAAATTCTTTCAAAAATCAGACAATGTGATTGTCTGGATTTGTTTCTACATGCTGTCTCTCATAGTTGAAGTATACCTATGATGACAATTACAGGCCTCTCTCATCTTTTTAAGTGGGAGAACTTACACAATTGGCTGACTAAATACTTTTTTGCCCCACTGTTTATTTACCACTGCATAGAGCTGTTTAAGAATACATTTTTTTTTTTAAACTTTACATATTAAATTATATATCACACCTTTTTTTTTTTTTTTTTTTTTTTTTTTAAGGTTATTTGATTAATCGAAACAATAATCGGCCAACTAATCGATTATGAAAATAATCATTGGTGCAGCCCTAGGGCAGAGATGTGCATTTAACAGAGAGCCATAAAGAGGGGCAGAAAGGTATGGAGAGGGGGGGGGGGGGGGGAGTCAGAGAGAATGTCATGGAGGGGGAGAGAGAATGTCATGGAGAGGGGGAGAAAGTGGGGGATAGGGAGTCAGTCACTGTGAGGGAGTTGAGTAGAGAGAGTGTCATGCAGAAGGGGGGAGGGTGATTTAGGAAGAGGGAGGCATGGAGAGGGGAAAGTGGGGGGAGAGTCATGGAGAGTTAGCCATGGAGAGGGGGGAGAGAAAGTTAGTAAGAGCCATGGAGTGGGTAAAGGAGGAGAGAGAGAGTGGGGAGGAAGTCATGGAAAGGGGGGGGGGGGAGAGAGAGAGTCATGGTGAGGGGACGGAGATTTGAAGAGTTGACAGAGATCCATGGAGAGGAGTATAGAGAGTGAACAAAAAGCCCTGGAAAAGTAACAGAGGCACAGAGGAAGGGTGGGTTGTAAACCTATGGAACACAGGGGACAAAGCCATGGATAGTGGAAGGTGTTTGGGACCGAGTCATGGAGAGGGGAATTGAGACTCAAGGCCAAGGCAGGGAGAGGTTGGAGGGACAGGGCTGGAGTATGAGCCAGGGGGGAAGGACGCAGGGACAGGGCTGGGAAATAAGCTTATGTAGAGCAAAGGGCTGCTGCTGGGACAGGGATGGAGCCAGAGAGATTGCAGGGACAAAGCTGGGGCAGAAAACAAGAAGAGGCTAGGTGTGGACAGGGGCTTCGGACAAGTCAGTGCCTCTAATTTCCGTTAATTTACAGTCTCGGGGTTAAAAATATGGCCCTCTTTTGTTACATGATTGAATTGCGTCCTGTGCTCCAACTTTGATTTGTTTTTTATAGGTAAAGGTTAAGACAGCCATTGCTTAATTATTTTTTTTTTTTGCCTGGGTCTCACTGGGGAGGAGATTTTCCTTCTTTTGCTGCCCTAAAGATGCAGCTGGGAATACTAGGAAATATCGACAATGGTCAGTGAAATAAGTGTCCCAATTGCAAATTTTGAAGTCCTGCTGACATCTGTAATGTGTTCGAATTGGTCACCAGGCTAATGAAAAGGTGAATGTCCCCAGTGGTGGCGCAGCCATAGAAAACATATAAAAACAAAACATGCCCTGTGCTCCTTATTCATTTAAAAAAAAAAAAAAAAAGTAGTAATAAGCTGTGCCTAATAAAATACTTTAAAGGAGAAGTTTAGGGTGCATTAAAAAAAAACATACATACTCATCTCCATGCATCAGTCCCCTCACTGGCTCTGGAGTGATCACATGACTGCTGATTGCTCAGCTATCGGTCGGCTCTGAGCAGAGAGTGGTGACTATCACTATGTCTCTGTTCTGCCCCTACAGAATTTACTGGAGTGCCAGCATGGAGAAGGGGCGGGTTCAGTTGGCTTAAGCTGTCAGCAGAGCACTGGGAATCGGAGTAGCTGTCAGTCAGGGCTCTGGGTGTATACTGACAATATGGTCAAAATCCTTCCAGAGCCTAGAGTGCTTTGTGATGACTTGAGCTCATTCTCCCCTTATTTTGTGTCACAGGAGGGAAAACAAGTGTGCTCCTGTGACCCAGAAGAGAAGTATGACCACAAAATCTTTGGACATACTTCTCTTTTAAGGTCCCCTTCAGACCCTTGTAATGCATTAGTAAATGCATGTTAATGCGCATTGTTTTAAGGCAGTCCATTCATGTTGAATGAGCTGCTAGTGCAGCCCAGAACACTTAAATAGGGAAGTGCCCCTTTTTTTCTGGCACAGAGCACCACAATGCATACTAGTGCCTTAATGTGCACTGCAATGCAGGTCTGTTTCATCGGCGTGTTGGGGTGTTCAGAAAGAATTTTACCACAATGCTCTAAAATGTGCATGCTGTATTGCCATGCATTGCAGTAATACACAGCTATGAAGCCAATTGATTATTCTCTGTACCATGGATAAGTTCACCTTTTGGGAAAGTGTTACATGTTCCACCCATTTGTAGGGTGGACCAGATAACATGCTCCTGCAGCTTCTCCCCAATCCCCCTTCTATTTGTGTCTTCTTCTTCTTGCACTCGCTGTCACAGTTTGAAAAGTATGCAGCAGTGCGGGGCTTTGCCTACACGGCTGCATCATTCATTCATTCAGAGTTCTGAATGAACTACAAGTACCGATAGCCTTTGTCAAGTTGTAGTTCTCAGTGAACTTCCAAGGCACAGATGAGTGCTCCAGGTAGTTCATTGATGCTTCCTGTCATTTAGTAATTGTCTGAACGAGGAGCAGAAAGGTGCACAATCCTAAAAAAAAATGAAAAAAAATTCCCTATATATAATTTTTTTTTTTTTCAGAGAATCTAGAGAATAAAATGGTGATTGTTGCAATATTTTATATCACACGGTATTTGTGCAGCGGTGTTTTAAACGCAAATTTTTGGGAAGAGGGACACTTTCATGAATTAAAAAAAACAAACAGTAAAGTTACCCCAATTTTTTTTTTCTATAATGTGAAAGATGATGTTACGTCGCGTAAATAGATGCCAAACATGTCACGCTTTATAATTGCACGCACTCGTGGAATGGCGACAAACTACGGTACCTAAGAATTTCCATAGGTGACGCTTTAAATTTTTTTACGGTTACCAGGTTAGAGTTACAGAGGAGGTCTAGTGCTAGAATTATTGCTCTTGCTCTGACGATCGCGGCGATACCTCACATGTGTGATTTGAACACCGTTTACATATGCAGGCGCGACTTCTGTATGCGTTTTCTTTGCTTCGTGGGGACGGGGACGATTTAAAAAAAACAGCGCAAGTGTATATGGTAAATATCTCCTATTTATCTCCTAAACTGTGCAGGTTTAGGAGTTATTTACAGTATCTACAGGTAAGCCTTATAGGCTTACCTGTAGGTACAAGTGGTGTAATAGCGTTTACAACCACTTTAACTAACTAGCTGATCTAAAACTGACAGATCCTTTCCTTCCTACAGAGCTCTGTGTTTACCAACACAGTGCTCTGGGCCATGATTGTACACAGTTGATCAGCAGGTTCCACTCATGAATCTTTGGCCGGGACTTTCTGATAGGCTCCTGCTGTGTACAAATACAGCGGGAGCCGGGCAGGGGGTGGACAAGCGCACGTGCCCTAAACCCAGGAAGTCTGCAGCAATGACGGGTATGTCGCTTTATCTACGGTGGCCAGAAGCCCACTGATCTGCTGAAACGTGTCAAGGCATTATCGCGACACTTCTGCCCACGCTGTTCTCCGGGAATCGAGCCGAACCACAGCCAGTGGTATACTATATTTTGTAGGCCGATTTCCCCAAATAAATCACCTGGTATACACGCCGGTTCCCAGTATGTTTTAAGCACCAACGCATGTGAGTGTAACTTTTTAATTGTTTTTACCAATAAATTTTCAACGGGATTGCGCAATGGGGAATCTTTTTTCTGTTATTCCTATTCACTTATATGAAGTAACCTACTGCAAGATACACCAGCCACAGATCTCTCCAGGGGTTTCCCCGCATGCTTGAACGACCATACTAGAGATAATTGGTCAACTTATAGGGGTGACTGTACATCTGTGTGGGGCACCCAGTCTGAGCACCTTGCAACACGGCTTTTGTATTGAGCACTTTCAATATCACATTATTTGGACTGTTAAGTGCTCATCACTGTATTAGTGCCACTGGTCCCCAAAAGTGTCAGGTGTCCGATTTGTCCGCCGTAATATTACAGTCCCACTATAAGTTGCTGATTGCCGCCATTACTAGTAAAAAATACAAATATTCCATAGTTTGTAGACACTGTAACTTTTGCGCAAACCAATCAATATACAGGTATTAGGATATTATTTTTATTTTTTTTTTACCAAAAATATGTAGCAGAATATATATTGGCCTGAATTTGATGAAGAAATTAGATTTTTCATTTTTCATTCTTTAATAAATTATATTTAAAGAGCTAAGCAACTCCACATTCACAAGCAGTGGATTGAGTAGGCCAGATATTTGTTTTCAGAAGATTTCTCTCTTTTTCAACATGGTTTCAAAAGTTTCTGCTTTTTTATTTGGCACTTTTTGTTTCCTAAATATGTATTAACATGCTAATATTTTAGTCTTTCTAGAATGCTGATGAGTGGCAATGCTCTGCCTATGCCTCCCGTGTCCTCACCATCGTGGTCATATGGAAGTCCCAGCCCTTTAGTCAGCCCAAGTTCCTCTTCTTCATTCCAAAACAGGAAGTGAGTCTTTGTGTAATGTCTTTTGACGTGTTAAAATCTCTCGAATCTTTGTGTTGTATTTTGGGAAAACTTATGCATTAATTTACAACTGCAAAGATGAAAGCGATTGCAGTATGTGAATACGTATTGGTGATGGAAATGCACAAGTATATAATATCTGTTCAGTCTTTAAAAATACATTTGAAACTCGAAGCCTGTCCTTTTTCAGTGAAGGACCCTTGCTCTCTGTGGAAGCAATGATCCCTTTGCAGAGGTCCCCTGCTGAGTCAGTTCGTGCCCTCCAATTAACATAGAGCTCTTTTCAAAGCTATAGGTCTTAAGGAAAATTGTATGGTCTATGGCAGTGATGGCGAACCTTGACACCCTAGATGTTTTGGAACTACATTTCCCATGATGCTCAACTACACTGCAGAGTGCATAAGCATCATGGGAAATGCAGTTCCAAAACATCTGGGGTGCTGGTCTATGGCCTGCCTATCAGCACAGTCACTGTTATGGGGGAATCCCTCCTGTGGAGCTATTGTGTTCTCCTGGTGGGGGGGAGCCATCTCTGCCAGAAATCACAGTGATTATTGCTAGTGGCTATAGCTGCTGGCAATAATAGCATGTTAGAAATCCGACATTCTGGTTCGCCCATAGATGGATCAAATCTTGGCCAGTCTCTGCTGAGCCAGCAGAGTTTCAAACCATCTATAGCCGGATTTAGTAGGGGGCACATCAGACTTCTTCAGAGGGACCACTGCTTTCACAGTGAGCAGGCTTTTCTATTCAAGCTGTGGCTACTTTATAAAGCTAACAAGCTTTATAATTTTAATATAAATACTAAAGTGCTGATATGATTAAAAAAACTAATAAATAAAAATTACAAAAGATTACTAAATGACATCAGCTGCAACCTTTCAAAAAGTGATCTGACACTAATAAAGTGATATACTGTGTGATAATGGTGCGCTAATAGTAATTGCACAAAGCCCTCTGACATATGCATGCACATAAACAGTTGTGACAAAAATAAAAATAACAGTGATGAATATCACAATATAAACGAATCCTCCATATGTGAAAAAATGATTCACTAACCACCTTCACCTTCCAAGCTAGGCACAAATTGTCACTGGAATTTCCATATACATGTAACGATCCCTTTCCCTTGAAAAAGTGACCTGTGACGCAACGTGTCGGGAGGAGCCAGTGACGTCTCTCCAGTGTTCAGTTACAGGGAGGTGTAGTGAGGAGGAGTAAGCTAACAAGCTTGACTGTTACGATACGCTTGATACATTTGTGCACTTGTGAGTGTATTTATTTTCAGTTACACTGAGCACAGTTGTTTAAACAATATTGCGCAATGTTGTTTATTCCTTTATTTTGAGAGTCAACATCTATGGAGAAGCAAAAGTTTTCTTTACCAAAGATGAGTTCAGAAATAAGTTCACTTGTCAACTAATTTACACTTTGAAATACCACATTCTGGAGTCAATCAGATCGTTACATGTATATGGAAATTCCAGTGACAATTTGTGCCTAGCTTGGAAGGTGAATGGGCACTTCATAGGTGGTGGTGATTATTGAATCATTATTTTTTTCACATATGGAGGATTCGTTTATATGGTGATATTCATCGCTGTTTTATTTTTATTTTTGTCACAACTGTTTATGTGCATATGTCAGAGGGCTTTACAATTGGGTTGATATTAGCGCACCATTATCACAAAGCTTTATAATTTAGCAAAACTCAGAGTGCTTTTTAGCCATGTAGTGCACCTTTAGAGAAAAAACTTGTGCAGAAGTTCTCCAGTCCCTGTTACTTTGATGTATTGTTTCAGCATCCATGGCCTATTTGAAACCTTTTTTCTTATTCAAACTACAGTTTATCACATGCACTTATCACATTTGTTCCTTCAATAGTTGGTAATGCACTATATTCGTTGCATTGTGGTGCTTTGCAAATTATTCTAAATTGCACCCAAATGCACATATACAGTGCACTGTAATGCAGCTCAGTGCACATATGTGAGTAATATAAAAAGCAATTAAGGGCTAATTTTTTTTTTTCTGCTTCGAGGCATGTTGACCACCCGCTTAAAGCGGAAGTAAAGTCCGCTGTAATCTATTATTTTTTTTTTTTTCTTTGCCATCTTCGCCTACTCTTCCTTCTGGGCACTTGATAGGCCAGGCCGCAAGGTCCCCACTCCCGCACATGCGCACGGGAGTCACATCGCCGCGGCACGTATCGGGGCGGTAAATGTTTGCTGAGCTGCGCATTTGCGGCTCAGTGAACATGACAGCTGAGGGGCACAAAGATGCCTTTATGACAGAAGAGACCAATAGGGTCTCTTCTGTCATACCCTGCCTGTCAGCCATTTGATTCAAAAACAATTTTACTTCCAACTTAAATTGCTTAGTCTACCTAACACAACATGCTTCAGTGTTTGAAAATACACACATGGTTAGAATGAGACCTTTATACTAGCACTGGATGGCTATCTGGATCCAGTGTTTGTGTGAACACTAATTGGTGCTTTCATACGTTTGAGGTTTGCATTCCTCCTTTATCGTGCTGTGGTGTTTGGTATTCTTTTACTTCAGTATTGTGGGTCATATTTTAAAAAGTTGTTAAAATAAATGCTTTGCATACTGTAGCCCTTTGCTATGATCTGCAACTCTGTATGCTAAACTTTAGGATATTTTGAACCCTCAAAAAGTGTATTTTTTTTTTTTTTTTGCAGAATGTGTGATACATGCAGTGAAAAAAAAACTATATATATTGTGTGCTTTTATCAGTACACATCTGTGGTGAAATCGAGATTCTAGCTAGTTGCCGACCGACAACTTAGTTTTATTTTTACAGTGCCAGCCGGCAGCATGGATTCGTGTGTATATGTACGTGATTTTGCGTTTCGGGGTTCACTCGCGCCCGTCCTCCCAGCTTTGCTGTCACTGGCTCTAGCACATGCCAATCACCAGGTCTCGGCCAATGACCCATCTATCTGTGGAGGGAGTGACAGGAGAGAGCTCTATGTATGTGCTGGCTGGCAGCGCTTTTCGGCTGCTGGTCGGATGCCGATCGCGAGACCGGCTTCTGACGGTCAGGCAGCTGCGCAGAATGTCATCCGGTTCCTGCTGAACTGGCTGATTTTCAAATTGTGTGTACCAAGCTTTATTTTTAATGTATTTTATGTGAGGCCCAAGACCATTCATCTTAAAATGTGGCCCTGGAAAAGGTCAAAAGGTCGGACATTTTTGGATAAAGACTGTTCTAAATAAAAAGAAAAATGGCATTCATCCCTGTCCACATAACATTGCTATTTAGGCAGTATTGATAGTTTCCAAATCAGACATTAAAACAATGGGAAAAAAGCTTATATAAACTTCTTGAAGTCGAGGAATGCCCTGAGGAAAATTATGTATCTTGTGGTTTACCCCTTAAGGTACATGTTAAGTATATATTCTACCTTCTTGGTAAACGCCTAGTTACATGGAAAGGGTCTCATCTGTAACCACTGAATGACTTGTGTCCTTGGAGTATGCATGTGCAACAGAGCCATGTCTCCATGGGGCTGTTATGCCTGCTTGTTGATTTAGAATTGCTTTAAAACCAAACCTCTTTCCTTGTACAGAAATTGATTATGTGTAATGGATTTCTCTCCGCTAGTAAAAAAAAATGTTGATTTTGGTGTCACATTAATGATATCAATGCAGTCTACACCAGGGTTTCTCAATCAGGGTTCCCTGAGCAATTGCTGCATCTCAAATAATTTCCCACGAACACCATTGATCTTTTATAGTGATTTTTGTAAGGGTGCAATTCTTCCCAATGACCACAAGCATAGGGAGCATTCTTCCCACTAATGTATCATGAGTTCTAGTTCTTATTTTTAGCAGGGAGTCCCCCGGCACCTGAAAGTTACCTCAATGGTTCCTCCTTTTGTTAAAAAGATTGAGAGGCTGGTGGTCTACACTAAGGTATTTTTATAATACCTTAGTGTAGATCATCTCATAAAATTAGAATATCATCAAAGTTTTTTTTTTTTTTTTTTTTTTTTTTTTTTTTTTTTTTGTAATTCAATTAAAGTGAAACTCATATTTTATAGAGATGTGTTACACATGTAGTTCAAGCATTTAAGTTTGGTTATGGCTTACAGCTAGTGATAACCCAAAATTCAGTATCTCAGAAAATTAGATTACGTAAGACCAACTAAAAAAAATAAATAAAGGATTTTTAATACAGAATTGTTGGCTTACTGAAAAGTATGTCCCTGTCCAGTATAGTATGCACTCAATACTTGGTCAGGGCTCCTTTTGCATGTTTTACTGCATCAATGCTGCGTGGCATGGAGGCGATCAGCCTGGGGCACTGCTGAGGTGTTATGGAAGCCCAGGTTTCTTTTATATCGGCCACCAGCTTGTCTGCATTGTTGGGTCTGGTGTCTCATCTTCTTCTTGACAATACCCCACAGATTCTTTATGGGGTTTAGGTCAGGCGATATTGCTGGCCAATCAAGCACAGTGACGACATGATCATTAAACCAGGTATTGGTACTTTTGGCAGGGTGGGCAGGTTCCAAGTCCTGCTGGAAAATGAGATCAGCATCTCTAAAGCTGGTCAGCAGAGGGAAGCATGAAGTGCTCTAGAATTTCCTGGTAATTTATGCAAAAGGAGCCCTGACCTAGTATTGAATGCATACTATACTGTACTTGGATATACTTTTTAGTAAGCCAACATTTCTGTATTAATTTTTTTTTTTTTTTATTGGTCCTATATAATATTCTAATTTTCTGAAAGCCATAAGCATCAAATTTAAAAGAAAGAAATGCTTGAAATCTATTGCTCTGTGTGTAACGCATCTATATAAAATATGTGAGTTTCACTTTTTGAATTGAGTTACTGAAATAAATACATTTTTAATCTAATTTTATGAGATGCATCTGTATACATGCATAAATTAAAATGGATGTAAACCCTCACATATACCCAGTGAAGTGAACAGCCTCAGATGATACACAGGGATGAAACAAATCTCCCTACATAAGTTTTACGTGTATATCTGCTGTATATATCCCCTAGAAAGTGCTCTGTGTTAGTTTTTCTCTTCCTGGTTAGCACTGGGAGTGGATTATTGGCATACAACCCATTGGAGGAAAGGCGCACACACCCTCTCCTCATAGGCAAAGCAAGAAAGGAATGTGCAGACGTCTGCTCTTATAGCAGGAATACACAGTTTAGAAAATCAACTGATCGCTCAACCTCCGACCAACGAAACAGCGTTCGTTGGTCGAAATCGTCACAAACATTAACCAATCAAAAAAAAATCTTTAAAAGAGCAATATATTTAATACGTAGTGTTGACGTCTCACGTACAAGTGGGGTCATATACTAGTTCCGCTCATTCATGATAATGTTCAAGAGGAGTTTTACGGGTGACCTTCACACCAACGAATAGAATATCGTTCATTCGCAAACGATACGACACAAATATTTCATTTTTTCACTTGCTGGGCATCGAGTAGAAAATCGGCTGATTGTTCGCATAATGGAAATTTGCGCCCGACTTTCTTATCCTGTATTCCTATCAGACAGCAAGCTGACTGCTGATCCATTTAAAGCAACCTCCCCTGATACACACTTCTATCTCCCGTCTCAGAGAACGTGTGAGAACTTATCAGGCTGATAAGAGCTACAGAGCAAGAGACAGCTACAGGACATAGTGCTTTGGAGAGAGATGAGAAAACACTGCAGATATATGTACCCAGCTCAAATTTCATGAATCTGGTTTACATCCTCTTTAACACAGAAATTAGGCTGCAAAATTAACAAAGAAAAAAAAAATCACATCCTGGCTCTGTAAAGCAAGCAAACGAATTATTGTTAACTTTTAGGCCTCGTTCACATGGGTGTTGTGGCCCGTACAGCATGAATGGGCTGATTTTGTTTATGTAGCTGGAGTCTATGGGAACTGAGTGCAGGCAGATCTATGTAACTTTATGGGGATGTAGTAGCTGTACAGATACAGCCGCTCCTACTAATTTGACAGGCATGCAGGAGTGGACAAGAGGCCCTGAATAGTTTGTGATCAGGGCCGCTCAACTTTTTTCTTCCTCTTCTCCCCCCCCCCCCCCCCCCTAAACTTCAGCTTTAAAATAAAAAGATTAAATGCTGTTAATACTGGGCACGTGTGTCAAACACAGGCCATTTTTTGTGGCCCTTGCACCTCTTCTCAAGCTGCGGCACCCCTCTTGTCACTAATTGGCAGCAGAGAGGAGAGTCGTCCTCTGGTCCACCTCCAGACCCTGCGCTTTCTGCTTCACAGTCCACCCCCTCAGCTTCTTTGATGCAGCAGCAAATAGTAAGGATGGAGGAGGGCACTGTGATGTAAGGGGGGTTGGGGGATTCTTGACATCTATTGTAATGGGGGGGCAGAAGCGGTGCTATGGACAACTATTCTTACAGATACAACCGGCCCTTTGAGGGCAATCATAATGCTGATGTGGCCCGCGATGAAATAAGTTTCACACCCCTGCTCTAAGGGATTGTGCTGATGACATCAGTTTGAGCTGCTTGAAGTGAGTTGAGCATTCTCATAATTTTGTATGGGATCGCAAAACACATCGCCCCCCCCCCCCCCCAAAAAAAAAATAACCGAAGTGCTAAAGAGGCGAGAAGGAGGTAAACAAGCAGATCTTCCCCTTTGGCTGAAGTTCTTCTTTAACTTGCACCTTGTTCCCTCCCCCTGACAATACATTTGTCCCCTTCTCCCCAGAAAGCCAGTGCCATAGTAAAAATGTAGAGCTCGGTCCCTCTGCTGACTCTCTCCTTCTGTGACCTGCAAGAGTAAAATTCATCATGCAGTCTCAGATTGGCTTCGGTGCTGCCTCTTACCTTGTGCCTGGCAGAATGCTACCTGGAATGATCACTTGGGGAGCAAAAGATGGAGAAACGCTTTGTCCTGTCTGTAGCAGACAAATGACATTATTTTCCCAGGATGCTCCTTTAAAGCAGACCTCCAGACAGTGGAGTTGATTTACTAAAACTGGAGAATGCAAAATCTGGTGCAGCTCTGCATAGAAACCAATTGGCTTCCAGGTTTATCTGTCAAAGCTTAATTGAACAAGCTGAGGTTAGAAGATGATTGGCTACCATGCACAGCTGCACCAGATTTTGCACTCTCCCATTTTAGGAAATGAACCCCGTTGTGCCTAGGCACAGTGACTTGGCTGGTGCTCAGTCACTGCTATTTAAAAGTAAAAGGTGCATTTTTAAAATAGTACTGTTTTAAATGTTCCATCTTTATAAACCGTGTGCTTTTGTTTGCATTTTGAAGATGTAAAAACGTGCCAATTTGGGTTCTTTTTTGCCCAGATTATCCTTTTTACTTAGACAGATTCTACATTTTGAATTACTTTTACGGTAAGCTCTTCAGGTTCCATTTTCCTCACTGTAACGAGAAATTAAGTTATGCACTGCTGAGTATAGTGTTTATTTATTTTTATTTTTTTGGGTTAAAGTATAACGTGTCAACCTGTCATAAGAGAAGCATGCCATTGATGAACACTCCTTATAAAAAAAGCTTACTATCTGGCTTTTATGCCGATCATCCTATTTAAATACTTTGATTGGCTAGCTTGCGTCAAGTATTTTGACGAAGGGAGAAAAAAAAAAAAAAAAACAGTTGGGTTTTCCTATTTCCTAGTACGGCTAATTAATGGAGAAAGTATTGACGCCAAAAGGTCAGCGTAACAGCCAGGCAACCAGCGTTTTTAGGAAGTGGTCAGCAGTGGCATCCCCCATATTTCTCTGACAAGATATATCCAAATGTTTATCCTGTCATTCTATCTGCTTGTGTTGATGAAAACTGTGTTCTGTGCTAAGAGTCTTTCACTTTCACCAAACCACTGGAGTCCTTTCATATATATATATATATATATATCACTTCTTTGTACATTCATTGCTGGTGGTGGTTTTTGCAGTGTGAGAGATGACAACACTACGTTGTGTTTTTTTTTTTCTTCTTTTCTTTTCTTTCTTTCATCTACAGGAGGAGAAGCGATGAGGGCAATGGGCAGTATGATGTTAAAAGGCAAAGGTTTCAATCCCCTCAACAGCCTTCCTCTGTTGTCCACCAAGCAGTGCCTTTAAGAGATGACCTCCGCCACCATTTCCCAGGATCTGTGGGACTGCCGCTTAGGCTGGCACCTCCACCACATGAGTTAAATGGGCAGGTTTCAACACCTGGAGATGCATGGTTGTTTGACCTTATAGATACCACTTTGCCTGTTGCTAAAGACAAGGTATTCATGACTACTACTACTATTTCCTAATACAATAACCAATGTGTAGGAACTTTACTTCTTTTGTTCAGGAAAAAGTGACAGATTCTCTTTTGTAAGCTCTTGTGCAGCTCTGAAGGTCCGCTGGGCTTGTAGTTTGGCAAAGCAGTTACATTTGAAAAGTGGCAGGTCATCAGAACTAGTGTCCCCATTGGAAGATTTCCACTCAATTACTTTTCTGGGGCAACCCAAAATGTGGCATTTTCTTTTAGTTTCACTTTCAATTATAAGGTGGATCTCCTTTAACAGGGCACTGACAGTCATTCTAATCCCTCTCCACTCCAATTCAAAATGTTTTGCCTTTAGTTGTACTTTAGGTTCCGCTTTAAAAGGAACCTGTCACAATAGAAATATTAGAGGTGCTGTTGCTGACTTCATTTTGAAGATGCGAGTTCCAAGGCTTTAATCCTATCTTGCCTTTTTGCTTTTGAGATTAAGTATGTTCTAATAATGCAGCTCATGATTAAGTAGTGTATTAAGGTTTCAGACCGCTATTAAAAGACACAAAGTAGTACAGCTCTATATTCATAAATTGTAAGACTGGATTTACACCACCTCACTTGCATTTAGCATGTATTGGTGAGCTTAATGCTCCTGAGTCTGCATCAAATTTGTTTTTGTTTTTTGTTTTTTTTTTTGTTTTGTTTTTTTTAACACCTTGCCTTGGCGTTTTGCATTTATTTAGAGGTGTTTTTTTTTGTTTTTTTTTTTGTTTTTTGTTTTTTTTTTGTTCACAGCAGACAACAAAAGGCATTATTTTTCTTTCCTTAACATGCACTGATGCATTGTAGTGTACCAGAGTATGTTTGACTGTATTTAAATAAAGCATTTTCTATTTTTACATAGCGAACCCAAATGCAACATGTTGGTTTGAATTGAGCCTATTGAAAACAATGGATTTTTTTTTTCTTATTGCATTTAAGCTACATTAAAGTGGAACGCAGAACTCCAGCCCCCCCACAAAAAAAATTAATAAAAGTCAACAGCTACAAATACTGTAACTGCCGACTTTTACTATTGGGGCACTTACGTGTTCAGGGATCCCATAGTGCCTTCACCCAAGCAGATTCTTGAATCGGCTCTCTGATGCTGGCGCTGCTATCTTGGGTAAGGGAAACCGGCAGTGAAGCATTGCGGCTTCATAGCTGGTTTCCTACTGCACATGCATGAATCGCGCTGCACTTTCTCAATGGTCGGCTGTGGCAAAAGCCAAACGTCTGGCTGTTGAAACCAGGTACCCACTCCCCCCCCACAATGTGCCAAGTGTGTTCACCTTTTAAGTTGCATTAGTGAAATAAATGAACTTTTGCATGATATTCTAAAAGGACTACCGTATAAGCCGCGTTTTTCAGCACTTTTTTTTTTGTAGTGCTAGTTCCACTGGGTTTGCACACCAAAATTCCTAGCACCGAGATGCGGGGCCCCAAAGTCGGTCAACTACTGTGTCCATCTGCCACAATGTCATTTCTGGACCCTTTGGTTCTAGAGACCCCAAATTTTGGCTGCAGCTTGGGGGCATCTAGGAACCTTTTAACTACTGAGTTTGAAGTTTGGGGGACCTATGGCTGCAAATGGGCACAGTGAGGCTGCAAATGGGCATTGTTGACCCTCTTTTCCACTCACAGTAGCTGCGCATTTCTCACCCTAGGCTTATACTCGAGTCTAAGTTTTTTCCCAGTTTTTTGTGGTAAAATTAGGTGCCTCAGCTTATATTCGGGTCGGCTTATACTCGAGTATATACGGTAGTTAGCAGTGTTGCCTCCTATATTTCTGTCCTAACAGGTTCTCTTTAATGGGCTTCCTGTAATGAGCTGGTTATCGGTGGTACCCTATGTAACCCCCTCCTGAGTTAACAGTGTGGAGAAGGCAGTGCCTCTTTCATTTACAAATGTGCAAACTTTAGCGATTTACAGCTTTACTTGCTTGTAATTATTTAGAGGTGTTAATCCACATCCCATTGTAAAATGCAACATTTAAAATGTATCTTGTTCTGTGACCTGAAATATGTTTTTGACTTCTGTTACTCCGCTGCAGCTGAGCCAGCAGATTTTGGACTTGTTTCAAGCCTGTCAGCAGCAAGTTACTGACTTGAAAAAGAAAGATGTCTGTCGAGCAGAACTCCAGAGAGAAATTCAGCAAATCTTTCCCCGTAGGTATTTGGACAGCTGGTTTGAACTATTTGTTGCCTGTTCTTTTGTTTCACCATTATCCTTTACTCTTTCTAGAGAGCAGGCTATACTTGGTTGGCTCTTCGCTCAATGGGTTTGGCACAAGGAGCAGCGATGCAGATTTGTGCTTGGTTATCAAAGAGGAGCCAGTAAGTACTTGTGCTCAGCTTTCATTGTATAGAATGTGGAATTACCAGTTACAGTTTTCTTTTAGCTGAGTTAAAGGGACACTGTTCCTCAGTGTAAATTATTATTATTTTTTTTTTTTAATAAAGTGGACCGTAGAATGGTCCTCCTTTTTACCCTCTCCTCTTTTTAGATGCAGGTTGGTTGGAGTCAGAGAAGTGCAGGTACCTATAGTGCATATAGCTAGGTAGCACCCACAATATATAGAGATTTATAGATTGCACAATCCAGATGCTGCATGTAAAGATATTTATTCAAGGCTTAACAGAGCAACATAATTCTTAATATTCTGCTGCGAATAGCGCTTACTCATAGTCACCAGCGGTTAGTCATTGCACCTGCAAGTTGCACGTTTGCTGAAGATTCTAGCTCCCACATCAAGGCCAGGGGGAATGAATGTCTTTTACATCCACTTTAAAAGATAAGTATGGGTTTTTTTTTAACCCATCATACTTGGCTAGATGGCTGCAGCATTGGTCGCGATGCTGCATCTGCCCCCTCAGCGTCTCTGCACTGAGAACCAAGCCATCTAACACCGCCGATGGCTCGGTTCATTCAGCAGCCCGAGCGGAGAGCTGCTGCCTGTCAATCAGCAGCTCTCCTCTCCTAGCAGCCGTCTCAGTCTCTCAGCGGCTTGCTAAAAGGCTAAGATAGGCATGATTGTCGTGATGATGCGGTGCCTGGACTGATTTATGTGACGTCAGCAGAGAACGGACTTCAGACCGCCGCTCTCTGCTTAAAATGGGTCACAGGAGTGCAAAACGAATTGCACTCCTGTGACCCATAGGAGAAGCTCAGGCTGGACTCCTTTTTAAAGAAAAAAAAATATGGTAATTATTGCCCCTTTTTAAAAGTCTGTTTTTTAGAGTTCTTTTTTTTTTCTGCATGCTTTAAACGTGATTTATAAGCTTTAGTTATTTTTTGTAACCCTTACTTATAACTGCAAAGACTTCCTGAAGTGAAGTTTGAGGTAAACTTGTGGGCTCTGTTTTTACCCCAAGTCCAAAAAGCAGGCAAACCTGGAAGCCCATCATGCATACTGCACCTCAGTAAATGGATTTCAACACCACATATATTATAGACCACTGTTGGGGGAAGTGTTGTTGTATTTTTGTTTCACTTGGTAGTTTTGCAAAATAGACTAGTTTCTGTACAAAGTTTACAACTGAAATGTAGAACTGAAAAGAAAGCAAGTGGTTTTTTTTTTTTTTGGTTTTTTTTTTTCCCTTCTTGCACAATGCTAGGCTTCTAAGTTGTTTCCTGTAATATCTGGATAAATTGCTTAAATGGTGATAGAGGATCAGAATCTTAAAATGGCTAGATTAGCCTGAGGTGTGCTCAGTGATTGGAATGCTTCTGCCCTCTGCACACCATTCTGCAGCTGGCACTATATATCTGTGTGGATTTCTCTACTAACATGCCAGTTGCAGAGGGGTCTAGGGCAGCCTTTTTCAACCAGGGTGCCCAGGCACCCTCAGGTGCCTTGAGGTTTCTTCAGGGGTGCCTTGGCAAAATGCCTAAAAATTGTGCAAAAATTGTATACAAGCCAGTGTGTGGATGAAGGCTGCCTTCTAGTTACACAAAGCCACAGGTTTTATTGTGCACCATTATAACCTTGTAGCCCCCTGTGCCCTAACAACCAATGGCATCATCAGTTGATATGGCGGATGTCAGTCGCCTGCACACCATCCTTGTATCCCCCTCTTTATCAGCCTTGGGGTCACTTTAGCTGAGTGATGGAGAAAAGAGAAACATTGGAATATACTAGTCAGTACCAATTTGCAAAAGTGTATTTGCTTTGGAGGAATAAATCCCTTCTAACGTTGGGTGTTCTACATGTGTGGACGTTGCTGCATTATGTACAACTATTAGAATAGCTTTTACATTTGAGAATGGGGTGCCTCGAGATTGTCCATTTTTAAAGGGTGCCTTGACTGAAAAAAGGTTGAGAAACGCTGGTCTAGAGCAGTGGTCGCCAACCTTTTGGACTTCAGGGACCACCTAACAGTTTTGAATCCTGCGGACCACTAACATGAAGTTGACATGCCTTATATTTACACACAATGATTGTCACCGGCTCTCTGCTCAGGGACCTGTGAGAACCGAGCAATCAGTGGTGTTCGATCGCTCGGTTCTCAGTGTTAGAGGCGCCAGGGGACTGATGCTGCATCCACCTAGGTAAGTATGATTCTAAAAAAAACCCATACATCTCTTATAAGTATGCAGCCAGCAGGTGGACATACCTGCTTTGCCTATGAAAGTTTATTTTATATAAAGGAGGTTTAATGGGAGAATCCAAAGATGGGTGTGGATCCAACAAAAACTCCAGGGCGTGTTGATCTAATCATCAGAGTCCTCGGGGCATGCAAGTTATTCTATCCAAGGGATGACTAATTGTACTAAGCACTGCATATACCTGAAATACCACTTTAGGTAGACTAACCCAAAAGAATTAGAATACCTCACACTATTAGAAAATTAAAAATCGATGGGTAGGTAGTTGGTTACTAAAGAATCATACATGTATAGGAAAACAAGCAGTTATCTAGTGTAAATTGACATTTTGTCATTTTTATTCCCTACAGAGAAATGAGAAAGCTGGCATCCTCATTCTAAGAAGGAAGACTTTTCTATGGCATTCTACCCTGTTTCCACGAAAATAAGACCTAGCGTTATTGTCGGTGATGGCTGCAATATAAGCCCTACCCCCCAAATAACCCTATCCTGTTTCCCCGAAAATAAGCCCTACCCTGAAAATAAGACCTAGAAGGACTTTACTAGGGCTGTTTTGGGGGGTAGGGCTTATATTGCAGCCATCACCAACAATCACGCTAGGTCTTATTTTCGGGGAAACAGGGTAGTTGGATGCCCGGAGAACCCTAAAGTGACCCAGACGCCAATATCAAACTGAAAAAATTAAATAAAGCTGTTAAATGCTTACCTCTCCTGCTGTTTGCAGTGGTTATGCTCTTTTCATCAGGTAACCACGTTTTCAGTTTGATATTGGATACAGGGTTCCTTCAGAAGAAATATTTGCTGAAATATGGGCTGCCTTTACTGATCCCTTCTTCTAAAAATGCTAGTTGGATATCATTCTGACCCAGTGGTTTTAGTCATGGAGTCGCAGAATACAGGGTGACCTTTCAGTCATATGACCAGCTCTCCTCCAATCACAGAGCTCTGGCTTCTGTGTTAAGCAGAGAGAACTCCGCAGAGATCCACAAAGTTCACGCTGCAACCTGCATTTTAGGATTGTGATTAAAAAAAAAAAAGTGGGCCATGGCTATGCATAACATTGCAAAATATAATGGATGAATATAAAAAAAAATATACATTTCACATGCTGTTATTTAGTCACATTAAAATTGTTTTTAAGCACTCTCAGTAGCTGATTTAATCACTGACTGGTTATACAGACTCTTTATTTTTAATTCTTGCCGGAGCTCCAGTTGAAGACTGGTGACCGCTGCTCCAGGTTTCCTGATTCAGGGTGGCTCCTTACTATTGCAGTGTCTTCTGGAGCCAACTTTGCATATGCAGGAAGTGCATGCTGGAAGTTCAGGGAAGCAGCACTGAGATCAGGAGCCAGCAGTATTGAAAGTGCTGGAGTAAGAATTTTATTTAGTTGTGGTTGCAAATAACTTTAGTTATTAAGAAAATAATAGGTAAATGTGAAAAGAAAGCAGAAAATATTCATATGTACCTGCCAAAAATGTTATATGCAACACCACTTTTCCCCATTGGACATGAAACTTTTGTTTTCGGCAGATGAATCAGAAAACAGAAGCAAGACACATACTCAGCTTACTCCAAAAACATTTCTACACCCGACTTTGTAAGTATCTACAGTTTTTTGTTTTTTGTTTTTTTTTTTGTTTTTTTGTGTGTTTTTTTTTTTTTTTTTTTTTTTTACCTTCATGCACATATACACTTACCTGCCACTTTATTCGGTACACTTGTACAATTGCTTGGTAAAACAAATTGCTAATCGGCCAATAACATGCATTTAGCAATCTCAATGCATTTAGGCATCTAGATGTGGTGAAGACGACTTGCTGAAGTTCAAATCGAGCATCAGAATGGGGAAGAAAGGAGATTTAAGTGACTTTGAACATGACATGGTTGTTGGTACCAGACGGGCTGGTCTGAGTATTTCAAAAACGACTGATCTACTGGGATTTTCACGCACAACTTTTATAGTTGTGCGTATAGGTTTTATAGTGAATGGTCCAAAAAAAAGAAAATATCCAGTGAGTGGCAGTTGTGTGGACAAAAATGTCTTGTTGGTGTCAGAGGAGAATGGGCAGACTGGTTTGAGGTGATAGAAAGGCAACAGTAACTCGAATAACCACTCGTTACAACCAAGGTATGCCGAGAATACCATCTCTGTATGCACAACACATGGAACCTTGAAGCAGATGGGCTACAGTAGCAGCAGACCACACCAGGTGCCACTCCTGTTCGCTAAGAACATGAAACTGAGGCTACAATTTACACAGGCTCACCAAAATTGGAGGATAAAAGATTGGGAAAAGTTGCCTGGTGTGATTAGCCTCGATTTCAGAGGTAATCTTTTTCTCTTTCCATTTCCTTTGCCATGTGTTTACTATGTGATCACCAAAATAAAGCTTTTGGACCCTTTCGAGGAATCCTTGGTGTGCTGATAACATTTTTTCACTTCATTCAGATAGTAGGGTCAGAATTTGGCATAAACAACATGGATCTATCCTGCTTTGCATCAATGCTTCAGGGTGGTGGTGTAATGGTGTGGGGGGATATTTTCTTTGCAAACTTTGGGCCCCTTCGTACCCAACTGAGCATCGTTTTAAATGCCACGTCCTACCTGAGTATTGTTTCTGGCCATGTCCATCCCTTTATGACTACATTGTACCCATCTTCTGATGGCGACTTCCAGCAGGATAATGCACCATGTCACAAAGCTCAAATCATCTCACCACTGGTTTCTTGAATATGACAATGAGGTCACTGTACTCCAATGGCCTCCACAGTCGCCAGATCTCAATCCAATAAAGCACCTTTGGGATGTGGTGGAACAGGAGATTTGCATCATGGATGTGCAGCCGACAAATCTACAGCAAAGGTGTGATGCTATCATGTCCATATGGACCAAAATCTCTGAGGAACACCTTGTTGAATCTATGCCATGAATAATTTAAGACAGTTCTGAAGGCAAAAGGGGTCCAACCTGTTACTAGCAAGGTGTACCTAATAAAGTGGCTGGTGAGTGTGTGTATGTGCTAAAAATTGTGTTTGCATAAATTGATGGTGTGAATTTATGAATAAGGTGTACACATTGTGTATAGGTGCCTATATTGTGAATATTTAGATCTATCAAAATAAACTGTGTAAAAAAAGGAAAAAAAAAACTGTCCTAAATACAATGGCAACAATTCTTGCACAATTGCAATAATGTGCGTATCACAAGGAGACCCTTCACCATCCACTTTTGGGCATAATCTTACCTTGGGGTTTGACCTTCACTACAAAGGTCTACCGGGCTTATCCCTTTAAATCCAGGCCTAAGCTGTGTGTTCATAGATGAATTCCTGGTTGACTGGATTATGTAACCCAGAGAAGACAAGGAACTGTATAGTGCTCTGTGTATTGGATTTATTATAAACGAGGATAAAAAGTAATGCACTTGCATACTATAGGTAGTATGTCAAATCCCAGATAGAAATTCCTGTAAAGCACTGACAATTGCCCGATCTCCTCCAACCCACACCATGTACTCTGCTCACTCCAGGATTGCTAGACCCCTCCCACCGTTTTTTGTCAATGCTGATGTCATCAGGGGCTCAGAGTGAAGCAATTGCAGCCAGTGTATCTATCTTGCTCCGGCTTTACCAGCAGACTATTTAGCTGTGAAGCTTTAAAACCTTATACGCAGGCATACCGAACTACTAATCGGAAAGATCGGCAGCCCCAGTATATAACTATGGAAACACATAAGTGACAATTAGGAGAAAAAAACAATAATACATAAATGGCTCATATATAATTTCCCTCCCCCCTTTCAAAGTTCGTTCCATATAGCTTCTCCTGCACATGTTAAAAATCTAAAATGCATAAAATTTATAGATATATTAAAATTGCATTACATAACCCTAAAATGATAGTGTAAAAAAATATATACACAAACAATATATTAATAAAACCATAAATCGCTAATATAGCAATTAAGGTCTATATTAACGTTGAACTATTTGGGACCAATGTATTGGCTTCATGTATCCATTAGGCCTTCCTTTGTGAAAGGGCTCTTTTAAAAAGGTTCTCTTCTCCAATGCTTAAAGGATAAGTTCACCTTTCATAACATGTTACACCATTTTTTTTTAACATTTTAAAGGTGCTTTATTGGTATCATAATAGGTAATCTACAGTATACAGAGTGACTTAAAACAAAGCAGATACTTTGATAATAGGTAAAGTAAGCAAGTAGGAGTAGCATTACAGGTTATGTATGTATGTAGGTAGGTATGTATGTGTGTATTCAGACCCCCTTAAATTTTTCACTCTGTTATATTGCAGCCATTTGCTTAAATCATTTAAGTTCTTTTTTTTTTTTTCCTCATTAATGTACACACAGCACCTCATATTGACAGAAAAACACAGAATTGTTGACATTTTTGCAGATTTATTAAAAAAGAAAAACTGAAATATCACATGGTCCTAAGTATTCAGACCCTTTGCTCAGTATTTAGAAGCACCCTTTTGATCTAATACAGCCATGAGTCTTTTTGGGAAAGATGCAACAAGTTTTTCACACCTGGATTTGGGGATCCTCTGCCATTCCTCCTTGCAGATCCCCTCCAGTTCTGTCAGGTTGGATGGTAAACGTTGGTGGACAGCCATTTTTAGTAATACAATCAAAAAACAAAAAAAAAATCCAGGGGAATCCAGACAGGTGTGACGGCAATAAGCGGGGTAAGTCGCACCTCCCCAATATGACAGCTAGCGGGGATCTTCTCCACATCTGTTGACGGCTGCTGCAATTCTTTACAGGCTCCAAAAAAAAAAAACTGAAAAAAAAAATTAGCATTTATTATTTTTGTTCTAAAAAGTGAACTTTATCCTTTTTAAATTGGTTGCAAAGGCTCAAGGTTTTGTGCCTTCATGCATTCCATGCATAAAGTAAAAGACTCCCCCCCCCCCCCCCCCCCCCCCCACCTCAATCCAGCGATTTACTTGGGAGTAGCTGCTCTCCCAGGTCAAATACCAGCAAAAGAAAGCTCTATTTGTGGGGGAAAAAAAGGACGTCAATTTTGTTTGGGTACAACATGACACGACCACACAATTGTCAGTTAAAGCGACGCAGTGCTGTATCGCAAAAAATGGCCCGGTCATTGAGCAGCCAATTCTTCTGGGGCTGAAGTGGTTATTGACACTTTAAATGTCTTTTGTACACCCCAAAATGTCAAACCCCCAACAATATTGCCAATGTTTTTTACGTTCCAAGTACAGAGATGTAAAGGACTGGTATTGTATTTTTAATCTGCTTTATTTTGTACGGTTTTAGAATAATATGAACATGTATTGAAATCATTTTGATTTGCCTTCTTTAAATTGTCTACTTTGATAATGACTTGCATGTTTTTATTCATTTAATTTTTTTAGCTTATATTGAAAGACCTCAACTTATCAGAGCAAAAGTGCCAATTGTAAAGTTCAGGGACAAAGTCAGGTAATGCTCGGTTTATGGCTTTGTGAATGCTAGTCTGCTGAAATGCAGCTTTTGTATTTTCCTTTTCAAACTAGAGGATTTAAAAGTCTCATACTGCTAGTAATTATGATGCTTGTTTAGTATATTGTTATAGTGGAACAATCACTATTGGGCTAATGCAACTTGAGTATTTGGTCTTAAATTATCACTGTCTGCATCAGTGGCGGCTGGTGCTCAAAATTTTTTTGGGGGGGGGCGCAAACAAACTGAAAAATTCTGAAAAAAAAAATCAATTGAAGCCTCATTGTGCCCATCAAACGCAGAGTGCTGCAAACTTTAAAATTAGTATTTGGCACATTGGGGGGGGGCGGGGATCTAATCACATGCTAACCTGCTGCAGTGGTGCTGGCCGTGTGTCTGTGCCTCTGCATGCTGGAGAGGGGGGCTCCACCAGGCTGAGTACGGACACACAGGGAATGGGGGGAAGCCTCGCTGTGTGCAGAGCCTTGCAGCTGCTAAGAAAAAGTCAGATCTGTACGGAGGTCACACAGGACTCGCTCCTGCTCACCGGACTGTGACAGAAATAGCAGAGCAGCGATGAGCAGGAGGTTACCACAGACATGCGGTCCTGAGCCTGGTGATAGCTGGCGAAAGGGGAGGAAGAGGCGGGAGGGATATCCCGAGGACATGTGATTGGTTAAGGATGCGGCGGCCCCATTCCTTAACAACCAATAATTGCCAGCATTTCACAGAGCTGCTGACATCACTTCCGGTTTACCACTGGCACAGGAAAACCGTAAGTGACGTCTTAACTCTGAGATGACAAAGCACCTGGCTGGGCGGAAGTTGTCCTTGTGGCGGCACAAGGACTGTGCCACAAGGCAATTCAATTCTCTGCAAATGAACCGTCTTGTCTGCAATCTCGTGATTGCATAGACGTGGCAATTCCTATAGTGCACTGTGTCCCGCGCCGGAACACAGTGCACTTAAAGGACCATTTTTTTTAATCTTCTTTTAAAGGGCCTTTTTTTTTTTTTTTTTGTTTGTTTTGTGACTGCTGGGTGGGCGGCTCCCGTGCGCCCCCTATGGACGGGCGTCCACTGGTCTGCATACTGCCTGTTCTCACATGCTGTCTACCAACATCCTGAATGTGTCTAAAGACTGACAGTTGGTAACCAGCAGCTTCCAGACATTCAGGCTGAAAAGACCGGCTAAGGAAGATTAAAGTGGAATTAAATGCAGTATACTGACCACCTCTCTAACAGTCTGAAGTCTGCAAGGGGTCCATTGTCAGCAGCGGCATCTTCCCTGCAGCTCCTGGGTGCCAGTCTTGACATGACGTAACACCTGTGCAGGAGTCAGTCATCTCAGCACACAGGGACTGTGCCAGTAATATAAACTGAACCGGGCATGTGCAACTCAGATTTTTTTATGTCACAGAAGACTGCAAACAGGCAGGTAGGCTTGCCGATCGCATATAACTTGCATATAAGGCGCAGGATCATGTACCTAGTACGTGTTTCTGCACTTCCGGGTCTGGGGCGCGCGTGTATAATCACAGCGGGAGCAGCTGATCGGCGGGTACGTCAGACCCGATGTCCACCGACACCTATTGATTCTTCAGTAAACAAGGCAGATTGTAGTACAGAAGGCAAAGATCCTGTGTTCCTGTAAAGCAGGAACACTGATCCATGCCTGCCACTATTAAAAGCACCTCCCCCACTGCACTGAAACACAGGCTAGGCACACAGCTAACCCTTTGATCGCCACTGATGTTAACCCCTTCCCAGCCAGTGTCATCAGTACAGTAACAGTACACGTTTTTTAGCACTGATCACTGTATTAGTGTCACTAGTCCCCAAAAAGTGTCAAAAGTGTAAGTTAGTGTCTATGTCCACTGCAATATTGCAGTCCCGCTATAAGTCGCTGATCACAGCCATTCCTAGTTAAATAAAAACAAAAACGCAGAGGTGATCAAATGCCACCAAAAGAAAGCTTTGTTTGTGGAGGAAAAAAAGGACATCAATTTTATTTGGATAGAGCGTTGCACTACCTGCGCAATTTTCAGTTAAGGTAACGCAGTGCCATATCGCAAAAAAATGGCCTGGTCACGTAGGGGGTAAATCTTCTGAAGGTCAAGTGGTTAAAGCTAAATAAAGGATCAAAATTTAAATGCTCATAAATAAGCAAGCCGACTATTGAAAACTAAGGGCTTATTCAAATGGGCGCTGAGACCTCTCCCTCATGCTGAGCCGCTTTGTGCTGCAACCACCTCGGAGCTGTGCGCAAGTAGTCCATAGAAGTGGGTGCAGACGCCATGGCTGCGTGTACCCAGTACCAGTTATGGGCTCTTTAAACACTTTCCTGACTGCTGCATTTATTTGCTTTATATTGGGTGTAATTCTTCAAGCTAGAGGCTAGGTTCACGTTTAAAGTTTTGCATAAACGCACTATAGTCCATTTTAACATGATCTCCTATGGGTCACATGCACATGTGTGCGCTTTCAATCGGTGCCTTTTTTGGAAACAATCAGGGACTTTTTTTGCCCGCAGTAGGTTGCACTTTTGGTTCCATAGACCTCAATGGAAGCACATCAAAAACACAGTGCTTGTGGTTTTTGTTGCGTTTCTGCTTAATTTTTGCTGGTCTCTCTGGCATGACAATAGACACCTCCCAAAAACGCAAAATGAATTAAAGACCGTGGCAAAAAAATGCAAAATGCACCAGTAAAAGCTTTAAAATTTTTGAACTCTCCTAAAAATAAGTGACGCTTTGAAAATAAAGGCCTTTATGCTTGTGTATTACCTCTGTGGATTTAGCCTTATGAGTGTTCTAAAAATGTACTGGCAAATTGTCAAACAGTGTATTAAAGAGGCTGATTTTATTCAAGGCTTGCCATCGCAGCAAACCTTTATTAACTTCAGTCACCTATGGTTTCAAGTGAGTGCTTGAAGGGAAAATGCTACATTTCAGACAACCTGTAAAACCTTATTCTTCTGCGTTAGCGGAGAAATCGTGTTGCTGAGCTAAATAATCAACTCCCCTTTTTGACTGACCCTTTTTCACTTTTGCTTGGATATGAATCCCTTCTCCAAAATCGTGATCCTTATTAGGAAGACATCTGAAACAAGGTCCGTTTTGGCCACTTTCCACAAATGTGTTTTTTTTTTTTTTTTTTTCCCCCTCTCAGAAGGAGAGTGAATTTATTTCTGTTTTCAGGCTTGCCCCCCCCCCCCCCCAAGAAAACAAAAGTGCCAAATGTAGCAGGTGGGGGGAGTATGCAAACCAGTGGAACTTCCCCTTTTGCACAAAGTTGCGCTACCAAATACTTTGCCCACTCAGGGCAGATTAGCAATGTATGTGCTCCCTCGCTCAAGCCACCAAACAAGACTCTTTCTCTCCACACCCCCCTTCCAAAACGGTGGTATCATTTGTTCATTGTCTTCATGTAAACATGAATCTTTGGTAATAAATCAGTGTAATGGCATAAAATGGGTTCTTGTAGAACCATCTTTTACCTTTTTGGTTTTTCTTTTGCTAGTGGTGTGGAGTTTGACTTGAATGTAAACAATGTTGTGGGAATCAGAAACACATTCCTTCTCCGAACCTATGCACAGAGTAAGTACATTTTTCTCTTCATAAAAGTGAGATCAGTGACTGGGCATTATTCCTCGCACTGACGCCAGGGGGGGCGGGGCACCATTCCTCGCACTGACGCCAGGGGGGGCGGGGCACCATTCCTCGCACTGACGCCAGGGGGGGCGGGGCACCATTCCTCGCACTGACGCCAGGGGGGGCGGGGCACCATTCCTCGCACTGACGCCAGGGGGGGCGGGGCACCATTCCTCGCACTGACGCCAGGGGGGGCGGGGCACCATTCCTCGCACTGACGCCAGGGGGGGCGGGGCACCATTCCTCGCACTGACGCCAGGGGGGGCGGGGCACCATTCCTCGCACTGACGCCAGGGGGGGCGGGGCACCATTCCTCGCACTGACGCCAGGGGGGGCGGGGCACCATTCCTCGCACTGACGCCAGGGGGGGCGGGGCACCATTCCTCGCACTGACGCCAGGGGGGGCGGGGCACCATTCCTCGCACTGACGCCAGGGGGGGCGGGGCACCATTCCTCGCACTGACGCCAGGGGGGGCGGGGCACCATTCCTCGCACTGACGCCAGGGGGGGCGGGGCACCATTCCTCGCACTGACGCCAGGGGGGGCGGGGCACCATTCCTCGCACTGACGCCAGGGGGGGCGGGGCACCATTCCTCGCACTGACGCCAGGGGGGGCGGGGCACCATTCCTCGCACTGACGCCAGGGGGGGGCGGGGCACCATTCCTCGCACTGACGCCAGGGGGGGGCGGGGCACCATTCCTCGCACTGACGCCAGGGGGGGGCGGGGCACCATTCCTCGCACTGACGCCAGGGGGGGGGCGGGGCACCATTCCTCGCACTGACGCCAGGGGGGGCGGGGCACCAATAAGGATTCATTCAACACTGCCTTCTGTTCCATTGTAAAGCAGCTGCACATGCACAGACAGGTGACTGTACTATAACAGAGTCTTCTCAATATATCTTATGAAATGTATTGATAATGGTGGTAGCAGTTAGTGAAGTTAATCAGACTCTCTCCCTCTGATTTTACAGTAGAGAGCCGTGTTCGTCCTTTAGTTCTGGTTGTTAAGAGGTGGGCAAGTCACCATGGCATAAATGATGCCAGCCGTGGAACCCTGAGCAGCTATAGTCTTGTTTTAATGGTTTTGCACTATTTACAAAGTAAGTAACTCATCTAATTTCTTGGTGTTTTTCGTAGATAAATGTGCACAGCAGGTGCTCTTACTCTGTGCACAGCTTTGTCTGGGAAGTGAAGAGTGTGTTGGCTGGATCTTGTGTGGGCTGAGTCTGATCCTTTTCTCCCTGTGGGCCTGACTGTTACTCACAGCTGTTAACTGACTCTGCAGCAGAACAGTCATCATTAGTGAAGAAAGGCGCTGTTTGCATGATTAGCCATACACAGGAGGCGAAAGGGCTTTGTGGAAAGATGAACAGGGAGTGGGCTAAAATGAGGGGGAAGACATCTCTGCAGAGTCCTAAGCTACCTCTTCATATTGAAATCCTGGATTGCGCTTGTTCAGTGTCTATCAAATTTTCAGTATCTCATTTAAAAGAGGATATAATCCTGCAATCTGTATAATTGTGTTCTATATTATTACAATAAACAGTTGTACCTTTTTTTTATATCTTTGTAATCTAGGTCAGGATAATGTGTAGGGTATTGTGCCATTTGCAGTGGCAAGAACCATTTGTGACTATCCTTAACATGGTAGCCCCATTGAGCACTTCCAAAAAGGGTCTGATAGGGGATATCTATGCTACTCCTATATACTGGTTGTGTCCTTCAAGGTATATTTACGATGCGGAGAGGAATGGAGGCAAGGCATGGGTAACACAGATGAGCACAGCTGCATTTGAAGCTGTACTTGCTGTATCTACTCTCTATTGTCAAAAGTATTGGGACACCTGCCTTTACACACACGAAATTTAATCGTAGGGTTTAATATTAAGTTGGCCAACCCTTTGCAGCTCTAACCGCTTCAACTCTTCTGGGAAGGCTGTCCACAAGGTTTAGGAGTGTGTCTATGGGAATGTTTGACCATTCTTCCAGAAGCGCATTTGTGAGGTCAGGCACTGATGTTGGATGAGAAGGCCTGGCTCGCAGTCTCCGCTCTAATTCATTCCAAAGGTGTTCTATCGGGTTGAGGTCAGGACTCTGTGAAGGCCAGTCAAGTTCCTCCACCCCAAACTCACTCATCCATGTCTTTATGGACCTTGCTTTGTACACTGGTCCAAATCATTTGGTGGAGAGTGGATTATGGTGTGGGGTTGGGCTTGGTCCCTTAGTTCCAGTGAAGGGAACTCTTAAGGCATCAGCATACCAAGACCTTTTGGACAATTTCATGCTTCCAACTTTGTTGGAACGGTTTGGGAATGGCTCCCTCCTTTTCCAATATGACTGCACACCAGTGCACAAAGCAAGGTCCATAAAGACATGGATGAGTGAGTTTGGGGTGGAGGAACTTGATTGGCCTGACCTCAATCTGATAGAACACCTTTGGGATGAATTACAGCGGAGACTGTGAGCCAGGCCTTCTCGTCCAACATCAGTGTCTGACCTCAAAAATGTGCTTCTGGAAGAATGGTCAAACATTCCCATAGACACCCTCCTAAACCTTGTGGACAGCTTTCCCAGAAGAGTTGAAGCTGTTAAAGCTGCAAAGGGTGGGCCAACTCAATATTGAACCCTACGGACTAAGACTGGGATGCCATTAAAGTTTGTGTGTGTGTATGTGTAAAAAAAAAAAAAAAAATAAAAAAAAAAAATAAATCTATGTTTTTATATATATATATATATATATATATATATATATATATATATATATATATATATATATATATATATATATATATATATATATATATATATATATATATATATATATATATATATATATATGTATATGTATGTATATATATATATATATGTGTGTGTGTGTGTATATATGTATGTATGTATGTATGTATGTATGTATGTATGTATGTATGTATGTATGTATGTATGTATGTGTGTGTGTATGTATGTATGTATGTATGTGTGTGTGTATGTATATATATATATATATATATATATATATATATATATATATATATATATATATATATATATATATATATATATATATATATATATATATATATATATATATATATATAATCTCCGAATACTTTTGACAATACAGTGTATTTCCCCTTCCTAAATATTGACGTGCCTATTCATACTACGTAGGGCAGGGCTTGACAAATTTGCTTGGAATCTAGGAGCCAGCTAAAAAAGTTAGGAGCCAGGTTTTTTTTAAACGACCGACAAAGCTTTATTTTCAATATAAAAAATAACTAATCTTAAATTTACACAGAAAAAGACCGCCCTGCTAGAGGCCCGAATAGCGTCACTAAAACGACGGTAAAGCAGCGCTAAAAAATAGCGCCGCTTTACTGCCGACGCCCCCCGCGAGTTTTTATATAAATATAAAAAAAAATAAAATCTATTACGAAAAAAAAAAAAAGGCTATCCCCACATTCACTTCCTTCTCTTCTCCACTTTGGGAAGGAGATGGGCAGTGAAAACAGGCAGGTATTTTGCATTAGCATTGCATTAGCATTGCTGGTTGCAATACCAACGGCCACCACAAGATGGCGCCAGATTTCAGAAGGACTCCAGAACTACCGAAGAAGGCCGCAAAGCCGGGGCCTCAATAACCGGCCGGCGCGGCCCGACGCGATCGCACGGGGGGGGGTCGGAGTCCGCACAGAGGCAGGATACCCCCAGCTGTGCAGCCCCAGGCGCCAGGTCGCTAATTCTAGTCGCAAATGCGACCTGGCGCCCGGGATTTGTCGAGCCCTGACGTAGGGTATATTATAACCCCCTCAAAATTAAATCCCGGGGGGTAAAATGGAAGTTCCATGTTGCTCTAGGTGCTTCAACACAGACGGCACTCTAATCCACATGCTCTGGCGCCGCCCCCTAATTATTTTCAGTAGATACTGGTTCAATATCTTTCAAACAGCTCAATATTTGTGTTCTATCCCATTTCCTCTTGATAATAAAAAAGAGCACTTGAGCATCATTCTTGAGGATAAATTCCCACCATCCTCCACACTTTTGCTGATAAGTTTTTTTTTTTTTTTTTTTGTTTTTTTTTTTGCTGGTAAGCTAATAGCACTGAGATTGCTGCCTCCGTGTCCTCTTACCTATGTACAATGGGAGATTCTATTGATGCCATATTGGAAAAAGAAAAATTAACCTATCAACATGGGGGCTGTCCAAAACGTTTTTAAAATATCTGCTTGGTTATCATCCTCCTTGGTGGACTCTTCCCCTGTTTCCCTTCCATAATCGGTCAGTCGACATGCTTTATCCTCTTTTACACCTATTCTTGATGGGACTGGATGTTGGTCCTTGCTGAATGTACATCTCTGTATTTTTATTTGCCTTCTGGGGGTTAACCCGTGTTTGATATCCGATGCTTATGGATCTACTGTGTATACTGTAATGTACACCATTATCCCAGCTACTATATATTGGGCTACTTGGGTGTATTGAGATGCTTCAAGAGGAAGTAAACTTCCCTCTTTGAATTTTACCTATAGGTAAGCCTATAATGCTTACTTATAGAAAGTGTAAATATCTCCTGAACATGCATTTAGGAGATATTTACAGCCAGTGACATCAGCGCATGCGCTCTGAAGGAACGGCCACCCGTACTGTTCCTTCAGAGCCCTGTGCCGTGACTGGCGGCTTCCACACGCATTTGTGGGTGTGACATTGAATTGATTGCATTACCCTCAGGTGGCAATTAAACACCTATGAGTGTGCCACATCCTATGTAAATTATAAATGTTATTATGGGAACAATGGACTTTGTAGTCACGTATATAAAAAAAATACAAATTTTAATAATTCACATGAAGTACATACATATACAGCACAAAATTATTTATATTTAAAGCAATATGGGACACCGTGTTTAACTCCCAGAGGCAACACTACGAAGATACTCCCTGTGTGACAATATGGAACAAAGGTCCACACAATGATGTAGCGTCCCCCTCGGTGATTCCCACAGTCCTCATAGGTTAAAAAGAATTGCTTGCTCTACATGTTTCGTGACCTACTGTCGCTTCTTCAGGAGCTTCAGTAATTCTATATTTAGAGAAATATACTCAAATTAAAAAAACAGCACAAAATTAATCCTACTAATACAATTGTTTTGTATGTGAACTCACCAAAAAGTATGGTGCTTGAAAAAATTGTCACAATGTTTGAAAACGGAGAGTGATACTAGTAGTGAGATAAGGGTTGCTGCACACCCCAGTTGAAATATAAATTGGAAAGGTTTCCCTGTGAGGTTTTGTATTGCAGCGAGAAATTCAAAAATAAATTGAAAAAATATAAATTTATTTAGAAAAAGTTGTTACATAAAAAAGGCTTTACTTTTGTATTAAAACATGAGCTCTGTGAATGAGGCTATTGCAAGTACATCATAATACAGCCGTTAAATATACATAGGAAAAAATAGCATGATGTGGGTATGTAAAAATCATACCGGAAAACCCAGACGCGTTTCGACCATTAACTGTAGAGGTCTTCTTCTAGGGGGCAAAGAGTAATAAGACTGTAGAGAGAAATACAATGTGAAAATAGAATAATTTAGAAGTCAAACAACAATATATATTGATACTGACACATGAATTATAATTATAAGATTATATTTACTAATACAGAACCCCCCCCCGGGGAAACCTTTCCAATTTATAGTCACAATGCTTATCTGTACCAGAGAAGCGACTGCTAAGAAACCCCCTCCAAATGGATATGGCCACCAAGTATACCAAAGCCAAACGGTAGCCGCAACGGGGACACAATCAGATGGAATGTGGGGATGTACTTGTAAAACTGAATATAAAGAGTAATAGTGCCAAGTATTTATTATAGATATAAATATAGACTGATTTTAATAACAACTACTTCAATGCTGACTAAAACATAATGAGAATTATTAAGTCCCATACTCGCATGCTAGCATAAGATCCAGTCTACCTTCACTACTGTGTGTTGTCATATTAAGCCACGTGCTTTTCAATCTAAAAAGACATACCATAGAGTTGGTCCTCCCAGGCTTATTAACTAATTAATGGCAGTGACAAACTAGGCATAGGGATAATTGCAGACAGGGGAAATTTAGCCATCTCCAAATACTTTAATTAGCTGGTCCACAATGAATGAATGATTTGTAAAGCGCTGCAAATGCGAACCAAATCGCCTCAAGGCGCTAGATGTAATCTCTGTAGTCAGCTTCTAGAAAAGGAAGGTCTTTAGTTTTTTCCTGAAGGCCTGGTGGTTTTCTAAAACTAACTCGTCATATGTGTACATTCCCAGATAATATGCAGTTATTCAGTAGGAATACACGAAACAAAACAATAGCCGCCTGGGAAGCAAAGTAAACAAACATGCCATAAAGAAACGGGAACAGTATAGACACATACTACCGCTAAACAGTCACAGTAAAAGGAGCTAGACACAATACCTGGGTGCACAGGGTTCAGGTTACACAGTGGGGTGGAAACAAGCTCCTTCAGGACACCTGGGGGACGTCATCCTACCCCCTCTATAAATACATCCTAAATGAGCTCCGCCAGACTACGTCTGATGTCGCCCGGCCAATGGGCGCACGCACACTAAAGAGCCGGACATTCTGGTCCAAGTGCTCGCCATCTACGGCAACTACGATGAGCCAAGGGGATAGAGGAAGAGAGTGTCCCCAGGTTGCCGCAGGCGGATACATGATCCCACTCATCCCAGGCATAAAACACAGGAGGGTGGGCCGCAGCTTGGGTGGCCGCACATCCCAAAAGCGCACCCCCAGCGGCATTCCTCGGCTGATGCCCCCGGTAGTCAATGGGGAGAATGGCAGTCAGTACTCCAGCAGAAAAAAAAGGCGACGAATACACAGTAATATATAATGCCAGGGCACATGTTCCTGGCAAATACAATTGTTTCGTTTAGCAGACCAATATAATTGGACATTTGCTATATTCGTACATTTAGATCAATAGAAATATTGACTTCAAAAAGACTTTTGACACTTTGGTAGGTATAGCACTAAATGTGCAGAAACATTTCCACAATTATCTACAAATTGTCCGGGCCATCAAAATAAGCATACCTGATCATTATAATTGGGTGTGAGGTCAAAACAAATGGCCCACATCTTATGATATGCTAGTAAGTCAGGAACAAGGGGAGCCACCCAAAGACCCTCACAGAAACGGGCGATCTGATAGCACCTCACTGATACCCGGCAGTCTAGTCACTTCGCGATGCTCGATCCAGAGTGTTTCCTTCTGGAGAATGCGTTTATCCCAGTCACCGCCACGTGGGTCCCTAGGTATCGACTCTAACACAATAAAGGAGACCAAAGTGGCATCAAACTTGTGATATAGACCCAAGTGGCCGCTGACTGGTGTAAGCATTTTCGCAGATTGAGAGTAATAAACATGGTCATATATGCGTTGCTTTAGTTGGAGGATAATCTTGCCTACATAAAATGCTCTGCATTTGCACACCATCAAATATACAACTCTCTGGGTATTGCAGGTTACATGAAAATGAGGATAAAACATTTCCCCATTGGGTAAGCGGAATCTAGTGCCTGTCTGCACCCAAGGGCAATACGTATGTTGTCCACAAGTGAACATTCCTCGGTTGGTCAGTGTAATGTTACTCTACGGTGTGTATTGGCTAGATGTAATTTTATTGCCTATTGAGGGGCTTTTGCGGAAACACTATCTCAGGAATACTGCAGGTGTGGCGTCATTGAGGCTCCTGCCAGTCACAGAACCAGAGTCTGCGAACCCGGAAGCAAGACAGGTGAAGATGGAAGGTGTCTCAAGCTATGGCATAGCTGGAAAGCTTCGTTTTCAGATAAGGTATATATAATGTGCTAGTATGCGATGCATACTAGCACAATATGCCTTTGCCATGCAGGTAGGAAAAAAAAAGTCCAGCAGTTTACAACCGCTTTAAGGACACTGCTGATCTGTACAAGAAGTGGTATATGTCTTGCTGCTATTTTGTATATTTGTTTGTTTTTTTTTTTTGTTTGTTTTTTTTATGTTGAATCTTTTTTGTTTTGTAAACCATGCCAAAAAACGTAATGAATAATACCTGATTAAAAGAAAAGAGAACCATTTGTGGCCTGAGCAAACATTAAAGCAGCAGTAGTAAAGGGTGGTGGGGATAGGAAATATTCGCATAATGTGAAACACCTTTATATTTTTATATTTGAGTGTGTGCTCCTCCAGCGTTGCGATATCCCAGCTCCCCACATTCACTGTCCCCACCAGTGCCCTTTTATCTTGCTCTTACAGGTCTGATGTCGTTTTTGTTTGTTTTTTCACCCCCCCCCCCCAATTGGGCAGGCACTGTTGATGTAACTCCCGCGCATGCGCGCTTGAGTACCATTATTTTAGTACCTGGATACCCTGTACTGCGTGTAAGGAATTTAGCTAAAGACCTTGCCTGCTAGAACATTTTACAGTACTTATAGGTAAGCCTTATCATAGGCTTACCTATAGGTATAACTGCCGCATTAGGGGTATACAACCACTTTAAAGTGGTGTTCCGGCCAAAATTATACTTTTTAAATAAAAATACCCCTATAATACACAAGCTTAATGTATACTAGTAAAGTTAGTCTGTAAACTAAGGTCTGTTTTGTTAGTTTATAGCAGTAGTTTGTTATTTTATAAACTTACAGCAGGCCGTGGCCATCTTAAGTGTGGGCATCTGAAGCTAGACTGTATTTCTTCCTGGATCTCATCCTTGCAGATCTCGCACATGCTCAGTGCAGCACAAGCAGTGTAATAGGTTTCAGGTCAGGTTTCCATAGCAACGGCAGTTTCAGAGGAAGTTGCCGCCCCTTCCCAGAAGGCATTGCAAACAGGAAATGATGCGATGGGCCGCGGCCAGGGAGGAGGAAGTGAAAAATGAATACAGCAGATATACAGTAGGTGCTGAGAAAAAAAAAATATATATCCAATGTGTTTACAGTGCACAGTTTAGTGAGGGATGCTGAAGAGTTGTAAAAGTGGGTGGAACTCCACTTTAACTTGTCCCTGCCATAGTTCTGGCTCTGTCCCGACACAGCTTGGGGCTTTGGATGTTTCGATTTCCATACTATAATATTGAATAAATACAAAATCAAATTGGTAGTGTCTGCTGCTGGTGTTAATATTTGGAATCTTAAGAACAGACATCTCACCACCAGAGTCCTTGAGAGACAATACCCACTAAACGCAGGGGTCTCAAATTGGTGGCCCTCCAGCTCTTGTAAAACTACATGTCCATCATGCCTGTGCCTGTGGGAGTCATGCTTGTAACTGTCAGCCTTTCAGTGCCTCATTGGACTTGTAGATTCGCAACGGCTGGAGGCCCACCAGTGCAGACCCCTGTACTAAAGCAAACATTGCCAAAAATTTGACTTTTAACCACTGCAACTCTTTGGATGCACATGAGTGGTTAATCAGAGACTCATGGCTGCAGTAGCAGCCATATACTTGTGCTGGTTTCATTCAGCTGGCTCGTGGCTGTAAAGTACAAGTGACGACTTTTACAGTGCGGTCAGTGCAGTTCCTCCCTCCACCAGCCCCCTTCCCTGTGATTACCAGGCTTTCCTGCTCTTCCCAGGACCACATCAAAGAGCTTCAGGATGACAAGCTGGAGGAGACTGAGGAACAATGTTCCTCTGTAGTGAATGAAGCCAGAAGTGACCATGAATTAGTCTTTTCCAGTTCCGGAGCTGTCATTCTTGGGATTGTAGTCGGGCAAGCAGCTAACAAACCATGATCTAGGTTAATTCTGTGTTTATTATCAGTTCATTCATTCTTCCTGTCGTCATGTATCGGCTTGCTCATACGAGGTACGAGCAAGCCGATACACTGACAGATCTGCAGGAGACTTGCATGGCACCAGCGATCTGCTGATTACTGGTGCAATGCTTGAACTTATTTAAATCTGTCTCCCCAGTCTTCCTATTGTCAGAATGCAAACGTGCAGCAGTGAGGATGGGGGAATTTGGTTCAGTTTTTTTTTTTTTTTTTTTCATTCAACCTGTTTGACAAAAAAAACTGACCTATGTATGGCCAGCTTTAGCTCTCTCAAGAGGGGCCCTTCCAACCCTCTTGTATTGAATTGTATTGTAACCGTTTGGTCTCCAAAACATTATGCAAACTGACACCATAAGTCCTGTATAATATTGATTAATAAAGATACCTGTGTTCAAGCCATGTGCCATATGATGGCGCATGACCGTATGAAAGTGGACTTATTTTGTATCCCTCAATGCACATTTTCAAGATGGAGAAATTTATTCTTGTATATCTGTAAACTTGTGTAAAATGTTTTTTACATTTCTTTTTTTTTATTTATTTATTTTTTTTTTTTTAGCTCTACCTGAACCAGTTCTTCCATCTCTACAGAAAGATTACCCAGTAAGTACAGCATAGAAAACCTCGAACTAGCACTATGGCTATGAGTAAGCGCTCGAACTAGAAACGCGTCAGCTGTGTCTGTACCACCCGCCTGATTGTCCTGTTTTTTATGATCCAAGTTTTACAATAAAGAAGATGTTTTCAACTTTATCCGGTGTGCGGCATCCAGATTTTCCTGTTTCAAACCCTAGCACTATGGCTTATTAACTCCACAACAAAATGATAGATTATACACAATAAAATTAATGCACACAAAAAAATAAAATTCATAACACAAGTTCATATAAATTGTGCAAAAAGACCTGTCAAAAAACTTCCAAACGTTTTCACAAATCACCACTTGTGCAGTGCGAGATCCCTCTCTCTTCAGGAAGAAATGTACTGGAGCAAAATGCCATCCATTCTCATGTCTGCTACAAAACACTTAACCCCTTCGAAACGACTGCCTCTCAGCCCTTTAAGAGGGCCATGCGACTGCTGTGATTGGCGGTCACATGATCAGAAAGCTCCCGATCGCAAGTATGCATCGGGAGCTTACAGATCCCCGCCGGCTACCATGCATGGAGCGTGCTCTCTGCATGGTAAGAAGTTTTAACAGGGCCGTATATATGCAACTGTTCGGCATTAGGGCCCACCTGCTGAGCGGCTGCATATATATACATGTATAGCCAGCACTAAGAGGTTAATGTAAATAAACCAAAGATTCCTAGATTTGTAATACCCCACGGGGTCGCTCCTCCTCCACCTGGCTCATATATCACAACATAGTATAAGGAAGAAAAAGAAAACCACTTCTCGTGTAAAATATTGGTTAAAAATTCACTCGCAAGCATAAAAACAAATTGTGCTCATCACAAATTCAAGTGGTGTCAGGGAGTACTATATAATGGTCTCGCTGCCACCGAAGGCTTGGGCACCTCCGCCATGGCACTTCAGGTGTCGGCTCTGAATTCCCTTCCGGTTGCCATATAGCCATGCCCGATATGTTTCGTCCTTCTGACTTCATCACAGGGAAAACCTGAAGTGACGTGGTGGAGGTGCCTCAAAAGTGTGGATGGGGGGAATTGGCTTTTTTTTTTTTTTTTTTCCATTCAACGCACTGGTTGAATTGGGGGGGGGGGGCACAATGTATGGCCTCCCTAAGACATGCCCACAATATGGAGCTAATTTATAGACCATGTCTGCACTGAGATTTCTGTGCTTGACACAAATTTTATAATTTACTATTTTTATGTATAAAGCAAGGTCACAAAAATTAACCTTTTTCTTTTTACCAGTTGAATTTTTGGGGGCAGAACCGCAATGCCAGCCTCCTAGATTTTTCACCTGACGGGTTTACTTTAAATTTATTTCAGCCGCATCTGTACACACTAACGTGGAACTTTAGTCAGGAAATGAAGTCCTAATAGTGCTCTTCAGGCTGGCCCCTCTTTAGGCTGCAGGTATAGCTATGTAAAACATTAAAAATCAGTGCCTATACTGTTTTAAAATCCAGTAATACACTGTATCACTCTGCACATGCTCGGTTGCTCTCCATTTCAGACATTGTGGTGAAAATCAGAGCCATTAGAGGACAATCTGCTGGTAGCCTAAATATTTACTGCTGTTCAGGGCCTCTGGGCTTCAGCAAAATGTTAGCCTACAGCAAGAAGAAATGGGAGCAATACTGGAGGCAATTTACCTCACACCCCTATTTTGGTTTTAATGTGGAATGCATGTTCCTTGCTAAAGAACATTATTTTTTTATCAAGTTATGGTTAATGTTCTGTTTGAAACCTCTTAAATTTGCTTTAGATACTAATGCACCCATAATATGCCCTCTCCAATTCTACACATCCAGACATTTAGCTTAAAAGGGGTTGTAAACCCTGTTTGAGATTTTTGTGTAGGTAAAAAAAAATGCCTATACTTACCTGCTCTGTGCAATCGTTTAGCACAAAGCAGTCCTGATCCTCTTCTTCTGGGGTGCCCCGCCGACGCTGTTGGCATCTCCTCTTCATTGGGTGCCACCACGGAAAGCCACTTTCCATGGGGGCACCTGTGTGCAGGCTCACTCCTGAGTCCTGCTGCGTCCATTGACACAGGCAGTGGGACTCCGGCCCCGCCCCCTGCTACTGTGTCATTGGATTTGGCTGACAGCAACGGGAGCCAGTGGCTCCTGCTGCTTTCAATCTGTACATTAAGGAGAGAGGCAGCGGCTGAAGCCGCCGCACTCGAGCTCATCTCTGGATTGGATCAGTCCCGGGTAAGAAAAGGGGGGAGCTGCAGCACAGGTTTTTCACCTTAATGCATAGAATGCATTAAGGTGAAAAACCTTGAGTCTTTACAACCACTTTAACCCTGGGACATAACTTGAATAACTGTTATTAGTACAAAAGTACTTCAGTATGAATACTGTGTAACACACCAATAAGTAACTTAAATTAAAAATAAATGACACATTTCACTAAACATTTTGTAGATACATAAATGCATTTTTTTTTTCTTCATCGGTTTTCTTTTTTTTTTCTTTTCAGGAATGTTTTAACCCTTCAATGCAGCTGCACCTTGTACACCTTGCTCCTCGCCATATTCCAAAATACCAGTCCAAAAACAGCACCTCCCTGGGGGACCTGTTTGTAGGTTTCCTAAAATATTTTGCTACGGAATTTGAGTAAGTTACATATGATTACACAGCACCATTCTTCTCTCATATTGTGTTCTTTTTACATACCTCTACCTTAGGAATTTTGCACACCGCGTATGTGCGTCGCTACTTTGACATTAAATATACCAGGGTTATGGAAGCAACTAGCTGCAGCAACCCCAGTATATTTTTACATAGTGGGCGATCCCCTTTCACATAAAAGTGGACCCAGGGGCTGATTCACCACGGGATCACTTTTCTGGCCAGCGGTAGAGGTGCACCCCCACCCCCTGCCGCTTCCCGGAGAGATCAGCAGCGGCAGAAACTATCCGATATAATGGAGTGAGGGTAAGATGGCCACCACTCGACTCTACGCCCTTGGAGGACTGGAGCGATGTCAAATGTCACTTCTGCCCTCTGGCCTTAAAGGGCCCAATTTTTTTATGTGGAAACATAAAATTAAATTTTCTTTATTTTTTTTTTTTTTTTAATTGTGAGATCTGAGGTTTTTTGACCCCAGATCTCACATTAAAGAGGCCCTGTCCTGCTTATTTCTATTACAATAGATGTTTACATTCTTTGTAATGGGAATAAAAGTGATCAATAATAAAAAAATATATAGGGACAGTGTAAAAATAAAAAGTTAAAATTTAAATAAGATTTTTTTTTTTTTAAGCGCCCCATCCCTCCGTGTTTACGCATGGAAGCGAACGCATACGCATGTCACGCCCACATATGTAAACTGTATTCAAACCACACATGTGAGGTATTGCTGCGTATTGTTCGAGCAAGAGCAATAATTCTAGCACTAGATATCCTCCGTTACTCTAAACGGGTAACCTGTATAAAAAAAATTTAAGGCATCGCCTATGGAGATTTTTATGTACCGTAGTTTGTCGCCATTTCACAAACGTGCGCAATTTTACTAGGCGTAACATCATCTGTTACATTATACAAAAACATTGCACTAACTTTACTGTTTTCTTATTTTTTAATTTAAAAAAAGTGTGTTTTTTTTTTCAAAAAAAAAATTGCGTTTGTTAGACCACTGCACACATACGATGTGACAAAGTATTGCAACGATCCCCATTTTATTCTCTAGGGCCTCTAAGAAAAGAAAATATCTATAATATGTTTGGGGGTTCTAAGTAATTTTCTAGCAAAAAATACTGATTTGAACTAACTTGTAAACAACAAATGTCAGAAATAGGCTTGGTTAAAATGGTAAGCTTTGTAAATAGATTCTTTCTTGTCCATCAGCAGGAGTGGACGCTGATAAAGAGAAACTGTAGGCCACCCAGGATAAACCCCTCTGCTACCAGCATGCCTCAGTTTTTTTCCTAGTGTTTATTTTTTTGGTAGTAGTGTGTTTTTTTTTTTTTTTTTTTTTTTTTTTTTTTTTTTATATCAATCAAGACTTTTCGATTGCAGCTATCCAGCACACTTATCCTCAGCCTGGTTTTCGTGTATTGTGTATGGACTCCACTGGACAGGAGATTATGGGGATAGCCTGGAAGTGACTTTCAGGCTCTGCGTTCTGCATGGGGCACTCTACAGGCTTCATCATTGTCATAGGTCACTGAGTTTATTCCTTGTTCCTTTCAGTTTTTCCCACGGAATGTGGTAACTTTTTGAGACTGCTGTCATGTGCTGGGTGGAGTGACACTTGCAGTCTCCCATGTTTTCTCCTGCCATACAGCATTGAGAAAGCATCTTTGCAATGTTCCTGCTTGCAAAGAGCCAGGTATAATTTTGATCTGCAGGCTTTTTTGCTGCCATTTCAACCTTGTTCGCTGTGTACATTCCATGTGTAGACAGTTGCCAGGTAGATTTCCCTGAGAGCGTCTGGACATGTAGATGTTCCAAGACCTGTGTTGCAGGTGGGGGACACTAGATTTGGGTCTCCCAGGTTTAAAAAACATACTGGACAGATTTGTCTCCAGGTACCGGGATCCTCTAGTGAAAGCAATGGATACTCTGCTATCTCCATTGGATCAGTACCCCCTGATCTTTGGGACTCTCCTCCCCTGAAATTTCTTCCTTCTATGTGGATAGAGTGCAATCTGGTGATCCTGATTGCTCCATGCTGGCCCAAGGGAATGTGATACTGGCCCGGTAAGGCTTCTGACAGATGCTCAGCAGGCTCTTCTGTCCCGAGGCCCAATTTGCAATCCTGCTTTATAGTTGCTGGCTTTAATGGCATGATTCTTGAAGCCTAGGTTCTGAGGCATCTCCAAATCTGTCATTTCCAAGGTGCTAAAAGCTTGGATGTCTACTTCCAGCAAGGTCTATCATCGGATATGGAAGGCTTACTTCACTTCGTGTTATTCTCGGGGTTTCCATCCTAGGAGTTTGTGAGAAGAAATTTTTTTATTTTTTGTCCCTTGCAGGTGGTTCTACACTAGCATTTGGCTCTCGGCACTATCAAGGGTGAAGTTCTTGCCCTTTTTTTTCTGTTTCAGAGACTATTTAGATATTTCTTCTGTGTGTTTTTATTTTTTTTTTATTTTTATCAGCACTATATAGCATAGGTAGAAGGAGTGGGGGGAAGCAGTGGTTTTAAGCATATTTTTATATATAACCTTTACTTTCCTTTACCTGTAAAAGTTTGGATATCTTTAAAAGTCCGTATTGCCTCTCCACTAAAGGTCTTCATGTTTTAAGTGTGATTCCCCTACTACGTCAGCCCAATTCTAATGATAGTTTTATAGTTCCATGAAACACGCCAGACAGGTTCATCGTCTAATCTTATGTTTGTTCCACATGTACATTGAGCATGAAACGATCATGAGTTGGTCAGACCTACCTGGCTTACTGCTTTATGTATCATACAACTTCAAAGTACAGTTTTTTTGGACAACTAGTTCAAGAGCAGACAATTTGAGATGGTAATCCATTCACGTTGGTATAGTAGTTTTGTTCAATGAGATATAACTACATAAATGTGCATTTTCCTGTGTCCACAGCTTTTTTTTTTTTCTTTTCTTTTTGGATTCTGATTAACTGCTGAGGCCTGCTCTGTTCCAAAGTCACTGGCCCCCTAGTACCCAGAGTAAGCAATGTATTTTAGGCCAGGATGAGCACACCTTTGGTACAGCTTATATTTATTGTGTTACATCAGAAAATTGTCACCCGTTCTACAAAAATAAGGAAATGAACAGATGCCTGTCAAAATTCTGGTAAATCCCCTCCCCAGACTGACTGATCTCAGGGAGGAGTAATAAGTGTGCAAATGTATTGATACAGATTCTGGGTGTATTGTCTATTGGTTGCAGTTTTTTATCCCTCACATTTCTAGTATACATTCAGTGTTTGTAACATGTGCTTTATGTAATCATTTAGAGGGATTTACTTATGTACATGTTTTATTTTTTTCTCTCATTAGCTGCACAGACAAGATCGTTTCTGTGCGAACAGGAGAAGCTATGCAGAGAACAGATGGCATTGAATGGAGACACAAGTACATCTGTGTGGAAGGTGAAGCAAAGAAACATGCAATTGCCCACTGTGGTTTTACTAAATTGTTGTGTATTTAGAGAACTAGAATAGTAGAGAGCACATATTTACTGTTTTTTTTTTTTTTTTTTTTTTCTTTTAGAGATTTTATTAGTTCAGACCCTTAGGTTACTTTAGGGATCACCTAGATGCACACTGCTTGCTGTCTATACATTTCTGAAAAGTAACTTGCTCTGTCAGGCAGCAAAGGCAGTTTGGAGTTTTGGCTTTCCTCTACTGCAATTTGGTAGTACAGTACAAATTAAAATGTATTAGATTTGCAGGCAGCAGTAGGAGAAAACCCTGTGTTAAGCTTACATGATGCTGTCAAAGAATATAATTGGCTTCACTCATTTGATCTGAGTACAGGTATACTTTACGTTTGCTGTAAGTAGAATGGTCACCTTTGATGTTTCATGGACCTTTTCTCATCTGCTTTGTACAGAAATAATATAGAGCTCAGTGATTTTGATTTCCTTTGCTTCTAGACTGCAAGCAAATGCCCATGTCCACTTCACCTAACCCAATGAATGCTTCCTATTGCATACATGATGGTACATGTTAAACAGAATACCATATAGGACGTGTTTTCTATTCCAGAGCCCTTTGACAGAACAAACACTGCTAGAGCAGTACATGAAAAACTGAAGTTTGACATGATTCAAGATGAATTCAAGAAGGTAAGAATAACCATATACAGCTATATTTTTACAGAAGCTGCTGTATATTTTCAGGCAGCTTTGGATATAGGATTATTTTAGCATCCCTGCAAAACTGCTGCAAATATTGGAAGATGGGCCACACAGAAAATGTTTTTTCAGTCAGCATGAACACATTAGTAGACTTTTTTAGTGAGCAACAGTAAGGCATAAGCACATTGTACATTTGTACTAAGCATGAAGTAGCATATACATTAAGCAGATATGGCTCCTAAGGGGTGTGTTTGTATGTGTGTTTTATAAAATGCCATGTTTTTGAGAATCAAAAACAAACTGAACTCTTTAAAGAGGTAGTAAACTCTGAATTGTATTATTTTAACCCGCAGGTAAGCTTATAATGAAGCTTATCTGTAGATTAATCACTTGTTTACAGGGCACTTTCATTCCCTTCCTACCCTGGCCAGTTTTCAGTGCTGTCACACTTTGAATGACAATTGGGCAGTCATGCTACACTGTAACCATATGTCATTTTAATCATTTTCTTCACACAAATAGAGCTTTCTTTTGTTGGTATATAATCACTGCTGGGTTTTTTAAAAAATACCAAAAATGTAAAAAAAAAATTTTTTTGTTTTTTTTTGTTTTTGTCAGTAAATTTTGTAAAAAAAATTCTCCTTTGCTGATGAGGCGGCACTGGTGGGCGGCACTGACTGGCATCACTAATGGGCACTGAATCGTGGCACTTGTGAGAACTGATTGCTGGAACTGGTGGCACTTTATTGTAATCAGGGCACTGATGATCAGTGCCCTGATTACATGTCTCGATGTCCCCTGCGAGGAGATGCCGTTGGTCGGCTCTCCTCGCCATACACACTGTCAGTGTGAGGGGATGAGAGCCGATTATCGGCATTTCCGTGTTTGATTAGACACAGCCGATCACATGGTTAAAGGGAGCTCTTTACAGAGATCAGGGTCACGCCATGTCCCAGCAACGCAGCTGTTCGGGTGCCCCGTCATATGAGGACCACCCAGAAAGAGAGCCGCACCGTCTCTCCACCATCTGACGGTGGGCAGGAAGCAAGCAGTTAAAGGAATATCTCCTAAACGTGCACCGTAGGGAGCAGCAGCTGTTGACGTCAGAAGCGCGTGCGCTCTGAAGGAACAGCATACCCGTTCTTTTCAAGCCCTGTGCTGTAAACGGTGACCCCCGCATGCATGTGCGGGAGTGACGTCATCGCAGCTCCAGCCATTCAAGTGGCTGTAGCCCGCGAACCTGGAAGGAAGACCAGGTGAAGATGAAAGCCTCTGTAGCGGCACATTATGCCTTTACCTTGCAGGGTTTGTTTTTTCTTTTTTGTGGGACCTACCGCTTTAAAGGAAGAAAAAATAAAGTTACCATAAATATATGCAAGCCCTTAAGCTAAGACTTTGAAGTACCTTTTGATTTATGACAGCATTCAGTCTTTTTGGGCATCTCTTGTGCACAGTCACCCCAAAGGTCTGGGCTGTGGCTGGGCCATTCCAAAATGCTGATCATTTGGTGAAGCTTTTTTTTATTTTTATTTCTTTTCTTTAGTTTTTCATTTGGCGGTATGCTTTGGGTTGTTATGCTGTTTTGTGAAATTCCTTTTCATCTGCTTTTTAGGAGAGGCCTGAAGGTTTTGTGCTAAAATTGACTAATTTTTGAAAATATTCAAGTCCCTTCACCTTGATTAAAGCCTCAGTTCCAGCTGCAAAAAAACAGCCCCAAAGCAGTATGCTGCCACCACCATGCTTCACTATTGGTATGGTGTTTGGTGATGCGCAGGCGTTTTTGCCAAAAAGTTCTGTCTCAGACCAGAACACATTTTCCCACATGCTTTTGGCAGACTTTGATGTAGTTTTTTTGCAAAATGTAGCCGCATATGGATGTTTTTCTTAGTAAGGAAAGGCTTCTGTCTTGCCACATTTCCCCACAGCCCATACAAATGTAGAATATTGGAGATTGTTGACACATGTAGTACACAACCAGTACTTGCCAGAAATTCATGCAGCTCCTTTTAAAGTTGCTGTAAGCATCTTGCCAGCCTCCCAGACCGGTTTTCATGGTTTTTTTTTTTATCAACTTTGGAGGAACGTTCAGTTCTTGATGATATCACTGTCATATTTTCTCCACTTGATGATCACCTTCACTGTGTTCCATGGTATGTCGAATGCCTTGGAAATTTTTTGTGTCCTTCTCCTGACTGATCCCTTCCAACAATGATATCCCATTGCTGCTTTGCCTGCTCTTTGTGGACCATGACTTTTGCTGTAAGAGGCAACTAGAAAAGTTAAACTTTTTTATATATGTGCTTAATCTGAGTCATTTTCATTGATGGCAGGTGTTTATGGATTACTATTTAACATCAGTTTGAGTGCGATTGATTAATTCTGAAAACAGCCACATCCCTAATTTTACGAGGGTGTGTACACTTATACAGCCACATATTCGATGTGTTTTTTTTTGTTTTTTTTAAATTTTTTTTAAGTGCCCCATTTTTCTGTGTTTGCGCACGGAAGTGAACGCATACTGAAGTCGCGCCCACATATGTAAACGGTATTCAGGTATTCAAACCAGTTAAAGTGAGAGCAATAATTCTACCACTAGATATCCTCTGTTGCTCTAAACGGGTAACCTGTATAAGAAAAAAAAAATTTAAAAAATGTTAAAAATAAAATGTAAAAAAAATTGCATTTTGTAAGACCACTGCGCAAATACGATGTGACAAAGTATTGCAACGATCTCCATTTTATTCTCTAGGGTCTCTGCTAAAAAAAAAAATCCTATCTATCTATCTAATCTCTATCTTGGTGTACCTTGGGGACTGTACACCAAACCCTTTGTGTGGACACTGGATCCTGCATTAGGTGTTTACCTTGGCATGAAGTGCAACGTGTATAGTTAGCTGAAGGGTGCTATCAATATCCAGAGCCATGGTCCATCTCCTATAGCTCCCAGACTGCGAAGACCCCTTCAGGGTATGCTCACTGTGAACAGGAGACCTGGACCATTAATGGGCACAGGGACATAGATAAGGTAAGACGGGGCTTCCCTGGGACTGGTTCCTGGCTATTGGACAACCTGCAGTGCTTGGCAAACAAAGCAAATGCATAGGAATGGGGAGTTGGTCCTTTATGGTTTTCCTTGTAATTGTGTCTCATGTGTTTTGGCACAACAAATATCTACCTAATTTTCAAATCTGATGAATATTTTCATTCAGAATTAGTAGCAACATGCCTCCCAGCTGATGCATTTCCATAATTGCTGAAAATGCACACGTTTGCTCTACTTCCTGCTGCCTTCTGATACAGATACACAGTTAGCGCCTGGGTTATCACAGCGCATGTATTGCCACTATGTCAGAATCCTTTGGACCTAGACTCTTCAGTTTCCAGGGGCCAAAACCACTACACTTCTCTCTCTCCCCTGACTGTTCATAAATCGGAGATGAAGCCTCCAAACCTGTTTTGAGGATGAAATGAAGAAAAGTGACAGACACTGAAGCCGGAGAGAATGTTTCAACCCTTGCATCGTTGAGCATCGTTGAGCTATGGCTTTTCTAGAAATACTCTTCACTGCTGACACACTGTTTGACTCGGTGCAGAATAGTCTTTGCCGAGCAGCACCTGATTCTCCAGTCAATACAAGCCTCTATGGGCACTAAGAGGTTGGCAAAATAAAAAAGACCTTTCCCATACATGCACAAATTAAATGTACACTATATAAGGATTGGCCTTATCCTGAAAGAATGTTTTTTGCTAAAATGGATTTAATGAAAAAGGAATTTAAAGGGGTTGTAAAGGCAGAAGGTTTTTTTGTTTGTTTTTTTTTATCCCTAATGCATTCTATTGTGGTGCAGCAGTCCCCCTAATACTTACCTGAGCCTCATCCACGAGTGTCTCGGCCGTCTAAGACTCTCCCTCTCGATTGGCTAAGACACTGGAGTGGCGCCACTGGCTCCCGCTGCAGTCAGTCAGCCAATCGGGAGAGAGGGGGCAGGGCTGGGCCACGCACCCCTGTCTGAATGGACACAGGGAGCTGTGACTCAGCTTGTGTGCCCCCATAGCAAGCTACTTGCTGTGGGGGCACTTAGGAGGGAGGGGCCAGAAGCACAGAAGAGGGACCTGAGAAGATGATCTGTGCTGCTCTGTGCAAAACCACTGCACAGGGCAGGTAAGTATAACATGTTTGTTATTTTTATAGAAAAAAAAAACAAGACTTTACAATCACTTTAAGAATAACTGAGTAGATCCTGCTATTTCAGTCTTCAATGAATGCCCTGCATGTCCTGTTAACAATGTTCCTCCTTTTTTATTAACTTTTTTTTTTTTTTTTTTTTTTTTATATATCTCTCTAAAAGGCCTCCTTTGCACTTGCAGGTCCAACTCTGCAGCCAGCAATTACTGTCATGTCTATTTGCCACTCTTGCTAATTAATAGAGACCATAAACCTGTCTTTGATGACCTTGTTCTCTTAGAACAGTTGCAGCTGATGCCCTTTGCCTTATTTTTTTATGTTGATGCTTTAGAGAATGTAATTCACCAAGTCTCTATAATGTCTTTTATCCCTGTGCATATGCACATGATTTTGTGATAAAAAGCTTGATCTGTTCAACCTGCTTCTAAGATGTGCCTTATACATGTCTTTTGAGATAAATGCCTATTTGGGCAATCCTAAATTCATCAAAGAAGTCACTGGGGGGAAAAGTGCTCTTACCCCACTAGTAAAAGAGCCTAAAGATGGCAATACATGGATAGAAATTTGTCCAGTTCAGCTGGAACTGGCTGAATTTCCATCCATGAATGGGCAGGCTGGTTGTACACAAGGCGATCTATCGATTGCCTTATGTACAACCAGCGTGTTAGAAAATTTTTCTCAATCGGTGCTGCGGGCTATAGTCGGAGGTGTACTGATCAGTGTATTCAGACAGGCGGGAAGTCTCCTCCCTGTTCGAATACAATAGTGCACCGGGAGGGATTTCCCCATTCACATCAAATGTATGGATGGGAGAACCAAGTCATTTTCTCATTTATGGCCAGCCTTCGTCTTCTACAGGTATTACCTTTTACTTGGCGAAAGGGATGCCTTCACTCTCCACAGGCTTTAACCTCAACACAAAGGCTTAGTACTTATCACAAACCTTGGACCCCTAAGTCCACGGAGTCTGCCCTGAAGCGCTCCTCACAATGAAAGGATGCCTCCTTTCCTCGTAGTGAGAGACTAGATCTGGCTATAGTAGGTGAAGTTCCATCATCCCTGATATAGATACACAATTATAACCCTCTACGAGTGGGACTATATCGGCATTAAATGAAGGTCCAAGGTAGTTAAAAAAAAAAAAAATCATTTTATTGGTACAAATGATTAGAAACCTTATAGAACATACAAAAAGATCATATAGATAAACATGTGATATTATAGAATTTTATATGACAAAAAAGATGACAACGTGTTTCGAGGATTCCTCTTTAGAGGTGTCCGAAACAATTGTATAGATAATTTATCTGGAAAGTATGTATGAACATAAGTGCACATGGCTACACATATATAAAAAGAGATGGGTACCAAAAATAGTACTATACTGACCAGGTCACCTTCTCCTCGTAGTGGGGGAAGTCTTTTGACATTTGCACCAGTCTGAATCAGAGACATTGCAGACTTCTGGGTTCAATATGTAATTTTAAAGTGTTTAATATAATTCTGTTCTGTCCCAACATTGGGGCACAATTCCTCCCACTGACACCAACAATTGGGGCATCATTTACTGGCCACATTCCGACCCCTAAAGTCTCAAGGAAAGTAACCTGGCCCTTTTTGTTTAGAAAGTTTGGAGACCCCCTGTTGTACAGTGGGTATAGAAAAGAATTGCCCCTCTTTAAAATAATCCCATTTTGTTGCTTTGCAGCCTGAAATGAAGACAGTTTGTTTTATTCAGCTGTATTTACTCAGTGCACCGTATAACATCCAAGAGAAAGATAACACCAACATGTCATAAAAATTCAAAAACAGAATCATTGAGTTGGAAAAAGGATCACCCCCCCCCCCCCCATATGTCAGTATTTTGTTGGACCACCTTTTGCTTAAATTCCAGTCTTGAGTCTGTTGGGATATGTCTCTACTAACTTTTTACATCTAGACTTTGCAATATTTGCCCCCTCTTCTTTGAAGAACTGCTCAAGTTCAGTTAAATTTGATGGTGACCATTTGTGGACTGCAGTCTTCAAGTCATTCCAAAGATTTTCAATGGGGGTTAAGTCTGGGCTCTGACTAGGCCATGCAAGGACATTCACCTTTTTTTCCTTCAACCACTGTATGATCATTTTTGCGGTGTGCTTTGGGTCATTGTCATGTTGGAAGGTAAATCTTCTTCCCATTGACAACTTTCTGGCTGGGGGCAGCAGATTTTGATGCAATCAGTTAGTAGCTAATTGGCCATGGAGGTGTCTAGGAAGCATTACAAATCCTTTGGCAGATAAAGCAGTTCATTTATGTACATTACATCTGTGTAAATTCCAGTGAACATGTTTCCTGATCGTCATTTATTTCTTTTTCAGGCATGGGTCATATTACGGGACAACAGAGACCTAAACAGTGTGCTCCCTATGGGAAGAATTACATGCATGCCAAAAAGATAGCTTCTCCCTTTTTGAATATATAAAAACACCTTACACCTCAAGAGTTTATGGACTACTTTTTTAACCCAGAAGTTAAATATATGAGAAAAAACTTTTAGTAAAAAAAAAAAAAAAAATTTGTTTTTGTGTACATAATTTTTTCTTTTTATTGTGGTTTTTTTGTTTTTTGTTTTTCATTATGTATGTTGGTCGTGACTCATTGTGAGAATGGAACCAATGCCTTTTGTTCTATGAAATCTGTTCTAGAATTGCACTACACTTTGATAAAATGTACGTCTTAGTCTGTATGAATATACGGCCACTCTAGCAATGTACTGCTATTTTGTTTATAGAGATTAAAATAAGAGCCTGAATCTGTTTACTTCAGTTGATGTGTTTTGAGTTCCTGTTATAAAAAAATCTTTTGCGCTGGAAGCAATCTCCTTTTTTGTTTAATTGGGCTCAAAATGCAGAAAAAGAGAGGGCTATGTTAAATAGAAAATAAAGTAAACCTGGCTCCAGAAGTGTACAGACTGTAATTGTGTAGCTGAAGAACTGGTATCAAAAGCTGCTTGCATGTATATTTTCAATTCACCACCTGGAGAACCTTCCCAATCCCAGGGGAGCTGTCCTGTTTAGGCCTTAAAGTGGAACTATACCCTCTTTTACAGCCAAGGAAGCTACCATTTTAGCCTCTATCTGCAGTTGCCATAGGTGATCAGTTATCAAACCAACCATTTAATGGCTTGACTGTTGTGTTGCAAGCACAAGCAACCATGGCAGTTATCATTCATGACTTGCCTTGAATGTAACTGGTTTGGTAATCAGTGAAGATTGATGGGTATAGTTCCGCTTTAATCGCTGTTTTGACTTAGAGCAGGCATGTCAATCAAACTCACTGCTTCTTTGTGGCTCTAAGTGGTTTTAGGTTTAAAAAAAAAATTGTGAATGAATGCACCCCCTAGCTGTTTTACGGTTGATTAATTACACGTTACATAATATTGCAGCTAAATACTTCAGGAAAGGTTTTTTTATGGCCCCTTTCAATGGGATTACATTTTGTAAGTTGCCTTTTTTTACTATAATTTCCAAAGTTCCATAACGTTTTATTAAAATTATCTAGGTGTGGCCCTCAGTAAATAAATGCAGCCCCCCGTGAGGTCTTAGCATTTCTCGATTTCGGTCCACTATGTCACAGTTGTTCAACAGTCAATTACCTGAGCCTTGGCAACCAACATGTATACTGGGGTTTGTCAAAGTGTTTGGGGCAGAAGCCAAGACCTTTGTGCGCAATAATCCTGTTATTAAAGAGGTAGTCCAAGCACATTATAAAATTCTGGGAGAGTTGGAAAGGTAGTTGCGCACTTCATATGACAGGTTTACTTTAAAACCACCAGGGTTGACATAGTTGGGTTGTATGTTAGTCTTGATCTAATGAAGCAATAGTTCTCTTAAAACTACCGATCAAGACTAACCAATAGCCATTGCTGTGGCCCCCAAGCAAATAAAAGTTGACCACCTAAGGATGGCTTTCACTACCCCAGACATTATTTCTAGCCTCACTTGTCCTTCAGGCCTGGTTCACACCTACGCAGATTGCAGTTTGTATATTCCAGGTGCATTTTCCAATACACATTTATGATCCATTGAAGTCCTATGGAACCAAAAATTAGAACAAAAGTCTCCAGTCCTTTCCATAAAATGCACAGATGTGAGCATGACTCATGGGAAACCATGTTAAATGGACTTTAGTGTGTTTCTGCAAAACTAAAAACGCACTAAAATGTGCAAAGGTGTGAACCAGGCCTTAGTGTCAATGGTGCCTTTAAAGTATGTTTTCTAAATGGCAAGTTCCCATCTGTTGAAGGAAGAATGTACCAAATAATGCTGCGCTGCCCTAAAAACACAAATAAGCAACTAACACGGCCAACAGGATATATGCCAAATAGAGAGGAAACAAAATAAGTGTAGCGCTAAAAAAGTTTAAGATGTCCAACATAAAGACAAAATGATCCAAAAGTTCTAGGTGCAAATTAGAGGAAGGTCCTCCGTATATGTATGGCTCGTGGTAGGTGGTCCTCAGAAGGTGGTCCTCAGAAGTTATGTGACTTCATACAAGGAGCAAATCAATAAGTGCATAACATCTGGAGTGAAGACAGAGCACACCACCACCGACAATGAAGAGGCTTGCCGGATCTAATGGACCCAAAGAGACATATGCCAAGTTGGGTCACAACAGGCTAACTAGGAGATGAACACATGGAAACAGACACTCCAATCCATGGTTCATCCCAAGACCATCACCCCTCTGGATCACCTAGAGCCACTTACCACCTAAGCCTGTTGTGACCCAACTTGGCGTATGTCTCTTTGGGTCCATTAGATCCGGTAAGCCTCTTCATTGTCGGTGGTGGTGTCACATAACTTCTGAGGACCACCTACCACTAGGAGCCATACATATACGGAGGACCTTCCTCTAATTTGCACCTAGAACTTTTGGATCATTTTGTCTTTATGTTGGACATCTTAAACTTTTTTTAGCGCTATACTTTTGTTTCCTCAAGTTCCCATATGTTCATAATGCCACAGTGATTTTAAGCGGAGTTCAGTGCAGTGTAAAATATTCAAAACCATTTTTAATGAGCTTACCTAGAGAAAATACATGCGTGACTAACAGACTTCTCAATAAATACCTGACAGACCTTTAGTGGTGCTTTTATATACTTATACATGCAAGTGGTTATTTCCTAACCTTCGAATCTCAAAGTATGACTACCTCTGCTTTGTACAGTTTGTGAATCAACCCTTTTCCTGAGACCTTTGGTGCATTGTTGCAGTTCAGACACATTCCTTCTCTCATGCTGTAAATTGCAATGTTCTCCCAATAGGAATTTTAGTGGTGAGTGGAAAATGTTCTTTATATATAAATTTCAGCCGTTGCTGAATTAGGACTCCGCTGCACGCAAAGTTCTAAAGGCATTCATACCAGTCTCACAATTCATCACAAGTTTGCAGTACTGTGTAGTTCACATTGTAGGTGTTCACTGCAACCCTGCACAAAAAAAAAAAAAAAAAATGCCTGATGACCCCTTCCATTGTTGCATAGAGGGTACACCCTTTCTCCTAAAAATCCATTTGTAAACAGCTGAACCTTAGCCCCCCATGGATGTAATACAGCAATCTTTTCTGTAGGGAAATATGCTTTGTTTTTTTTCCACTGCAAAATCCTATCAGCCTTTTCTTGCAAAAGGAACTGTGGGTTAACTGGAACATGTAGCCTGAAATTTTAAGTGCGGCCATAGAGCCGAGGGAAGAGGTTTCTTGCAGTTCATACACAGAAGTTTTAAGGGATGTCCAGCTGAGGTATCGAGGTAGGGTACCAAGTAGCTCAGTTTGTGCTCTATAGTGGTCATCTTCCCTCTCAGAAAATAATAGGTGACATACATGACCGTGTGTGATGCACACATCATAGTACAACTGCTACTGCCCATCTCTGTGTAATATATATTTAATTTTGTTTCTGTTCACATGAGTAATGTATGTTCTTTTTGATGTTTGTTTTTTTTTTTTGTAAAATAATATATTAAATAAAGGGAAAATAAGGAACATGTGAAAGTGTGTAGTTTTAAGCTTGGTATCTCTGTGCTCATGAAGTAAAATAGTTTTGTCCAAATTATTGTTTAGAACAGTCTACATTTGCTGCATTGACCAGCAGCTGAGGTAATCACAAACTGATCTTCCATCCTGTGTATGCAGGCACCTGATAATGCTTTTTATGGGGGGAACCCTCTACACACTTGCCTGACTTCTGAGCTAAGACCTGCCTTCCTGTATACATGCTCTTTACCTCCTTCAGCCCCGAAAGGATTTACCCCCTTAATGACCAGGCCATTTTTTTGTGATACTTTAACTGATGGTGGAGCGATCGTGCAACGTTGTACCCAAACAAAATTGATGTCCTTTTTTCCCACGAATAGAGCTTTCTTTTGGTGGTATTTGATCATCTCTGATTTTTCTTTTTAATTTTTGTGCTACAAAAAAAAAAAAAATTAACAAATTTGAGGAAAAAAAATTTTTACTTTCTGCTATAAAACATATCCAATAAAAAAATGAAGAAATTCGATTTTTTACATCAATTTAGGCCAATTTGTATTCTGCTGCATATTTTCGGTAGAAAAAAAATCCCAATTAGCGTATATTGATTGGTTTATGCAAAGGTTATCACGTCTACAAACTGGGCTAGATGTAGGGACTTTTTTTTTTTTTTTAATAGGTGTTCAAATCTCTTTTTCATAAACACAAACAAGAAAACATTACACAAAATAGCAGGCGCCATTAGAAGAGACAGTCAATAAATATCCCCCCTTCAGTCTATTATGAATGCTGCTGCTAAACTAATACACCTCACTAACCGATCCGTGACTGCTTCTCTCTGCCAATCCCTTACACTGGCTTACCCTACCCCCCCCCCCGTATAAAATTCAAATTGCTAACCACAACATACAAGGCCATCCACAACATCGCCCCCAGCTACATCACTGACGTCATCTGCAGATATCACCCAAATTGCCCCTCCTCCGCTCCTATCCCACACCCACCTAACAACTGTCCCCGAGCCACCCCCATCAAATCATTCCCCGCTTCTATTACCTTTTGTACCACCACCCCCTCCCTTTAGAATGTAAGCTCTATGAGCAGGGCCCTCCTGTCCCTTCTGTATTGTACTGTACATGTGCTGTCCCCCCTCTACATTGTAAAAGCGCTGTGTAAACTGTTGGCGCTATATAAATCGTGTATAAAAAAATGATCACCAGTGTACAGATTTATACCATAAAAGGGTTAAACCAAGGATATCCCTTCCAGAACCCACTCATTCCCAAGGAGAATAATGGAGATGGGTGAGGGATGGAGGAGAAACATCAGTGGTACCTCACAGAAATCATGGGGGCTGAGAACCCCTCAGAAGGAAAAGATCAAACTCTCATTCATACAACATACAGTGGGGCAAAAAAGTATTTAGTCAGCCACCAATTGTGCAAGTTCTGCCAACAAAGGATATATAACAAAGTATTGAGATGAACTTTTGATATTGACCAAATACCCGAACGGACACTCCATGGAGGTCTATGGAGCGTCGGATGTCAGCGGTGACATGTCCGCTGACATCCGACCCGCTCTGATCCGAAAAAGTGTAACGGAGGAAAACCCTACTTTTCCATCCGTTATCGGATCGGGTGACGACGGACTCTACGGTCCGTCATCACTCGATCCCCCATAGGGGAGAGCGGCGCTCTGACAGGTCCGTCGCTGCACAGTGTGCAGCGACGGACCTGTCATTTTCCTGCTCAGTGGGGATCGGCGGAGCGATCCCCGCTGAACAAGCGGGTGTTCACGGGGCGGATCATCACTGATCCACCCCGTGTGAAAGAGCTCTAACAGTGCAACTCCTGAGGTTTGAAGTATTGGAAGATTAATTGTATGTTCAAAAAAATTAAATCATGCCTGCCAAAAAATCCTTAGACCCGGACAATTCCAAAACATGTGAAGCAGATCTGCCCCAGCGAGTGGAGAGGTTTCCAGTCTCCTGTCTCTAATACCCTTGACATCAGCACATGAGACAAAGTAAATGTTTCCATTGGGAACACAAACAACAAATGAAAAAACTTATAGAGGTTCAAAAGTTTCTCCATTTTTTGCAGACTTTGAGCTATCGTGTGTAAACTTCTTTGTTACTTTTTTTTTTTTTTTAAACTTTTAGCACATTCATCAAAAAGTCCTGTTTTACTTAAGCCGGCCAATAAGTTTTAGCTTGACTTGCACTTAACACACAATTGCTGTATGGGGCATGCTTTCATCAGTTCCAGCAAAACTGATACTTACACTGCAGACATTACTTTTAATAGACTCCTGCCAGCTGTATTGGTGTGTAAGCTTACTTCCTGGTAACATATGAATGTTAGTCATCCATGATTCATCGGGTTCCTGTAAGCAGTGCTCATTTAATTTGCTTCAGGTTTATTGTGTTCATGGAGTGTAGTCATTGTATGTGTACAGTATCTCACGAAAGTGATTACACCCCTCACATTTTTGTAAATATTTTATTATATTTTTTCATGTAACAACACTGAAGGAATGACACTTTGCTACAATGTAAAGCAGCCGCTTAAGCGGCTCTTCTATGCAGCAGCTTCAGTCAGAGTCATTACTATAGTTATAAACAAGGAGAGATTTCAGGGTTTTTGCTCAAACCTGTTTACTGTTCCTAAGGCAAATGGAAACAGCCCATTTTGGATCTAAAAACATTCAGCAATTAAAAGTGAGACTCCCCTGGAGAGGGTAGTGTGTGTTGAATGGAACGTCCATCCAATCCACGGTCTCTTAAGTACTCTATGTGCGAGGCCTTCGGCCCCCCCCCCCCCCCCAAGCAGCGCAGCACATATACCATAAATCATGATCATTAGCAGAAACACCATGGGGTTATTTTGGTAACAATTAAATTTTTTAGACATTGGGTAAGACATTAGAACTTCTAAAATTCTGATAACCCCTTCCCCCCTCCCCGCTCTGCACCTTCCAAACCTGGTGCGAGCTTCAATCCCGAACTGCCAACTGGGCATAAACATTGTCCCACCTGTGGAGGAAAAGTTAGAGCTTGACCATGTGTGGGTGGCAATTGCTGTGTTAGGGATACTAAGAAACTCAAGAGTCCCAAGCCACATGCACAGCGTTGCCGAAGACTGTATGCTCCATTTCAGGTGGTGAACCGTGTTGTGTGGGGCGAAAATACGCTGCGTGTCGTTGCGCATTTCAGGACTTGACTCACCGCTCCTGGTGAGTACTTTTCAGACATTATCTAGCTCCGTCGGTTGCCTGTGTGGACTCTATTAGTAAGAGTATGAGTAAGTGCCTGAGGCGTGTCTCAGTGGTAAGGGGCTATAAGAAACCCGTTAATTCAATTGTATCGGTTGTTGTAGGGTGAAAAGTTCTCACGGTTTGTTGCCAGCCGGGTGCTCATGAAGAGGTTTGTAGCTGTAGCGTTCGTTGGAGTCCGGCCGTGATCAGTTGTGTTCAGGTGTAAATCCAATCCAAATGGAGTTGATGAGCAGTCATCCATCATCGGGGAATAATAGGAGGGATAGGAAGAAAGTGGGGTGACGGACAGTTCATCCTGTGACTTGGTATGGGGTTTTAAATTTGGAGTCGATCCGTGTGTAAAGACAATGTGCAGTAGGATGAAAGATCTGTAAGGGTCACATATTGACATAGGCGCAGAGATGAGTATGAGAAAAGCTAGGACTTATCCGTGGTTTTCCCTCTGTTCCAGCCAGGCGATGGCAGCTTCTGGATCCTCAAAAAAGTGTGCTCTGTCCTCTCCCTCCACACGGAGGCGGGCCGGGAAGAGCATGGCATACTTGATGTTTTTTATGCGAAGGCGCCTTTTGACCTCCATGAATGTGCGCCTTCTCCGCTGCACCTCTGCGGAGAAATCCGGGTAGATTGCTATCATTTTGTTTCCTAGGGGAATGTTCCCCTTCGCTCTGCTGAGGCGAAGTATGGCATCTCTCTCTGTAATTCAGGAACTTTGCGATAAACGTGCGCGGGGGGGCTCCAGGTGGTGGCAGTCTGGCCGACAGGCGGTGTGCGCGCTCTACCACAAATGTTGGGGAAAAAGATTCTCTGCCATATGTATCGCAAAGCAGATTTTCAAGGAATGTGGGGGGGTCTCTCCCCTCTGACCCCTCAGGGAGACCCACAAATCTGAGGTTGCATCGCCTGAGGCGGTTCTCAATGTCATCCTGCTTCTGAATCAGTTGATTCACTTGATGCTGCAGCTCAGATGTTGTATTTTGCAGGGGGGGAGGGAATCCTCCATATTGCTCAGCCTAGTCTCTGCCTCAGTGACTCTGCCTTTTAATTTTTGAAAGTCCTGCCTTACCAGTGAGATGTCCACTTTGACTTCTTCTATCCGCGCTGTGAGGGATGTCTGGCATGCTGTAACAGCTTCCTGGCATGATGAGATCGCCTCCAGCACCCTCGCTGTGTCTGTCCCAGCAGGAGGTTCTTCTTCCAGCGCGGCGGCGCCATCTTGGCTGGAGGGGTCCGTGCCTTGCCGGCGGTATTGTTCCAGCTTTGCGGCCGCTGTAGATGCCTTTTTTGTAGGCGACATGACCCCTGCAAGTTGCCGGTTCGGTGGTGGTGTGTTGTGTGCTGAGGTAAGCAGTTTAGCGGTCCCAGGATATTATAAAAGGATCAATGGCCGGCGGAGCTCTGTCTAGTTGCGTCCTACTGCATGCCGCTCCAGGCCACGCCCCCATCTAAAAACATTCAACTTATGCCTGCATGTTCAAAAGTTCTACATAGAACTGCACATGTTTGTCATTGCCTCTCTTCTACCTGGACTTTCTGGTCTCCGTGGACATTAAGGGAGCTAATGTGCACATCTTCATCTTTCCTCCATTAACACTATGTGCATTTTGCTGACACACACTAATACCAATTTGCTGCCTTCTCCCTGTTCATGGCACCCTGGGTCTTCACCAGGATAGTCCTCCCAAGCCCTGTGAGCCAATGGTCAGAGGACAGTGCAGATATTCAGATGCATGTTCTACCTTCAGAAGTTGTTCCTGGACTCAACAATGGAGTAGGTGGGTCTGATATTGGTATGGCCCTGAACAGGATCTTCCTGCACTAGAACAAATTTCTGTGCCTCCACTCTCATGCCCAGACCCTTTGGTCAAAGGGGCAGCTCTTGATTCATGCCTATGTGAGTGCCTGACGGTAGCTTCCTTTGAGGCTGTTCATACTCTCAGTTTCTCTCCAGACCTATACAACTTCACATTCTGTGATAAAAATGTATAATGTATGTGGTCGGCAGCTGTTGGTGAAGCGCACGCCAGCTACCACTCGCAGAGCGGAGTTCATAGATCATACGAGCGGTTCAGCCTCAGTGCCGGGCGAGGGCACTCTCAAATGTAAGCAGCCATTCAGCTTTGTGTTTTTAATAGTTTTTAAATAAATGGGATTACACTATTCTAGTCCTTCTTGTATCCTTCTTTATATTCCTTGACGTCCCACTGGGGGAGAGGAACAGGTTACCTACAAGGCTTATCCATACCATGGCAGCAAGCCAATTCTTGCAAAGGCTATTCTTGACCTTTTTTTAATTAAAAAGGTCAACATCTTCTGGTAAGCGGACATCCACTTTCTGAGCACTTTGGGTGTATACTACAGCTGGTGGAGGTTGTGCAACTACACAGAGGAAGATTCACCTTTCACGATTCATATATCTTGCAGCAGTAGAAGATTCATTTATATTTATATTGATTTGTCTATTATTTTTCAATTGCATGTGGACTATTTTCATTCATACAATTATTCCTATACTTTTTTGGTATACATTTTGGTTGTCACTAAGATATTATTCTACCTTATATGCAGGGATTATATGGTTGTCATCCTTTTGGCATATGCACTTGTGGTATGTAGTCTATATACTCATATAGCATTTTTGCATGGTACACTGTTGTGTTTTTTCATACATTTGAATATAACAATTTAGATGTTATTCAGTTCACCGTTTATATAGACCTAGCGCCCCCCACAGTTTATCTTAAAACTGCCAGAATGTGAAGTTGTAAACAGATGTGGTCCTTAGACTGCCCCAAGTGTCTGACTTGCAAGACCATACTCTCCTTGGCGTTTTGGATTTCCAATCCTGTCCTGGAGTCAGAAACCCTTTACCAAAGACGTGGAAAGTTCTGATGAGGGATGCTAGTCTATCACATTGGGGAGGAGACCTGGATGTCCTCTCAATGCAGTGAACTTGTTTGAGGATGCTTGGCTTCCCATCAACATCCTGGAGCTCAGGGAAATTCAGTTGTCCACCCTATGCTGGATCTCTTAGCTGCAAGGTCACCTGACCAGAATTTAGTATGACAATGCTACAGCAGTGGCCCATATCAACCATAAAGGAAGTACCAAAAGCCGTGCTGCTTAATGAGAGGGGCACTTGATTCTCACTTGGGCAAAACTGCAAGTTCCATCCCTGTCCATCATCCACATCCCAGGCATGGAAGGGGGATCTTCTCAGCCACCAGTGTCTGGACCTGAGGAAATAGACTCTCCACCAAGAGATGTTCTGAACTTTTTTGCCATCCTTTGGGGATGAAGGTTGTGCGTTTTTGAGGTGCAGGTGCAATAACAAACTGAACAGATTTGTCACCAGATCCAGGGACCTTCAGGCCTTTCCATTGGATGCTTTGGTGACTCCCACAGATCAGTTAAACCTTTCCTCCTTCACAGCTCCTCTTTTGTGTGCTGTGCAGAATCAAGATGAAGGGCATACCAAACTGGCCCATGCTGACATGGTACTCTGTGGGCTCTTCCAGATCACCTGGACCAAGGGCCAGTCCACCATTCTGCTTCTTGGAAGGAGTGATGCTGGCACTGAGGAACTCTTTATCCTTCCAAATCAAATACTCATACATTGATGAAGGGGGCAGAGGAGGAGTGATGCTGGCACTGAGGAACTCTTTATCCTTCCAAATCAAATACTCATATATTGATGAAGGGGGCAGATACATCAGGGTAACCGGGGACATTAACTCCAATCCGTACACACTTGTCACATTGTACGCCCCTAACAACCATCAAATCCGCTTTCTAAGGAAAGTACTCAGGAGAACCAAATCCATGCAATATGGAAATCTCATCATAGGTGGTGATTTTAACCTTATAGTGGATCCCAATCTAGACACAACCACAGGCAAACCGAAAAGATCAACACCCCTTCACAACCTTCTACACGAACAAGAACTGTTCGATGCATGGAGATGCCACCATGCCAACGAGAGAAACTACACCTTTTTTTCCACTAGGCATTGTTCGTACTCATGGATAGATATGTTTCTTACCAATAAATGGCTTCTACAACAGTTCATACAACTCAGATAAACGATATCACATGGTCTGACTATGCCGCAATTTCTATTACCATTGCTGAAAAGGGCGTCTCTTCCTCATCCTCCATCTGGCACTGCAATGTTAGGCTACTACAAGAACCCCAAACACTCCCAGTGATCTCTCAGAATCTCCAGGAATTCTTTACCAACAACAACACACCCACAATAGACCCATTCTCTCTATGGAACGCTCACAAAGCGTACATGAGAGCCATATTAACTCAGCTAGGGGCCAGAGAAAAAAAATGACATGCCACTAAACTTAACCAAGTACTATCTGACATAAACAAGTTGGAATCCCAAAACAAAACTTCCCCTACGATAGCTGTAGCACATAGACTTTCTAAACTCAGAGAAGACCTTCGGGAGCTTCTCACACAACAATATGACAAACATCTCAGATGCCTACAACTGAACTCTTACGCTAATGCAAATAGAGCAGGGAAATACCTGGCTAGTAGAATCAGGCCTGCACGCACAAAATCTAGACTAGCATACCTAACACACAATACCCTCCACCACAAAATTACTAACCCACAGGTGATAGCGAACCAATTTGCAGATTACTACGGGCACTGTACAATCTCCACACTGATACATCAACTCCACAACCATCAAAAATCACCATTCAACAATTCTTACAAAGAATACACCTCCCATCACTGACGGAAGATCAACTTAGACAGGTAAACGCTCCATTTTCCACTCAAGAAATAGAAAATATCACAACGACACTACCAAATGGCAAATCACTGGGACCAGATGTTTCGCCAATGAATACTTCAAAACATTCAAAGAAACTCTATCTCCGCACATGCACGAGTATTCACAAAGGCAGAAAAAACCTCCTCATTCCCACAGGAGATGCTGAGAGCCCACATTGTCAGCCTACCCAAACCGGGTAAAGATCCCACCATGCCAGCCAACTTTAGACCAATATCCCTTCTAAATTCTGACATCAAAATATATGCAAAATTGATAGCCAAAAGACTGACGGATATTGTTCCCTTCATCATAAAACACGACCAGATGGGATTTGTGAGGGGGAGACAAACTTCAGATGCTACTAGACGTATAATTAATGTTATTTACCACGCTGTTCAAACAGGAACGCCTTCTCTGCTACTATCTATAGATGCAGAGAAAGCGTTCCACAGGGTCCACTGGACTTATATGGAAATGGTACTGGCCAAATTCGGCTTCAAAGGTCCAATCCTCACGCAATCTTAGCTCTTTATTCATACCCAACAGCACAAGCTTATACATCGGGTCTCCTATCCAAGCTAGTCAAAATTACCAATGGCACCCGCCAAGGGTGTCCCCTTTCCCCAACAATGTTTAACTTAATGATAGAACCCCTAGCTGAGGCCATTAGAACAAACACTAAAATAAAAGGTTTTACCTTCGGCTCTGACAAACACGTCATAAACTTTTTTGCGGATGATGTCATCCTTTTATTGACTCATCCACACACCTCTCTCCCACAGGCCCACAAAATTTTGACAGACTTTGGCGCAGTTTCGTACTACAAAGTTAATTTCAACAAATCCTTGATATTGCACGTAGGAGTTTCCCATATCACAAAAAAGTTGCTACAAGACACTCTACCATATTAATGGAGAAAAAAAGGTATATCATACCTAGGAATTACCCTGACCAACACAACCTCGTCCTTAACAGATGCCAGCTTTAACCTCTTACCCACTGGGCACTTAACCTCCCTGGCGGTATGATTCTTTCTGATTTTAGGTGCTGAAAGCGGTACAATTATTTTGCAAGGAAATTTGGCGTTTTATATTGTAGGTCTGTAATTCTTAACAATAACACACTTAAATCTGTCCAAACAAGAGTCTAGTAGATATCCCGGGTATGATAAAGTTTGAAACACAAAAACATAAATTATAATATAATAAAAAAAAAATAATAATTAAAAAAAATAAAAATAAATAGTAATAAAATAAATTTCCACACGATTCACTATCGCTCAATTCTGCAAGTGTTCTAATTTACTATCGCTGTTTTCTAGCTGGTCTAAAGCCATTTTTGACGTAAAGGGACCCTTTTTGGTTGCTATGGACAATCTCCAGTTTCCAGGCAGAAAGAACAGTATATACAATATAAAACTGCATGCAGGGCATGGGCCAGAGCACTGGGGACAAATGGGATGTGAAATGATTTCATACAGTACTGTAATCTGTAAGATTACAGTACTGTATGTGTTATGCTTTTTACATTTTTTTGAATTTGCCGCCAGGCTCCGCCCCCGTGCGTCGCGACGCTCGCAGGGAACGGAGCCTGGCAAGGAGAGGCTTCGGAGGAGGACACAGCCCTCGGACACTGCGGGGGACATCGCAGGATCCCGGGGACAAGGTAAGTAAAGAGGCACCAGGATCCTGCGATGCAATCCCGAGTGTGGCTCGGGGTTACCGCTAATGGTCCTGAATTTTAACCCCGAGCCACACTCGGGAATACCGCCAGGGAGGTTAAACCCCCTTCCCAACCAGACCAATTTTCAGCTTTCGGTGCTCTCACATTTTGAATGACAATTACTCAGTCATGCAACACTGTACCTATATGAAATTTTTGTGTTTTTTTCACACAAATAGAGCTTCTGTAAAAAAATGAATTTTTCTTGGTTTCTGTTATAAAATTTTGAAAATTAGTAATTTTTCTTCATAAATTTTGGCCAAAATGTATACTGCTACATATCTTTGGTAAAAAATAACCCAAATCTGTGTATATTATTTGGTCTTTGTGAAAGTTAAAGAGTCCACAAGCTATGGTGACAATCTCTGAAAATTGATCACACCTGATGCACTGACGGCCTATCTCATTTCTTGAGACCCTAACAAGCCAGGAAAGTACAAATACCCCCCAAATGACCCCTTTTTGGAAAGTAGACATTCCAAGGTATTTAGTAAGAGGCATGGTGAGTTTTTTGAAATTATAATTTTTTTCCACAATTCTTTTCAAAATCATTTTTTTTCCACAAATTTGTTATATTAGCAGGTTATTTCTCACACACAGCATATGCATAGCACAAATAACACCCCAAAACACATTATGCTACTCTTCCTGAGTACGGCGATACCACATGTGTGAGACTTTTTACACAACCTGGCCACATACAGAGGCCCAACATGCAAGGAGCACTGTCAGGCGTTCTTGGAGCATAAATTATACATATAATTTCTTGACTACCTCTTATACTTTTGAAGGCCCTGGAGCACCAGGACAATGGAAACACCCCAAAAATGACCCCATTTTGGAAAGAAAACAACCCAATGTATAATCTATGAGGCATAATGAGTCTTTCGAACATGTCATTTTTTTCTACAAGTTTTTGGAAAATGTGTAAAGAAAATGAAAACGTATTTTTTTTTACACAAAGTTGTCCATTTATACAATATCTCTAACAAATAGCATGTACATACCAAAAATTACACCCCAAAATACATTCTCCTACTCCTCCTGAGTACGTCGATACAACATGTGGGAGACTTTTACACAGCCTGACCTAATAGAGAGGCCCAACATGCAGGGAGCACCGCCAGGTGTTCTAGGGGCATAAATGTCAAATCAAATTTTATTACCTATTACACTTTTGTGAGGCACTGTAGTGGCATGAATTTGGCATGGATGAGAACTGATGTGGCATGGATGAGCATGAATGGGGATGGATGAGCCATGGATGGGGATGGCTGAGCATGAATGAGTATGCCTGAGTACGGCTGAGTACGGCTGGGTATGGATGGGTACGGCTGGGTACAGCTGGGTAAGACTGGGTACAGCTGGGTACGACTGGGTACAGCTGGGTGTGGCTGAGTGCGGCTAGGTATGGCTGAGTACGGCTGGGTACGGCTGAGTACGGCTGGGTGCAGCTGGATATGGATGGGTGCGGCTGGGTACGACTCGGTATGACTGGGTGCGGCTGAGTACGGCTGGGTACAGCTGGGTGCGGCTGAGTGTGGCTGGGTACGGTATGGATGAGATGGCTGAGCATGGATGGGTATTGATGAGTATGGATGGATGGATGAGTATTGCTTAGTATGGATGGATGGCTGAGCATGGATGGCTGAGTATTGATGAGGATGGATGGCTGAGTATTGATGAGGATGGATGGCTCAGTATGGATGGATGGATGGCTGGAGTTATCAGCGCTGTGGGCACTGCACATCCAGCCCACAGCACTGCTGCCTCTGATTTCTCTCCTCTCTGTACCATTCAATACAGAGGGGAGAGAGGAACCGGACGTGACGCCGGTTTGTTTACAAGTGATCGCTCCGTCATTTGACGGAGAGATCACATGGTAAACGGCCGCTGTCAGCGGCCATTTACCGTGATCCGTGATACAGGACCTGGCGGTCACGGATATTCCCGGGTGCGCACCCCAGGGAAAGCGTGGAATGCGATTCTGGGAGGACGTCAATGTACGCCCTCCCAGAGCTGTCATTCGGCTATAGCGTGGTCGGCAAGCGGTTAAACCGCTCATAATCAAAATGGAACAACAACTAGCAGACATATCCAAGAGAGAACTATCCTGGTTAGGAAAAATAGCGGCATTTAAAATGTCTATCCTTCCCCAAATCCTTTACATGTTCTGCTCCCTACCAATTCCCATTCCACCCCACTACCTATGCACACTGTCCAAATCCAAATGGAAATTCACGTGGGGAGGCAAAAGAGCTAAGAACAAATCTCTCCCGCATAAGCGTGTAGGGGGCGCAGGTTTTGCAGATATTCATGACTACCTCTGGGCAACGAGATTAGACCAGCTCAAACACTGGTTTCACACCGCAGATAGTCCACTGTGGGTAGAAATCGAAAAATCATCACTCCCGACTAGAAACACAACCACATTCCTACTGGACGACATTTGGGAACCCTGGGACACAGGGGGTCTATCACCCTCCATACAATTTTCCCTACAAGCATGGAAATTCCTCCAAAAACTTAAAACTTAAGCAAATATAAGCACGAGATAGCCTATGATTTCCCCATAGTACTCTTATGCAGCGTACACACGGGTGGACTTTTTGACCGGACTGGTCCGACGGACCGAGTCCGGCGGACAATCTGATCATGTGATTACGCTAGTTAACCACTTCAGCCCCGGACCATTTGGCTGGCGGAAGACCAGAGCACTTTTTGCTATTCGGCACTGCGTCGCTTTAACTGACAATTGCGCGGTCGTGTGATGTGGCTCCCAAACAAAATTGATGTCCTTTTTTTACCACAAATAGAGCTTTCTTTTGGTGGTATTTGATCACATCTGCGTTTTTTATTTTTTGCGCTATAAACAAAAAAAAAGAGCAACAATTTTGAAAAAAAAGCAATATTTTTTACTTTTTGCAAAAAATATATAAAAAAACATTCTTTTTCCTCAGTTTAGGCCGATATGTATTCTTCTACATATTTTTGGTAAAAAAAAATTGCAATAAGCGTTTATTGATTTATTGATTTGGTTTGCGCAAATGTTATAGTGTCTATAAAATAGGGGATAGATTTATGGCATTTTTATTAATATTTTTTTTTTTTACTATTAATGGTGGCGATTTGCGATTTTTATTGTGACTGCGACATTATGGCGGACACATCGGACACTTTTGGCACTATTTTGGGACCATTCACATTTATACAACCACTAGGGGGCTAGGAAGGGGTTAAATGTGTCCTAGGGAGTGATTCTAACTGTTAGGGGGTGTGGCTACGAGTGACACATCACTGATCGCTGCTCCCGATGAGAGGGAACAGACGATCAATGTCCTGTCGCTAGGAAAAACGGGGAGATGTTACTTTGACTGTTCATTCAAACCTAGCTTAGTAAGCCAGGCTGGTTCCCAGTAATCTGCTCTTTTGTTTTCCTATAACAGGTTGTCAGTTGTTATAGTACCTGTAGCTCAGGCACGCAAGCCTATTCATTTGAATGGGCTGTTGTGCCAGCATTTCATGCAGGTAAAAGTTTCCTGCACTATGTTTGAACCGCAGCGGCCAGGAAATGGCATGGTGTTTTTGCACCATGCAATTTCCCGGATTGTTCCCGCACCTTAAAGATTTACCTTTAGATGCGTGAGGGTGCCATTTAGAATGAGTGGCAGCCCAGTGCGTCTGTAAAGAGCAGCACCTAAATCTACCATGTCCAGGGCTGGGATGCTGCCCCTGCGAGCTTTCTCCCCCTGTCCGAACTTACCATATATACCCCAAATGTCTCAGTTTACAATAATATCGTGGAATGTGAGAGGCCTTAACTCTGCGGTTTAGCCCTCCTTTGTGTTCCGTTTCCTCCACAAGCACAACCCACACATCTGTATTCTGCAGGAGACACACTTGCATGGCCACAAAACAGTTTGCCTTCAAAAATCATGGGTGGGTCTAAACTATCACACCACCTATTCCACCTATGCTCGTGGGGTCAGCATCTTAGTCCGGAAATCTCTGCCTTTTAGGCCTATTGAAATTAAGGCCTCATTCCCACGTGGCAGATCTGCTCAGCTCTGTCCGCCAGCTCAGCAGGAGATCTCTCAGCATGTCCGTTTTCATCAGATCTCATCCGATCCGCCAGGACGGATGTGAACGTAGGGCCATACGTCTGGTTTCCACATATGTGTTTGAACTGAGAGCCACAGTCTTAAGCAGAGGTCCATACCTACCAGAACCGAGGGGATTTGTGGGGTCCAACTACACTGAAGACACCTGAGCGATTGGGCTTCCGTACTTGATGTGTAACCATCCGTGCCCGTGTGACTCATTGCCGCAAGGTACTTGGGTCCACACCTTCTGATAAGCGCATTATTACCATCCATGGTGGTGGGGTTGTCACGCTGGTGGTCATCGGCATCTGTGGATTTTTTTCACTCCAAGCACCTGTGTGGATTCCAATTGCTTATGGACACTTTGATGTCTGTGGAGTGTCTTTACTATGAACTTTTATTTTTTCACCATTTTTAGTTTGATGCCTTTACTCATTCTATGTGATATATGTTTTCATATATGATCATTACATGTATTATTTAGCGCTGCACTTATGGGATTTATAGTTATAAGTATTGTTTACTTACATTGCGCCAAACTGGAGTGATGTACATATGCAATACAGATTATTCCTGGAGTTCAGTTTTAAAGCCTAAGTTTAACTAAAATAAAAAATAGAAAAATGAGCACAAGGAACATAACTCACAGTCAGCAGAATGTGTCCTTGGGCCGATTCCTCTTTTTTTTTGTAGAAATCCTCCTGCAGCCATGCCCCTTTAGCCCCCGTTGCCATAATCTTCCAATGCAGAGGGGAATAGTACAACTAATGGGCTGTCACAGGCTTTTAAAGTGGAGTTCCACCCACTTTTACAACTCTTCAGCATCCCTCACTAAACTGTGCACTGTAAACAAATTGGATATTTTTTTATTTTTTTTTCTCAGCACCTACTGTATATCTGCTGTATTCATTTTTCACTTCCTCCTCCCTGGCCACGGCCCATCGCATCATTTCCTGTTTGCAATGCCTTCTGGGAAGGGGCAGCAACTTCCTCTGAAACTGCCGTTGCTATGGAAACCTGACCTGAAACCTATTACACTGCTTGTGCTGCACTGAGCATGTGCGAGATCTGCAAGGATGAGATCCAGGAAGAAATACAGTCTGGCTTCAGATGCCCACACTTAAGATGGCCACGGCCTGCTGTAAGTTTATAAAATAACAAACTACTACTATAAACTAACAAAACAGACCTTAGTTTACAGACTAACTTTACTAGAATACATTAAGCTTGTGTATTATAGGGGTATTTTAAAAAAAAATTTATAATTTCGGCCAGAACACCACTTTAAATAGAAGCTGTCTGACAAGGTAAAGCATGCTAAAAGATCTCAAAAAGCAAAACATCATGCCGTGATCTAAAGAAATTCAAGAACAGATGAGAAACAAAGTCATTGACATGTATCAGTCTGGGAAGGATTACAAAGCCATTTCTAAGGTTCTGGGACACCAGCCAACCACGGTGAGAGCCATTATCCACAAATGGAGAAAACTTGGAACAATGGTGTATCTTACCAGGAGTGGCTGGCCAACCAAAATGACTCCAAGAGCACAACGACCACTCATCCAGGAGGTCATAAAACAACCCAGAACAACATCTAAAGAACTAAAAGCCTCACTTGCCTCAGGTAAGATCAGTGTTCATGATTCAACAATAAGAAAGAGACTGGACAAAATGGTATCCATGGGAGAGTTCCAAGGCCAAAGCCACTGCTGACCAAAAAGAACACAAAGGCTCATCTCACATCTATCAAAAAACATATTGATTATCCCCAAGACTTTTTAGGTAAATATTCTGTGGACTGAAATTTTACATTTTGGAAGGTGTGCGTCCCGTTACATCTTGCATAAAACGAATACAGCATTTCATAACAAGAACATCATACTAACAGTCAGACATGATGGTGGTAGCATGATGGTCTGGGGCGGCTTTGCAGCTTCAGGACCTGGACGACTTCTCATAACTGATGGAACCATGAATTCTGAGTTCTACCAGAAAATCCGAAAGGAGAATGTCCGGCCATCAGTTCGTGACCTCAAGCTCACGTGCACTTGGGTTATGCAGCAGGACAATGATCCTAAACCCAACATCAAGTCCACCTCCATATGGTTCAAACAAAGCAAAATGTAGGTTTTGGAGCGTCCTAGTCAAAGCTCGGACTTAAATCCAATTGAGATGCTGTATAATGGCCTTACACAGGCAGTTCATGCTGGAAAACCCTCCAATGTAGCTGAATTAAAACAATTCTGCAAAGAAGAGTGGGCCAAAATAGCTCCACAGCAATGTGAAAGACTCATTGCCAGTTATCGCAAACCCTTGATTGCAGCTGTTGCCGCCAAGGGTTGCCCAACCAGTTATTACGTTTAGGGGGCAATTACTTTTTCACATAAAGCCAGATGGGTTTGGACAGCTTTTTTGCCTTAATAAATGAAACCATCATTTAAAAACTGCATTTTGTATTTACTATGGTTATCTTTGTGTAATAATAAAATTTGTTTGATAATCTGAGTCATTTAAGTGTGACAAATATGCAAAAAAAATATAAAAATCAGAAAGGGGGCAAATACTTTTTCACAGCATTGTATGTCCCTTGTGCTGATTTTTTCTTTTTTTACTTATTTTTTTTTTTACACTTAGGCTTTATTTTTTGAAAAATTGAACAATCAGATATAATTTACAGTATAACAACCAAATGTTTTCCTTCTATTACACTATACAATGCCAGCAGCCACCTTCAGATAAGAGTGTTGTGCCAGTGTCATTCAGTGAAGTTCAATTATCGCCGTTGAGCAATCACAAACCATCAAATCCAATATGAATCTTAATTATCACTCACTAGTCAATGCTAATAAGGGCAAGTGGAGGAATGGCAAAAATATTAACATTGGAAAGTGTTTATAACAGAAGAGAATATGTTGATGAAGAAATAATAACTGTGTTGTATTCTGTATGTACTGCATCATTATAAAAAAGCTAACCAAGGGGTCGGAGTGAATGTATGGTGAAAGGCAAAATAAGTCAGTTGCCTACTGCAGCCAATCAAGTTTCATCTTCAAACTGGGAAAGTGAACATAATTTCATAGTAGAACTGAAAGCAAGTCTTTTTTACCAATTTTAATAGAGTAAAGGAGGGCTTTAATTAGGGTTGCACCGAGACCAGCATCAGTGCCGATACTAAGCATTTGCTCGAATATGCATGCAAATGCTCTGATACCTAAAATTGATACCGTGCGGTGCGATTTGAGCCCATACAAAATGAATGGGCTCAAATTGCGTTGCAAAGGATTGCATGTGATTTGAATGCGGTGCAATTCCTGTCCGAATCACATGCGTTTTCCCACACTTCTCCTGTGTGAACCCAGACATGTCATAGTGACTACGGCCATGATTCACACCGGTGAGGTGCGGGAAACCTCATGTGATTCGGACAGGAATCGCACCGCATTCCTGTTCAAATCACATGCAATTCTTTACAGTGTAATTTGAGCCCATCCATTTTGTATGGGCTCAAATCGCACCGCACGGTATCAGTAATTGATATCGGCGAGTACTTGAGGACCCATACTCGCTTTTAAAAAACAGGTATCCGTGCATCCGTGCATCCCTAGGTTTTTTTTACTACCATTTGTTTATATTAGGGAGATTTTTCTTCTTGCTGTCCACAAGGTTTAGGAGCATGTCTATGGGAATGTTTGACCATTCTTCCAGAATTTGTGAGGTCAGGCACTGATAATTCATCCCAAAGGTGTTCTATCGGGTTGAGGTCAGGACTCTGCGCAGGCCAGTCAAGTTCCTCCACCCCAAACTCGCTCATCCATGTCTTTATGGAACTTGCTTTGTGCACTGCAAGGCTGTGATGGGCACTGGTGAGGCTGAGCTAATGGGCACTAAGCAGGCTTCATTGATGGGCACAGGTAAGACTGAGGTGATGGACATTAATCAGGCTGCATTGATGGGCACTGATCAGGCTGCACTGATGGGCAGTGGCAACAGTGGCAAGGCTGTGCTGATGGGCACTGTCAAGGCTGTGCTGATGGGCACTGGTGAGGCTGAGCTGATGGGCACTGATCAGGCTGCACTGACGGGCACAGATAATGCTGAGCTGATGGGCACTGATCAGGCTGCATTGATGGGCATTGGTGAGACTGAGCTGATCGGCACTGATGAGGCTGCATTGATGGGCACTGATGATGCTGCATTGATGGGCATTGGTGAGGCTGAGCTGATCGGCACTGATGAGGCTGCATTGATAGGCACTGCTGAGGCTGAGCTGATGGGCACTGATCAGGCTGCATGGATGGACACAGGTAAGGCTGCACTAAAGAGCACTGATGAGGCTGCATTGATGGGCACTGGTGATGCTGCATTGATGGGCATTGGTGAGGCTGAGCTGATGGACACTGATGAGGCTGCATTGATGGGCACTGCTGAGGCTGAGCTGATGGGCACTGATCAGGCTGCATGGATGGACACAGGTAAGACTGCACTAAAGAGCACTGATGAGGCTGCATTGATGGGCACTGATGAGGCTGCATTAATGGCACTGGTGAGGCTGCACTGATGTGCACTGACGAGGCTACATTGATGGGCACTGGTGAACCAGGCAGTAACAAGCAAGTGCACAGGAGAGACTCTTGATTAAAACTTCTGCATATATTTTATAAGATATGATCTGAAAAAATGGAATTCAATAGAATTTTCATGTCTATAGTCAACACAGAACATTCCATAACTGTGAAGTAGGAACATTTGCTTACTCTATCAAGTTATATAAAAATAATAAACTGAAAGCTTTCATTGAAATTGTATTAACTCTTTTTGCAGTGAAGCCCAACAGTAAAAAACAAAGACGCAATACCAGGTGTGTGTTCTGAGAAATAGTTTGACAATGTTTTCAACTGTGTACAATTGCTCTCTGAACTGTTTAATAATCTGTGCTGGTCCTATAAGGATCTCTCTCTCCTCCTCCACTAGGGGTATCCCCTCGTCCAACACCACACTACATAACATTGTACACGCTCAGTTTCCAGTGTTGTATTCCATTGCATGCAAGAGAGCAGAAAAGACTGAAGATAGACATTAGGCCTTCCAATTGCCGGGGATGCCAGTGAGTATAGAAGTTATGTGGTTTTAAAACGATTCAGTATCTATCTATCTATCTATCTATCTATCTATCTATCTATCTATCTATCTATCTATCTATCTATCTATCTATCTATCTATCTATCTATCTATCTATCTATCTATCTATCTATCTATCTATCTATCTATCTATCTATCTATCTATCTACCTATCTATCTATCTACCTATCTATCTATCTATCTATCTATCTATCTATCTATCTATCTATCTATCTATCTATCTATCTATCTATCTATCTATCTATCTATCTATCTATCTCTCTATCTATCTACTATCCCCCCTGCACTCTATCTCCCTCTTTATATCTGTATTTATTTCTTATCCTCTTCTTATCTTTCTGTATATATTTTTTCATCCATATATCCGTTCATCCATTTATCCATCCATCCAATCTGTAACATTTTTCTTTTTTATTTCTATGCATTACTTAAGGTGTTTTATCCATTTTGTAAACCCATTAGCCTATTTTGTGTATGCATTTTGTATATCCTTACCACTAAAGAATTCATGGTATGGAGCCTTTGGGAGGTGGAGGTCAATAAATGCTTGGCTTACTTTTTAAAAGAAGCACAGTGCTTGTCTGAAAGGTTAGGTTAGGTTAGGTGCATTCAAAAAGTAACAAAACATTAATAAACCAAAATAAATTTGTGCATAATTCTTAAAGTGGAAAAAAACCCTAATGATAACTATTCTTAAAAATATTTTCCCCCAACAACTACCTATCCTGCCTAAACCAGTATAGAAACTATTGGTGTACTTTTATTTTACCATTCATTCTGGTCCAGTCATGTGATCCTGCAGCTCATGGGCTCCCATGGCCTAGCCATTGTTGGTGCTTTTTCCTCTCCCTGCAGCAGCTGCTTACTGACACAAGGGAACCAGAGCAAATCAAAAATAGGTGAGTACATACATCTTTTATATACTGGGAATAATTACAGTGCCTTGAAAAAGTTTTCTTCCCCCTTGAATTTTTCCACATTTTGTCATGTTACAACCAAAAACTTAAATTTATTTTATGGGGATTTCATGTGATAGACCAACACAAAGTGGCACATAACTGTGAAGTAGAAGGAAAATGATAAATGCTTTTCAATTTTTTTTTTTCAAATAAGGTAAATATGTGAAAAGTGTGGCATGCGTTTGTATTCAGCCCCCTTTACTCTGATACCCCTAACTAAAATCTAGTGGAATCAATTGTCTTCAGAAGTCACCTAATTAGTAAATAGAGTCCACCTGTGTGTAATTTAAACTCAGTATAAATACAGCTGTTCTGTGAAGCCCTCATAGGTTTGTTAGAGAACCTTAGTGAACAAACAACATCATGAAGCACAAGAAACACACCAGACAGGTCAGGGATAAATTTGTGGAGAAGGTTAAAGCAGGGTTAGGTTATAAAAAAATATCCCAAGCTTTGAACATCTCACGGAGCACTGTTCAATCCATTATCTGAAAATGGAAAGAGTATGGCACAACTGCAAACCTACCAAGACATGGCTGTCCACCTAAACTGACAGGCTGGGCAAGGAGAGCATTCATCAGAGAAGCAGCCAAGAGGCCCATGGTAACTCTGGAGGAGCGCCAGAGATCCACAGCTCAGGTGGGAGAATCTGTCCACAGGACAACTATTAGTCATGCACTCCACAAATCTGACCTTTATGGAAGAGTGGCAAGAAGAAAGCCATTGTTGAAAGAAAGCCATAAGAATTCCCATTTGCAGTTTGCGAGAATCCATGTGGGGGAAACAGCAAACATGTGAAAGAAAGTGCTCTGGTCAGATGTGACCAAAATGTAACTTTTTTGGCCTAAAAGCAAAACACTATGTGTGCCAGAAAACTAACACTGCACATCACCCTGATCACACCATCCCAACTGTGAAACATGGTGGTGGCAGCATCGTGGTATGGAGATGATTTTCTTCAGCAGGGACAGGGAAGCTGGTCAGAGTTGATAGGAAGATGGATGGAGCCAAATACAGGGCAAACTTAGAAGAAAACCTGTTAGAGTCTGCAGAAGACTTGAGGCCGGGGCAGAGGTTCACCTTCCATCAGGACAACGACCCTAAACATACAGCCAGAGCTACAATGGAATGGTTTAGATCAAAGCATATTCATGTGTTAGAATGGCCCAGTCAAAGTCCAGACCTAAATCCAATTGGGAATCTGTGGCAAGACTTGAAAATTGCTGTTCACAGTCGCTCTCCATCCAATCTGACAGAGCTTGAGCTATTTTGCAAAGAAGAATGGGCAAAAATGTCACTCTATAGATGTGCAAAGCTGGTAGAGACATCCCCAAAAAGACTTGCAGCTGTAATTGCAGTGAAAGGTGGTTCTACAAACTATTTACTCTGGGTAGATGAATACAAATGCACGCCACATTTTCACATATTTATTTGTAAAAAATTTTGAAAACCATTTATCATTTTCCTTCCACTTCACAATTATGTGCCAATTTGTGTTGGTCTATCGCATAAAGTCCCAATAAAATACATTTACCTTTTTGGTTGTAACATGACAAAATGTGGAAAATTTCAAGGGGTGTGAATACTTTTTCAAGGCACTGTATAGTTAGAGGCTTTTCTTCCACTTTAGGTGTATATCAAGCCAAACTTTTTTTATTTTTGGGATGGGTTAATAGAACCCCTGTTAAGTTTTTGCTGCTTTCCAGGGTACTGTTAGAGAGCAGAGATTTTCCCTCTTGTCCTGGTGACAACACTTTTAAACAGGTAGTGCGGAAAAATGGGCACACAGCAACAAAAAGCTGATAGGGGTTCTGGTCTTCTCCTACTCTGTCTCAAAAAAGGGTTTGTACTTCTGTCTGTGCTGCTCTCCAAGACTAATGCTAGTCTGACATGGCCAGCCGATTCCTGCTGAATTGGTCAAAATTCAAGCTGTAGGTGCTTTCGCAGTATGCTTCGGGTCATTGTCCATCTGCACTGTGAAGCTCCGTCCAATAAGTTCTGAAGCATTTTGCTGAATATGAGCAGATAATATTGCCCAAAACACTTCAGAATTCATCCTGCTGCTTTTGTCAGCAGTCACATCATCAATAAATACAAGAGAACCAGTTCCATTGGCAGCCATACATGCTCACGCCATGACACTACCACCACCATGCTTCACTGATGAGGTGGTATGCTTTGGATCATGAGCAGTGCCTTTTCTTCTCCATACTCTTCTCTTCCCATCACTCTGGCACAAGTTGATCTTGGTCTTGTCTGTCCTTGGGATGTTGTTCCAGAACTTTGAAGGCTTTTTTAGATGTTGTTTGGCAAACACTAATCAGGCCTTACTGTTTTTGAGGCTCACCAATGGTTTACATCTTGTGGTGAACCCTCTGTATTCACTCTGGTGAAGTCTTCTCTTGATTGTTGACTTTGACACACATACACCTACCTCCTGGAGAGTGTTCTTGATCTGGCCAACTGTTGTGAAGGGTGTTTTCTTCACCAGGGAAAGAATTCTTTGGTCATCCACCACAGTTGTTTTCCGTGGTCTTCCAGGTTTTTTGGTGTTGCTGAGCTCGCCGGTGCGTTCTTTCTTTTTAAGGATGTTCCAAACAGTTGATTTTGCCACACCTAATGTTTTTGCTATCTCTCTGATGGGTTTGTTTTGTTTTTTCAGCCTAATGATGGCTTGCTTCACTGATAGTGACAGCTCTTTGGATCTCATATTGAGAGTTGACAGCAACAGATTCCAAATAGCACACTTGAAATTAACTCTGGACCTTTTATCTGCTCCTTGTAAATGGGATAATGAGGGAATAACACACACCTGGCCATGGAACAGCTGAGCGATTGTCCCATTACTTTTGGTCCCTTAAAAAGTGTGAGGCACATATACAAACTGTTGTAATTCCTACACCATTTACCTGATTTGGATGTAAATACCCTCAAATTAAAGCTGAAAGTCTGCAGTTAAAGCACATCTTGTTTTCTACATTTCAAATCCATTGTGGTGGTGTATAGAGCCAAAAAGATTAGAATTGTGTAGATGTCCCGATATTTATGGACCTGACTGTATTTCTGCCATGTACCTGCTCCACTTCTGCTTGAAACACCTAAGCAATCCAAGCAGTAGTTCAGTTCCCCCTCCTCCCTCCCACAACCTCCTGGGACATGTCACAGGTCCCAGGAGGCTGCATGTCCATTGACAAAGTGCAGCTCTACTTATGCATGCCCAGTGGGAAACCAGTTGTGTGGCACCAGGAAGTCACAGCCAGCTTCCCACATCCAAGATGGCAATGCCAGGGACCTGAAGACCTGTTAAAAACTGGTCTGGGTGAGGACAGCACTGGATCATTGGAATGTTGAATGCATGTTTATTAAAAGTCAGCAGCTACAGTATTTGTTGCTTCTGTATAAATTGCTTCATCATTCAGAATTTATTGACAGGTGCATCTGATCACCTCTGTTAATTATATGTAGGGGTAGATGACATCATAACAAAGTTGGAAAACGCCAAAGTTGAACAGTGGCTCAAACAAATCCGGCCCTAGGACCCAGCACAAGGATGTACGAGAGGCAGGCCAAGCAGTTCTGGGTGCTGAAAGAAAGCATGTGTGTTTGAGGCTGTTTGCTCTCTCGGGCTATTTTAAGACTCCCCTTAGTCAGGGGAATAGAAGCCACTGGCTGCACCCGTTGCTGCAATGACACCAGTTTCTCCAGGGAGCTCAGTGGAGGACTGATCTAGGGGAACACCACAACACCCCATAAAAAGTCAAATACAGAGAAGAATGGAAAGTCTGTGTCCTCCTGGGTGTGACAGAGCTTCAGAAGTCTCCATCTGCTTGGAGGACGACACTTCTCCTGAGGCTTTCCTCGACACTGAAGAAGTAGAGGAGCTGGCACAGAGGTATGTCTTGGGAAGTGGGGGGCATTCCACCTGTTACAGTGTGATTGCGGAGGCGGGGGACCTGCCAAAGCTGAAACTTGAAAATCCCCTGAACATACTACAGTCTGCGTTTCCTTCCAGTGTATATGGCTATTATTTCAAAGTGTGCTCTGCCTTTGAAAAGGTTTATTCTATTTAAAGAGGCCTTGCAATGACAGCTGGGTTGTCTGCCTCTGCCCCTCCCCTGGCTTTCTGGAAGCTGCTGGTCTCCTAATGATCTAGTGCTGCCAGCATGTTGTGTCATTGTGAAATACCTACTGTCCACTTTGCTGGTGGTGTAACTTAAATCAGCACTTATCCAGCTAGCTGTGTGTCCATGTTACACATCTGACCTTTGCGTATTCACTAAAAAAGCTTAATGTTTTATCAGTTTTCATTAAGTGGAACAGCCATCAATCTATATATGCACTGTCTATTTTTCTGTCTGTCTATAAATGTCTCTCCGCCATCTCTCAAATCTTATAAACGTGAGCAGCCCATGACACACATGGAATGATACCAACATCTAAGTGAGCTTACAATCAAAATTCAGGTTGCGTTTGACATTGTGTGGAAATGTCTAAAAACTTAGTTCTGGTTGACTTTGATTCTGGTCCACTTTATATATGTTGTTATCAGGGATTTATATAGCATCCGCATCTAGTACAGCACTGTGCAAAGTAAGAATGAACTATAACAATAACTGGCAGCTTTCAGGGCAGATGCTTAACACTTGAGATAATATAAGTATGCTGCTGCAGAAGTTAAATTAATGGTAGGGGCTATGTTATAAATTAGGATAGTTCAGTAGTGGGGTTTTGAGGTTCAGGTAGGGTTATAGGGGAGTAAAGTGAACCTTCTTTCCTCTTTCCATCTTTAAAGAATATTGCTCTTTCCCCTTCTCTTTTCAAAAAATTCTAGATACCAATTTTTTTAAAATACCCTTTTCCATGGAACACAGCCAGTGCTTCCACCTTTCTCACCAAGGCAAGAATGATTTCTTCCCCGTGCCCAAAGTCTCTTGGGATACCCAACTTCATGCATCTCAGGAGTTTTTGGAGCAATCTACATGACACTGTGCATGTGGCTCAGTTCATCACCAGGGGGCCAGCTGCAAAAAACAGGAAGCAACAGCCAGCCTCCCGATGACATAAGAAGAGAACATTTTTTTGAGCCCCTCTCCATGCAATGCACCTGCTCTGAGACATACAATAAATAGCAGTTAGACTCAAAATCAGCTTAATGAATCAGATGAGGCAGCAATTGCGATTGGTTGCCAGAGGTTACAGTGTATCATTACGGCTCACTAACTGGCTGCTAGAGGTTACAGCACAGATTATGGCTCATGGATTATTTGCTAGAGGTTACAACACATGACTTCTGCTTGTTGATTGGTTGCTAGAGATTACTCTACATCAATACTGCTCATTGATTGGTTGCCAGAGGTTACTGGAGATCTTTACCACTCACCAATTGGTTACTAGAGGTTACTGCACATTATTACTGCTCACTGATTGGTTGCTAGAGGTTACTGCATATGCTTACCCCTCAATGATTGGTTGCAAGATGTTAGTGCACATCATTACTGCTCACTGATTTGTTGCTAAAGGTTATAGCACATCATCTCCTCATTGCCTGTACACCATGGACTGGGGTGGTGAGGGGACCCATTAATAGACAGAAAACTCCTAGGGGTCCTGGAACTTCTGGGATCAGTGGCAATGCTGGGGGAGAGGGTGTGTGATCAGTGGCAATGCTGGGGGGTTGATGGGATTAGTGGCAGTGGTGGGATGATGGGATTGGTTAGGAGGCAGTATACTGTGGCAAATTCTGAATTATGTAGAGCAAAACTGGGAATCTTTGGCAAGTACCGTATATAGTGGGGGATTCTACACTGACCACCAATGTAATGGGGAATTTACAATTACCACCAATGCGAAGGGGGATTTACACTGACCACCAATGCGAAGGGGGATTTACACTGACCACCAATGTGAGGGGGGATTTACACTGACCACCAATGTGAGGGGGGATTTACACTGACCACCATGTAATGGGAGATTTTATGCCACCCACCAATATAAAGAGGAATTTCTACACTGTAATAGGAACATTTACACCTACCGCAAATTGTGGACAAGGAAAGATTACTCCTGCGCTTGCGAGGGTATATTGGGTTTAAAATAGTAGTATTGTCAGCTGTAGAAAAGCTGAAAGAGATGGTGTTGCGTGTCCCGCTGCCCAAAAACTGACCCCGGGGTGGTCAGGGTAAGACTATATGGAGAGTGATGGATGAAGGGCGTGTGATCAATTGCTCACATCAAAAAGTATAAAATTTATTCATATGAAAATAAAAGCAAATAAATAATACCAATACTATGTATCATGCAAACAGGTAACAAAATATATAAAGCATGGAAATTAAGAATAGGTTAAAGGTAACATAGGCCCATGTTGAGGTGAGTGTTTAGAGTCGGCCAACTCTAACACTGGAAGGTGGAAGGTGAACCCCCATCCCAGTCTCAAGTCCTTTGCAGACTCTAACAGGTTTTCTTATAAGAATGCCCTGTATTTGGCTCCATTCATCTTCCCATCAACTCTGACCAACTTCACTGTCCCTGCTGAAGAAAAGCATCCCCACAACATGATGCTGCCACTACCATGTTTCACGGTGGGGATGGTGTGTTCAGGGTGATGTGCAGTGTTAGTTTTCCGCCACACATAGCGTTTTGCTTATAGGCCAAAAAATTCAACTTCGGTTTTATCTGACCAGGGCCCCTTCTTCCACATGTTTGCTGTGCCTCCCACATGGCTTCTCGCAAACTGCAAAAGGGAATTCTTATGGCTTTCTTTCAACAATGGCTTTCTTCTTGCCACTCTTCCATAAAGGACAGATTTGTGGAGAGCACGACTAATAGTTGTTCTGTGGACAGATTCTCCCACCTGAGCTGTGGATCTTTGCAGCTCCTCCAGAGTTACCATGGGCCTCTTGGCTGCTTCTCTGAATAATGCTCTCCTTGCCCGGCCTGTCAGTTTGCAGTTGTGCCATAACTCTTTCCATTTTCTGATGATGGATCAAACAGTGCTCCATGATATGTTCAAAGCTTGGGGTTTTTTTATAGCCTAACCCTGCTTTAACCTTCTCCACAATGTTATCCCTGACCTGTCTGGTGTGTTGTTTCTTGGCCTTCATGATGTTGTTTGTTCACTAAGGTTCTCTAACAAACCTCTGAGGGCATCACAGAACAGCCGTATTTATTCTGAGTTTAAATTACACACAGGTGGACTCTATTTTCTAATTAGGTGACTTCTGAAGGCAATTGGTTCCACTAGATTTTAGTTAGGGGTATTAGAGTAAAGGGGTTTGAATACAAATGCGCGCCACACTTTTCACATATTTATTTGTAAAAAATTTTGAAAAGCATTTATCATTTTCCTTCTACTTCACAATTATGTACAACTTTGTGTTGGTCTATCACATAAAATCCCAATAAATTACATTTACGTTTTTGGTTGCAACATGACAAAGGGGTATGAATACTTTTTAAAGGCACCGTAGTTCAGCTCTGTATTAATCATCCTTCCCAACATAAAACTCAGGCTGCTTTTATCATATGTGACGGAGAACTTGTCAGAAGTTATCAGGCTGCTAACAGAAGAATGGAGCAGAAGAAAGCCACGGGACATAGTGTTTTGAAGAGAGATAAGGAAACACTGCAGATATATGTGTGTTTACCTCCCCAGTGGGCAGCATTCAGCAGAAGTGATGGTGGATATGACCTCAGGGGGCATGATATACATATGAATGCTGCCTCGATTTACATATCAATGCAGCTGGTCTGTGGCTTTTTACATATTAATGCCACCGCTATTTACATATTTATGCCACCACTATTTACATATTAATGCAGGTTATTTACATGTAAACACAGGGTCTGCAGGTGAGTCATCTGTACATGACAATAGGACAGAGCAGGGCAGCATTAGTAACAGAAATTCACACTGAGATATCGGGACAAAGCACGGGACTAAAACTTCAAGGGACAAGGGAATTTAAACTGGTATAGTTGGCAAGTATGAGGCAGGTGCTTTGGGTCCCACAACAATGATGGGGCCCAGGATCTCAAATTTTCTGACAACAAAATCCGTTGTCTCAAATTCCGATCGTGTGTACACAATTCCGACACGCAAAATTCCACGCATGCTTGGAATCAAGCAAAAGAGCCGCACTGGCTATTGAACTTAATTTTTCTCGGCTTGTTGTATGTGTTGTACATCACTGCGTTCTTGGCAATCGTAATTTTCTACAACATTTGTGTGACCGTGTGTATGCAAGACAAGTTTGAGCCAACATCCGTCGGAAATAAATCCAGGATTTTGATGTCGGAATGTTCGATTGTCTGTATGCAGCATTAGGGTCCAGATCTTTTGGGAAGGTTTACAGTAATAAATAGTATTAAGGTTTCACACTTTTAAAAATTTTTGCAAATGAACCCATTTTCCTCAGTCAGATCCAAAACCAAAACTCTTTATGAGAAAACATCTACAATATATGCACAAATTTAAAAATTTTAGGTACCTAGTTAAAAGTGTACTGATTTAGGTTCTTTGGTATCTTATAAATGCTCCCTGTATCTGTGTTTTTTTGCTTTTTTTTTCACTAAACAGTTTTTTTTTTACTTCAGTTTAAAAGATGCACTAGAAGATGAAGATGTGAAACCAAAACTCCAATGTCTCATGTCCAATCCAGACTTCTCTATGGTGACAGTGCAATGTGAAGACAGCGGAATCCATTGGGAGACCACATCAAGCCGATGCTCCACTCCATGGGCATCAGAAGCCAGCACCACCTCTGATGTCTACAGCATGGAGAGTTCTTCTGCTGGAACGCTACCTGGTAAAGTCATCTTCATCATGGATGAAGGCAAGTTGCGCAGGAAAAAAGTTAGGCCTTCATCCTCTGGAAAGTTTTCACGGCTATCATCACATCATAAGAAAAGTGGGGAAAATCCCAAACCATCTGCTGACAGTGTGGGTGAATCTTTCAAGCAAGCCCTAGAGAAAGCTAAACGCCACCTGTCTACTCACACAGAAGAAGTCAGCACTACTGACAGCTCTGCAAAGTGTCCTGAAGAACATACAGTGCAGCATTCTAAAGTGCCAAATCTGGATGTGAGCACAGAGAACACAACACAAGAGGAGAAAATGAATCCAGTTAAAGCTGAAGCCACCGCTATCCCACCAGACAATCAAGAAGAGCAAGCAAAATGCACTAATGCAGGTAGGAAAGGTCATTGTCCTAATTTTCCAAGTGCTGCTCATTTAGATCAATTTAACAGAACAAATGGGGTGAACACTAGGTGTCCTTTAAATATTCTAGAAAATTGCCTGTCAAAACAGTAATCCGCCATCTTGTCAGTTTCTGTTAATCACTACGAGGATTGGACAGTTCAGAGTCTGTTATCACAGACAAGTAATTAGGTGCCAGACATGGCTAGTTTATCATATTTATCTGAGATGGCAAGCTAACAAGGCAGTCTATTCTGGATACCTCAGATGTCTAATACCCGATAGGTCACTTAATATTTTATCAGTTCAGACAGGGAACACTTATGATACAACTTTACAAAATCATCCATTTGTAATTGTCATCAGAAGTGTCTAATATCTTAATCCAAAGACACAAATACTGTAAAATGTACTTCCTTTGTATTTACTGGGTGGGTGGACTGCTGAGTGTAAAAGGGTTTTGGAATTAAAAGAGAATTGCAGTCTAGATTAACACTGTCAGTGTGTGTAAATAATGTCATGCAAATTTGATTTCTCTTATTTAACTGTAAGCTGCAAAAATGTTTTTTCCTTAAGGTTTCATAGGTGTATTGGATAGTTTGTTGTTAGCGAACAAATTACATAAGATGATGGACTTACAGTGGAACTCTACCCAAAACTTTTTCATTCGTTTTGGGTGCTGTAGAGCAGAGTTGTATCCCCTGCCAGACCATTCACTGTTTTCTGCGTCCATTATAGGGAGATTTTCTACTGGCACTCCTGACATCTGGCGCCACCAATCTCCTAGTGCAGGGGACCAATCTCCTAGTGCAGGGGTTCTGGCACCGCCAATCTTCTAGTGCAGGGGTTCTGGCGTCACCAATCTCCTAGTGCAGGGGTTCTGGCACCGCCAATCTCCTAGTGCAGGGGTTCTGGCGTCACCAATCTCCTAGTGCAGGGGTTCTGGCACCGCCAGTCTTCTAGTGCAGGGGTTCTAGCACCACCAATCTCCTAGTGCAGGGGTTCTGGCACCGCCAATCTTCTAGTGCAGGGGTTCTGGCACCACCAATCTCCTAGAGCAGGGGTTCTGGCACCACCAATCTCCTAGTGCAGGGGTTCTGGCACCACCAATCTCCTAGTGCAGGGGTTCTGGCACCACCAATCTCCTAGTGCAGGGGTTCCGGCACCATCAATCTCCTAGTGCAGGGGTTCTGGCACCACCAATCTCCTAGTGCAGGGGTTCTGGCACCACCAATCTCCTAGTGCAGGGGTTCTGGCACCACCAATCTCTTAGTGTAGAGGTTCTTAAACTTTCTAATCTGAGCAACTAAATAAGAGAGTTGTTATACTGGGAGCCAAAAAGAGAATTTTTAGGGCTTGTTTACATTAACCCACTGGGGAGCTATTCACAGTGGATTGCTTTTCAGAGAGCATTTGACAGTCAGTGAGGCCTCCTCACCGCCTATTTTAGTCCCTAAAAGGCCAGAGCACTGTGCTACAACCAGCGGCGTGGCCCAATTCCCTTGAATGGGTGACATTAGTTGGCTGGTACTGCCTGCCAAATGCGACAGGGGGGTCATTTGATCTTGTGCCATGATGCAAAACATTGCAGCTGCTGTATCTGTATACCCTTGTATGGCTGCCTTTGCAGCGTGGCGGGGGGGGGGGGGGTTAGGAATAGAGGTAAAAACGTGCCACATCTGGCTCTATTTCTGCAAGCTTGTAGTAAAGCCAAGAGAAATAAAATCTTAATTGTACTTTCTTATAGCAATAGACATTTTTAACTAGTTTTGGGTCTCTTCACCTATTCATCTCACAATCTTGTCTAGGTAAATGCCTCCTGCCTCCCACCTCCCATGTGCTCTATGCTGTCTGTGCTGTCATTCATAGTCAGTTGGGGGGGGGGGTTATTTACTAAAAACTGGAGAGTGCAAAAACTGGTCCAACTCTGCATAGCAATCAATATGCTTCCAGGTTTTATTGTCAAAGCTTAATGGTACTGAAGCGGCGGATCCCTTAGCGGTAAAGCGCCGCTAGTTTTAGCGGCGCTTTACCGTCATTTTAGTGGCGCTTCAGAAGTGCTGTTCATTCTTTCCAATGGGCAGGGACGGTGTGGGAGAGCTGTATACAGCACTCCCACACCACCCCGAAGATGCTGCTTGCAGGACTTTTTTTCCCGTCCCGCAAGCGCACCACCCCAGTGTGAAAGCACTCAGGCTTTCACACTGAGGAGGCATGAGAGGCAGTTTACAGGAGCTTTACAGGCGAAAACGCCTGAAAACTGCCTCAGTGTGAAAGTAGCCGTATTGAACAAGCTGAAGTTTGAACCTGATTGGCTACTATGCAGAGCTGAACCAGATTTTGAGTGCTCCAGTTTTAGTAAATCTAACCCAGTGTGCTTTGACTCTCCATTGATTTGCTACTCTAGTGGTGACCCACCCTAAACTTGCCTGTGTCCCAATTTGGGCTCTGACCCACAGTTTAAGAAACACTCTCCTTGTGGGTTTTTCATAGGAATGTGTGGAGAATGCCCTGAAGAGAAGGGCTAGTGACAGACTGCGTCATGATTTTGCCTTTAGTACCTCTTTAAACATATCAGCATTTAATGTTTAAAACATTTGTAAACTGTAATTCTACATGTACTTGGGGAATTATATTTTCAATACATATATAGGCTGTGCTTATTGTGCCTTACTTAAGCTGGCCATAGATGGGTCCATTTTTTTTTTTTTTGTTCAACAAGTAGGTTGTACAAAAAAAACTGTTTCAATCCTCCCATCCACAAATTTGAGGTGGATGGGGAATCCTCCATGCTGTGTCATTGTATTCTGACAGCAGGGAGACTTTGCTGCTTTCAGAATACACAGATCAGCGCTGCAGGCTATATCCTGCAGCCTGATCGAGAGAAAATTTTCAAGCAGGGCAGTTGTACAGAAGTTGATCGGTAGATCGACTTCTGTGCAACCACACTGCCCATTCATGTATCGAAATTCGGCTTTTCCCTGTTTAACAGGCTAAATTTTGATCCACCTATGGGCAAATGTATACTCTTATCAAACTGAAAATTTAACAGGCAAAGTTTGTCTGGTTGTGGTGAAACTTCCACAATGCTCCTTGTAGCCAAACACCATATATCATGTTGCCTTGGTTTTGAGTAAAATAAAGCATATCAGGATGCAGGATTTTTATACATGGCAAAAAAGAGGTACTTTTTATTCTAGAATAGTATTCTTTTACATGCATGTGTTTGCATAACAGAAATAAAATGCTCCCGTGGTCAGGTGAGGTGCTTAGAAAGAAGAAGAAAGAAGGACTCTTCTCTTGGCTAGATTCTATAGATGTGGTGCACAACTGCCTTTCTGCCCCCTCGGGACTGTAGGAATCCTTAAGAAAACGACAAAACAACAAAGGAGAGGGCGCACCGACGGTGCATTACCATAAATCCATTTTATTAAGAAAAAATAGCAACAACATGTTAGCTATTTTGAGATGTTATGCGGTCTTCCCTATTGTGATTTGGAGGCGCTCTCATCTGAATTTCTAGATATGCTTGTGCATGACATGCATTTGTGAGTATCTAGTTGTTACTATTTCTTCTTAAAAAAATTGATTTATGGTAATGCACTAGGTCGGTGAGACCTCTACTTTGTTGTTTTGTGTTTGCATGAGTCAGTTAACAGTAAGTGAATTTAAAGTTAAAGTGAATTTAAAAATGCTAAAACAGGTATAAAGAACAAAAAGGTTAAAAACTTTTTTTTTCTTTAAAAAAGTGCAAATGGGATGGCCCACTTGGTCTTTTCCTGATGTGACTCTTCTATATTTCTTTAACCACTTTAAGACTAGCCTCGTTTTGGATTTTAGTTGTTTACATGTTTAAAACAGGTTTTTCTGCTAGAAAATTACTTAGAACCCCCAAACATTATATATGGTTTTTCTTCTAACACCCTAAAGAATACAATGGCGGTCATTGCAATACTTTTTTTTGCACAGCGGTCTTATAAGCGCACTTTTTTTGGAAAAAATTAACTTTTTTGAATAAAAAAATAAAACAACAGTAAAGTTATCCCAATTTTTTTTATATTGTGAAATATAATGTTACGCCGAGTAAATTGATACCCAACATGTCATGCTTGAAAATTGCGCCCGCTCGTGGAATGGCGTCAAACTTTTACCCTCAAAAATCTCCATAGGCGACGTTTAAAAAATTCTACAGGTTGCATATTTTGCGCTACAGAGGAGGTCTAGGGCTAGAATTATTGCTCTTGCTCTACCGGTCGCGGCGATACCTCACATGTGTGGTTTGACCACCGTTTTCATATGCGGGCGCTACTCGCGTATGCGTTCGCTTCTGCGCGCAAGCTCGCCGGGACAGGGGGGTTTTAAAAATTTTTTTTTTTATTTTTATTATTTATTTTACAATATTTTATTTATTTTTACACTGTTTAAAAAAAAATTGTGTCACTTTTATTTCTATTACAAGGAATGTAAACATCCCTTGTAATAGAAAAAAGCATGGCAGGACCTCCTAAATATGAGATCTGGGGTCAAAAAGACCTCAGATCTCATATTTACACTAAAATGCAATAAAAAAAAAAAAAAAAAAGTCATTTAGAAAAATGACATTTGAAAAAATATGCCTTTAAGAGGCGTGGACGGAAGTGACGTTTTGACGTTGCTTCCGCCCAGCAGTGTCATGGAGACGAGTGAGCGCCATCTTGGCCTCACTCGTCTCTATACAAACCACGGAACAGGACGCGATCGCCTCCGCCACTACCGACGGCTCCGGTAAGCGGCGGAGGGCACCGGATCGCGGCGGGAGGGGGGGGCCCTCTCCCGCCACCGATAAAAGTGATCTCGCGGCGAATCCGCCGCAGGGACCACTTTTATCTGAAAGCCGGCCGCCGCACGAAAACGGGGATACCGGGGTTATGGCAGCTAGCTGCTGCCATAACAACGATATACCCCTTCAAACTTAGGACGTACATCGTCGTGCGGCGGTCGGGAAGTGGTTAATGTGGTTTGCATAGCTCTCAAATGTCCCTCATTTGGAGGGACTGTCTCTCTTTTGAGACCAAACCCCCCTGTCCCTGGCCTCAGTTCTCCCTCTTTTTGGTCTGATGTGTACATCTCTATACAAAATGTACTATTTTACAAAGCAAAAGTGTTATGCTGCACTGAATTTTTTTATCCAACCTCCATATTACTACATCTGTTATTTAAAAAGCCCATATAAAGGAAAATAGAGGTCAGAAAAGCACTTGTATGGTTTTGCCTAAATATTGTGTGCTAGGTCTCCCTCTTTATCGCTTCTGAAAGTTGGGAAGTATGGGTTTGCATTTGCTCTATGCTTATTAACATAGAATAGTATGAAAATTCTGGCCTCTTAAACAGGGCCATCTTAAGAGCATTATAGGCCCCCGGGCAATACAGTGCACTGGGGCCCTGTCTACACAATCACGCACGAGAATAAAAATGCAAATTATCAATAAGGCTATATTTATTGGTACTTCCAACAAAATCAGTGTTTAAACATTAACACAACGTTTGGACAATATAACACGAGTTTGATGGGCACAGTGGCAGCGTTTGATGGGCACAGTGGCAGCGTTTAATGGGCACAGTGGCAGGGTTTGATGGGCACAGTGGCAGCGTTTAATGGGCACAGTGGCAGCTTTGATGGGCACAGTGGCTGTGTTTGATGGGCACAGTGGCAGCTTTTGATGGGCACAGTGGCAGCTTTTAATGGGCACAGTGGCTGTGTTTGATAAGCACAGTGGCAGCTTTGATGGGCACAGTGGCAGTGTTTGATGGGCACAGTGGCAGCGTTTAATGGGCACAGTGGCAGCTTTGATGGGCACAGTGGCAGCTTTTGATGGGCACAGTGGCTGTTTGATGGGCACAGTGGCTGTCTTTGATGAGCGTAGTGGTAGCTTTTGATGGGCACAGTGGCTGTGTTTGATGGGCACAGTGGCAGCTTTTGAGGGGCACAGTGGCTGTGTTTGATGAGCACAGTGGCAGCTTTGATGGGCACAGTGGCTGTGTTTGATGGGCACAGTGGCAGCTTTGATGAGCACAGTGGCTGTGTTTGATGGGCACAGTGGCAGCTTTTGAGGGGCATAGACAGTGGCTGTGTTTGATGCACAACTTGAACTTACTTAAGTTTTAGACTTACTTGAGGCCACCGGCCTGGTGCAGTACAGTGTGTCACTCACAGCAGAGCAAAGCAGCGCCAGCTATCAAGGGTTATCTTTCCGCTACTCTCCTTTTCCACGCTGTCTGAAGAACATGGCAGAGGTGGGCGTCACTGGTTGCTAGCTAGACGCCGGGCGGCCGGCGATTCTAGCAAGCGAGCAACCAGTGCAGTCAGTCAACTTAAGCAGCAGATTGCAGCGCTGAGGATCGGCCCTGGATGGGGCTCTCCAGGCAAGTGGGGCCCCCGGGTAACTGCTCATGGTACCCAGTAGAAAAAACGGCTCTGCTCTTAAAGAGGAAGTAAAGTCTTCCTCTTTAATTGTACCTACAGGTAAGCCTATAAGTACTGTAAATATCTCCTAAACTTGCACTGTTTAGGAGATATTTACTATATACGCTGCCGCCGACGCCATCGGCGCATGCGCATTGAAGAAACGGCCGAGCAGTTTCTTGAAGACTCGTGACCGGCGGCACCCGCGTGGATGCGCGGGAATGACGTCATCATGGCTCAGGCCAATCCCAACGAACCGTGAACCTGGAAATAACTCCGGGAAAGACATCGGCCATGTGAGTGGACTGCGGGTGGCACTGGAGGGCATTGTTCTAAGGCGATGCATACAAACTCGTTATGCCTTTGTCTTGCAGGGGTTTTTTTTTTTGAATTGGTGAGTGCAAGCCTGCTTTAAGTTCTTGTAGGCTCTCCTAATTTGTTTTATCCTCCAGACCTTTCACCATTTTTGTTACCTGTCTCTGGACTTGTATTGTCTTATCAAGGTCTCCAGAATGGGTCACAGTATTCTAAATGAAGTCAAACTAAAGATCTCTATAGGGCAGTGGTCATCAACCCTGTCCTCAGGGCCCACTAACAGGCCAGGTTTTATGTATTACCTTGGGGAGATGCAGACTAGAATACTGCAATCACTGAGCAGCAAATGATGTCACCTGTGATGGATTTCAGTTATTTTGCAAACCTGGCCTGTTAGTGGGTCCTGAGGACAGGGTTGATGACCAGTGCTATAAGGGGAATCAGGACCTACTTCCTTCTGCTGGTGATTCCTCTGATGATGGCACTCCAGAATTATATGTACTTTCCCTGCTGTATGGTTACACTATTTTTTCATTTTAAAAATGTTTGAAATAAGAACACACACACTACTGTAGTTCTGATCAACACTGTACCCCCTCTATGAGAAAATTATTTTCCACTAAGCTGGCCTTAAATGAGTTCCGCAGGGACCAGCCGAATTTTGCTGCATGGCTGGTCCTGTTTGTGACCAGTTGATCCAGTGTTTCTCAACTCCAGTCCTCCAGGCGCCCCAACAGGTCATGTTTTCAGACTTACCATTATCTTGCACAGGTGATTTGATCAGTTTCACTGTCTTGATAATTACCACAACCATTTCATCTGAGGCAAATCGTGAAAACATGACCTGTTGGGGCGCCTTGAGGACTGGAGTTGAGAAACACTGAGTTGATCTACTTATCGATTGCTCATGAACAGGCTTGCTGAAAAACTTTGGTTTAATCAGTGCTGCAGCAATGATGATCAGTTCATTCTGATAGTGGAGGAGTCTTGCTGTCAGAATGCAATGACTATATATATATATATATATATATATATATATATATATATATATATATAGTGTGTGGATTTTAATGATAGGTCTACTGATTAGCAAAGGGGAGGAGAGCTGCAATAGCTGAACTGTAGCATTCATAATGGATTGATGAGGGACTTGTTTATCAATCAGTGAGCACAGCGGATGTTGTTACAGTATATTATCAGAGTGTATACCAGTACCACATGGGTTTACACTGATGCGGTGCGGGTAATTCGCACAGGAATCGCAGCACATTTCTGTGCGAATTACATGCAGTGTCTCTGGGGTGTGATTTGATCCATAGATTTGTATGACTCATTTTGCATCGCATTTGCACCAAACTCGTACTGCACCCTTTTTTCTCCACATCAGAATTGGATCGGATGGGTGTTTACACCCCTCCAATCCGTTTCTGCAAAATCACACTGTGTTTTGCAAACTGACTGCGGGATGTTGTTAACTTCACATACACTCCGCAATCATTTTGTGTGAATTCGCACCGCATCTGGTGTAAACGGAGGCTGATAGAAAACAAAATGGATTCAAGAGATGTTGTTTACCTCAAATAGCAAACATTTGTTTTATGAACCAAGGGAGAGACTGTTTTTACTAGTAGAGGCTCAAAACTTTGTGGAACAGCACTTTTATTTCCAATGACTTCTAAAACCAAAATTCAGAGTCAGCTAAACATCTTGCATATTTATGGTACAAATGTGTATAGCTTCAATTCTCCATTGAAAAGAGGGGTCTATAGCATTAATGGTGTTACTTTATGGCCATTCCCATACTAATAAAAACTCTTGGATTAAAAAAAAGAGATTTGTTTTGTATTAGTTTGTGTAGACAGACAGTGCAGACCATTACCATGCAGTATTTTTCTACAGTTTTCTATGCATTGACTGCCCTAAAAGTCAGTTGATCTCCATGGTGAGCACAAGTTACCCTGCTTTTGTGCATTTTATGTTTTAAAAAACATACAGAGCACCACAAACTTATTTCCATGAGGAATGCAAATGTCTGACACTAATGCCGCGTACACACAAGCGGACTTTACGGCAGACTTTGCCCGGCGGACGGGATTTGGTCGGACAATTCGATCGTGTGTGGGCTCCAGCGGACTTTGTTTTCTCAAAAGTTGGACGGACTTAGATTTGAAACATGTTTTAAATCAATCCGTCGAAATCAAGTCTGGTCGAAAAGTCCGCTCGTCTGTATGCTAGTTCGACGGACAAAAAGCCACGCTAGGCAACTATTGGCTACTGGCTATGAACTTCCTTGTTTTAGTTCGGTCGTACGTCATCACGTACGAATTTGACGGACTTTGGTGGATTGTGTGTAGGCAAGTCCGTTCATTCAGAAAGTCCGTCGTACAGTCCGTCGAAAAGTCCGCTCGTGTGTACGCGGCATTATCCTGCATTTCCTAGTAATCCCCTTCATATTAGCTCTGAGTTCTGTAAGTGAAACATATAGGAATGGTTCTGATCTAAGAAAAGTCATTTTTGCAGGTCAAAACTACGTAACAACCCAGAATTGCATGAACTTCAAACATAGCACCATACACATTGTAAATGTGCAATGCAGACAAGCAGATCACTACATGTTCTTTATTATAAAAAGGTCAGTGTTGTCCAACTTAAATACAAATACACGTCAAGTGGAGGGCCGCATCTTAAGCTACCATTTTACAGTTTCTAATTCAAAAAGATCAGGTTCTAAAAAGACATGCATATAACAGAAAATATCCCCTTTCAGTAAGCATCATCCTCAGGTACCCCTTCACTTACATGTGTACTACCTCTGTACCTTTCACACCAGCCTGTAATGAAGCAACATGTTGCCACAGACATGGCCTTGCAAAGGAATTTGGTAAGAGGCAGCAATAAACCTTATACTATACCCCTTCATCGGTGTCAGTATCAGCAATAATATCCCTCAGCGTTGGTGTCAGTGTTACCAATAATAATCCCCCTTTCATTGGTGTCAGTGGTAGTGTCAGCAATATTAACTCCATGGGTCAATTAAGGAATTTACATAGTATGTTCAGAATAGCCTTTACAACTCTCTGAAATTGTATTTATTCTTATCTTTTAGAGCCTGAAAATATAGAAAAGGACCCTGCGTTAAAGCATGACAGTGCAACCTCTGCATCTTGTCCAGTAAAGGATTTGCAAGAGAAGAAAACCAGGAAAACAGTGAAACAACCACAAGTTACAAATGCCAATGTTATAAATGCCAAAAAATATATCGGACGTAATCCACACTCATTAGTTGAAAAAAAAGCTGAAATAGTATCAAGTCAGCATGACATTGAAAAATATCCACCATATGTTCTTGAAGATTTAAGCAATGTTTTAGAAAACATAGCTAAACTATGTAATCCACCAAAAGATGGGCTGTCCCAAGTAAATGAGATACCTAGCACACAATCGAATGTGTTCAGTATTGTTTCAGATGGCTCAGAGATTTTAAACATCCTGGCTCCAGATCTTATATCAACAATTGACCAAGATGCAAGTGAGGAGATGCAAGACAGATTGGAATACCTTGAAGAAAACCCCATGCTTATGCGAAAACAGCTTTTAGATGAGGATGATACACAATTGGTTACCATACCTGATGAGCTTGATCAGAAAGATAGCAAAACAGTAGAAGAAAATGTGACAATCACACCTCCCGATAAATCTGCTCATGACATAGATTATTTTGAAAAGTTTACTTTGATTGATACCAAAATACCTATTGATACTGAATTTAAAAAATTAAGCCAAGAGCCTGACATAGGCCATGATACAAGAATAGAAAATGGTCTTTCTGTTGAAAGAAAACCATCTCCCGAAGAGGACTACTATATGCTGCATAATCTGGATGAATCTTTCTATGGTGTGTCCTTTGATAACTTGTCACACCATGGAGCTAGTCCACCATCAAACCTAGATGAAGATAAATGCAATCAAGATAAGGAGGTGAAGAAAATAAATGGAGCAACCTTATTTAATCCAGATGAAGGTGTACTGACCAAATCGTTCCTTTTCCCCACTTCTTACCCAATAAACCCAGAGCTTTTAGAGGAGCCTCCTGCTTTGTCTTTTCTTTATACAGATCTTTATGAAGAAGCAAGAGGATCCAAAACAAAACACGAGCATGACCGCTCAGATGCAGAAAGTACCACTTCTCTAGAATCATTTCATAGCAGAATTTCAGATGATGATGGCACTGGAATCTATTTTGAAAAATTTAATCTGAAAGATGAGATCCCAGCTGGTGCTGACAAATCTGACGAAGAAGAGTTTTACAGCGATGAAGGCAGTGAAGAGGAACAATATTTGAGCTATGAAGTTTTGCCCAAAGAAAATCTGGAATCTGAAACCAGGAAAGATAAAGAAGACACACCATCTGCTTTTTCAAAAATACCTACGAGGGAGACGCCAACAAGGGAGCTTCCTGTTTCACTACAACATGAAATAGATTCTACAAATTTGTTGCAGGAAAGTGTTAATAACAGGGAAAATGTTGACACTATAAAAATAGAAGCACCAAAACCTAACATTACAAAACAGAAATGTATTGCAGATGATGAAGAAGTTGATGAGACCCTGGACTATGTCATCATTTCTCCAGATGACTTTGAAGAGGATGACGTTTCTTTGAAGGAAATCACATTCGAAGATCAAGAATCTTTAGAATGCGGGAGTGACTTATTTCTGGATTCTGTACAAGAGGCCACACAAGAACAGGAAAATTCTGGCTTTGTGGTTATTGACCAGGAGATGCCACAAGATGATGTATCTAAGGAGGTTTCTGAAACTTCTCTAGAAAAAGATAAAAAGGCTCAGATTGACACTTTCTGTAACACTTGTGAGATTCCTATAGTGGCTATTGATAACGTTTTTGGCGATCACAAAAACCATGATGTTACAACTCTGGAAAATTCTGTGAATTCAATGACGGTAAGTCTTTACTCTTAAAAAAACAAATGCACATAATGGTATAAAAGTTTGCAAGATTAAGTGTCTGAGAATCTGAATAAGTCTGTTTGTTTGAGTTAGATAATAAAAAAGGGTGTCACTTAACCACTTGCTGACCAGCTCTCCTTCTCAAACCGACCTACCTGTACGTTGGTTTGTGCAAGGAGTATAGCAGGCGCGCGTATGCCCGCCGCGGGGGCATGCCTGCGGGTCCCGCAGACTCTTAGTTTGCTGGCAACCCGCGATTGGTGTGTACAGAGGCAGGACGGGGAACTGCCTAAGCAAACAAGGCGATTCCCCGTTCTGCCTAATGACATGTCAGAGATCTTCTGTTCCCAGTCATCGGGAACACTGATCTCTGTCATGTCCCAGTAAGCCCATCCGCCCTACAGTTAGAACACACCCAGGGAACACACTTAACCCCTTGATCGCCTCCTAGTGTTAACCACTTCCCTGCCAGTGTCATTTATCCATTGATCAGTGCATTTTTATAGCACTGATCAATGTAATAATGTCACTGGTGCCCAAAAAGTGTCATTTGGGGTCAGATTTGTCCACGGCAATGTCGCAGTCCTGCTAAAAATCGCAGATCGCCGTCATTACCAGTAAAAATATTAACAAAAAAAGGTCCCTAAATATATCCCGTAGTTTGCAGACGCGATAACCTTTGCGCAAACCAATCAATATACGCCTATTGCGATTTTTTTTTTTACCAAAACTATGTAGAAGAATATATATATCAGCCTAACTGATTAATAAATTTTGTTTTTTCATATATTTGTTTTGGATATGTATTATAGCAGAAAGTAAAAAAAAAATATTTTTTCTTTCAAAATTGTCGGTCTTCTTTTGTTTATAGCGCAAAAAAACTGCAGAGGTGATCAAATACCGCCAAAAGAAAGCTCTATTTGTGGGTAAAAAAGGACGTCAATTTTGTTTGGGTACAGCGTCCCAAGACCACACAATTGTCAGTTAAAGCGACGCAGTGCCATATCACAAAAATGGCCTGGTCATTAAGGGGGCAAATTCTTTTGGGGCTGAAGTGGTTGAATATTAAACTTTTTGCATTCATTGATGACTAACATGGTTTAACTTTTTACTACTACTCTGCCAGATGCTGTAGCCGATGACTAATTTGTACACTTTGTTTTCTAAGCTTCCTCACTTACTAATATACAACAATAAATAAAATCTGTGTAGAGATAAAAATTTAGTCTGCCTTTACTAACCTCCTCCATGCTAGTTGCCTGGTACTGCCTCTGTATGCAGTACTTTTTGAGCTACTCAACTCAACCAGAACAAGAATGCACCAAATCAGAAATATACATTTAAATATTTGTTGAAAATGACCTACACTGTCAAGAAAAAAGTATGTGAATCCCTTGGAAATAACAGTTTTTCTGCAGTAATTTCCCATAAATTGTGATCTGATCCTCATCTAAGTTACAACAATAGACAATGTGCTTAATCCGATAACACACAAACAATTCAAATTTCCTGTGTCTTTATTAAACACACCTATTAATTATTCACAGTGCTGGAGGTAAATGTAAGTGAACCCTTAGGGTTAATACTGATCAAACTTCATTTGGCAGCGATGACTTCAAGTAAGCACTTTCAGTAGCTCTGGATCAGACCTGCACAACGTTCAGGAGGATTTTTTTGACCATTCCTCTTTACAAAACTGCTTCAGCTCAGACACATTTGTAGGATGTCTGGTGTGAACAGTTGTCTTGAGGTCACAGCACATCATCTCTATGGGGTTAAGGTCTGGGCTCTGACTGGGCCACTCCAAAAGTGGCTCTGAAGCCAGTCTGCGGGGGGATTTACTTCAGTGCTTAGGGTCATTGTCCTGCTGCAACACCTAACTTATACTAGGCTTCAACTGATGGACAGCCACCCTGACATTTTTCTGTAGGATATTTTGGCAAACTTCATAATGTTCCTTCTACCATACTTGACTGATGTTTTGATGTTGGTAAAGTGTGCCCTTTTTGCACCATAAATAGTGCGTAATATTCCTTAAAAGTTCAACTTTTCCCAGTAGTGTTGCCAGTAGGCCCTCTTTGGCAAACTTCAGGTGTACAGCAATTTTTTGTTTGGGAGAACAGCAGCTTCCTCTATTGTGTTCTGCCATGAACACTCTGCTTGTTCAAAGACATAAGTATGGTAGTCTCATAAACAGGGATGTTTACCAGTTCCAATAATGTCTTCAAGCCTTTAGCTGTTACATGTGGGTTCCTCTTTACCTCATTCAGGATTCTGCTTTATGGCTTAGAAGTCATCTTGGCCGGGCCCCCACAGTGGCCACAGTACTAAACTGTCTCCATTTATAGACAATTTGTCTAACGGTAGACTCATGGATGCCTAAACACTTTGAGATTGCTTTGTATCCCTTTCCAGCTTATACAGATCAACTACTCTTAATCATATGTCTTCAGAGAGCTCTTTTTTGCGAGGCATGGTTCCCATCAGCTGATGCTTCTTATGAACAGCAGTCGCAAAATGTTTGAGTGTCTTTTATAAATCAAAGTAGCTCTAAATCACACCTCCAAACTAATTTCATTAATTGGACTCCAGGTGTGCAAACTACTGACCCCAATTAGCTTCGTCTATCGGTTCACTTACTTTTTCCTCCAGCACTGTGAGGCTGGGTTCACATACAGTATGCTGCAGCTGCGGGTCACAGCACGGGGTCCGGTGAGTCCCTGTTCACCGATCCAGGTGCGAATCAGGTCTAAATTTTTGTCTGAATTTGCACTTGAATCAGGACCAAAGACTCACAGGACCCTTTTTAAATGCGGACCACGGCCGCCCGGAGTTGTGTGAACCGACTCCATTGAGAACCGGACACACTCTCCTGTCATGCAAATTGGACACGGTGAAACACACATTCAATTTGCATATGTGTGAACCCGGCCTGAATGTTTAATAGGTGTGTTCAATAAAGACACCAACAATTAGAAATGTCTGTGTTTTATCAGCTTAAGCACACTGTGTTTGCCTATTGTTGTTAATCAATAAAATTACTAGGCCATAATGCTTTTAGCGTATTGCATGCCCCTTTCCTTTAAGTCCACTAAAAAATACATTTTTAAATTTTAGGCAATGACATTGGCCTGGCCACTTTCTGGCTTTTCTAAAACTTTCAGGCATTCCCATAGGAATTCTCCATACCAACCCAGCACCATACTACTTGTGGATGTGAGATCTTGCTTATCTTTATGCACTGAAGTTTTTTGTCCCTGCTTGCTGTTCCTAAGTAGAAAACAAGATGGACTATGCAACAATATTGAATGGCTTAAAACCAAGCAAAACATGTTATTATTACAGGAGGATAAGGGGCCATGTCCTTACACGTGTGCTTCCTAATTCACATGTTTTAAATTGGCCATGGTGCAATAAGGATACTACTGATACATATGGCAGGGATCCAATCTGCTCCAATTAGCAGTGGCTGCTCAGTTTGTACAATTCAATGACAGGTTGGAAGGAGCCAGGGCTATCTGAAGATGTATGACCTGCACGTCTAGCAATTACCTGCATTTAGGGACAGATGTTCAGCAAGGCACAATCGGTCTGCGTTCATGGTCAGACATCTGTCCCCGTTGAATGTGCTGATACATGCGGGTGCATGTTTACGGCTGCAGGCAGTTCAAGCTACTTTCAGCCAATTGTAGACATTAGCTTGCAGCAGAATCTGACCAGTGAAAATGTTTTCACTACTTACCTGTTTGTCATGCAGAAAAGGTATTCCCAGAACAAATCCAGCAAAGCCTTTTTGCTGTTTCTCACACACAACAAGACTGATTATTTTATTCTGTCAGTATGGAATTGTATTTAAAGCCAATACAATCATTTCATTCTGGATAGAATGGTTAATGGTAAAAACCTTGTCAGGTTTTTTTTATTTGTCATTTGTGTCCCATTTGATAGATTTCTCTTTGATTCCTGTTTTATAGACAGGACTGGAAATGAGAGGAAAGTTCTCCAAAGTGAGGTAATTCTCCTCTTGGACAGTTGTCAAGTGTTCCCATTGGGAGATTCCTTCTCTATTGCTTTTCTGGTGACAACATTTTAAAAAAGAGAGTAAATCTACCTAATTTTGGATACATACAACAACAACAAAAACCTGAAAGGGGTTGCAACCCACTCTCTCAAAACCAATAAAAAAGTTTTGATTTTACAAATTCATTAAGTTCATGGCGAAGTCACGATTTTTTGTGTTTATTGCAAGCTTTAAAGGTTTTCAACAATAATAGAGACATGACATCTTGGCTTAGTGAATGAGTTGAAGCTGAGCTAACTTCAATCATCCAATCAGTGCAGGCAAAAATCTTTTAAACGTTTCCTTGCAAATGATTGGGTGTGCTTTACAAAGTGAATTTTTCACTTCATTCAGAAAGCTAGGTGGAAATTTACAAATTTGCAAAGTGAACATGCTCCGCCCCTTCAGTAAATCAACTCCATTATGTCACAAAGAGAACCATGCAGTATTTCAACATGAATAGGCTGTGCTAGGAATTGAGTACATTGCTAAGGTTGCCTCACATTCATATGTATACGCAGTGGGTTAAAAAAAGATAAAATATACACATTTATATGAAAAACCAACTTATTTTATGCTTCCAGAGTAATTTGGAGAAACTGCTAGAGAAGCTGCAAGAAAGCTCCTTGAAAACTGAAGAATTTGTTCCCAGGGTGGAGGCGTTGTTTAATGAAGTTGAAGTAAGTGTCTGATCATTTGACATATTTTTATTGGAACAAAAGTACTGTGATAAGTAAAGCTGTATCTGAAAAAGTAGGTTTGGGTATTTTCCTGAACTGATGGAAATAACAAAGAGAAGGAGCACAAATAAGCTGATAGGTTCATATCTTCTCTTTTTATTCACAATGAATGGTTGAGAGGAGGTTTCAACTCCAGTGCCGTATATTACTATATCAATAGATCTTTGGTCTCACCTATATTTAAAATGGATCAAAGTCTTTACCAAGTAACTATAGACCTGTTAGTTTAACTGTTAGTTTAACTGTTATGCCCCGTACACACGGTCGGACTTTTCATCTACAAAAGTCCGACAGCCTGTCCGACAGACTTCCGGCGGACTTTCGGCGGACTTGCGGCGGACTTGCGGCAGACTTTCTAACGAACAGACTTGCCTACACACGACCACACAAAAGTCCGACGGATTCGTACGTGATGACGTACACCGGACTAAAATAAGGAAGTTGATAGCCAGTAGCCAATAGCTGCCCTAGCGTGGGTTTTTGTCCGTCGGACTAGCACACAGACGAGCGGATTTCGGGGTCCGTCGTAGTTACGACGTAAAGATTTGAAGCATGTTTCAAATCTAAAGTCCGTCGGATTTGAGGCTGAAAAAGTCAGCTGAAAGTCCGGGGAAGCCCACACACGATCGGATTACCAGCCAGCTTTAGTCCGTCGGCGTCCGTTGGACTTTTGTAGACGAAAAGTCCGACCGTGTGTACGCCCCATTAGTTAAACTGTTAGTTTAACTTCTATAGTTGGGAAGATACTGGAGGACCACATAGATGAGTTCTTGCTGGGAAAAAAAATATTTTAAGTAACAGACATCATGGATTCATGAAAGACAGAAGTTGTCAGACAAATTTGATTTCTTTTTATGAGGAGGTAAGCAGTGGCAGCTGGTGGTAGCAACAAACAATCCACCTGACTACACCCCCAGCAGCTGGTCAGTCGGGTCACAGGTACCCCCCCCCCAGCTGGTCGGTCGACCACCAGCCCCAAACTCACCCCATCTAGGCCGCGTGCAATGCTTCCTCTGGGCGGCGTCTCCACCTCCTGGTGCTTCACAGCAGCTTCCCTTGCATCTCCAATTGGATCGCCTCTCCTCTCGGCCAATTGGGTGACAGGTCTCAGGACCCACTTTCTGATTGACCAGGAGGAGAATCAGGAAGAAAATAGCGAATATTATTTCACTATTGTCACACAACTGGTTGGCCCGGAGTGCAGTGCTCTGCGCCCCGAGTCCACTCTTTTTTTTTAAGCCTATTAGAGCCTCTGGCTCTAATCACATGCTTTAAAAAAAAAAAAAATTCCCATTGGAATCAATGCATCCGGTGGCCCACATATAGATTAGGGGGCCGGACGCATGGATTAGGGAGGTGGCGCCCCTGCGCCCTGCATGCATGAGCCGCCACTGGAGGTAAGTAAAACCTTAGACAGAGGGGTGGCTGTGAACATAGTATACATTTGCAAAAGCGTTTGACACAGTTTCCCACACACGACTAATGTGTAAAGTAAAGTCTACAGCCTTGGAAAAATCAGTTTGTAAATGGATAGAAAACTGGCTAAAAGGCCATATTTAGATAATAGTGGTTAATAATTCTTACTCTGATATGTTTAGGGTTGTTAGTGGTGTACCCCAAGATTCAGTGTTGGGACCCTTACTTTTAGAGTGCTTTCACACTGAAAGCGCCTGGGCGTCGGCAGTAAAGCGGCGATATCTTTAGCGCCGATTCACCGCCGTTTTAGCAAGGCGATTTGGCCGCTAGCGGGGTGGTTTTAACCCCCGCTAGCGACCGAAAAAGGGTTAAATCTGCCCGCAAAATGCTGCTGCAGCTGCGCTTTGGCGGCGGTATGGCGGTGCTGTCCCATTGTCTTCAATGGGCAGGAGCAGTTGAAGAGCGGTGGAGGAGCGGTGTATTCACCGCTCCTCCACCACTGCAAAGAAGCTGCTGGCAGGACTTTTTGTGACACCCTGCCAGCGCAGCGCCCCAGTGTGAAAGCACTCGGCTTTCACACTGGGTTTGCAGCTGAGGCTTTTTTCAGGCGCTATGCAGGCACTATGTTTAGCGCTGTAGCGCCTGAAAAACACCTCCAGTGTGAAAGGGGTCTTAATATATTTATAAATGATATAGGGTATAGAATTAAAAGTACCATTTCAGTCTTTGCAGAAGACACCAAGCTATGCAGTGGAACAACGTCCTTTCAGGATGTCTCCAACTTACAAGCTGACCTCAATTCACTGTTTAATTGGGCAACTGTGTGGCAAATGAGGTTTAATGTTGGGGGCTAAGAATATGCATGTATCATACATACTAGGGGGAGTACAACTGGGGGAATACATAGTTGAGAAGGATCTTAGTGTTCTGGTAGATCATAAGCTCAATAATAGCATGCAATGCCAAGAAGCGTTTTCCAAAGCATGCAAAGTATTTTCTTGTATTAAGAGAGGTATGGACTGCAAAGAGAGGGAGATATCATTTTGCCCCTGTACAAATCATTAGTAAGACCTCATCTGGAATATGCAGTTCAGTTTTGGGCACCAGTTCTCAAAAAGGATATCAGGGACCTGGAGAAAGTGCAGAGAAGGGCAACCAAACTGATAAGAGGCATGGAGAAGCTCAGCTAAGAGGAAAGATTAAAGGGGGATGGGGGGGATATGGTCAACATGTATCCATACATAAGGAGTCCATATAGTGAAAAAGTCAAAGAGATGTCAAATAAATGCTTGGATATAATATGATTTTCATGTAGTCCAATTCGTAGGGAGTCTATAGCAGACAACTGTGGCACCAGTTTATCTTTTTGGAAAGAAAAGCAATCTAAAAAGATATTCTAATGCCGTGTGCACACGAGCGGACTTTTTGACAGCAAAGGTCAGACAAAACAAATCCGCCGGACAATCCGATGGGCTTCATCGGACCTTTGCTGTCGAAAAATCAGACGGACTTTAGATTTAGAACATGTTTCAAATCTTTCCGACGGACTCGAGTCCGGTCGAAAAATCCGTTCGTCTGTATGCTAGTCCGACGGACAAAAAACGACGCAAGGGCAGCTATTGGCTACTGGCTATGAACTTCCTTATTCTAGTCCCTTTGTAAGTCATCACGTTCAAACCAACAGACTTTCGAACGGACTTTAGTCCGTTCGTGTGTGGCCAAGTCCGGTCGTTCGAAAGTCCGTAGTAACTCAGTCGAAAGTCCGTCGGAAAGATCGTGTGTACGTGGCATAACTGATGTTTTTTCTGAGATCTGTTGGCCAGCAGTGTCTGCAGGTACCCATGACCACAAATATGAACATGTTGCTAATCAAGTCTTTCCAATGATGCTAAGTTTTGTCTTTGGTCAGCTTTGGAGAATGTTGGTCTAAAGTGAAGAGAGACCCTTATGTTTCTGGGCGGATTGGGGAACTTTGAGTATTATCAGTGACATTTTAAACTATCTTTATAGAAAAACTGTACAGAAGGTGAGAAGAGTTTGGCAGAACAGAATGAAAAGATGATAGAAAAAGTGATTGCCCAGCATAAGGAAAAGAGGGAGAGCTTTCAGGAAGTGAAGAAGATGAAGATGGATTATTTATATGACCAGATGATCAGTTTCCAGCAAAATGTGGATACAGCAAAAGAAGTCCTGGAGAAAGCAGCCAAGGACCTAGATGAACTGGATGCTATTGCTTTTCTGGTGGTAAGTCTTACAAATGTGTTTGTGGTTTTCCTTATTAGAGGTTTTAAAGGCTTGTGCAAGCAAAACCCATCAGTAGACTGCTAATTAAAAACATAACCAGACATAACAGTGTTTCACCTGTTTGTACTCTTTTCTCCATATCTGTCAATTGCTGACCACATACATTGTTATCCTTGCTATCAGTAATAGTACATTGTATTGCAATCACAGAGAACAGAAGGCAGCAGAATAACATTTACTTGGCCACTTTAGTGCTAAAATCTTAGAATGTTCATCTTCCAGACCTTGCTGTAAAAAACATTTGTTTCAAAAAGGAGAACTACAGCCAAAGAAAGTAAAAAAACAAAATTTGAAAAATACATGTGAATTGTTTTACCTGCCAATATATTGGTCCATGTTCAGTTGCTCTAAATCGCACGCTTTCTTGTCACACTGCATAGCCAGATAACTACACCACTATTTACTACTGCATCTTCCCATGTCACGTACTCACCTTTTGGACCATGAAAGTTCATCATAAACCCAGACTTAAATTCCAACTGAATTTACATGTAAAATAAATTATCTAAACTGAAGGTACAATAAAATAACCAATTGCAAATGTCTTATGCCCTGTACACACGGTCGGATTTTCCGATGGTAAATGTGTGATAGGACCTTGTTGTTGGAAATTCCGACCGTGTGTAGGCTCCATCACACATTTTCCATCAGATTTTCTGACACACAAAGTTTGAGAGCAGGCTATAAAATTTTCCGACAACGAATAATTGATTTACAGCTGTCACATGACCCAGATCTTTCCCAGCCTGTCCGCAGGGAAACATAATGAGGAGGAGCCTTCTCTTCTGCTGCTGGTTACATGTTCAAAACAAAATGTAAACGCCCTTTGGAATATGGAGTAAAAATACATGTATAATATCAATAAACTGTTTTAAATTGTCATACAATGTGGGCAGATTTCTGCCAGTCACTGGCTGTGTCACGCCCCTCTAGCCCATGTCTTAGAATGTAAGGGAGGCAAAGTCTCCATTAATCTACATGTAATATCCCATCCCCATTATGTTTAGCTGGTTAGTGGGCATGGAGGAGGAGGGAAGGAGTGGTCTGTCATATACCATTGTGTATACACCCACGTGTGTGACTCTGTAGTCACATGGGCTTCTCAGATGTTATGAGCAATGCTCAGCATAGAAACTCACTGAAAACTGGGCTTGTGCAGAGTACCACCACAGCTGCAAAATCCCTAGCTGAATTGGGGACATGAACAGAAGGTGGAGATAGCAAGCAGCAGGATCAACCAGGTTTTTTGCAGAATACAGAAAATGAATCTCATAGTGACTGAGTGAGTATGAACTAGGTCTGCAACTATTGATTATTTTCATAATCGATTAGTTGACAGACTATTGTTTTGAATTATCGATTAATATTGATTAAAACCTCATGAAAAGTTTGGTGTATAATTTAGCAAATATGTAAAATTTAAAAGAAGACAATTTATTCTTAAGTATATATATGTATGCTGCGGGACTCCGCAGCCTTTTCATGGACATATCACAGGTCCCAGAAGACTGCGAGACCATTCACAAAGTGCAGAGCGACTCGCACATGCACAGTGGTAAGCGGGCTGTGTTTCAATGCCAGTTTCCCTTAGTTAAGTTGCTGGTGCCTGGACCCAATGCTCTTTGAAGAACTGGCTCGGATTAGGACAGCGCTGGATCCCTGGACAAGTAAGTGTCCTTATAATAAAAGTCAAGGGCTACAGTATTTGCAGCTGCTGACTTGAAATTTTTTTGGGGTAGACTGAAGCTCCTCTTTAAAGGAGTACAAAAGGCTGAAACTTTTTTGTATGAATATAATTTTTTTAAATATAATGCATGATACTGGTAAACTTTTACTTTAAATTTTAATTATAATTCCTTATATTGCCTCCAGTCTATCAGCCTCCAGCTTCCCTGGGTTCAGAAGCTGATCTTCACTGCACAGAGCCCTTAAAGTGATTGTAAACGTTGGATTCTTTTATTTGAACAACAAACTTGTCATACTTACCTGCTCTGTGTAATGGGTTTGCACAGAGCAGCCCTGATTCTCCTCTTCTTGGGTCCACCTGCCTTCTGAGTGCCCCTATAGCAAGCTGCAAAGTATAGTACAAAGGGTAAAGCAGGGTAAAAGCAGGGGTAATAAACTTTTGCCTTTAGACTCACTTCCTTCTCCTGCCCAGGACTACATGTCCCATGAGGCATTCCTCCTCACACATTCACATTCACAAGTTCTCAGACACCTTCTGACATGTATGGACGGTGTACTGAGCTGTATGTGTGCTGCACTGAATTTTCTGATATGCAAACAAATAATGCATTCTGTATGCATACCAACTAATTGGCCGACCAACTAATCGATTATGAAAATAGTGTTAATTATTATGTCAATTAGTTGTTTCAGCCCTAGTATGAACAGCATGTAATGGCCAACACAGCCCAGGCGGCACTTTGCGGGGAGGTGTCAAAAAAGCCCCCCACCCTTCTCCCTAGTCCTGGCTCCCGCCTCCCACAAATAAACAGTCCCCGACAGATGGCAGCTTGCTGTAGCACCAGTGTTATTATGGGGCAGACTGGGTAGGGACTGGTGCCAGTTATGGGGTGTACTTGGCTGGGTGGGAAGGGACTGGTTCCCCCATAAAGTGGCCGGTGACTGGCCAGACTGGCCGTACTTAATGCGACAGGCTGAGGCGGAGCATCGTTACATATCACAATTTCCTCCCAGCTCGGGCGCTGTGTTGATAGGAGAGGGGAGGACAAGGGGAACCCCTAGGCAGGATTAAAATGCAATTGGAGTCTCTTATTGGAGCAATATCTAAAAGGAAAGTATAGTCTTCCCTATTAGATTTATTACCGTATTTATCGGCGTATAACACGCACCGGCGTATAACACGCACCCCAATTTAGGAGGGAATTTTAAGGAAAAAAAACTTTAAGGAGGGAAGTTGAAGGGAAAAAAAACTTACATTTAAATGCCCATCATTGCAGCCTTCCCAGTGCAGCCTTGTCAGTGCAGCCTTGTCAGTGCAGACTTCCCCAGTGCAGCCTTGTCAGTGCAGACTTCCCCAGTGCAGCTTCTCAGTGCAGCCTTCCCCAGTGCAGCCTTGTCAGTGCAGACTTCCCCAGTGCAGCCTTCCCCAGTGCAGCCTTGTCAGTGCAGACTTCCCCAGTGCAGCCTTCCCCAGTGCAGCCTTCCCCAGTGCAGCCTTCCCCAGTGCAGCCTTCCCTAGTGCAGCCTTCCCCAGTGATCCCAGCCATTCTGGGCTTCAAAATCGCCGACCGCGATTTGAAAATGGCGCCGCCGGCGCCGAAATACACAGAGCCGGTCCTCGGCTCTTTCCGGCGGCTCTCGTTCATTTTCGGCTCCACTCGTAGTCCCGAGCGGAGCTATCCGAACCTAGCCGAGTAGGTTCGGATAGCTCCGCTCGGGACTACGAGTGGAGCCGAAAATGAACGAGAGCCGCCGGAAAGAGCCGAGGACCGGCTCTGTGTATTTCGGCGCCGGCGGCGCCATTTTCAAATCGCGGTCGGCGATTTTGCAAATCTGACAGGTCGTGATCGCAGGGGATCGGCGTATAACACGCACCTGCGATTTTCCCCTGGTTTTAAGGGGAAAAAAGTGCGTGTTATACGCCGATAAATACGGTATATCAGAAAATATGTGGAACGTTGTTATTTTCAGGGTCAAATTCTTCTGGCTTTAAAATGAAACATTTGTCCATATTGTTGGCAGCAGAGCCATAACAGTCCTGCAATTTCCTACTAAAAATGTTCAATGTTTGGAATCCGTCTGACAGTCATCAGTAATATTACATGCCATTTCCTCTTGTATGTAATAGAAACCACTTATGTGTTAGTAACAGGGGCAATAATTTATTTATTATCTCTTACCACCTATATATTTTTTCTGATTTAAAGACATCCCGTACATTTTCAGAAATATAAGTGCACATAATCTGAGTTTTCTTCTATATAGCACAAGGTACTATTACTTTTGTAAGTCATGTGCCAATCAAATAGAAAATGCTCAATTAGACCCCTTTCACACTGAGGCACTTTACAGGTGCTATAGCGCTAAAAATAGCGCCTGCAAAACGCCTGTAAAGTGCCTCTCGTGTGACTCCAATGTGAAAGCTCGAGGGCAGGATGTAAAAAAAAAAAAGTCCTGCTAGTAGCCCTTAGAGAACTGAGCAACCAGCCGGCGCGGCTTTACTCGGCTGTTCATAACAGTAAACGTGAAGCGATTACATGACATCACTTCCAGTTTCTTTGGGAACCATTGGCGCCAGTTTTTAAAAATCTAAAGTATTCAAAATCACAGATCTTGGTGTTTTGAATGCTTTTAAGTGCAGAGGAGGGATTTGGGGTCTTATAGACCCAGATCTCTCCATAAGTAGTACTGTCACATCCCTATTGCTGTCACAAGGATGTTTACAAGTTGTGACAGCAATTAAAGTGATAAAAAAATTAAAGCAAGTGTAAAAATAAAATAAAGTAAAAAAATTACTAGTAATAAAAAAAAAGTAAAGTGCCCCCGTCCTCCCATACCTGTACGCAAAGGTGAACATGCATGTTGGTCCCACACGCACGCAAACAGCGATCGTCCCACACATGTGAGGTTTTACCACGAATTCTAGCACCAGACCTCCTCTGTAAATCAAAAGTTGTAACCTGTAAAGCTTCGCCTATGGATAGTAAAATTTACGTAGTTTGTCACCTTTGCACAGGTGTGCACAATTTTAAAGTGGCTGGGGTGGAACACATTTAGATGGGGGGGGGGGGGGGGCAGGGTGTCGCCCATTTTTAGTCTTGCCTAGAGCAGCAAAAAACCAAAATACATCACTGGGTTTAGTGACACTTTAACCACTTGCTGACTGTCCTATAACAGTTTAACTGTTACAGGGCAGCAGCTCTGTGCTGGATCACGTATATATATATATGTACGTGATCCGGCTCTTCCAGGTAGGGCACATGCGCTTTAAAGTAAACTTTTCACGAATGAACATGGGGACTGCCATTGCTGACCTTCATTTCTAAAAAGGCTAGTTCCCTGCAGGGGTGGACTGACAACTCATGGGGCCCCCAGGCAATAGGAGATTTTGGGGCCCCCGGGCAATAGGAGAAGATTATGGGGCCCCTGGGCAATAGGAGAAGATAATGGGGCCCCCGGGCAATAGGAGATTATGGGGCCCCCAGGCAATAGGAGATTATGAGGCCCCCAGTCAATAGATTATGGGGCCACACAGTGTACACACACACATTTATTTATTTTATTTATTTCAGGTACTTATATAGCGCCGTCAATTTACGCAGCGCTTTACATATACATTATGCATTCACATCAGTCATACAGTATACACACACAGACACACAATACACACACATACAGTATACACACACAGACACACATTATACACACACAGAATACACATACACACACTGAAAAGGTACTGGAGAGGCGGGGCAGCTATAATCTTGGGATTTTTTAAAAAAACACAGATTTTTACATACTGTCCCTGTCCCTGGCTGGCAACCCTGATGGGGCCCCTTAGTGGCATGGGGTCCTCGGGTAGTGCCCGAGTACCCGAATGGTCAGTCCGCCCCTGGTTCCCTGACACCTAACTGACCCTCTGGCTTCAGTACTATGAGTAACTGACCTAGAACAGGTGGTCAGACAAGGACCTTAACTTCTCTCTAACTTTCCTGATTTATGCAATTCTTTTTTAATGAGTGTGAATGTATTGTACATGAAGTACTAACATGACTAGCATTTTAACCACTTGACCTTACCCCCCTTCATGACCAGGCCATTTTGCTATACGCAAATACTGTGTAACTTTAACTGACAATTGCATGATCATGCATCCCTGTACACAAATTAAATTTACCTTTTTTTCCCCACAAAGAGAGCTTTCTTTTGGTGGTATTTGATCATCACTGGGGTTTTTATTTTTGTGCTATAGACGAAAAGAGACCAAAAAAAACCCCAATATTTTTTACTTTGTGCTATAAAACATATCCAATAAAAAACATTTTCAAAAATCTAATTTCTTCATAAATTTAGGCCAATATGTATTCTGCTACATATTTTTTGGTAAAAAAAAAGCCAATTGGCATATATTGATTGGTTTGCCGAAATGTTATAGCTTCTACAAACTATGGGATATTTTTTATTTTTATTTGTTTACTAGTAATGGCGGTTGCAATCAGTGGCTTATAGCGGGACAGCGATAGTATGGCAGGCAATCTGACATTGACACTTTATGGGAACCAGTGACACTAATGCAGTGATCAGTGCTAAAAATATGCACTGTCACTGTACTAATGACACTGGCTGGGAAGGGGTTAAACATCTAGGGCGATCAAAGTGTTAAATATGTGCCTAACCAGTGTTTTTGTGTGCACTGTGAGGTGCTTTCACTAAAGGATGTGGCGTTTTTTTTCCCTTTTTTGTAGGGCAAACAAAAACCAGGACACATCCCCACTGACAGAACAGAGCTCCGCTTTGTTTACATAGACAGAGCTCTGACCTGTCTTCCTCCTCGCTGATCACCGGCACCCACTGATCAGCTTATGCAGTGCAGCACACTACCCAGAAAAGCAGAATCATGTATATACACATGATTTTGCTCAGCCGGGCTGCACTGTAGCAGTAAAGTGGTTAAGAAGGAGGTCAGCATTGGCAACTCCTATCAGTGGCAAAGCTAGACACCCTTACACCTGGGGCACAGACTCAGTTCGGCGCCCCCCCCCCCCCCTTCCAAAAAGGATGGTGTCAATAGAGCAGAGGTTGGTGTCAGTAGGGCAGTGAACAGTGTCAGTGGTTTGTAATTTTTAATATTTTAATATTTTATTACTTTGTACAAAACATGAAAAATCTACTAACAGAACACAATTTTTACTGAGAACCTGAAATATGACAGAAACTCCTAATATAATCTAAGAGAGGAAGAGGGGGTGGAGGGACAGAGGAAGAAGTGGGTGGGTGGCTCCTGTCAGTAGCGCCCCCCTCAATATGGCACCCGGGCCAGGTACTCCCCCTGCCCCCCCCCCCCCCCAGTTTCGGCCCTGACTCCTATATTTGCTTCATAGCAGGGTTTTTTTTGCAAGGAATTTATCTTCAAATCCCTTTTTTATTCACGGTTTCTTTTTTTTTTTAAGGGTTTTGTAAACTTTTGCAAAGTGCAAGAATGTACCTGCTGTATGTTGAACAGCAGGGCCCTCTGGCCTAACACAAATGCTGTGGATGCGTTTGCATGGTTTTGTTAATATTACAGCATCCCATACACTAATCAATGTACGGTAATTCTTTGTATTCACAAGTCATTATTTTATAATTTTGTTCTACAAAGCCCTTCCAGACATGTTACCTATAATAGACATTTTGTTTTCTATTTTCTAGGCTCATAATGACATCAATGGCAGGTATAACACCTTGTGTTTGTACTGCATGGGTCTTGTTTGTTCAGGAATGTAGATTGACTTTTTTTACTGAAGTTTTTTAAGATGGATTTCAGTATAATAGAATGCATAATATATTTACCCAAAAACACAGTGTGCTGTGGATTGTTGTGTGCTTGTTTGCTTTTTTCCCCCAAGTAGACATAGAACTTTTTAGCCACGTCAGTGTCCTTTAATTACCCACTGAGTGTGTTTGCTGTCCTGCTATTGGATATTGAGACTAATTTGGGGGAGAATTCTGTATATTATTGTGTATCTGAATATGCATTTCAGACAATTCTTGTGTAAAGAGCTGCATACCAAAATACAGAAGAATAAATACGTCATAACAGTTTAATGTATTTGTGCTATCCAGTTGGTTAGCTGATTCTTCACAGGGAGGTCACAAAGCAATGCACACTATGTTTATGGTGCTATACAACAGACATATTTGACTGTCTTTGTTAGAAATTTGCTTGTAACAGCAAGTTTTGAAGTCAGTTAGTGAAAGGTGATATGAAAAACTTTAAATAACATTCCACAGTTTTTCTTACATTTTTAAAATACATTCTATGAGTTGCCAACAGGAAAGTGAGAAGTCTTGGGTTCTACTTTTTTTGCCATATTTAGCTGGAGTTGGTTTTGAAAGGTATTACCCTCAGTTACTTGTATAAAACAAACAACATAAGGTAATACCTAACTACAGCTAATTTTTTTTTTTATACGCTTTGGGTAGAATATTGATGCCTCTATCAGGTCTTTATTGCCATCTGTGCCCCTATTGGGGAGATTTTCCCTCACTTCCTGTCTGGAGAGAGCCAAAAACACTTTTTTAAAGTAATGAAAGGTTAGAACCTCTGGCAATGGTTTTATTGCTCTTTCGAAACGAAAAAAGACTGTCACATACCTTGGTTGGAGGCCGAGTTGACAAGGTACAGGGCTCAAGGTACAAGGCTCTGAGAAGCACAGGTGCCGGTAGCTTGATAGCAGGTGGCTGCCACGGTCAGGGATGTAGCCAAGTTGAGCCGGGGTCATACACAATAAGACAGCAGCGTGGTCAGGGGGCAAGCCGGGGTCGGTACCAGGGAAGCAGGCAGAGCAAGGTCCAGTGGCAAGCTGAAGTCAGCACCAGGAGATCAGGCAAAGAATAGTTAGGCAAGCCAAGGTCAGAATCCACAGAGCGAGGTCAGGAACAAGCCAGGTCAGCAATGGAAGATCAGTCAGCACAAGTGGGAACACAGGAACATGGATCAGGGGAAGCTGAAGAACACCTAGCAGCCAGAATCCAGCAGGGTCTCCTTTAAATAGGCTGTTTGGTGCCAATACCTGAAGACGTGCGCACCGATGCGTGTTGGCGCACAGAAATGCACCTACATGGCAGTGCATGATGGACATTAGCCTGAGCTCATCTGTGTGCTAGTACATGTGCACAAGCATTAGCTGTACAGGAATGGGCAGTAGTTGCAGGAGAATTAGCATTAGCTGCATAAGAATTGGCATTAACTGTATGAGATTTAGCATTATCTGAACTAGCTTCCTGACAAAGACTTTATCATTAGCGGGATTTTTCATGCTAAAGCCACCCAAAGTATTTCCTTTATTTACAGTTGCTGTATATACAATAAAAGTAAACCGATAAGTTATTCCTTTTATTTTCAGGCCTAAACTTAAACTCTGAAAAAAAAAAAGATTCTTGCCGTAGGGACTTCTCCCATGCGGCAAGGGTTAAATCCTCATTGAATTTAGGGGGAGCAGAAAAAGTAATTATACTTACGTTATACTTCCATACCATTAAGACCATTTTCCAAAGATTTTTCTTGGTAAATTTTTCCCTTACAAAGTACCATTACAATAGGGGACTGAGGGGTATTGAAACATTTTTCATCAAGATACCTCATAAACAGATTAGCAAAACTGGGTCACTGACCTAACCATCACTGTACCTTTTATTTGTTTATAATGAGTACATTCAAAAGAAATATCTGTTCTTAGGTATGAGGTTCAAACCAGTTAATAAGAATTTTGTTGAGATATCCACAATGGGTTTCTTAAAAAAATATATTTTACTGCCTTAATCCAATTTATGTTGGGAATTGTGGTGCAAAATGATAATATCCATGGAGGCCATAATGTGGCTTCTTGTAATGAAATTCAGCCTCTTCTTTCTGATGCTAGTCCTCTATAGCAGTGGTTCTCAACCCTGTCCTCAAATACCCCCACAGGCCATGTTTGCAGGTTTTCCTTTATGTTGCACAGGTGCTTTAAATCAGAGTCAATGGCTTGGTATTTTGGACAGCTATTTTATCTAAGAGAAATTCATAAAACATGGCCCGTTGAGGGTACTTGAGGACTGGGTTGAGAACCACTGCTCTATTGTACATGATGATGTTGGAGTGCCCGTGACTGACAAAGTGGAGAAGTGAAATGGCTTTGGGGTTTAGGTCATGCAGCTGGGAAGCCTGTGGGAAAGAGGGATAAGGTAAGTATAGTGGCTTTTTATGTTACCCCCTAGACAAAACAAACATTTAATCCTTACAACTGGGGTGTACCCCACTGAAAGGGTAAATTTTTTTTCTCCCGTTCAGCTTTAAGTTGCATATTTCAGTAACAAAGCAAAGGAGAAACTGGAATATTTCTTCTTGATTGTTAAAAGAGATATAAAACATGGAGAAATATATAGCTGATCTTCAGGGTTAGTGTTTCTCAATTTTTTTCTAGTCAAGGCACCCTTTAATTTTATGCACAATCTTGGGGCACCCCATTCTAAAATGTAAAAAAAAATGAAACGAACAGTTTTACATATTGAAGCACATGCAAACACATGGGCCACCCAACATTAAATGTGATTTATTCCTCCACTTTTGCAGACTAGTATTTTAGCGTTTCTCTTCTTCCTCAGTTTCTCTCCCTCTCTCTTTGCCAACGTGACCCCAGTAGTGACAGAAAGGGGCAGGGGAGAGGCAAACAGGGATGCTGAGCAGGCACCAATGTCCTCTTTATCAACCCATGATGTCATTGATTGTTAGGATGCCAGTGGCTGGCCCACATGGTGCCCAAGGTTGTAATGCTGCACAATAGAAACCTGTGGCTGTGTGCAACAAAAAGGCAAGATTGATCCACTTGTTGGCTCGTTGACAACTTTTGGGTAATTTGTGGGAATTTTTAGACATTTTTCCAAGGCACCCCTGAAGAAAGCACCCTGGTTGAAAAAAGCTGATACACCTAACAACACCATAACAATAAATATTTGGGAGATGTTTATCTTCCAAAAGTTCTATCCAATCAGATTTATGAGCTAGACATCCCTGCCAGATAGCAATGCCAAACCCTTGATTTCCCTGCAATCTACATTGCAGCTAAGCGATACAGCCTTGTCCAGAATCCACCCCAGCCAATGCCTGGGCAGTGAAGGAGCAGCAGCAAACTGATAAGGGCATCCCTCTGCTCTCCCTCCTGTAAGAATGTTCATAGTGTTTAGACCCACAGCACAGCACACAGCAATAGAACCCTGCTTGGCTTGGTGTGCTGGTCTAGCACACAGCTGCATATTTATTGCACACAGCCTGCACTACCCCAGTTATTATGCATAAGGCACATTAAAATTCCAAATAGACTACTGTTAGTCTTGACCCATCCTCTCAGATTGTAAGCTCTAACGAGCAGGGCCCTTTGATTCCTACTTTATTAAAGTGTATTGTATTTGTACTGTCTACCCCCAAAGGGGTTGTAAAGCGCTGCATAAACTGTCGGCGCTATATAAATCCTGTATAATGATAATAATACATAATAATAATATTCTTTGTAAAATGTGACAGCTAAAGCTAAAAAAAACAACCAGTACAATTATTACAAAATAATTCTTATAAGGTTATTAGATTGCATGATGCAAAGTCCAATACCTGTGCTCACCTGACTCTTCTTGTAATTCGTGTGAATAATACTGGTTTCACCTTATTTGTTTTTTTTTTATTAAACCTAGGTTAATGACAGCAATAGAAAACAGCTTATCCCTAGAAAAGATGCCCAGCGCTTTCTCATTTTTCGATCATCTGTCTGCAAAAGCTTCTGAAGGAGGACAGAAAGGAGTGAAACATGTCTCAGGTATGTCTGTTAAGGTTCTCATATATCCAGGTCATGGAATATCTATGTGATATACAGTACTTCATGCAACCAGTCCTCTGAAGCCTCTTCTCTTCTTTCTGCCTGACCAGCCACAGATCTCTGCTATCACCCAAGCATTGCAGGACCATAGGTTCTACATTGTACAGGGGCTGCTGGGGGCCCAGCTGGGGTTGTATATCACTTTCCGTTTTTTTCGGCGTATAACACGCACTTTTTCCCTCTTAAAATAGGGGGAAAATCGTGTGTGCGTATTATACGCCGATATAGGCTGCAACAGAGGGATGGGGGGACGAGCGCTGCCGAAATAGAGTCGGAACTCCAGGGTACTCAGCTCGGCTCGCAGTCACGCTCAGTCCCAGCCCCTGGACATCTCCTAGCATTGATGTCCCAGCTTTGGACCGGCGTTATGTCCATCATAGGATCCGGGCCAAGGAGCGTGACCGGAGCGTGAGGCCGAGCCGAGTACACAGGATATCCGGCTCTATTTCGGAAGCTCTTGTCCTCTCCTTCCCCTCGGTGGCAGCCTATATTTCAGCAAGGCTGCAGATGGACACTGATCAGGCTGCAGTGAGGAGCAATGCTGCAGGTGGACACTAATCAGGCTGCAGTGAGGAGCAATGCTGCAGGTGGACACTGATTAGACTGCAGTGAGGAGCAATGCTGCAGGTGGACACTAATCAGTCTGCAGTGAGGAGCAATGCTGCAGATGGGCACTGATTAGACTGCAGTGAGGAGCAATGCTGCAGGTGGACACTAAGGCTGCAGTGAGGAGCAATTCTGCAGATGGGCACTAATCAGGCTGCAGTGAGGAGCAATGCTGCAGATGGGCACTAATCAGGATGCAGTGAGGAGCAATGCTGCAGATGGGCACTAATCAGGCTGCAGTGAGGAGCAATGCTGCAGATGGGCACTGATTAGACTGCAGTGAGGAGCAATGCTGCAGATGGGCACTAATCAGGCTGCAGTGAGGAGCAATGCTGCAGATGGGCACTGATTAGACTGCAGTGAGGAGCAATGCTGCAGATGGGCACTGATTAGACTGCAGAAGGGCACTGATTAGACTGCAGATGGGCACTGATTAGACTGCAGATTGGCACTAATTAGGCTGCAAATGGGCACTGATTAGATTGCAGATGGGCACAGATCAGGCTGCAGTGAAGCTGCAGATGGGCACAGATCAGGCTGCAGATGGGCACAGATCAGGCTATAGTGAAGCTGCAGATGGGCACAGATCAGGCTGCAGATGGGCGCAGATCAGGCTACAGTGAAGCTGCAGATGGGCACAGATAAGGCTGCATTGATGCTCACTGACCACTATTTTGCTTCAAAGTGGTTTATTTAAAAAAAAAAAAGTTTTTTTTCCTGAAACTTCCCTCTTAAATTGGGGTGCGTGTTATACGCCGATAAATAAGGTATTTATCATCACCTAGGCAAATTATTACATTTATTAAACCCATACAGTTACCAGAGTAAATATTTATGAATATGGTGATCCTTTAATTGTATAGGCAGTTATGGACCCATTACAAGATTCAGTATGTTAAAAATTCAATACACAGCTAAACATTGTGCAATGTTATTTGGATCCTTAGACCAGTGTTTTTCAACCTTTTTCCTGTCAAAGCACTTTGTAAAATTATGGACAATCTTGAGGTACCCCCTTCTAAAACGTAAAAAAAACCCTAACAGTTATACATATTGCAGCAGCATCCACACATGTAAGACAGTAGACACCCAAAAGTAGAGGTGATTTATTCTTTCAAAGTAAAATATACTTTTGCACACTGTTACTGACCGGTATTGCAGCATTTCTTTTTCCTTATTTTCTCTTCCCCATGTAGCTAATGTGACCCCAGTGCTGAGAGAGAGGGGCGGGGAATCAAACAAGGATTCTGTACAGTTGCCTGATATCTTTCTTATCAACCAATGACATCAGTGGTTGTTAGGATGCTGGAGCCTGGCCTACACAGTGCTCAAGGTTGTAACGGTGGACAATGGAAACCTGTGGCGTTGTGTAACAAAAAAGCAGGCACTGGCTTGCACACTAATTTTTTTGCATTTGCCAAGGCACCCCTGAAGAACCCAGAAGGCACCCTAGGGTGCCTGGGCACCCTGGTTGAAAAAGGCTGCCTTAGACTATACTGGGTGTGGTTGATACTGAAAGTAACATGGGCATCTTATCTATGTGACAGTAATTACCGTCTGATCTATGACATGCACACTGAATTTCACACTTGCATCATTGCAATAGAGACATTTTGGATTTGCCTTTAGAAATGGAAGAATTTGCAGTGGAGTCCAGGAAAGTGTACTCTAACAGCTGTGTGTCACATAAGAGGAGAGATCTGTCAGTCGTGACATAAGGTCCATGGTATCTTGTCACTGTGAAATTCAGAGCTTCTCAGAAGACGACACGAGCTAAATCTGGGAGACTGATATGTAAGATAACCTGTCCAGAGTCACAAGGCATTGGCTTATGCAGTCCTACCACTTTTTTTCAGAGTGCGCCATGTTCAGTATGTTTCACTCAGATATGTGGGACATGATAAACACTTGGTGAGAGGCAATATCTTTTCTTATAGCTCTCTCTTAAGGAGTTACTTCCACTTTGCCCAAAATATTTTTGTTATTTGAACCTTGATGTATTATGGCAGCTGCTAACTGCAGTAAAGTGTGCACTGTGTGTGGTCTGTTTGATGCTGTTTTCATGACCTGGTGTTATACAGCAACAACAAACATTTAGACAGTCTATATCAGTAAGGGGTCAGTTCTATCATATGATTAGGTAGGGCCTTGTCTTAATGTGGACCTACACTGAAAAAGTGACGGGTTTTCCCTTACAGGGGATACCTAGCAAGGTTCATTTGCTTTTGTTTCAATCATTTTTTTTTTGGTTTCCAGAAGAAACTAGCAAAAAAGACACTTACACTGGGGCTAGAACATCTGGTAAAAGTTACTCGCAGTGAGAATAAATATTCAAATGTAAGCAAGTCTTTCAGGGCCTAAAGTAATGCATAAAATACAAACCTTTTCATGGGCCTAAGATCGCGGGTCAATGGCCTAACCCTAAACCATTGTTTGGGCCAATGGGTCCCAAAGGGAAGAGCAAGGGATGGGGGAGTTATGGAGATAACTAATGAAATAAAGGAGCCGTAGAAAATCCAAAGGAAGGGAAGCTCAAGGGAGGAGAGCAGAGGGCCAGAGTTGGGATATGGTTAGGTCCATCTTTAACGCAGGGGAAAAGGGGCAGCTGCCCTGGGCCCAGTCATTGTTGTGGGGCACAAAGCACCTGAGCTGCCCCTTAAACCTACGCTGCCTGCAAATAGTTGATAAGTGGATTTGGCTATCACTCAGGAGAAAAGGGTGGATTTGAATGTTGGGGGTGCTATAGATTGGTTGGGTGTTATATCTGCAGCCTGTGCGATGATTGGCCAGCTCGGTAAGGTAAAAATGATCCTGCTAATAACAGCACTTCCTATAACAGGCTGACAACGTTAAGCCACTATTGGCAACAATGTTGTCAGCCTGCCTTGTGCGTTCTTTCAGTTCACTCTTAGACTGCTTAGCAGATCTCTCAGATAAGCAACCAAACAGCCAAGTGAAGGAACTTGCACAGCAGGCCAACAACACTTCTGCTAATTGAGAAGCAGTGGCTTAGCCTTGTCAGCCTGCAACGGGAAGTGCTGCTACTGGCAGGATCTCCAAGAAATAAATCTAGCAAAAGATTCCCAAAAAAGGTTTGCTTAAACAGTAAGGCATAAAGTGAAACATACGACAAAATAGATTTAGGGCTTACATATATTTTAAAGCCCAACTCTGGGTAATTTGAAAGTTATCCCTTGCATTGGGACTTTGCCTGCATTGCAGAGGTTGACTGCTCATTTAGTCCTTAACTTGCCTGATCTTCCCTGGCAGATGCTGCTCCCCATAGCTCTGCCGGTGGACTATTCTTCTGTGTCATCATGTCCAGTGCAGGGCTATGGACCCTTCTTTGGTCTTGATGACATCAGCACCTTAGACAGCTGGAATGTAGGGGAGAGGATACCACGGGGACCGGTCTAGCAGCAGTCGGTAAGTAAATCTTCTTTAACATGTCCCCTGAACATGTCCCCTTTGAGATGTACCTATAGAGCAATTGATACCTGCTGAATACGTCATCCAGATATTGCTGTAGTGCACTTGTTTACTCCACTCTCTTTTCTTGGTGATCTGGTGATCCTGGAATACATATGAGTGTGATGCTTTAACACCCACATCCTTCCTCACACATAGAAATCCGAAAATGACTTGACTGTGATGTTTTCCGCAAATCAGATCCCAACATACAGTTGGAATGTGATTGGTGATTCAGGAAGAAAATGGTGAGGAAGTTACCCTGCTAATGCCCTAGGTCATACACTCCTAGGTTCTGTGTCAATGAACTTTGGGCTTGTGTCGATTATATCAATTATACATCAGTTTGGGACTTTGAAGATCAATCGCGATTCATTGGCAGGTGCAGTGGACCTGCCTTTGACCTCCTTCTGGCCTGCATTTAACTTGTTTCAGGTTGGTTTGCACTCCCATAGACTTGTATAGGAAAGTGAAAACCGTCTAACACAAACAAAAGCTTGCCAACACAGGCCAGTACTGCCCTTCTACCGACCCATGAGGTTCTCTGTGTGTACTGTAGAAGCAGTGGATTGCAGAGAACTCTGTAATGGGAATTGCCCGGTTTTAGCACATCTGCAGTATGTGAAGTTGATTGGTTTCGCTAGTTATCTGGAAGTTCTCTACAAGGAAAACAACTGAGAAGGTGAGTTTTTAGTCTGCATCTAAACACATCGATGAGGCCTCCCAGACTGAGCTGAGTATTAGGTTCCCAAGAGGAGCAGCTTGGCAGAAGATTTTACGACCTTATTAAGCAATAATGTTTTTAACTTCTGGATTACCAATGTACATTCCCACTTTACAGCTATCATAAAAGGACGCCTACAATTTGTAAACAGTGACAATAATAAAAGCATATCTAAACAGAAGAATAAAAACATGATATATTGCGGTTCACCAGTTCTTAGACATGTTGACTTAGTTTCAAATTTTGCAGGCTGTTACACATCCTTTATGTTCCCCTGATGATGCTGCCAGTAACACATTTCCAGGGTGACAATGTTTACTCACTGTTGTGTATCTATTGAGGAGCAGTGTTCTCACCTTAGGACTGGTGTTTTAAGACCACAGAACACCCCCCTCTTCTTTTCCTTTATATAGGAGGCAGGGGTGTATCTATAGGGGTCACAATTGCGATCTGGCCCCATGCTCCAGGGGTCCCGTGCGGCTCCCCTGTACACCTTAATAGGAGTCGCAGTTGGGTGGTGGCATATAGAGGAACTGATACCCACCATTTTCCTCCTGCAGATGCTGAAATCCTGTTTCTCCTCCTCTCCCTCCTGCAGACATTCAGCAGCTACAGGAGGAAAATGGAGAGCATCAGTTTCTCTATATGCCGCCCCCACCACCCCTCCTATCCAAGTTACTTGTCTCCTTCTGCCCTGGGCCCCTGTGTGCTCCTTTGGTCCCCCCTTTCCACCACAATGCTGCCTGCTTCCCTCTTCCCTTCTCCCACCAGCTGCTGTGGGGGAATCTGTCGGGATGGAGAGCGGGAAGGGTCCAGTAAATTTAGAATTTACTGGCCCCTTCCTTTTCAGAAAGGACACCGTGAATTATTGGTAGCATTCGCTCTTGTGTCCATTTATAACTGATGAATAGTAAACTGTGTTTACTAGGCTTCAGTTTGTGAATGAATGGGAAGCTCTGTACAGAACTATTCCTGTCCATTCATTCTGTGCAGCTGAGGATGTGTCCTCAATCTCCTTTCTCTGGCTCAATGGTGAAACATCAATGGTCTGTTTAGACCTATTTAATATTGTAAGAATACTAAAAAATAAATAAATAAAATAAAATGGTAAAAAAAAATAATCACAAAATAAACTACTGACACCAGGGTTGCAAAGCTCACAAAACTGTGCTTATTCACTGTTTATAAATAAGCACATTTGTTGTGTGAAATGTGTTAACAAGCAGATACTCTGTCTCCTGTATTTGATGTGCTGTTCATTTTTGAAGACCTAATGCAATAAATGGTTCATACGGATCTATAGTGGTGTGCAGCCATCCCTTCTGATGATTACAGTGTTTGCGGTGGCGAGTCGTGGCAAGAAGCACCCACATGAAAGGTTACACAGGGTTGATAGTACCTCACCTGGAGCAGTGTTTCTCTTCACATTAGACTTTGGTGACCCAAAAGTCACTGCCAAAGAGATACAGTACATTCGATAATGGGCATCTTGTGTCGTAGTCGTAGATTGCTTTGCTTGCCAGCCAACCTCACAGAACAATGGATAAATTACAAGGAATCAAGCCAATGCCACTAGGTAGAAGCAAGCGCCCATTAAACGCAGGATATATTTAATGGGAAAATCATAATGTTAAAACTAGCTGTACAAATTAAAATAGGTATACAACAAATAGAAATATTTAAGCCCAGGAAAATCAATGCATGTATTTCATCAGTTTATTTAGCTGTTTGGCTGGAGTGGTCTTTTTTGAACGTTCTGTAACATTGTTCAATCATTTTGCAGTTCCACAGACACCGAAGTTAAAAACACAGGAGGCCAATTCTGCCACCAGCACTTCCATCACAGTGTACTGGACATTGAGTGAGGAAGATATCATTGACTATTTCCAGGTCTACTGCATGGAGGAGCCTCAAGGAAATCGCGATGACAATGGTGAGTGAAATGTACTTTTGTTTCTGTTGATCTTTAGCATTTGGGAACTATGCTATTATCCTATGCTTGGTAATGCATCAGCACTCATTTGCAAATTATTAATTGTATTTTTATAAAAAAACTTTAAGGATGATTAGTCAGGAACAGTCATTTGGATTTGAATTTTTACCCTTAAAGCCCAACTCCAGACAAAATATTTTTTTTCTATTTGAAACGGACTTGGTAAAAAGTAAATACTTCCGTCCAACTTTTATGGTTGTTTCTTGTAGATTTCACTACCATTCCTGTTCTTCTGATGACAGCAGGAAAATCAATAAGGGGGGCAGATGACACTGGGATGGGAAGACACAGACAGGAATAATAACGTTATAGAAGTTCTAAACCTTTTCTATTTTACAGAAAATATGTATTTCAATAGGATCTGAGAGAAAATCACCCCAATGGGGACACAGACTGGAATTAAAAAAATAAACTAACAGCTGACTGACCCGTTCCATACACCCAGAGATTCATTCCTTTATACCTTTCTAACATCCCACCGAAGAAGTACAAACAATCTATTGTTGAAAAATTATTTTAAGCTACGTATAGAAATCGAACCCAAGCCACATCCTATATACAGAGAGAAAAACAAAGAGGGTGCCCCAGGGATTTTATGGGCAAATGATGAAACCAGATAAAGGAGTATGAAGCATGTGTAAAAAAGTATTACAAAATGTATTAGTTTACAGATGTACAATTACATATAGAAATATTAAAATCAAAAGCTGATGGTCATGCTACAATAATCTACAGCTAAGTTGTGAATCATGAGGTGGGTCTCATAGTAGGAGGCCAATCAATTTACATGAATTCAGAAATCCCAACATGTTTCGGGAATATGTTTGAATTGTTAAATTCCTTCTTCATGGGCTGGTTTGAAGCAAGCTGTATTATCTAATAATAACACAACAGCAGAGAAAAGATCATCAAATCAAACAGTCATATATGTATCTATGTTTATACATGGTATTGAGATAGAAAATGTATAAGCAACAATTAGGAGAACAGCATGGGGGGTAAGGGAGACAATCTCAATTTGCTATCTCAATACCATGTATAAACATATATACATATTTGACTGTTTGATTTGATCTTTTCTGTGCCGTTGTGTTATTAGATAATACAGCTTGCTTCAAACCAGCCCCTGAAGAAGGAATTTAACAATTCAAACATATTCCGAAATATGTTGGGATTTCTGAATTCATGTAAATTGATTGGCCTCCTACTATGAGACCCACCTCATGATTCAGAACTTAGCTGTAGATTGTTGTAGCATGACCATGGGCTTTTGATTTTAATATCTCTATATGTATTTGTACGTCTGTAAACCAATACATTTTGTAATACTTTTTTTTACACATGCTTCATACTCCTTTATCTGGTTTCATCCCTTGCCCATAAAATCCCTGGGACACCCTCTTTGTTTTTTCAAGCAATCCATTGTTAGACATTTGATTAACGCCACAAGCTCTTGTATCTTTAGAGTATTGAAATATCCTACACTGCCCTTTCTTTCACTGGTTTCCTAAGATTGAGGACATAAGGGTAATAGAAAGCCTGACTAGTGTCCTTAAAAGTCCAGGGAAGTAAACCTGTAAAATGTGGTTCCATTGGACAGCAGGCACTTGCACTATGGAATTCCAGCAAATACTTGCAAGCTCAATACATATCAAAGTTCATAGTTGCCCTGTTCACTGTTCGGTACTTGCTAATTTTGAACTAGCCATTTGTGCAAATGCTAAACAGTCTGAGAGAAATGTGAATAGACAATGTGTTAAGCTGGCCAAAGATTGTTTTAATCTTGGCGGGGTTCAGAAGAGACTGGCCTAGATTTGAACCGCCTATTGGCCGTAGTTGCAGTAATGAAAATTGCACCTTCTATGGCCTGCTTTATAGCCCTATGTGCAAATGAGTGACTTGTACAGACAGATTCATAAAGTTCTTCATACCCCGTGTCGGGTAAGAGAAAATAGCAACTCTCCCCTCCCATCCCCCTTTCCCCCCTCGTCCTCTCTCTCATGACTCCAAACCCCCCCCCCCCCCCTTTTTTTTCTCAAGCCCTCATGGTATATCTAAGCGCAGGGGACTCTGGTCCATGTTATTCATCTTACTACTGTAGACTTTATTTCCGTTCCTGATTCACAAAGTACCGTAAGTTCTGGACATGTATTGCATGAAAATCTGTTACTTTACCCTCTTACAAAGAACCCTGTGTAATGATATCTAGCCCCCATGACAGACCGAATTGTCAAATGTTTTTCTCTTTTTGTAACTTTGTGTTCTTTCTTTTTCAATTACATTTTTGTATATTTGCTTTTGTAAACATTTATAAAATCATTAAAAAATGCAGAATGCAAAAAAAATTGTTCCAAAATAAAGTTTTAGCTGGAATTGGGCTTTAAGATGTTTTAACAATGCTTTTAGTTTTCTTTAATGTAATCCATTTTTTGTGTGATTTCACTCATCCTATCACTGCTCTGTGAATAAAAATGAATGAAAAGATCTAGTAACCTCTAATGCCCCGTACACAGGGTCGGATTTTCCGATGGAAAATGTCCGATCAGAGCGTGTTGTCGGAAATGCCGATCGTGTGTGGGCTCCATCGGACATTTTCCATCGGATTTTCCAACACACAAAGTTTGAGAGCAGGGTATAAAATTTTCCGACAACAAAATCCGTTGTCGGAAATTCCGATCGTGTGTACACAAATCTGACAAACAAAGTGCCACGCATGCTCAGAATAAATAAAGAGATGAAAGCTATTGGCCACTGCCCCGTTTATAGTCCTGACGTACGTGTTTTACGTCACCGCGTTCAGAACGATCGGATTTTCCGACAACTTTGCGTGACCGTGTGTATGCAAGACAAGTTTGAGCCAACATCCGTCGGAAAAAATCCTAGGATTTTGTTGTCAGAATGTCCGAACAAAGTCCGACCGTGTGTACGGGGCATTAGAGATAAGGCTGCTCTCCTATAACAATTCGCAAGTAGAGATTTAGTACAGATTCTATTGGTGAATGGTTCTCTTTCTATACCAGATGTGCTAAGTGCAGTTAATGTGAGTTATGGCTGTAGCTTTACACAAGCTTTGGCAAATTTCAAGCAGGGCCTGCAAAAAGCTCCCACTCATACCTATGCTACATGCTGTTTGTAAAATAAATGAGTGTAAATATCTCTTTTTTTATCAGATTGGTTGCAGTCATGTGATCAAGAACTTTGGCTTCCCTGTGTCAGTGAGCGGCTTCTACAGCAGATAGGAGGGAGTGCCGACATGGGGGACGGTGGAATAATGGGAGCGGGCGGGGGATGTCACAGTTCTGTGTGTGAATTCAGACCCATCCTTGATCACATGACTGCACCAAAGCCGATAAAAATATATACAGAATCTCACAAAAGTGAGTACACCCCTCACATTTTTGTAAATAATTTATTATATCTTTTCATGTGACAACACTGAAGAAATTACACTTTGCTACAATGTAAAGTAGTGAGTGTACAGCTTGTATATTGTATTGTGTAAATTTGCTGTCCCCTCAAAATAACTCAACACACAGCCATTAATGTCTAAACTGCTGGCAACAAAAGTGAGTACACCCCTAAGTGAGCCCAATTAGCAATTTTTCCTCCTCAGTGTCATGTGACTTGTTAGTGTTACAAGGTCCCAGGTGTGAATGGGGAGCAAGTGTGTTAAATTTGGTGTTATTGCTCTCACTGTCTCATACTGGAAGTTGAACATGGCACCTCATGGCAAAGAACTCTCTGAGGATCTGAAAAAAAGAATTGTTTCTCTACATAAAGATGGCCTAGGCCAGGGATATGCAAATTAGCGGACCTCCAGCTGTTGCAAAACTACAAGTCCCATCATGTCTCTGCCTCTGGGTGTTATGCTTGTGGCTGTCAGTCTTGCTATGCCTCATGGGACTTGTAGTTCTGCAACAGCTGGAGGTCCGCTAATTGCATATCCCTGGCCTAGGCTATAAGAAGATTGCCAAGACCCTGAAACTGAGCTGCAGCACGGTGGCCAAGACCATACAGCGGTTTAACAGGACAGGTTCCACTCAGAACAGGCCTCGCCATGGTGGACCAAAGAAGTTGAGTGCACGTGCTCAGCGTCATATGCAGAGGTTGTCTTTGGGAAATAGACATATGAGTGCTGCCAGCATTGCTGCAGAGGTTGAAGGGGTGGGGGGGTCAGCCTGTTAGTGTTTAGACCATGCTAAGGTGTATCTATGTCCCCTTGTCCCTTAGTTGCTGCTGGAGAACCGTATTAGGAAGTTTGAGAAAGTGAGAAATGTCCTTTGTTTTTACATGTTTACTAGAGTATGGAGTATCTGTACTGGAGTTTACTGGAGTATCCCACAACCTCCCTGCTTCCTATCCAAGTTCAACTTACAATAAAGCATCAGAAAAGATATCCCTAGACTGTTCATTGGGCCAAAAGTGTGATTGTTACTGGTTGCCACTGCCTGGCTGCTACTACACTAGTAGGACAAAATCAGCGGGCCCTATTGTGGGTGAGCGCTTCATGAATAACAACCTACCAATATCCAGACCCTTATGCTTCCTTAAAGTACACATCATGATAAAAGTATGGGGGTTGCCATTACTGGGCACCTTATTAAAATACTAGTTTCCTGACTGTAGCTGGCTTTAACACTTTAAGCCACAGACCCCAGACATGCATACTTTAAATCAGTGTCAGCAATGTTAGCCTACATTATTCCCTCATGACAGATGAACACTCCTTCAACCTTTATACTTAATAAAAAGTAGACCACCTTTGTAGCAGCGCCCTAACATTTACTGCCGTGATAAATGTGATAATGCATGACCTCTATTTAACTCCATGAACGTGAGTCAACAATTTAGCTATGATGGGCCCCAAGCCTACTGCATTTCCCTGTTGGGAAGAAGGCTGTCTGGCCAGGAACCTCCGAATATAAGATTAGGATTCACAGAGCAGAAAAACAAGATGGATTGTGTCCACACAAGTCATTATAAATTCAATTTAATACTGAAGTAACATCCAAGGCTGTGTCTATACTGTTCTTTATATTGTCTCAGGTTTGCAGTTATGTCACCCATGATGTATGACTCCATATTACTAGCAATGAAGCTTATAGTGTCTTTTGGGACATTTTCTCACTGCAGGGCTGCTGGAGGAATACAGGGTCACGGTGAAGGAAAGTTTCTGCATTTTGGAGGACCTTGAGCCGGATAAATGTTACAGTGTCTGGGTTATGGCCGTAAATTACACAGGCTGCAGCTTACCCAGTGACAAGTCAATATTCAAGACTGGTATGTGCCCCACTCTTCTTAATAACACTTGTAAACATACCTTGAAGTAATGAAGTGCCAGAACATTATGCGGAGATACATTTTTAAGCTGACAAATGCTGCAGAAGTACAAGTATTTATCTGTGGAAATGTGCCCTGAAAAAATCAATATACATTTTTTGCTTTATTTTCGGGGATGAGGGAGTGGATAGTGCTTGGGCACACAGCAGTTCTCTGACTACATATACATTTCTGTCAATGTCTGGCTGCATGTTCATGCTGCATTCTCTTACACAGGTACAATGGATAGGCATAAGAAACAACAACGTTCTAGTAGGACCAGTCAGGGCTGCTCTTAGAGACCACAGGGCCCCATACAGCCATCTTGACAGCCCCCCCCCCCAAAAAAATACAGTTTTCTATGCTTCAGTTATGGATGAACAAAGTGAGTGATCACTACCAATCACTCATTGTGTTCATTTAGGAAATGAAGGAGCTGGTAAATGTGACATATTTACCAGACCCTTCCCCTATTCTCCATCCTGAAGGATCCTATTGTGTGCTTGCAGCTGCCGGTGGCAAGGAGAGAAGGGAAGAAAGTGCACTGTGGGGGTGGGGCACACAGGGGGGCCTGGGCAGCAGGGGGAAACTTATGGTGCACAGGAAGGGTTATGGGTGGGACGGTAGGGGGCAATTACTGTAAATGATCCCCTGCATGGCTCTCTGCAGCAGCTGAAAGCCAGCTGCTGATACAGAGAGAGTGTGTAGTAAAAGTAAACTTTTTATGGAAACCTACAGATCAGATCAAAACGAGGGTCAATTGAGACTGTAAGAGGAACGGGGGGATTTGCTTACAGATAAAGGACAATTTGAGCTATAGGAAAGAGGCCTGCATTTTTTGTTTTATTGCCCTGTATTTCTCTTTCAATCAGTCAAAGAGATAGTTGACCTTTACTAAATAAAACTGCTTGGGCAGGTAAGGGGTGGTGTAGATGAAGGCAAACTATGCAGTTTTGACTAAAGTTGGATAATGCCCTTCATATAGGGTTAGGCCACTATGTACCTCCTGCAGCCTGGCAGAAAAAATCCCAGAAAAACTCCCAGACAGGGCTTTATTACATCCTACCTTGTTGCTAGGACATTGCTAGGAAAATTCCAGTCATTACTGCTCATCCCCACCACCACAGGAGTGAGCTCTCAATCCCCAGCACATGTGTGCTGCACTCCTGCATCTCCTCCTTCGCAGCATTGTTGAGCTCAGAGCTACTGTGATGGGTGAGGGAGAGTGGGATTTTGAATCAGCTGAGAGTGTGTTAGCAATGTCTAAACAACAAGCAAGGAGGGGAAAATGACATCTCTGGGAGTTTTTTGGGATAGGCTTTGGGGGGGTGGGGGGCATGTAAATTGCCTGCACACATAGCAAGGGCATTATTTAACTTTGGTCAAAGCTACACAGTTTGTTTTTATCTACCTGCATAGGTAGTTTTTTGGTGAAAGTGAAGTAACTGACTGAGAGAAAAATACAGGGCAATACAACAAAATGCAGGGTTCATTCACATGAGCACGAAGGGCTGTACACGAACCGACTGCAGCATATTGCACTGACCATTGCAGCCAGCAGGCTGTATAAATCCATGCCAGTCCCTGTGTGCATGTAACTGCTCAGATGACCATTGAGATATGCACCTGTAGACTCTCATTGGTCTGTACAGGCTGTTGCATTTGTGTGAATGAACCCTATGATCACAACAAGAAGGGCTATTTTAGGCACATGTGGTGAGAACCAGCTAATGAATCAGAATGTAAAAGAGTTTCTGGTTGAGAGTCTATGACGAAAATCCTCACAGGTGGTGTGAGCTATACCAGGAGATCATTGTGCTAGGACAGGGGCACACAACAGTAATAATCATCGGTGAAATCATAGAATGAAAATTCACTAGGCCCATGATCTCTGAATCATCTCAAGGTATAAGCTCTCTGTCCTATCAGAGATCAACTATTTTCCAGGCACCTATCTTAGCACGAGAATGCTAGTTTAAACACGTGGTATCTCCTTTTTTAGTCCAACGTTTATTTTTGCAGTCAGATTAACAAGTTCTAGTGAGGCTTATGGTTAGAGGTTAGGGGGTTAAGTTTAAAGATTAGTTTAAGAGTCAAGTTTACGAAACGGATTACGGTAAATTGTTCGGATCAGGTGGACTGTGAAGGGTGTTAAGGTTCACATTTTATCACATTTGCTGTGCTGGTATGCTGTACAATATTGAATTTTAGGTTTGTGGGGTTTGATTTGTTTTAAAGGATATCTAAAGGTAATTTTTTTTTGTAAACAAACATGTTATACTTACCTCCTCTGTGCAGTTGGTTTTACACAGAGTGGCCCTGATTCTCCTCTTCTGGGGTCCCTCAGCAGCGCTCCTGGCTCCTCCTCTTCTCGAGTGCCCCGTCGGAGAAGCGCTCTCCCTCGGGGCACCCGTGCGGGTACGCTCCCGTGTCTTGCTGCTGCGTCTATTGACACAGACAGCAGGACTCGGCTCCGCTCCCAGCTCCCGCGTCATTGGATTTGATTGACAGCAAAGGAAGCCAATGGCTGGGCTGCTATCAATCTATCCAATCAGGACGCGAGACACCAGCCGGAGCTGGAGCTGGTTCAGGTAAGTAAAACGGGGGCACTGGGGAGCTGCTACAATAAAGGAGGTTTTTCACCATTATGCATTAAGGTTAAAAACCTTGAGGGTTTACAACCCCTTTAGGGTGTGTGTTATGTTAGTACAGAAAGAACAAAATACTCAAATTGGACGGTAAAATGCAATACATTGGAGCAAAACATGTGTTGGAAATGCTTTTATTATACAGTTTTTTTTTTATTGTGTCGGCACATGAATCTAGCTTTAGTGACAGGGGATAGGTTAATTGTTTTTTTAAGGGCAGGTTGAGTGGTTTAACTACCACTTCCAATCATCATATTAGCTTAAAAAAAAAAAACTAAAGGCCCTTTTTAGAACAGCCCCTCAACTCTGTTCACATGACACGTCTGGCCCAAGTCTTCTTTCTTATAGACTGCAAAGTGGGAGGGCCCTTTTTGGGTGCCCATATTGTTTCCAGGCTGATATAGACACTATATTGTTCTTTGGTTGTCCATCACCAGGGTACTTATAGGCTCATGATGAGGGGACTGGTCTGCAGTTCTGAAAAACGTGCTGCAGAAGGTCACATGACGACAGACTTAGGTAAGTAAAAAAATAATTTTAAATTTTAGTTTTTTAAGGTTAATGAATAGGTGGAGATTTTACACTTCCCCGTAGATGAACTATAAAATTAGGAAGAGGGTTAGAGGTAATTGCGTGAGAATAAAAGTTGGAATTGGTGATACTTAGGGGCATGGGTGCATACAATGATGTTCAGGTTTGTTTTTGTCATTGAATGATCTGCAATGCAGACCTGACACTGGAAAGGTATATACTGCTTATAAGACAGTATTCTGTAAAAAAAAGATACTGTTTTCTTGTCCACGGCTAGAATGGTCATCCCCCACCATTGGAAGGAGACAAGCATACCCTCTCTTGGGGAGTGGACCACTGAAGTTGACTCTATCGGGAACCTTGAATGCCTGTTGGCACAGGAGGTGGGTAGGGAAGAACAATTCTCGTTAACGTGGACCTCATGGTCTATGTTCTGCTACTCTGAGTTCCTCACCTCGACCACGAGTGACTCAGTACACACCTCTTGTGGACCCCGACGGAGTATATACACTTTTTCCTTCTGTACTCCAGCTTCTGCATACTACCTTACTTTCTCTGATTCTGACTTTCTCTGTTATCTTTCTTTCTACTTTTTCTTTCTATGCCCCGAAAAACTGTCAAAGTGTGATTCACCGTAGTGACCCCCACAGCATACAGAGGAATCTTAAACTTAATCCCGCACTATAAGCTTTACACTTTTCTTTAGTGTCTTCTAATCCACTAATGTTACCTATGTCGAATTTTCTTTAGTTAGATCAACATACTCATTTGCATACATTTTGTCAATTTCTTATGTATTTTGAAGATCTCTGTACTCGATCATAAGTTGTTTTCTAATCTCATGTGAACTGGAATATTACCGGTATACACATTTTCTTTGATCCAGTAAACTAAGATTTGAACTAAAAAAAAGATACTGTGATCCAAAAAGGATCCAAGGATTTAAAGTGTATCTAAACCCAAATCTAAAAACCCTTGGTGGCTATAATCACTCCTCCACTATATCTATGGAGGAGCAGTGTAACCTCCCTTGGACATCAACCTGTGATGTTAGATGGACTTTATATAAGTGAGCAACAAATTTAAGCCCAAGTCCAGTTAACATTTTTAAAGCAGTTAAAGAAACAGTTTTTTTTTACTTTAGGGATAAAGGTTTTAAGGAAATGAAGAAAAGCCGACCACTGTAAGGCCTGGTTCACATCTATGCAGGTTGCAGTTTGCATATTCTGGATGTATTTTGCATTTTTCAATACACGTTTTTGATCCATTAAAATCTGTGGAACAAAAACCAGGAAAAAAGTCCCTGGCCCTTTCAATAAAATGCACAGATGTGAACGTGACCCATAGAAAATCCTGGTAAATGGTCTGTAGTGTGTTTCTGCAAAACTAAAAACACACTAAAAAGGCCTTAATTAGGGGTGAATGGTTTTCTCAACTCTCCAACTGACATATTTTCAATACAGCTTGGTTACATAGTTACGTAGTTACATAGTAAGTCAGGTTGACTAGTTCTACCAATAGAAAAAAATAAATATACAGAATAAATAAATAGAAAACCTCCATATACGTACTCAATCCTATACCCACAGCTGATCCAGAGGAAGGATAAAAAACCCTATATGAAGCATGATTCGATTTGTTCCAGCAAGGGAAAAATAATTATTTCATGTTCCCACGTAAGTCAACTGAATATTGCCTGGATCAACAATCCTGGGTTTTACCAATGTTATATGCAGTTATATTTTATGCATTTTGGAATGCATCCAGGCCTTTTTTAAAACAATCAACTGAAATGACCAGAACCAGTTCTTGAGGAAGTCTAATTCACATTTTCACAGCTCTTACTGTGAAGAAGCCTTTCTGTAAGTGGAGGTGATATCTCTTTTACTCCAGGCGTTAAGAGTGCCCCCTTGTCCTTTGTGATGACCATAAAGTCTGGTTTGTTAAAGGAAGTTGAAAAATAAAAGACTTTGGGCCCATTAACACCAGCCACATGCTACAATGATACATTTTAATGTGTGGGCTAGGGTCCTTGTGTGCTGGTGGGTGGTGCCTTGAAACAACTTGTTACTAGTCCAAGCACTGTTTACCTTTCTTTTTTTCTTTTTTTTTTACTTTATCGAAATGTCAAAGTGACACTTTTGTTCATTCCTAACACAGGCAGTGATTTCAGTTGAGCTCTGGTGCATTGCAGAAAAATGCAGCATGTGTGAGGAGGGCACATAGCAATTAATTGTTTTCCACGTGCCTTTGAAAAAGACAGTCACTGCACATAGTGTGAATGGGTCTTTATTGGTATTATGAGTGAAAATACAAAATTCCAGAAAAGTTGGGATGCTGTGTAAAATCTACATAAAACAGAATGCAATGATTTGCAAATCTCATAAACCCATATTTTATTCACAAAAGAAAATAGAAAACATTTCAAAAGTTTAAACTGAAAAAATTTACCATTTAAAAGAAAAACTAAGGTCATTTTGAAATTGATGCCAGTAACACATCTCAAAAAAGTTGGGACAGGTCAACAAAAAGCTAGCAAAGTAATTGGTACTAACAATGGAGAGTTGGAAGAACATTTTGCAACTAATTAGGTTAATTGGAAACAGGTCAATAACATGATTGGGTATAAAGAGAGTATCTTATAGAGTCAGAGTGTCCCAGGAGTAAGGTTGGGCAAAGGTTCACCAATCTGTGAAAAGCTGCATCTAAAAATTGTCAAACAATTTTAGAATAATGTTCCTCAATGTAAAATAGCAAAGACTTTAAAGAAATCATCAACAGTACAGAATATCATCAAAAGATTCAGAGAATCTGGAGATATCTCTGTGCACAAGGGACAAGCCAGAAATGCAATATTGGATGACTGTGATCTTCAGGCTCTCAGACTGCACTGCATTAAACACAGGCATGATTCTGTGATGGACATCAGTGCATGGGGTCAGGAACAGTGGCGGCTGGTGCTCAATATTTTGGGGGTGGGCGACAAACAAACCTGCCCCCCCCTCGCTTGCACATGCCAACCCCCCCCCGTGAACAGGTGAACAGGCTGGCCACGGTACTCACACTTCTCCTTGCTATCCACAACTGCTGTTGTTTATGCTGTAATCTGCTGCTATGGGATGATGCCCAGCACGAGCTCCATGGGGCCGGGAAGGCAACAATCAGTCTTAGGTGGCCAATGCTGCTCCTGCTCACAGAGGGGCTGTTGCTTCTCCTCATGGCCGAACAGGAAGTGAGTCCTGAGACCCGATTGGCAGGGAGTCCCAAGACTCCCTGGCTAGTCGGGTCTCAGGACTCACTTCATGATTGGCTGAGGGGAGAAGCAGATAGATATTAGCAAATATTAATTCGCTAATTTCACGCAACTGGGTGGGCTAAGGCTCAGCCCACCCTTTTTTTAAGCCAATTAAACCCCTAGGCACTAATCAGGTGCTTAAAAAAAAAAAAAACATTGAATGCATGTATATTAGGGGCTGGATGCATGGATTAGGGGGGCAGCGCCCCTAATGGATCGGCCGACACTGCTCAGGAATACTTTATAAAATAACTGTCTGTGAACAAAGTTCGCCATCCAACAAAGCAAGCTAAAGCTCTACCATTAGAAGAAAAAGCCAAATCTGAACATGATACAGAAATGCTGCTCTGGGCCAAAGCTCATTTAAAATGGTCTGTTGTAAAGTGGAAAACTGTTCTATGGTCAGGCAAATGGAAGTTTGACATTCTTTGTGGCAACTGCGTTCTCTGGACTAAAGTGGAGAGGAACCTTCTGGCTTATTATCAACGTTCAAAAGCCCGCATCTCTGATTGTATGGGGGTGCAGGAGTGAATATGGAATGGACAGCTTGCACATCTGGAAAGGCACCATCAATGCTGAAAGATATATCCAGGTTTTAGAGCAGCATATGCTCCCATCTGCAGGAAATCTTTTTCATCTCCCTCCATATTTCAGCAGGACAATGCTAAACTACATTTTGCACCTATGAGAACAGCATGTAGAAAGTAAAGAGCAGTAGAAGCGTCCGGGTGCTTAACTGATTAACTAAAAATATTTGGCGCTTCTTGAAACCAAAAATATGGCAAAGAAGACACAGGACTGTTGAGCTGTTAGAATCCTATATTAGCTGAGAATGGGACAACATGCCTCTTCCAAAACTACTGTAAATGGACTCCTCAGTTCCCAGATGTTTACAGAATGTTGTTAAAGGAAGACTGGTTGCTGCATTGTAGTAAACATCCACCTGTCCCAACTTTTTTGAGACATGTTGCTGCCATCAATTAAAAAATTTACAATCATGGCAATTTTACATTGAGGAACATTTTATTCTGAAATTGTTCGACAATTTTTAGATGCAGCTTTTCACAGATTGGTGAACCTCTGCTCATCTTTACTTCTGAGATACTCTGACTCTCTAAGATACCCAATCATGTTATTCACCTGTTGCCAATTAAACTAATTAGCAAAATGTTCTTCCAACTCTTCTTTGTTAGTACCACTTACTTTGTCAGCTTTTTGTTGTCCTGTCCCAACTTTTTTGAGAAGTGTTGCTGCCATCTATTTCAAAATGACCTTATTTTTTCATAAAATGGTACATTTTCTCAGTTTAAAAATGTCATATGTTTTCTATTTTCTATTGTGAATAAAATATGGGTCTATGAGATTTGAAAATCATTACTTTCTGTTTATGTAGATTTTGCACAACATCCCAATGTTTTTGAAATTGGGGTTGTAGAAAAAAAGCCTCAAAAATGAAAGCAGACACCTCATCGAAGGAATTCTAAGGTTTAGAGGCTGCAGACATGAAAAATTCTTGAGACCCTGTTGCATGTATCTATTTTATTTAATTATCTGTAAATCACCTATACAGTATGAAAGAATAGAGGAGTGGAGGTGCGAAGGCAATTGCCGCCACTTGCCTGCTCGCACGTACACGCCTGAGAATTGGGGGTTGGACTATCTCGGCACTTGGTAATTAATCAAAATATATAAATTTTAATGAGTATAATACAAAAATACACAAAAAATATTGAAAACAACAGTATGTATACACCACAGTTAACAAATTACTAATGGGTGTCCCCGTAGAGTTTCTGTTGGGGGGAGTATATATGAAATTCCTCAACCGGTTTCACGGTGAAAACTGCTTCTTCAGGAGGGGTGGTCTATAAAACAAATAATATTTTTATAGCAATGTACAAAATACAACAAAACAGTTTAAAAACAACATAATGCATTTCATAATATCAAAGGAGAAGACTAGACAGTATGGATTTTCTGGTGCAAAGGTTGCATGTAGAAGCAGTCAGGTCATTGCAGACACTAAAGACATGTACCAGATGTTTCAAAGCCTTTCACTTGTTGATATAAAATATGTTCTTCACATTAAGCTATTAAGCTTAATGCCGCGTACACACAAGAGGACATTACGGCAGACTTTGCCCGGCGGATGGGATTTCGTCGGACAATTCGATCGTGTGTGGGCTCCAGCGGACTTTGTTTTCTCAAAAGTTGGACGGACTTAGATTTGAAACATTATGAAAAAGGAGAGGAGGGGGAGGGGGGGGGGGGGGAAAGGGGAAATGGGGGAGGGAGAGGGAAGGGCTAGGCAATCGCCCTCCTCAAAAAGTGGGATTTTAAGGAAAATGTGGCTGAGTTGCGTAGATGAGCATATAAACGATCAGCTAAAATATAATAATGTTTATTGAGAAACAATATAAAAAGGTATAGGCAATACAGATATAGACATATAATTATCCAGTAGTGACATCCAAAATTCGTGCGTGACTAGAGCCAACATGTTTCGCAAAAGGAATTTCGCTTCATCAGGGCTAGACACGATGCAGTTAATGCATTTACACTGTGTAAACAATAAACAGTCTTAGGTCATAAAGTAAAATAACAGATCCTAACAAGTATCAATTATAACAGAAAATCGCTCACCTACTATAATTCCGAGACTAGAGATTAAAATCACCATTCAATAGACAACACCCGCAAAGCCGGCCGGTATGGAATGTCACTGGGTGCCAGATCCCAGATAGACAGTGCCAGTAGGAGACCTGGGCCATGCATTCAGGGTATAGTGCGCAGGAAACCACTGCTGAAATTAAAAACAGTACACCCATAAGAAACACTAAGGGTCAATGGTAGATCAAGCTACACTAACAGTAGTTAGTCAGTGACAGAGCAGTAGTATCCAATATATTATGCCCAATGTTGTGTGTTAAGTATTAGTTATAGTACTGATAGTGCAGGGGTCCAGCACAACGTTCCCTTTGAGATTAAGTATACATATATATATATCCACAAGGCAAAGGCCAAAAATGCACAGCAAGAAGCAAAAACAAGAAGCAAAAACAAAAGCAAAAACATGGGTCCCCCCCAGGTTCAGAACGTAACCCCGTATGAGAGTAAGGGAATGGTATATCCGGAATAAACAAACTTACCATTAAAAGTTGAGATATAGCGAGACGGGGGGGGGGGGCGGGGGGAAAAAAAGACAACAAAGCCCGCAAGGATATTTCCTAGTAGAGGATTCGGGCGTCCGCCCATTTGCGATGGATGGCCGCAAGATGTGTCGGACAGACAACATCAGTGCCTCCATCTTTAAATACTATGGCCCCACCGGAAGCAATCAGGTCAGCGGTGACCTCCGGCATTGCTTCCGGTCCGGAAGTCCCTGTCATGTTGCGCGCGCACCCGGAGAGCGGACGCAGCCGCGTTCCACCTACAGTGGTGCGCACGCATTGCCCATATTACGCCAATGGCGTGATGGGCAGCTGGGGGCGGAAAGAGAGGGAGCTCCACCCCCTGGGCAGGGACAACCGAGTCCTCCTACTACAAAGCAATCATAGCCGGCCAACAGCAGAGGTGCTAAGGAATGGTGCAGGACAACAAGAAGAAACAACAAATAATAGAAAATACATACATAACGGTCCAAGGGGACCGGGTATCTTACATTAATAATAGACATATGCTTTAACAACAGCAAAGTACAATATGCACAAAGGAGTTTTTTATACATATGCATGGAAAAGCAATTATTTAGGAAAATAAGAAACAACAGAAAAATGAAAAAAGCAATATGATCAGTTTAATTATTCAGTTTATCCTTAATGGGAGATAGTGTCACTTAGTGGACCTGGCTAGTAAGGTGTCACTCGGTAAAAGCCCATGAGTTAAGTAACAAGTGTGAAATTCACCTAAATATGTATTATTTATTATATCATGTTTCAATAATACCCATCCGTCTAAGTTACAACTGGAACTAGAGATGTAATATCCATTACTGCTCTGTCTTTTGTTACTATAAGAAGGCTTACACCTATCCTTACCTGTCATTTAGGTACACAACATTACATATATCTATGTAATATGTAACCATCCACACTTGTAGTCTATCAACAATTGTGATAGGTGAATTTCACACTTGTTACTTAACTCATGGGCTTTTGCCGAGTGACACCTTACTAGCCAGGTCCACTAAGTGACACTATCTCCCATTAAGGATAAACTGAATAATTAAACTGATCATATTGCTTTTTTCATTTCTCTGTTGTTTCTTACTTTCCTAAATAATTGCTTTTCCATGCATATGTATAAAAAACTCCTTTGTGCATATTGTACTTTGCTGTTGTTAAAGCATATGTCTATTACTAATGTAAGATACCCGGTCCCCTTGGACCGTTATGTATGTATTTTCTATTATTTGTTGTTTCTTCTTGTTGTTGTCCTGCACCATTCCTTAGCACCTCCGCTGTTGGCCGGCTATGATTGCTTTGTAGTAGGAGGACTCGATTGTCCCTGCCCAGGGGGTGGAGCTCCCTCTCTTTCCGCCCCCAGCTGCCCATCACGCCATTGGCGTAATATGGGCAATGCGTGCGCACCACTGTAGGTGGAACGCCGCTGCGTCCGCTCTCCGGGTGCGCGCGCAACATGACAGGGACTTCCGGACCGGAAGCAATGCCGGAGGTCACCGCTGACCTGATTGCTTCCGGTGGGGCCATAGTATTTAAAGATGGAGGCACTGATGTTGTCTGTCCGACACATCTTGCGGCCATCCATCGCAAACGGGCAGACGCCCGAATCCTCTACTAGGAAAATATCCTTGCGGGCTTTGTCGTCCTTTTTTTCCCCCCGCCCCCCCCGTCTCGCTATATCTCAACTTTTAATGGTAAGTTTGTTTATTCCGGATATACCATTCCCTTACTCTCATACGGGGTTACGTTCTGAACCTGGGGGGGACCCATGTTTTTGCTTTTGTTTTTGCTTCTTGTTTTTGCTTCTTGCTGTGCATTTTTGGCCTTTGCCTTGTGGATATATATATATGTATACTTAATCTCAAAGGGAACGTTGTACTGGACCCCTGCACTATCAGTACTATAACTAATACTTAACACACAACATTGGGCATAATATATTGGATACTACTGCTCTGTCACTGACTAACTACTGTTAGTGTAGCTTGATCTACCATTGACCCTTGGTGTTTCTTATGGGTGTACTGTTTTTAATTTCAGCAGTGGTTTCCTGCGCACTATACCCTGAATGCATGGCCCAGGTCTCCTACTGGCACTGTCTATCTGGGATCTGGCACCCAGTGACATTCTATACCGGCCGGCTTTGCGGGTGTTGTCTATTGAATGGTGATTTTAATCTCTAGTCTCGGAATTATAGTAGGTGAGCGATTTTCTGTTATAATTGATACTTGTTAGGATCTGTTATTTTACTTTATGACCTAAGACTGTTTATTGTTTACACAGTGTAAATGCATTAACTGCATCGTGTCTAGCCCTGATGAAGCGAAATTCCTTTTGCGAAACATGTTGGCTCTAGTCACGCACGAATTTTGGATGTCACTACTGGATAATTATATGTCTATATCTGGATTGCCTATACCTTTTTATATTGTTTCTCAATAAACATTATTATATTTTAGCTGATCGTTTATATGCTCATCTACGCAACTCAGCCACATTTTCCTTAAAATCCCACTTTTTGAGGAGGGTTATTGCCTAGCCCTTCCCTCTCCCTCCCCCATTTCCCCTTTCCCCCCCCCCCCTCCCCCTCCTCTCCTTTTTCATAATACTTTAATCAGGGATGGAAAATCATTTGAGTTGTTTCCCCATATAACCCAGCCATCTTGCCTCTATTTCTTAGATTTGAAACATGTTTTAAATATATCCGTCGAACTCGAGTCCGGTCGAAAAGTCCGCTCGTCTGTATGCTAGTTCGACGAACAAAAAGCCACGCTAGGGCAGCTATTGGCTACTGGCTATGAACTTACTTGTTTTAGTCCGGTCGTACGTCATCACGTACGAATTCGACGGACTTTGGTGGATTGTGTAGGCAAGTCCGTTCATTCAGAAAGTCAGTCATAAAGTCCGTCGAAAAGTCCGCCGAGCAAAGTCTGCCGTAAAGTCCACTTGTGTGTACGCGGCATAAGAATTAAGCTATTTAGTTTTGTTTATTTTCTCCAGACACTTACAAGTGTATAATATCAGATTAATATCAATATGCTGTGAGTAATACAAGCAGAGCAGGGTCAAATAAGACAGTGTGGGAGGCTGGCTGTAGTGTTAATCCCAGTGAGGTGCTGAATGACAGGACATAGCGGACACAGTGTGTATCAAGGCCGGGTGTCTACTATTCATCTTTGCTACACATAATTGTGCCATGTGCAGATGGTTCCTGTCACCCCACACCAGCAATACTGACAAATGATACCAGGCCCTTAATTCACTAAGCTATAACATAAGTTATTATCTATATTGTTAGTTATTTTCAAGTAGGTGATTGCTATTTTCAGCTATTCTTGATGCCATTAAGATTAACTTTCTCTGTTTGTCCTGAGACCAATGTCACTGTGACAGAAAGTAATGGGGAATCAAACATTTTGAGTCACCAGAACAGGAGTAAAAGTAGAAATCTTCCATTCAGAACACTTGGGTGACTACTGTCTAAGAAAGGACTTCCCTCGGTTTGGAAATATTTACTTTCACTTCTTGTTGTGTTTGTAGGATTGGAATTGAAGGAGAATATCCTCGATGTGGCACAGACTGCATTAGGCTCTATGTATACCCTGCCTACATTTACCGCAGCTGCTGGAAAACGCTGGCGGTCAAAACGTTCCTTCCCTGAATGTGATATTTACCGGGCATCACGTATAGACAACCCATACCTTTCTACAATTGTCCTTTAATTCATGAACACCTCAAACACCTGAGAAACTTCCCTAGGACCCACAGATGCTGCTTAAAACTGGCCACTGACAGCAATTATAAGATGCAGCTATTTTCAGGAATAAAGCACATGCACGTGAGTATGCCTGAACACAAAATGACTGCACTTGGGGCATATATCTGCATGTTTGCTTTATGCAAGTGCTGACACATATAACCATACAGCTGCATCTTGTAATTGCTGTCAATAGGTGAGGTGACTGTATGCAGCAGCTGTGGGTCCTGGGGAAGATTTTATGGAGGTTCCAGACGCTCATGCATGCTGTATAGCTCCCTTGCGGCATTGTGCCTAAACCCTAAAGACAAAATGGGGGGGAGGATTTACTAAAACTGGTGTACACAGAATCTGGTGCAGCTGTGCATTGTAGCCAATCAGCTTCCAATGTCAGCTTGTTCAAGTAAGTTTTGGCAATAAAACCTGGAAGCTGAATCAGAACCCAGAATCTGCACCAGATTCTGCGTGCAATAATTTTAGTAAATCCTCCCCATTTTGTATTACACATTTATATTTTGTATTAAATGTTGGTAGACTTATATATTTTTTTTTCAATCTACATTCCTTCCTAATGAGCTTTAGGGCAAACCTGTGCTTGCTGGAAGGCAAGTATTTATCCAGGTGGGTGTCATTCAGGAGAGTGAGGGAATTAAAGGACAATTGTAGAAAGGTATGGGTTGTCTATACGTGATGCCCTCTTCAGTTGGACATATTCACTATCCTTCCTCTTCCCTCACATTATTCTTGGCCACCAGGAGTGAAGGGAGGAAGTTCTGTGAAAGTTCCAAATTGCAATTTTCGAGCTTACATAGCAGCAGTTAAGTGAACTGATTACTTTTCTCTGGAGGGAAAAACATAGGTTCACTTTCATTTCTAAATCTGATACTATGATGTCATTTTTATGTTTAGACTGTACCTCCTCATGAGGGCCAATAAATCAGCAGTTCCTTCAGTTTCATGATATGTGTGAACGTGAATAGGCTGCTAGATATGCAGCTTACGCCTCTCAATTTACCATTCATCAAAGATTGATTTCAAAGATGGATTCTTCCGTGCCCTTTATGTGTCCTCTGCTGGGGTACTATTCCTGAACCCCACACTTCTCACACAGTCCAATTATTAAACACTTGAAAATCACCTTTTAAACTGTGCAGTCAGACATTCTTGGTGTTCCTGGTGCCAGTATCACATGTACTATGGCTGCTAACAAACTGATTTTAGAGAATTATCAACAAGGCAGCCGAGATAATATTGGCAGCAAGTATGGACAGAAGGTTTTCTTGGAACGTCCTACGACTACTGACAGAGAACTGAGATGGGCTAATATGGACTGAGAGACTGGCATGATGCAATGGACTTTCTGAAGATTGCTAATACACAGTAAGAAGGGAAAATGGTCTGAAATATAAGGGAAACATCTGAATATTGACATGGTTTTACCCATAGAGCATGCCCCCTGTAGTAGAGAGAAGCAAGCTTGTACTGTTTTCATTCTGGTCCTCAATAATCAAAGTCATTCTTCAGGGAATGTGTAGTGATTAGCATATACCATTATTATACCAGATTTATATAGCACCAACAGTTTACGCAGCGCTTTACAAAATAAACGGTAACAGGCCTAGTAGCTTACAATCTAAAATATATTTTCAACATATATTATGCTTAATATTAAAATTATGAATGATTAATATGTATTCATTTTTAATCTCCTTGATTTGAAATGTTGTATATGATTATTTTATATTTATGTTTTCTAGACTGAAATTAGGCTAGGTTCACACTGAGGTGCGGTGTATTAAAGCACACATTTATTTCACATGTTTATGTTCACTGCCTTAGGCTAGGTTCACACTGCATGCCGACGCGGCTCACAGCAGGGGTCCTGTGTGCCCCTGTTCACCATTTCAGGTCCGATTTCAGCCCGAATTTTAGGCTGAATTCAGACCTGAAACAAACCAAAAGATGCACAGGTTTCCAGTGCAAATTCGCACAGGAGCCGCATCTGAGATATGTGAACTGGCTCCATAAAGAAATGGTCACAACCCCCCGCTATTGCGAATTGGAACCCAGGAGTGTGAACCCAACCTTAGGCAGCCTATTCAAAATATATAGGCTGGCACACACCTTAGTGGCCCACAAAGCAGACCTGCACCTCTTTCGACAGAACACCATGCGTTAATGCATTGCACTGCTGTGCAGTGCACCTCTGTCAGTGAGGTGAATAAATGGCCGCACCACATCACACCATTGCAGGTCACGTGCAGTTTCTAGAGTTGCGGGAACGTGAATGGGAACATGCACGTTCTCATACCATGATGAATGGAGCCTAATGCCGTGTACACACGGGCAGACTTTTCGACCGGACTGGTCCGACGGAAGGAATCTGTCAGACAATCTGACCGTGTGTGGGCTTCATCGGACCTTCAGCGGACTTCTCTGTCGAAAATCAGACGGACGTTAGATTTGGAACATGTTTCAAATCTTTCCGCGGAACTCCGCCGGACCCAGTTCCTATCGAGAAATCCGCTCGTCTGTATGCTAGTCCGACGGACGAAATCCGACGCTAGGGCAGTTATTGGCTACTGGCTATGAACTTCCTTATTTTAGTCCGGTCGTACGTCATTACCTACGAATCCGTCGGACTTTGGTGTGATCGTGTGTGGGCAAGTCCGTTCGTTAGAGAGTCCTTCGAAAGTCCATCATAACTCTGTGGAAAGACCGTCGGACCTTTGATGCCGAAAAGTCTGCCCGTGTGTACACGGCATTAGAGCTTCTTTCCCATGGAGCTGGGCCGATCTGTGAGCAGATCTCTTGCTGATTCCAAGCTATCAGTTTTCTGACATCCTCGCCCATTCAGTTTGTGTCTGGCAAGCATGGACAGACTGGTGATAGCTTTCCAGGCAGCAGGATCTAAATGGACTTATGTCCATTTACAGCAGGCAACTTCTAATTCTTCACGTTTAGTTTCAGAAAAACTGAAAAGGGATGCAGTCCTTTTCTGTTCTTTTTACCAGACCTGGACAGACTCAGAGGTAGGTGAGAGGAAGTCCATTTACATCAGCCTGCTCATTGAGCTACATGGAGCTTCCAATCAGGTTGGCCTAAAAAACTGAGAGGCAGACCTGATTAGAAAGCTTGTGTGAAATGGCCCTTAGGATACTAGTCTCCATCTACATGTTTTTTCTATCGGAAACTTTTTTATTGAATTTTTGTTCTAATGCCGCGTACACACGACCGGACTTTTCGACATCAAAGGTCAGACGGAACGAATCCGTCGGACAATTCGATCGCGTGTGGGCTTCATCGGACCTTTTCTGTCGAAAATTCAGACGGACCTAGAAATAGAACGTTTCAAATCTTTCTGACGGACTTGATTCCCATCGAAAAAAACGTTCGTCTGTATGCTAGTTCGACGGACCAAAAACGACGCTAGGGCAGCTATTGGCTACTGGCTATGAACTTCCTTATTCTAGACGGGTCATACGTCATCACGTTCGAATCAGTCGGACTTTGGTGTGATCGTGTGTAGGCAAGTCCGTTTCGTTGGAACTCCATTGGAACTCTGTCAGAACTCCGTCGAAAAGTCCTTCGCAGTTGAGTCTGATGAAAAGTCCAGTCGTGTGTACGCGGCATTACAGTACACAAAAGCAAAACAAAGGGAGGGTGAGGGAAAGGGGCAAGTGAGGTGTAAGACAAAAAGGTTTGTCACACTTTACACAGTAATGCAGTACATTAAATTAAGATTAGCATCAAAGTAGTATAGACATAGTATGACATTCAAAACAAGTATTGTACTAGGGTGTCAAACATATTTAACCCACATAGCAGTTTACAAAACGGGAACCCATGACAATTACCAAGGGATAAATTGAGCGATAACTGTTTATGTATCCAACTATCCCAAATAGAGTGAATGAGTGTCTGAGTTGCCCTTTGGATTTGCAGATATAATGTCTTAGGCTTGTTTGGTAGGGGAAGTCATTTTTTTTTTTTTAGATATATTTTTATATTGTTTTATGGTCAGTAGCTGAGAGACATATATTAGTCAGCTTTGCCTCAAAGGCAAGGCAAGTGGTTTGGTTGCAAATTGCTGAGAAACAAACTTGATAAATATTGCATAACCTATCCTGAATATTGTTGGGGCAGCAACATACCATATGAATTAAATCACCAGTGACAAGGTGACAGTGGGCAAGTCTCTGGGGGTAGTTCACAAGACACTAGTCATGTCCTCCAAAATAGAGGGCCTTTGCTCAGTTATTGAACCTATCCCTGTGAAGACAATAAATGGGTTATTCATTGATCATCATACGATAAGTAGCCTCCAAGTAAGAATATGTATACTCCAGATATCAGTGACTTAGTTGATATCACTAAGTAGACTTCTTCCTCTAATCGGAATAGCATAATTTGTAACAAGGTGGTGTAACAGTGTGCTGGGAGCACGCAGTGAATGTGCTGTCAGTCCTGCGATGGACACATATGTTCTGCGCCTAGGGTTGCCACTTCATCACTTTAGTCCAGGACACATATTAATTACACAGTTTTTGGGGCTAATTTAATGCAGATAAGGCACTAAGTGAGTTTAATTACCACCTTAATCAGCCACAGAACCTGTATAATTAATGTGTGCCCTGGATTAAAGTGATGATGTGGCAACCCTAGGCGCAGAACATATGTGTCCATGGCAGCACTGACAGCACATTCACTGCGTGCTCCCAGCACACTGACCGAGGTGCCACTGACAGGTCTTAATACATGCTGTACTTTCTATTAAAAACATCCTCAATCCCCTTTGACACCAGTGCCATGTATGTACCCAATCTTACATTTTTATATAATGAATAATTTACAGAAATGGTAAAAGATCATTTTAAAGGTGTTTTCTTTAACTTCAGCTAATAGTGACCATAACATTATAGTTTGCCCTAAAAAAAACTTCATCACAACCAAATTTACATTGAAAAAATCACTGTTTTTAAAAAAACGAAAGTGGTTGCAACCCTTTTAAGAGCCCTTTCTCACTATTGTAGCCGTTTACCGTATGCATTTTAACATTTGGTATGCTGCGTGCATTCATTTTACATAGACTGCCAATGTGGCATAATGCATCTAAAACTAGACAAGAACCATTTTTTCTAACACATCACAACACACAGATTGTGCCCTATGTGCGCTGTGGTGTTCATCAAAGCACAAACTTTTGGGTGTGTTTGGTGTGCCATTCAAAATGACAACGTATTTGAGCACTGAGCAGACAGGCTCTATTATTTTTTTCATCCTTTGATCCGAGAAACACAAAACGTCTGACAGGAACTTTTGGCAGGACAGTGAAAAAACAAAAGTCTCCCTGATTGTTGGCAAACATCCGATACTTTTATTTATCAGATACTGCAATGGGGAGTATGAAAGCTTAGCATCTCTGTTTGGCCAGCAGACACAAATTCCTCCGAGCATTTACAGCAAGATGAATTTCAGACTTCAAGCTGCAATGTTATCTGTCGCGGGGTCTTTCCTCATTTCCAAAAGCTTTTGTGAGCGTTATCTTATTCCTTGGCGGAATTCCTGGCCTTTGGTGACAGTATCTATACCATAACACATGATGTTACTATTACGCTCTTGTTTCTGTAACTGTTTTGTTGACTGTTGATGTAGTAAAGACAAACCCTGGGTAACATTGCTAATGCTACCCAGGAAATATTGTCATTGTGCTAAAATCATAGAGTCAAAGAAACAAAATAATACTGCAGTCCAGCTATGATTCTCTTCAAATTCATTGGGTAAAATTCAGCAGCATCTGATAGTGAGACCCCTTTCACACTGAGGCAGTTTTTCGGCGTTTTAGTGCTAGAAATAGCCTCTGAAAAGCGCCTCCCTGGGGCGGTGCACTTGCGGGACATTAGAAAAAGTCCTGCAAGCAGCTCCCAAAATGCCCCTGCCCATTGAAATAAATAGGCAGCGCTTCCACTGCGCCCTAAAAGCGCTTTGAAAGCACCGCAAAACAGGACTTTTTTCCTTTTGTTTTTTAAAAAAACCGCCCCCGCTGGCACCCTAAAAAAATGCAAAAGCTCAGCTAAAACGCAGCTAAAGCAACCGGCGCTTTAGCACTGTTTTAGCGACGCTTCAGTGTGAAAGGGGTCTTACAAGACTCTAACGTGTTTCTACTTTGCAGCCTTGTGGGGAGGACAAGAACCTAGCCGTTGAGCCAATCATTGTTGCCAACCGCCAGTATTTTTACTGGCAGCCAGTAAAAAACGGGCACTTTTCTCCTGCCAGTAAATGCCAGTGAAAGAAAAAGATTTCCAGTAAAAAATGTGACTGTGACGCTTGGCCGAGACCATCCCAGTGCCTACTACAGTGTGTTCAGACTGTGCCAACAGTGTATCACGTGAAGTCATGGTGCAAGGAAACGGAGCAGCCGGTACCTCATGTGCAGGTCTGCAGGATGGGAGAAGTGCAATCTGGGAGTGGACTAAAGGGACCATCTGGCATGGAGTGAGAGGGTCACTATGACTCAGGAGGGGACCTGTCATGTTGGTGGGGTGCCATCATCATCTGTGCTGCTGCACACTGCTTTCAGTGTCACTGTGAGAGTCAATTTCCTGTGTGTGTGCATGTTCATTCTAATTTCTTGCCCTCTCGATTCCAGTCCCTCAGCTACCTATTACTATATTGAAAATAAAATAAGAAATATGTTTTTGCCTTAATATCTTCTTTATATCACTTTGCTAATTGCATATTGTACTTGTTTGTAGCCTAAATATTGAAATTTGCACTTAAATCTGTCATTTTGTAACTTTTGGATATGACAGTAAAAACTTGACTGTGCCAGTACATTTTAGGTGTCGTGTCAGTAAATTTCAATCTGGTAGGTTGGCAACAGTGGAGCCAATACTCCATGGACTGTGTTGGCGGAGAGATAGAGCTCTCTATCTCTTTGTTCTAAAAACAAGGAGGTTGATTTACTAAGCAAATATACTGTGCGCTAGAAGTGCACTTCAAGTGGAGTTGCTCTTGATCTGAGGGGAAGCTCTGAAATGAGGGGAAGCTCTGCTGATTTATATCATCCAAGCATGTGCAAGTAAAAATGCAGTTTTTTTTATTTTTCTTGCATGCCCCCCCCTCAGAACTAGAGCAACTGCACTTGAAATGCACAGACTATTTATCTTTAGTAAATCAACCCCATAGAGTCCTTTTAAGATAGTGTCACCATTATTAGAATCCTCATGGACACAGGCTGTAAGTAGGCAATGTTGACTGCAGCAGGTAGGACAAAAGCAGAGATGATGGTATATTTTTCCTCCTGGGCTTTGGAAGTGGGAAGAAGAGTTAGATGCTCTGCCAGATTTTTGTTTCTGTTGGAGAGATTTCCCCTCACTTCCTGTCCCAGTGACACCCTATACACTGTAGCAAGGTGAACTTCCTGTTTCTCATCTCTGGAATGAATTATATATGTATTTATTGGAAGACTTTACTAATCGGCTTTCACAATGTGCATTTAGCAGAACATCAGTGTGCGTAAAACACCAAAAAATGCCTGGTAGTTTAACCTCTGTTGATTGTGTGTGGAAGGTCAGTGTTTTTTAACTTCTTCAAACTTTTTCCCTCAGTTTTCCTCTGTTGATCCTGCCAGTACATTGCCTCCTTTTTTAGGGTGACAACACTAACAGAGCCTGCACCTCTGCAGGAGCAGCGTTGTCACCCAGGACATGCAGACTGCTTGTTGACTGCATGTTGGCAAATATATGAAACCAGCCTATTGCACAGCTTTCAGCTTCTGTTCCACCTACTGCCATAATGTGCACGCTTTGAACAACAGGAAGAAACAGGGCAAGAAAAGCCATGCATGCACACGACTTTCTTTTACAAATTAAGTTACTTAAAAAAAAAAAAAAAACCGTGATGTAAATTTTTGGAATATCATGAAGTTATTTCTGTAAATTGCTAGTTTTTGTTTAGTTGTCCACTAAGTTTTCGTGCAGGAATCGTAGACCAAGTTGCTGAACAGCTCTTCTTTCTGTTGCCAGCTCCTTCCACCCCGGTGATTAAAGCAGAGGAGTGCACAGTGTGCTGGAACACTGCTGTAATCAGATGGAGCACTGCTCATCCAGAATCCACAGACACCTTCACTTTGGAGTGGTGCAAGCAGTACTCCTCAGAGGGCGAGGGGCTCAGGTAAAACTTGCTGCTTGTCTTGTAGCCTGGTCATAGGCTTCAAATATCTAACAATCCAAGACTTAAGACTTACTGAGGAGAGAGAGCAGCCAAACAGGTTAGGGATTGACCCCATCTTGTAAAAAATATAAGTCATAAAATATTATTTAAAAAAAAAGACTTTTTCTTCCCCTGATGGACATGTTTGTAGATATCTGAAATTTTATAGCCTGATCCAAAATGTAAGGTTTGAAGGTTAACTTTACTTATGTGTCCTGTAATTTACTCCCTTCCCTAGCAGCATCTCCCCGAAGTCTTATGCCGTGTACACACGATCGCACATTCCGACAACAAAATCCTGGATTTATTTCCGAAGGAGGTTGGCTCAAACTTGTCTTGCATACACACGGTCGCACAAATGTTGTCGGAAATTCCGAACATCACGAACGTGGTGACGTACAACACGTACAACGAGCTGAGAAAAATGTTCAATAGCCAGTGCGGCTCTTCTGCTTGATTCTGAGCATGTGTATAATTTTATGCGTCGGAATTGTGTGCACACGATCGTAATTTCCGACAATGGATTTTGTTGTCGGAAAATTTGAGAACCAGCTCTCAAATTTTTGTTGTCGGAAATTCCGACAACAAATGTCCGATGGAGCCTACACACGGTTGGAATTTCCAACAACAAGCTCACATCGAACATTTGTTGTCAGAAATTCCGACCGTGTGTACGCGGCATTATACTCACCTGCCCACACTCCTGCAAGATCTACAATGTGTGGCCCACCAGGAAGCTGCACAGCTGCTGGGGCAGCAAGTTGCAGTAGAAGGGACCAACTGGGAAAGTGCACAGGGGTGGCTGTGCAGCTTCTTGTGTTCCATAAGGTGGATCTGTCAAGACATGGACAGGTGAGTATTAGGCCTCATGCACATGGGTGCCTGGGCCGGCCATATGGCGTAACATTCGGGTGTGTGTCCCCTGTTTCTCTAGAGCCAGAGCTGCTGCCTTTAGCAAACCATAAAAACAAATGCTAGAATGCTGCTGTATGTAGGTAAACAGGGTATTTGTTAAGTATGTGCACTTGTATGGAGGTATGACCCTGGCAGCAGACAGTCTGCACCCAGAGGTGAACGTCTGTATGTGTGTTGCAGTGTTTGGTGGGGGTGGATGGTGGTACATTAAAGATTAACTACGAAAGTAAAAGTTATCCTTTAAATTGTAGAAGTAAAATTTTTAACTTGGCCACAGATATAGCACTATACCTGTACAATCTATGAAACATGGAATTAATTTTACAAAAATTAATTGAAATGGTAAAATATATATATATTAAAAAGAAGAGATATGGTATGTGCCAGTTTTACAATCTTTTACATCTAATAAAAAAGTTTCAAATTTACCAAACAATTGTTTCACACATTCTCATCCACATTTTATGAATCTTATGTGAACCTACACACATTTTTGCACAGTTCTTCCTTAACCTGATAGAAGGTACAAATGGTTTGGAGTATACGTGGACATTGGGATTTAAAATAAATTGCTTCACTGTATAGGGGCACTAAACAAGATCAGAAGAAGATGCTGTAGAATGAAACAGTGGGGTAGATTTACTATAGGCAAATTGACTGTGCACTTCGCAAAGTGCAGTTGCACTCTGCAAGAGCAGTTGCACCAGAGCTTACTAAATGAGGTAAAGCTTAATCTCTTGAAATTTACCTTGCACGTGATTGGGTATTCTTTGCAAAGTGAAGCTTTACCTCATTTACTAAGCTCTGGTGCAACTGCACTTTGTAAAGTGCACAGTCTATTTGCCTATAGTAAATCAACCCCAGTACAGTTGTGCTCATAAGTTTACATACCCTGGCAGAATTTATGATTTCTTGGTCATTTTTCAGAGAATATGAAAGATAACACAAAAGCGTTTCTTTCACTAATGGTTAGTGTTTGGCTGAAGCCAATTATTATCAATCAACTGTGTTTACTCTTTTGAAATCATAGTGACAACAGAAACTACCCAAATGACCCTGATCAAAAGTTTACATACCCCAGTTCTTAAAGCGGAGGTCCGCCCACCGCTGCAAAAATTAAAAGCCAGCAGCTGCACATACTGCAGCTGCTGACTTTTAATATTCAGGCACTTACCTGTCCTGGAATCCAGCGATGTCGGCACCGCAGCTGATGTTTCTGCTGCCTGTCGGGTGCTGCCGCCTCCATTGCGAGTAAGGGAAGCCGGCAGTGTAGCCTTTCGGCTTCACGCCGGGAACCCTACTGCGCATGCACGAGGCTCCGCTCCTCTCTCCTACTGGCCCGGTGGCTGGGGAAGGAGGAGGGAGGAGGAGGGAGCCCCGTGGTGACGTCAAAACCCACAGCTCCCGGAAGTCGGAACAGCATACCTGTGAAAGACAGGTATCCTGTCCCCCCCCCCCCCCGAAAGGTGCCAGATGTGGCACCGGAGGGGGGAAGGAGTATAATGAGCGGAAGTTCCACTTTTGGGTGGGACTCCACTTTAATACTGTGTATTGCCCCCTTTAACATCAATGACAGCTTGAAGACTTTTGTGGTTTTTGTGGATGAGTCTCTTTATCTTCTCAGATAGTAAAGCTGCCCATTCCTCTTGGAAAAAAGCCTCCAGTTCCTATAAGTTCTTGGGCTGTCTTGCTTGAACTGCACTTTTGAGATCTCCCCAGAGTGGCTCAATGATATGAGGTCAGGAGACTGAGATGGCCACTCCAGAACTTTCACTTTATTCTGCTGTAGCCAATGACAGGTCGACTTGGCCTTGTGTTTTGGATCATTAACATGCTGGAATGTCCAAGTACGTCCCATGTGCAGTTTCCTGGCGGATGAATGCAAATGTTCCTCCAGTATTTTTTGATAACATACTGCATTCATCTTGTCATCAATTTTGACCAAATTTCCTGTGCCTTTGTAGCTCACACATCCCCAAAACATCAGTGATTCACCTCCATGTTTTGCAGTAGGAATGGTGTACCTTTCATCATAGGCCTTGTTGACTCCTCTTCAAATGTAGCATTTATGGTTGTGGCTAAAAAGCTCAATTTTGGTCTCATCACTCCAAATGACTTTGTGCCAGAAGGTTTGAGGCTTGTCTCTGTGCTGTTTGGCGTATTGTAAGCGGGATACTTTGTGGCATTTGCGCAGTAATGGCTTTCTTCTGGCGACTTGACCATGCAGCTTATCTTTCGTCAAGTGCCTCCTTATTGTGCGTCTTGAAAAAGCCACACCACATGTTTTCAGAGAGTCCTGTATTTCACCTGAAGTTATTTGTGGGTTTTTCTTTGCATCTCGAACAATTTTCCTGGCAGTTGTGGCTGAAATTCTAGTTGGTCTACCTGACCGTGGTTTGGTTTCAACAGAACCTCTCATTTTCCACTTCTTCATTAGAGTTTGAACACTGCTGATTGGCATTCTCAATTCCTTGGATATCTTTTTATAACCTTTTCCTGTTTTATACAGTTCAACTACCTTTTCCCGCAGATCCTTTGACAATTCTTTTGCTTTCCCCATGACTCGGAATCCAGAAACGTCAGTGCCGCACTGGATGAAAGATGCAAGGGTCTGTCAGGAGTCCAGAAACTCATTGACCTTTTATTCACACACTAATAACAAGCAAACAGATCACAGGTGAGGATGGTTACCTTTAATAGCCATTCAAACCCTTTTGTGTCAACTTATGTGCATGTTATCAGGCCAAAATTTACCAGGGTATGTAAACTTTTGATCAGGGTCATTTGGGTAGTTTCTATTGTCACTATGATTTAAAAAGAGTAAATACAGTTGATTGATAATAAATGGCTTCAGCCAAACACTAACCATGGGTGAACAAAATGTTTTTGTGTAATCATTTATATTCTCTGAAAAATGGCCAAGAAATCATAAATTCTGCCAGGGTATGTAAACTTATGAGTACAACTGTACATATCCTGATAAGTAATTTTTTTTCTAATAAAGTTGTTCTTAGTCATGAGTTTGGGGTCTGAATAGATGTTCTCACTAGTAAGCATGCCACTTTCTGGTTTGGTTATACTTTCCAGGTCTGTATCTGGTATTAAGGATCAGCAGCTGAGAGTTTCACTGCAACCAGGAGAGAACTATTTCTTCTATGTAAAAGCTGCCAATGCATTTGGATGCAGCGAGCAGAGCGAGGCAGCTCTCATATCCACAAAAGGTAAGTACTTCATCTACACTTAGAACCATGACTTTTGAACTGCTATATGCTATTAGCCAGTCCTAGTCAACTGCGGAAACTCTGTTTTGCTTGTTGATCTGCATAGGTGAAATTTGCTTGAAAATAAAAAAGTTCCACTAGTTTACTTTGTTATTTAGTGTTCTTTGTATTTACGTTGCTTTTTTTATGCAGTGGATCGTACAGTGCCTTGCAAAAGTATTCACCCCCTTGGCTTTTTACCTATTTTTTTACATTACAGCCTTTAGTTCAATGTTTTTTTAATCTGAACTATATGTGATGGATGAGAACACAATAGTCTAAGTTGGTAAAGTGAAATTAGAAATATATATATATATAAAACTATTTTTCAGAAATAAAAAACTGATAATTGGCATGTGCGTATGTATTCACCCCCTTTGTTATGAAGCCCATAAAAAGCTCTGGTGCAACCAATTACCTTCAGAAGTCACATAATTTGTGAAATGATGTCCACCTGTGTGCAATCTAAGTGTCACATGATGGCTTTCTTCTGTCCACTCTGCCATAAAGCCCAACTGCAGAGTTCCATAGCAGAGACTGGAATATCTGTACATAGGATGACAATGAGCTGTACGCTCCATAGAGTTGGGCTTTATGGCAGAGTGGACAGAAGAAAGCCATTACTTTCAGCAAAAATCAAAATGGCACGTTTTGAGTTTGCGAAAAGGCATGTGGGAGACTCCCAAAATGTGTGGAGGAAGGTGCTCTGGTCTGAGACTAAAATTGAACTTTTTGGCTATCAAAAAAAACGCTATGTCTGGCGCAAACCCAACACATCACATCACCCAAAGAACACCATCCCCACAGTGAAAGATGGTGGTGGCAGCATCATGCTGTAGGGATGCTTTTCAGCAATCGGGACTGAGAAACTGGTCAGAGTTGAGGGAAAAATGGATGGTGATAAATACAGGGATATTCTTGAGCAAAACCTGTACCACTCTGTGTGTGATTTGAGGCTAGGACGGAGGTTCACTTTCCAGCAGGACAATGACCCCAAACACACTGCTAAAGCAACACTTGAGTGGTTTAAGGGGAAACATGTAAATGTGTTGGAATGGCCTAGTCAAAGCCCAGACCTCAATCCAATAGAAAATCTGTGGTCAGACTTAAAGTTTGCTGTTCACAAGTGCAAACCATCCAACTTGAAGGAGCTGGAGCAGTTTTGCAAGAAGGAATGAGCAAAAATCCCAGTGGTAAGATGTGGCAAGCTCATAGAGACTTATCCAAAGCGACTTGGAGCTTTGGATCAGTCTCTATGGTGGCTCTACAAAGTATTGACGTTAGGTGGTGAATAGTTATGCACATTGACTTTTTCTGTTATTTTGTCCTATTTGTGGTTTGCTTCACAATAAAAAAAAAAAAAAAAACATCTTCAAAGTTGTGGGTATGTTCTGTAAATTAGATTATGCAAATCCTCAAACAATCCATGTTAATTCCAGGTTGTGAGGCAACAAAATACGAAAAATGCCAAGGGGGTGAATACTTTTGCAAGGCACTGTAAGTTGTGTACTGTCACTTTATATATTTTTTTATGTTACTATTTATTTAGCTGTTTTTATCATACTGTGAAAAATTTGAATAATATGACTAACAAAGGAGTTGGCCCAGGATAGTTAAAAGAAGCTTTCCTGACTACCGGGAGCCATTTAAAGGCCATTGCACCTTTCCCAATTGGCTCCAATGCAAAATGGCAACATTGTACCTAATGATTTCAACAATCATTAGTGTACAGTAAAAGTCTTTCTTTCTGCATGTTCACAATATTTTGGATAGCTTAAAAAATATACACAGCACGTATAAAAAAAATGGTCTTTTTCGATTGAGCTTTAGACACACACAGTCAGGATGCATGTACATGCCCACAAGTGTTACTGAGATAATGCAACATTTATGCAATACACTTCTCATTTATATATTGCTGTATTGTGATTAAAATGTAGTGAACTACCAGCCATGGTTATAGTCCAGCCAAAATATTGACCTTGACTTTGAGTGGAGTGCTCCCTCTGGTGGAATGAAGCACCACTGCCTTTAGTGAAGGCAAATTATTGGTAATTGGGCCAAATTGCGATTAGGAAGCTTGACCCGAGTTTTCAGAAATCAAGAACAATCACTGGAGAGATTTATTCTATTTTTCTAAAATCAGAATTAAAAAATTCTGATGCCTCTGATTCCTATACTTACATTTAGCACTACTTTCACTACACTTTGATCCTTACCAACACTCCTTAAAAACCAAAATAATTCCAGGTAAGAAGGAATATAGGGCCACATGCCTTCACAATGGTGGGATCAGGGCCTAAGTAGCCATTGGTCAGAATGTCCTACTCTTGCATGAGAAGGGGGGTGGGGGGGTTGTAGTGTGCAATTGTCAACAATACCTGGTACTGGAAATGGAAAGAAAGGAAATTTTGTTTCTCCTAGTTGGCCTGGGAATGCCTTGTAATTTTAAGTCCAGAAGAGCAGGAGGTTACACATAAAGTCCATCCCACACATGTACCTCCAAAGCCAGAATGGCAATCAGGGCCTTGGCAAGTGGTGGCACCACAAAAGTTCATAACCTAAAGAGCCAGCACTGCAGAAATCCCTGAAGCTCCTTAACTGCAGGTAGATCATGCCAAACAAAAAAGGACCAAGGTGGAAATGACATTGTACTTTTATAAAGAAGACCTGTAAATTAATGAAACATAGTTCCTTTATTGCTTGACATGCTCTATCTGTTAAAGAGCTTTAAGGATTTTCAAAGTACTGGCTTATTGTATTTTGGTGATAAGAAATTGTGTGCTATAGCGTCTAAACTGATAAGTAAACAAAATTGTTTCATAAGCTCTTTATTGTGACGTATTGTTTTATTTATATGGCCATGAAGCAAATGAGAAGTCACTTATTTAGTTGTGACCCTACTAATTTCAATTGCTAACATTCTTGGTAGAATAAGAAAAGCGTGAAGAACATTTAGTTCAGAATGCTAAAGTCTTTTTTTTTTTTGCAGGTACTAGATTTCACTTACTGAGGGATACTGCACACCCTGCCCTGGACTTGTCACCAGATGGAACTGTGATCAGCATTGCTGAAGAGATAGAAATCACAGGGTTTGTATCAACTTTCAAGGCAGTAAATATATTTGAAGCAAATGAAGTGATAACAGCATCATTTGTAGTGTTTGCAAGGTTTGGCGGAAAGCCATCCATATTGCATAAAAATATCGAAGTGAATTCAAAGCGTTGTATAACAGTTCTTAAGCATCAGAGGTGGATGGGATCTTGATAGCCTCAGCTGAAACCCAAACTGTGAAGCAGCATAAGGAGAGGTTTTATTTCAGCACTGATGCTTGAAGTACATTGGGTGGTCTTATTTTAGTGAACCTGTACTCCTTTTTACATGTATAAAAATCCTGCCGAAGAGCAGACACCATAGGATACCTACTATTGCTATTATTTATACACCATAAAGGCCCCCTTTGTGCCCATCTCTGATTTAGTTTCACCTTGTTACTGCCACCTGACATTCCTTGATTTCATGGCTCATCTCTACCAATTGTCATTCTACACTATCTATTAAAGTGCCCTTACTAGCCACATAGACCGTAGAATGTCAAGTGGGAGGATTATGTCCTGAAGTCAGGGAAAGTCAGACCCCAGTAACACAGTTAGTAAAGTTGAAAAAAGACACAAGTCCATTCAGTTCAACCGGTAGAAGAAAAAAAAAGAAATAAATCGAATATATAGATTGAAAATAAATAAAAAGCCTCCATATACAGAATCCTATACCCACAGTTGATCCAGAAGCAGGTAAAAACTCTATAAAGCATGGTCCAATTTGCTCCAGTGGGGGAAAAAATCCTTCCTGATCCTACAAAAAGGCAATAACAAAGTGAAACTAAATCAGAATGGCTTATAAAGGTAATGATAGGCATCTTGTGAAGTATGCTCTTAGAATGGACTTTTACTTTTAAAAGGCTAGTAAAGTCTTGTGTTGCGTTGGCCATTGATAAATGTGCAAAGTTAGATGTTTAATTGGTACCCTTTATTGTCTAACTTATTTTCCTAAAAATGCTATCTTTGGGAAACCATTAGGTTCCTTAATCAGGGGTCCCAAAAACTTGCATCTTTTTAATAAAAGAGTATGTAAACCCAACATTTCATATTCCTGATATGTACCTGCTGTACCATGTACTTGTATGAAAAAAATATCCTGTTCGCTTTGTATTGCTTCCTTTGTGTGAAATCCCTGGTATTCCTGTCAGTCCCTCTGCATTCCTACTAGAAAACTGACCACACTAAGCAGGAGAACACACCTTGGTCAGTTCTCTAGCTATGCTGGGAATTCAGCGTACTCTCCTCCAATGATCAGACTTGCCCTGACACACGTCCCCTGCACAAACTTTTATTGGGAAGGTCAGTGTGCTGCTGCTTACCAGATAAGGGTCTGGTATAGATTTTGGGGGGATCCCAAGCAATTTTTTAAATTTAGGCATGGGGTTCCCCTTAAATTCCATTCCAGACCCGAAGGTCCTGGTATGGACTGTGGGGGGGGGGGGGGGCATGCCATTTTATTCTTTTTTTTTTTTTCAACAGCCGTGTGTCTGCAATTGCAACCACGAGTCAATTTAAATGTGATTTGACTCTTTTTTTTTTTAGAAATATAATTTTTGCTGCAGCATGTTCTATACATCCTACAGATGCGCCACTTTACAAACAGACTAAGGGGACCCCCCATGCACTATATTTAAAGGAATTTTTCATTTTTATTGTTTTACTTAAAGTGGGGTTCCCCTTAGTCTGCCTGTAAAGTGGCGCTTCTGTAGCATGTATAGAATATCCTGCAGCAAAAATGACATTTCTAAAGAAAAAAAATGCATGAAATGACATTTAAATTGCCCGCAATACAATACCATTACCGGCAATAGAAAAAAGTTTAAAAAACAGCATGGTTCCCCCCCAGTCAAAACAAGGACTAGAGAACCCATCCTTTAGCTTGCAAACAAGGTCTCCACAATCAAAAATGTGACTGAGGAAAGTACCCACACTACTACAGAAATTGAAATATTTGACGTCAGTACGATTTTCTATGTAGCCCGATATAAGCTGCCATACAAGTCTGGCTGGTGCTTTTCTGTATCGGAAGTACTGAACATAATGTTAGCGGTGTAAAATGCTGCTTTATTTTTTACAATATCTTCTGTTCCTGCGGCTTTTACATTTTGTCAATAAGGTCATATGGCAAGCGTTTAGGTATGGTTTTTGTGGACCTTGCCATATTAACAAAATGTTGATGTGAGGATTCTCTCAATGTTAGGCAGGGAGATTGTAACGTTTGATGCATTTGTACATGAAATGGACCTTATCTGGGCTGGCTATACAATTATGGGTAGCTGAATAAAGGTATTCTCACTTTAAAATACAACTCAGCATTCTACTCAAGTTTTGCAGCCTGGAAATAGGATTTCTACAGAAATCTCAGCAATTAGTGCTCATTAGTTTTAATGAATAAACATTTCAATAGGTTACGTTTTTTGATTAACTACCAATATAAATGATATGAGTCCAAAAACCTTTTTTATTTTATTTTTTTTATATAGAATTCCCTTAGTTCTGGGGGAGCTGCTGCCAGCCAGTGGGAGACATTACTGGGAGATGATGGTAACTGAGTGCAGTGCCTACAGCGTTGGCGCAACCTTTCACCCCTCTCCTGAGGAAGATGCCTCTGCACAAGACAGCACATCATGGTGTATGCAGTGCTCTTGTTCTTCTACAAGGTAATAATCAGCTAAATCTATGTAATCAATTTAGAGAGCATGCTTAAGTGGGTAGCTACATCAAGCAAAATTTCTACACTTTCATCGTAAGCACCTTCTCTCTGTGTAAGTGACATTACTTGGAGCCTATCCAGTGCAACAGAATGGTTGCCATATGCTATTATTGCAGTTTTTGAATGAGCTGTGATACTAAAATCATCAGAATTTGTTATAGGTGAAATAAGTCATTTCAGCTTTTTGTCTTGAAAAACAAAGATGCTGTATGTTGGGCGGACCTATTAGTGATACCATGTAAAGTGGTCCCAAACAAACGGTATGCTACAGAGGGCTGGGCTTAAAGTGAACCTGTGCTTTTACAACGCAGGGTAAAAGGGCAACAGATTCACTTTATTTGACTCTTCCTAGCAGCATATGCCATACTTAACTTCTTTCAACACTGACCCCCACCCCGTTAAGTCACCAGGAGCAAAACAAAGCCCTGTGTAAGCTATGAGCCAGAGTTGTAGCTTATACAGGGCTATAGACTTTCCATGTGACAATGCTTATTGATCTAGTTCTGTCACCTGGAGTTTGTTAGATTGCTCCGCTAGGTATTCCCATCAGCTTTAAGCTCCCTGTATGGGGCAGTGAAGGAAAGTTAAGTATTTGTTGGGTGGGGGACTTTCTTGAGAGAGGTGAAGATGCTGATTCGTTGTCTAATGAAGGAACAGGGGATGTATAAAGCTGCATTGCTAAATCAGGAAATAAGGGTTTCATCTGCCTTGCTGTGCAGGTGTTGCATAGATATGTAAATCAAGATTGTACAGAATTACAAAACCTTTCATAAAAAATAAATATATAGGTATCTAAACCATGTTTAGCTGTTTCTGGAGTTCAGATTTATGATCACTGTTCCAAAATAACTTTACACCTTCATAACTAAATCAACAAGAGAATTTTTTCTTATCTACCTGCAAGCAATGCGGGTGCTTCTTGTGCACACAATCTGCCTGCTGATAAATAGTAAATGTATTTCCAGGTGCCTGCAATGATCATTAGTTAATTCTTATGCCCAGTACACACGGTCGGATTTTCCGACGGAAAATGTGTGATAGGACCTTGTTGTCGGAAATTCCGACCGTGTGTAGGCTCCATCACAAATTTTCCATCGGATTTTCCGGCACACAAAGTTTGAGAGCAGGATATAAAATTTTCCGACAACAAAATCCGTTGTCGGAAATTCCAATCGTGTGTACACAAATCCGACGGACAAAGTGCCACGCATGCTCAGAATAAATAAAGAGACGAAAGCTATTGGCCACTGCCCCATTTATAGTCCCGACGTACGTGTTTTACGTCACCGCGTTCAGACCGATCAGATTTTCTGACAACTTTGTGTGACCGTGTGTATGCAAGACAAGTTTGAGCCAACATCCGTCGGAAAAAATCCTAGGATTTTGTTGTCGGAATGTCCGAACAAAGTCCGACCGTGTGTACGGGGCATTAGAGTAATCTGGTACCCTGCTAGGGAAATATTGAAGGCAGCCTGCATGACCAATAGGTGGGCCACCCCTTTTACTCCCCCTTTACCTCCATGTTAGACACTAAGGGAGTTGAGAGAGTGAAGAACATACTAGGTACACCTTGGATCTTTTTTATATTTTGAGACTTATGTCGCGTACACACGAGCGGACTTTTCGACCGGACTGGTCCGACGGACAATTCGACCATGTGTAGGCTTCATCGGACCTGCAGCAGACTTTTTCGGTCGAAAATCTAATGGACTTTAGATGTGGAACATGTTTCAAATCTTTACGTCGGAACTCCACCGGACCCAGTTCCTATTGAAAAATCCGATCGTCTGTATGCTAGTCCGACAGATGAAAAATGACGCTAGGGCAACTATTGGCTACTAGCTATGAACTTTCTTATTTTAGTCCGGTCGTACGTCATCACGTACGAATCCATCGGACTTTGGTGTAATTGTGTGTAGGCAAGTCCGTTCGTTGGGAAAGTCCGTCGGAAGTGCGTCGAAAGCCTGTCGAAAAGTCCACTCGTGTGTACATATAATTTAGACCTGAAGGGAGTACCCAGTTATCAAGGCTAATCTGTGAGTTGTCCAGTTCTGCTCACCTCCCCATTGGCTAGTAGGTCTGTCAATTCCTATTTGTAGATAATAGGGAGGTAAGAAGAGTGGAAATGGGCAGGCAACAGCTTGGCCATGATTGTTAGAAATTCCCTGTAAGACTTAATTTAATTTGATTTATTCTTCATGGCCTCCAAGTTCTGCACATTCAAGGTCCTACTCTGTGTACAACATCCATTGGGAGTGGATCATTTGTAACAATTTACTACAGTGTTGATTGATATAAACAATATAGTTATTTGGTTACATTGTAATATGTTGCAGCAATAACATTTTTCATCTGCAAACTTGCAAAGTTCTTTTTTCTGAAATTCCTATTTAATGCATCATTAAGCCCTTGTTTACCCTAATTAGCCCTTATTAACTGCTTCATACTTTTTCTTTCCTTAAAGCAGAACTTCACTTAAAAAAATGAAATCCCGCTTGTTCGCTTTCTGAGTTACAGGTTTATTTGGGGGGAGGGGGGAAGTGAGTACGGATTTTAATTGGTACACGGTTCCACTTCCGCAATCCTCACCTAGGTATGGAGATCATCTCTTGCCCCCTTCCCTCCCATAGCTGTAGGACCATTCACAAAGTGCTTGCGCATGCACAATAGGAAGCGATTTGTGGTTCCCCAGAAAGCTAAGGCCAGCTCCCGTAGCTAAGATTGCAGTGCTGGTGACCCGCAGCAGTAAGAAGAACCAGCTGCGGGAAGACTGCGCTGGACTCCAGGCACTGTTAAGTAACTGATTTTTAACTCGGCAGCTACAGTATTTTTAGTTGCTGACTTTTAGATCAATCTGAGTTTATTAGGGAATTTCACAAGCATAAAATACAAAGAACAAACCTTAAGGAAGGCACAATGTGTAAGTTCTTTACAGTGGTCTTGGTAAGCATATTATGAATGAAAAAAAAAACAGACTCAAGAGTAGGTAAGGATGTTCCATCATTAGGTACAGAAAGGCTATAATTTAAACATCACCAATATTAATCTTGCAGAAAAAATCAAGCTGAAGTTCCTCTTTAAAAAGTTTTTTTCACTAATTCTTTTTTTTTATCATTCATAAACAAGCATTATTTAGGTTTTCTGTCATTCATTTTCTGTACAAAATGTTAAACACGCCTTTACTTCATTTGAAATAACTTCATCATGCGTTTTGCTAGAAATATATTTTTAAAGTCATGTAAATAGTTAAATCACAGATGCAATTAGCGGACCTCCAGCTGTTGCAAAACTACAAGTCCCATCATGGCTCTGTCTCTGGGTGTCATGCTTGAGTCTTGCTATGCCTCTTGGGACTTGTAGTTCTGCAACAGCTGGAGGTCCCCTAATTGCATATCCCTTCTCTAGCTGTTTCACCAGTCTAATTGGAAAAAAGCAATACGTTTTTTATATTTTTGTCTTTAAAATATATCGGAAGGTAAATATTTCTTGGAAGACAATACTACCAATTAAAGAATTGTTTGTCCCCCCTTGAAAAAAACAATATATATCACTTTCCTACCATGAAAAAGTTACTGCAAAATTAGTTGGTCCATAGCTTAGTTGGTCTGATAAAAAAGGGTAAACATGGTGGTTAAAATGTATATAAACCAAAAAAACAAAACAAAAATGTAATATATTGCCGCTTACCAGTTCTTAGATGTGGTGGCTGCATTGGTTTTCTATTTTTCAGACTTTTCTCTTAAAGTGGTTGTAAAGGCTACATTTTATGCATGAAGGTAAAAAAACTCTGTGTGCTTCTCCTCCCACAACCCCCCTAATACTCACCTGAGCGACTTCTAGATCCAGCAATATTCACGAGAGCCTTGGCTGTCCCGGGACTCCCTCTTCTCTTTGGCTGAGACAGCAACAGGAGCCATTGGCTCCCACTGCTGTCAATCACAGCCTGTCAGCCAATGAGGAAAGGGCAGGGGGTGGGACCGAGCCATGGCTCTATGTGTCTTATAGATGTATAGAGCAGGGTTCGGGAGCAAGAACGCATCAGTTCCCCCATAGCAAGCAGCTTGCTATTGGGGGCACTGGTCAAGGAGTGCCGGCGGGGGACCTGAGGCAGTTTTGCACAGAGCAGGTAAGTATGTCATGTTTGTTATTTGAATAAAAAAAAGGCTGAACCTTTAATACCACTTTAATTTTCAACTGGCGATCTATCAGTAACACAGTTACTGTCCTAGGATGCCATTACTCACTGGCCCTACTGTATTAGAACAACAGGGGAGGATTGCTGTAGCCACCCCCTCTAATTGTCCATAAAATAGATGATCTAGGTCATGTAGTCCTCAAAATAATATAACTGATAAAGTACAGCAGAGATCAAAGGAAGGTATCCGCTAACAAGTAGTTTGGCATGATCAAATGTATTTCTTTATCATCTATTGGGGAATACAGGATGGTAAAATAGTCTGTAATGTTGCTTCGGGTACTGAATCCTGCTTGGGCTCTCACCTTGGCAATTCTGCAGGGTGCTTTACAGGTCCAGAGCTGTGATCCATCTCTATATCCCAGACCGTGAAGACTCTGCAGGGTTATGCCCACAGTGACTGACAAAGCCTGGAAATACATACATCCCATTTTACCATCAAGTGTTCCTCAATAGAGTCCAAGAAAAAGATTTTACAGAAATTGTTACAGAAATCTATTTTTTTATTTTTTGCACTTACCAAACAGATAGTAAATGTTCATTCTTGAGGTTTACATTCTAACTGCTTCAGCAACATTTTTTGGCATTTCATTTTTTCTTCCCTCCACATTCTCAATTCATACAGCTATATTTGTGTCTCCTTTCAGCTTCTCGTATAAGTTCCTCCACAATGAAGTTTGGAGTGAAGTCTACCTGACGGAGCCCCCAGTCCGGGTCGGTGTTCTTTTAGACTACAGGAAAGGAAGACTCTCTTTCTATAACGTCCAGAAAGGACAGTTGTTGTTCACCTTCAGGCATCGGTTTACAGAAGCAGCTCACCCCACCTTTGCTCTGGAGGCTCCAGGAGAGATTCACCTCCACACTGGAATTGAACTGCCACACTTTGCCAGGCACAGCTAACAGCCTGTTCCCAGGGTAGTGCTGGATGATGAGAAGCCATATCTCAAGTGTTTACTACTAGGCCGTGCTTTGTACCAGTCACTGTGTGTGGGGGGGACTTGGGGAACTAGTACAGTTAGACAAAGCACTGTGCAGATTATTTTTGTCAATTTGTTTCTCAGGGTTTGAATTTATTTTGTTTTTGTTTTTAATCTGCTCACATAGCACACCCTAATAACTGATCTACTTGACCAGTGTTACTCAACGCTGGTCCTCAGTGGCCTGCTAACAAGTAATGTTTTCCACCTCTTGTAGTTTTTAGGGCCCTGTTTTAAAGGGATTTCTGCTCTTACCTGTCAGTATGAAAACATGCCCTGCTAGAAGTCCCTCAGGGCCACTGTTGAGGAATGGCACTACATATATCCAGACTGTGACCCCAGATTTGCTTTGATGAGAATCTGGTTGTCTTTGCACCTTACTCCCCACATATGGATGTGACTGAGATGAGAACTAGTTGTGCTGGCTGTTTCATGTGAAGATCTTTTTCATATTTCACAGCTGTTTCATGTGAAGATTAGGCAACTAAACCAGTTTGGCCGCCACAGAAAACACAAAGTTCTTCTTTCAGACACCTTCATGAAAAAGGCAGATGCTTTTTGAGAACCATGACATCATTGCTGGGGCAGGAAGAATGATGCATCTGACATGCTCAGTACACCTTCACTTTAGATATGATCATTTTGGCTGGTGCATTTGGACTCAAATAGTGCTGTCACTAACAATATTCCACACCCAATGACATTGTGTCCATCAGGAAAGGCTACTTTGTAAGTTAAAGCAGGGTTCCACCCATATAAAAGTCAGCAGCTACAAAAAATGTAGCTGCTGACTTTTAATAATCAGACACCCACCTGTCCCACGGTCCAGCGATGCAGGCGTATGAAGCCCTGCTCCACTCCCCCTCCTCTCTGCGGCGCCGGCATTGTCACTGCACATGCCCGAGCCGCGCTGTGCATTGTGACTGGCCGGGCAATCATCTGGGACCTGTGATGTGTCCCAGATGATTGCCGAGAGGGAGGGGGAAGAGGTGAACTACACAAAAAGTGTAGCTGCTGACTTTTGATAATCAGACACTCACCTGTCCCACGGTCCAGCGATGCAGGCGTATGAAGCCCCGCTGCTCTCCCCCTCCTCTCTGCGGCGCCGGCATTGTCACTGCACATGCCCGAGCCGCGCTGTGCACTGTGACTGGCCGGGCAATCATCTGGGACCTGTCATGTGTCCCAGATGATTGCCGAGAGGGAGGGGGAAGAGGTGAACTTGCTTCCGGCGCCGTGGTGCCCCAGGAGGAGGTGGGAGCTGGATCTCTCTAAAAAGAGGGTATCCGCTCCCCCCCAAAAAAAATTACATGCCAAAAGTGGCATGTCAGGGGGTCACCTTCACTTAAAGCGGAAGTTCCATTTTTGAGTGGAACTCCGCTTTAACACTGTCCTGAACCTAACCCATAATTCTAAACCAAATACGAACCCTTAGCTTTGGCCATTAACCACTTAACCTGACCCAACCCCTAATGCTGAACATAATCCATATGCATAATGTTAACCTTGAAGTCATTCTTACACCTCACCTGCAAGCTAAACATGCTCATAAACTTAACCTAACCCTCATATGTACCACCTCTGGACACTAAATTTATAGCAAAATCACACTGAGAGAGGAAACTGAGTGTGCATAGGAGGACCACAAGATTATCTGAAGTTCAGCTAATATGGATCTATCTCCTACTGTTCTAAATAGTGAACAGTTTAATCTGAGCATTGCATTGAAAACAGACAGTATCCTCCCTCCAATAACTTTTGCATTTCAAGATAAAAATAATTCAGCATAAATGTTTCATTCAGCAGTGATCCATCTGGTAGAAAATGAATCCTGTATTCACATATGATTCAATGGTGTGAACTATTGCCTGCACTTTGGAGAATATTAAACAGACTTAAAGTGTTACTAAACCCACAACAGCAAAATCAGTCTCTATATGCAGTAAAACATGCTTGTTATACTCACTGTGGAACCTAAGGGGTTAATCCTCCGCATTGTGTAAAAAGGCTGTTTAATCCTGTCTTATCTGATCCTCCCCTTCTTCCACAGTCCCCAATCCACCTGCTGATAGTACAGAGCCTTGGAGGCAAGCTGCACATGCTCAGTTTGGTGTGTAATGATAGACAGTTTTTTTTTTTTTTTGGGAGGGTGCATGTGATCAGCACAGGGCCAATAGGGCACTGTCCAGACAGAGGGTCAGGAGTCATGCAGCCTCATAGGACAGTCAGTGAATGAAAGCTCCTCCTACAAGCTTTAACCAGTGCTTGGCCAGACATTGATAGAAATCACACGACTGCTATATGCTGCTGATGAGAAAAGGTTTATATTTACTAAAATAATTGCATTGCTATGTTCTGTGTACTGTAGAAGACCAGATATAGTGAATGCAGGGTCCTGGGTTTAGTAACACTTAAACCTCTTGGTGCCAACAGCACACAAATATGGGGCCTATCGGTGGGTGGGCCTTGGTGCAGAGCGGCTGCATGTTTGTGTACCACATTGCAAACAGCGCACAGTTACCAGCAGCTAACAGAATGCTCCCGATCTCTGCTATAAATCCCGCCTCACCTGCCAGCATCTTAAACCCCTAAAGGTCTGGGAGGTGCCGGTGCCAAGGGTTTAAAGCCAAAATCATTCGTAAACTTTTTTTGGGATTTCTGCACTTTTAGAGCTTGAGTAAATAGCCTAACTTTTATCATTATTACAAATGTGTATTGTTCTTCAGGGAACATCGTACATATACAGTAGTACTTTGTCCCATCCTCCTATGTGTTGTCTAAGGCAAGCTGTAATGTGGAAAAGGTACCCCTACTCCGACAGTACAGCTAGCAAAGAGAGGGCTGCTTTGACTAATGTTTTTTTTCTTCAACTCCTAGCACTTGCCAGTAGACATGTGCGGTGCCAAAAAATGTGTTCGTTTTTGTTTCATTCATTTTTTGGGGTTTTTTTTTTTCATTTTTTGGGTCATTCGTTATTTAAAATAAATTTGAAAATTCAGAGATTCGAAATCCAAAACATCGGAAATTCGGAAATCCGAAAATCCAAAAATAAGAAAAAAATTTGAAAATTTCGAAAGAACAAAAATTCGAAAATAAGAATGAAAATCCGAAAATTTGAAAATCCGAAATAATAACTAATAATAACTAACTATTAAATTATAGGTATTGGAATTTCCTTTCAAATTTGGCTGTTAGTGAACGTAATGAATACGAAACGTTTTTATTATTATTATTATTATTAATAATTTGTTACGTTCCATTCATTTAGATGAGGCATTCGTTATTTTGGATAATTCATAACTTTGGATAAATTCGTATTCATTACATTCACTAGCAGCCAAATTTGAAAGGAAATTCCAATACCTATAATTTAATAGTTAGTAATAGTTATTATTAGTTAGTTAGTTAGTTTATTATTTCAAAAATTTCGGGTTTTCTAAATTTTAGATTTTCATTGTTATTTTCGAATTTCCGAATTTTCAGATTATCTAATTTTTGATTTTCGAATTTTTGAATGTTCGAAATTCAGAATTTTCTAATTTTTTGATTTTTGAATTTCGGAATCTTTGAATTTCGGAAAAATTTGTTAAACGGGTTAATTCACATATTTCCGAATGAACAAATTTGTCGAATTTCATCAAAAAATGAATTTGGAATGAAACGAATTGCACATGTCATTTTGTTAAGCGCTGCTCAAACTGTTGGCACTATATAAATCCTAATATAATAATAATGTGTACTTGCTGGCTTGCCAGGAAAATGGAGGCTTAAATTCCCCCCTCCTCTTATAGACAGAGAAAATCTGTCAGAACAGCCATCTCCTAGCTAGCTGCATTATTGGACAGCTATGGACCGACCTCACAGCTAGAATGCATAGAGGAAGAAGAAGGGACAAAGCATTACATGTACTTTCTCCCCTGGAAACCAGAACACGTTGATACATATTTAAGCAAGCCTTATAATATACACTGAGGATTAAAAATCATTTTCCTAGCAAGCTTCTAGAATTCTGCTATTCATATAGTGTGTGACTACTGGGGTGGGGGTACTAGTTGGAGAGATGACATCGAATGTAACAGCTTGTTATATGTAGAGCAAAAACATCCACTGTACACACCATTTTATATTATTTTTTTTAGATTTAAAACACAGAAAGAGGTGAATAAAAAGTAGCACAGTTACACTGCATCTTGTGTTTTCTCATTTACAGTGACTTTGTGGAGTTTATGGATAATGTTATTATCGAGAGGGATGCAATAAGTGCATGTCTTATGAATGAAAAGTATATTTTCTTGTCAAATTTGTTTATTAAATTGTAACAAATTAGTATACATAAGTACATATGGTGGCAGCAAAAGAAAAGATCACATATATGGTAATAATATTGAGGTGTAGTTCCAACATAAACTAAAAGCAGCATTAACCACTTCAATACAGGGCACCTATACACCTTCCTGCCCAGACCAATTTTCAGCTTTCAGCGCTGTCGCACTTTAAATGACAATTGCGCGGTCATTCTACACTGTACCCAAACAAATTTTTTATCATTTTGTTCGAACAAATAGAGCTTTCTTTTGGTGGTATTTGATGAGATTTTTATTTTCTGTTAAACAAATAAAAAATTTTTGAAAAAAAATGTTTTTTTTTGTTTCAGTTACAAAACTTTGTAAATAAGTAAGTTTTCTCCTTCACTGATGGGCACTGAAGGGGCTCCACTGATGGGCACTGATAAGGCAGCACTGATGAGGTGGCACCAATGAGGTGGCACTGATGAGGTGGCATTGATGGGCACTGATGATGGGCACTAATATGCGGCACAGAGGGGCACTGATAGGCAGCACGGATGGGCACTGATAGGCGGCATGGATGGGCACTGATAGGTGGCACTGATGTACTGTTATGTATGGTATTGATGGATGCCAATCAGTGCCAAACAATAATGCCTGCCAATAAGTGATGCCCATTGTAGGCACTGATTGGCATCCATTGTGGGCACTGATTGGCATCCCTGGTAGTCTAGGGTGGCATACCTTGTGGTGACATCCCTGGTGGTCCTAGTGGCATCCCTGGTGGTCCAGTGTGGGCATCCTGGGGGAGGGCTGTGCTAATAATCGATCTGCACAAACCCCCTCCTGTCAGAAGAGCAGCCAATCGGCTCTCCTCTACTCGTGTCTGACAGACACGAGTGAGGAAAAGCCAATCACGGTTTTTCCTGTTTACATCGTGATCAGCCATGATTGGACACGACTGATCACGTGGTAAAGAGTCTCCGTCAGAGACTCTTTACCGAGATCGTAGTTGCGGTGTGTCAGAACGAAACACCACAACAACGATCGCCACAATGCATGCCCCCGGGGGCGTGCAGCGGCTTAATATCCTGATCACGTCATATGACGTCCAGTCAGCATATTGAAACCACTTTGCCGCCGTCATTTTGCTATATGGCGGGCGGCAAGTGGTTAACTACAGTAAAACAATTTTAGCATGGAAAGATTGTGTCATACATTGTATAAGAGAGGATAAAACCAACTTAGACCAGGTTAATATAAGGTTAATATAAGATAAAAAAAAAGATCTTAATTATTATCAAGAGTATAGTTTTTAAATAAAATTAAAAAAAATAAATAATTTATTATAGAATCTAAAATCTTATACTACATATTGGAACTATGTACAATTGTATAATGATAACCAAGGAAATAAAAGTTCTGCTACCAGAATTATATAAAGAGTAAATTGAAAGAGGAGAGAGAGAATAGGGGGAAAAAGTAGAAATAAGGAAGAAGATAAAAGAAAAAGTATGAAAAGTATATTTTAACACGGTAGTCAGGTTATGCCTGTGAGAGTCCATGAAGTTTCTCAGAACCACATGCACTGTAAAAAGTGTATCTTCATCTGAAACCCTTTTTTTTTTACATTTTGGATAAGATGGGGAAAAGCTAGAACCTCCAACCGGTTTATTGTTCTCAGTGGTAACAAGAAGGAAACATTAAAAAAACCAAAACTTTTCATTTGTAGTAGTGTAAGGCAAGGTTAGAGCCGCGTCATCTTTTTTTCCTTCTATCTGTGTTCCAGTTGGAGGTTGAATACCTTACTTATTATTCTTATTGCTGTAAAGAAAAAAACCTGACGGGAGCTCAAGCCTTCAGTAAAACTGGCAACGCATTTATAGATTTTTTTTTTTCCTTTCAGCCTGCAGGCTGAACAGAAAAACATGAAAACTTTTCTCCATCCAGGCTACACAGCTCCGATGGATGAAGCTCCTTCATTGTATTTTGCTATCTGTCCCTGTCAGAACCAGATGAACTTTGCTCCATGTATGGCAAGTAATACTCTACTAAAAAGTTTTTTAAATGTTTATTTGTATCCCTTTTGATGCCAAAGAGAACAGAAAAAACTGTTAGGGCATATTCACACTGTTACGCTGCGTTGATGTTTATTGTGTTACGCATACCTCCCAACATTTTGAGATGGGAATGGGGGTCACCTACTAGCAAATGTATGTAGGCATAGGACACACCCCCATGCCACGCCCCTTAAAGGGGACATAACAAAAAAAAGGTTAATTAAATTCACAAGTGCTTTTTTTTTACCACTACTATTCCTTTATATTGGCTTTTAAAATTTACAAATGCAGCAATTTAGAATTTGGATGAAAGGTTTAGCACTGGGAAACACTTTTTGAAAGATAAAAAGTGCATTTTATATACAACTATATGGATCATATAACCAGGTGGACTGCGCTGGCAACTATATGTAAATAAAATTAAACAAATTCAAAACTCAAATAGTGAATATAAAGTGACACGTTATAGTGAATATAAAGGTGTCAGAGAACTGGGCATACACCCCGCGTAACTAACCCAACAATTTATGAGAATACGCTGGGCTGTACTACCAGAACTACAAAACCTTCCATATAAATGTGATAAATCAATTTGTGTGCATAATTACTGCAAAATGACAAAATGAGCAAGAAAACGATCCCCTCAGGAAATGCCAGATGAATTGATACAATCATGAAACGTCAACAATAGAGAGAAAACGTAGCTGATGGTTAAAACCCCCTTCATAGGAGAAGCAATGGGCGGACTTCCAGCTTTCTCATCCTTAGAATCAAACAGGGCTGGTGATGTACCGAAATAGAAATTGCTTGGAAGAAACCACAAAGCACACGTTCCACCGAAGGAGAAAAGAGAAGCATATAGCATAAAACCCTAAAATACCAAGGGTCACCTGCGCATAAATGCGCTACTCACGGGACCGGTAAGCAAAGCAGGCATTCGGATATTTGGTCGGTTCGCCGCTCTCCGGCGTGCGTTCCACCACCAGGAAGTGATGTCACTGGTAACAAATCAGACGGACGTGGACAGGATGTTGCGTCAACGCGTTTCGCCCCTCCCCCAGGGCGTTATCAAAGACTCATCATCCTGCTCACGTAGAAACTCATTTATATTCTGCTCAATGAGTGACAGCCCTTTACGGCCAATGGGTGAAAAGCACCCATTCCTTCCTCTATCATCATATCCTGTTTGCAATCAAAAACTTTAATCAGTAGTCGGAGACAAACACCTCCAGTAAACAGATAGACATTTGTGACATCTCCATAGAGAAACGGTTTTTAACGTGTGCTTTGTGGTTTCTTCCAAGCAATTTCTATTTCGGTACATCACCAGCCCTGTTTGATTCTAAGGATGAGAAAGCTGGAAGTCCGCCCATTGCTTCTCCTATGAAGGGGGTTTTAACCATCAGCTACGTTTTCTCTCTATTGTTGACGTTTCATGATTGTATCAATTCATCTGGCATTTCCTGAGGGGATCGTTTTCTTGCTCATTTTGTCATTTTGCAGTAATTATGCACACAAATTGATTTATCACATTTATATGGAAGGTTTTGTAGTTCTGGTAGTACAGCCCAGCGTATTCTCATAAATTGTTGGGTTAGTTACGCGGGGTGTATGCCCAGTTCTCTGACACCTTTATATTCACTATAACTTGTCACTTTATATTCACTATTTGAGTTTTGAATTTGTTTAATTTTATTTACATATAGTTGCCAGCGCAGTCCACCTGGTTATATAATACTAAAGTACAGTACTTTCACTCTGCAGCTGCAACATAGCTTTTCTATTTTGAGATCACGGATTATATATATTTGCGAGCGCTGTATTGTATGATTTTATATTTAACTATATGGATCAGACCAAAATGAGGGACAAATAAGGAGGAAAGAAGGGACAGAGGGACATTGCTCCAAATCAGGGACAGTCCCTCGAAATCAGGGACAGTTGGGAGCTATGCGTTACGGCAGCCCAATCATTTTGAATGGACCATCTTAAGGCCCATACACACTATAGGACTTTTTGACAACAAACATGCAAATTAGCTGTTATAAGGCAACATCCTACCGTGTGTACGCTCCATCAGACAAACTTTTTCGGTTTTCATCGCACAAAAAAATTAAAACCACAGAGGTGATCAAATACCACCAAAAGAAAGCTCTATTTGTGGGGAAAAAAAGAACATCAATTTAGTTAGGGTACAACTTTGCACGACCTTGCAATTGTCAATTAAAACGACGCAGTGCCGTATCACAAAAAATGGCCTGGTCAGGAAGTGGGTAAATCCTTCTGTGGCTGAAGTAGTTGAAATGAACCTGTTAAGACACAAATATGGGAGTTGGCATTGCTGACTTGCTTCTGAAGTTGCACGTTCTTGGTCCTTGTATTTTCTTCATTGACCTGGCAAAATAGGCATGCACGCAGAGTGTGCCAGGGCACACCCTAAACACTCCATGTGGCGCAGATTCCCCCTGCCCCTATGTCATTTACTGGCCCTTTCCTTTTGTAAATGAACACAGTGAGTGATCAGTACCGATCATAGTAAACTGTGTTATATAAACACACACACACAGATGCATGTTTTGGGTGCACACCTATGCCTGGTAGCCTCTCTGATCAATTTAAAACTAGTAAAAAAGGAAAGGTGCACACAGGCAGAGCAATCTACAAAGCAGTTCCCCAACACACACTGTTGCTAGTCAGCACACAAAAAAGCCTTAAAAAAACACAACTCAGGTTAAAAAAACAGAGGTTTTTGTTTCATACCTTTGCAAGTTTTCAGAGACTGGTGCAATGCCCCAAATGCACAGACTATGCTCGGAGACCGCGCACCCGCCCAATTCACTTATATAGACTGCCTGCACAAAGCTCAGCACTAGTGCAAAAGGTAAACAAAACTGCTCTTCTGCACTGTATGGGGCTCTGTACACATGTGAATGAACCCTTAAATTAAAAAGGTTTTGCTGGATGGGTTAACGCTCTAAAGTAATCAATTAAACATATATAAGTCCTTGGTTTTCCAGGAAAACAAGACTCCTTACTTAAAGTGGTTGTAAACCCCCTCATATACCCAGTGAAGTGACTGGCCTCAGGTGATACACAGAGATGAAACAAATCCTCCTACATAGGTTTTACTTGTTTATCTGCACTCTTCTCTCCCCTACACACCTTCAAAATGGCAGAATTGTGTTAAAATCCTTCTTCATCTGTCAGGAGCACAGAGGAGGGAGCAGAGAGCTGCAGTTACACTGTGTGAGAGCTGGTTGGAGGAAAGGAACACCCCCCCCCCTTCACATAGCAAACAGGAAGGAAGAAAGGATACAGAGCTGTGTTGTGAATAGACAAGCTGCATGCTGAGCTCCCTCCCCGTCACAAATTTACCTCATGTGTCCGATCACTTCTCTGAAGTGACTCATGCTGATAACAGAAGAACGAAGCACCAGAGAGAAATGACACTTAGAGCTTTGGAGATAGATAAGTAAACACTACAGATATATTGTACGTGCTTTGTTCAGATTTCACGACTGAGGTTAAGAACCACTTTAAGAGGCTGTATGACACTCCGCCCAACTCATTATATTAATAAATAGATAAAAAGAAGTGCTGTGCTAATGACACAATAATAAACAAAAATGTTTATAAATGTCCCCTCTGATAAAAGAAAATAAGAAGAGTTGACAGATAAGTTCTTCTCGGCGGTGATAAAGGTGTCCATAAACATTCAAATGGTGTGTTCTTATCAGTGCTTCCACCTCCGTTTAGCCAAACCGCTCACCTCACTCTCTGGACTCCTGAAATAACAGATGGGTCTATAAGGCATTCACCGCTAGGGGAGTCACAGATGGAATTGAATAACCAGGTGATTGGAATTTGATAACCGACCGCTTCAAACAACCGCACGTTGTCACTCTTATATTCAATATACCGGACCGTGGTACCATAGGAAATCAATAAGAAATATATAGTGCACACTGTGTGGCTAAAACATACTTGCTTTATTAATTACAAAGGTTATTCACAAGTATAGCACTGTTAACCCAGTGCTAAGATAAATGACATGTAATCGTTTCATCAAAACGGATAAGGTGGCTGCAGTGACTCCGTGACGTCACTTATCCGTTTTGAGAGAGTGAGGTGAGCGCTTTGGCTAAACGGTGGTGGAAGCACTGATAACGACGCACCCTTTGAATGTTTATGGGCACCTTTATCACCGCCGAGGAGAACTTATCTGTCAACTCTTCTTATTTTCTTTTATCAGAGGGGACTTTTGAAGATTTTTATAAACATTTTTGTTTATTATTGTGTCATTAGCGCTGCACTGTTTCTTTTTATCATTCGCCCAAAGGATTACCATATATTGACCGTAATGCCCCGTACACACGGTCGGACTTTGTTCGGACATTCCGACAACAAAATCCTAGGATTTTTTCCGACGGATGTTGGCTCAAACTTGTCTTGCATACACACGGTCACACAAAGTTGTCGGAAAATCCGATCGTTCTGAACGCGGTGACGTAAAACACGTACGTCGGGACTATAAACGGGGCAATGGCCAATAGCTTTCATCTCTTTATTTATTCTGAGCATGCGTCGCACTTTGTCCATCGGATTTGTGTACACACGATCAGAAATTCCGACAACGGATTTTGTTGTCGGAAAATTTTATACAAGCAAAATATTTAATCCAGCATGCCACTAATAACCCAATAGTTCCCTAGAGGCACATGGAACAAATATGGGGCGCTTCAAATAAAAAAGTCTATGTCCAAAAAACAAAGACTGTGTGTAGCACAATAGTGGTGGAACCCTCCTACTGTGTTAAGTGTTACACGTGACAAAATAAATAGTGCTATCAATCTATAAATAACACACATAGAATAAATGATTGTGACATTCACGTGAAACACTGTGTGAAATCACTGCACGCCATGCTGTGACATCTCAAAACATCATATGACAGTCCATATATATCAGATCCATCCAAGAGGAACTGCTTGTGATCACATCCAGTGTAAATCAGCTGCATACACTCAAGTGTCTTTGTGTGTCTTCCACCTCACCCCTGTGCTCAGTGAATCACACCCTCCAGAAATGCACTCACCGAGTTACAATGCCAGCATTTTCATGCAAGGCAAAATACGCTAGTTTTACCACACTCAGGTGTAAATGGAGAAATGCGTGTCCAGGAGGATAGTTGTTATATGGATCCACATGTAAGAAAATAAAGTGCTCCAATAGTGTAAACCAGCAAAAACCATTTATTAAAACCACTGCAATCTTCAACTGATGCACTCACATTGTACAAAAGATAAAACAGCAGAAATCATTTGTGGATCACATCAATCTTCAAGCAATCTTCAAACAGGTGTAACTCAAACAATAAAACAACTGATGGTCACGGCGGACCCGAGGTGTGCTTTCTCTGGGCTGCAGTAACACTGCAATCTCACCCTCCCTTCAGCTATCCTCCGCTCCTCCGTCCACTAGAACTTCCTGACTTCTGTGTAGTTTAACTGCGCTGTGTGTCACGTCTCACAGCCACGCCCCCGACATGTTTCGTCATAAGTAGACTTAATCATGGGTTTGGCTGTGCAGGCTTTCATTCACTCCTTATATTTGCTTCTAATTGACGCCCATTCGGCCGCGCACTGCGCATGCGCACACCTCGCGTCCCCGTTCCGCTGATTCTGCATGAAATATCTCATTAAAAAACTCATACAGCGGAATCGAGCACATTCAGAATCTTTTTAAACATTATGCACAAATCACACTTAGTTAATGAATATGCATATCATTCCCAATAGTTGTTTCAAGCATTAAAACAATTGTGGTGAGTTGGATAGAGGAATCCTATACGGGCTCCCCCACTGGCCAAGAATGGTGACTGCACGCCTTATTCCATCCAGCCTTATTGAATGCTGGATGACGTTCAAAAGGCAAGCAGCCCCCTAGTGCCCAGTGTCCATATTGCAGATTTTTCAACATACATAAAAGTATTTATGGTGGGAACCTCTCTCAATCAAATATATCTTTCTTTATTGATCTATCTTTAAAATTGAAATCACATAAGCTCTATGTTATAAAAAATTAAATATAAAATCTGAGTGTTCATACTAAGAAATTATCCTATTCCAATATATCAACCCTTTCAGGAATGGGTCTAAAATGAAATTTATCCTCATAATGATACATTAAAAATAAGCAGCCTAAACTATCTCAATACCTATCAATCTCTGTATCTTATGTGATGATAATCAAAAATATATCAAGCCAAGGGATATAACAAGAGATATATTATATATCTCTATTTGATCTATTATTATATTTTTATATAGGTAGAGTGAACAGGGTCGGGGACTGATGATGATATAACTTCACCACCTCCCCCTCACTCATACCCACATGGGGGCATCACATCAATATTTAATCATGAGAATGATGTCTCCTATATTCAAACCCCAAAAAATCCCTAAAAAATTAATTTGGTAAAAACTGTTAAAAATCTCTAAAAAACTCCTAAAAGGTGGGACTACCAGAGACTACAAAAATAAGCACCATCCAAAACTGAGATAACCTTACATTAAAAATCATTAATAAAGCAGTTAAGATCCAGTTCTATGTTCAATCCATTTGGGGCCAGACTCTTCAAAAGATATATCCATCTGGTTTCCCTTCGGGATAGGTCCCTAACTCTGTTAGACCCCCTCCAAGAGGGGTGGACTACATCTATCCCACAGAACTGTAAAAGTGTGGGGTCCTTTTGGTGTTTTTCTTTAAAATGTAGGGAGACACTATGGAAAATTTTATATCCTGCTCTCAAACTTTGTGTGTCAAAAAATCCGATGGAAAATGTGTGATGGAGCCCACACACGGTCAGAATTTCCGACAACAAGGTCCTATCACACATTTTCCGTCTGAAAATCCGACCGTGTGTACGGGGCATTAGTGTACAGCAGCTTATATTTTGGATTTGTTTTATATTTACTGTTTTGCGCTGACTGGACCCACACATTTTATATTAATAAATAGAGACACAGACCAAGCTTGTAGCCCTAATATTATCCCAAAATCATTTCATTACCCTGTGACTACTTGAGACTTAAACTATCTTATGTAAAGGCCTGGAATTCTAAAAGGTCATATAGGCTGAGACCTAAATTTTGTTATCCTGCCGAGGGAAAATTAGTTATCAAATTATTACTAGGGACAGAATGAAGAGCAAAAGTACTTTATGATGTCATGTGTGGCAGAAGACTCCCAGAGTTCAGTTTCAAGCCAAATACTAGTCAAAAGACATAACCACACAGCAGGAGATTGGACTGTACCATCCCTAGAATTGAAGGATGGAGTTTTTTTTTTTTCTCAAAAGCAGATCTTCACTGCATCTGAGCACCACAAACCAAAAGAACTGTTTAATTAATTTTTTTAAATTCAAAGCAAACTCCCCCATCCATCCATGTCTCCATGCTTTATTTTGTTGAGAAATCATTTTGAAAAAAAAAATACCCCTCTAGCATTTCTGGCTTTAGCCATTTTGAGTAAGGGCAAATGACTCATTTAGCATTTACTCCCTGGAATCCATCTGCCCCTAGCTCATGCATGCATGCAGGAGAGCATGCTTACCTGAGAAAACCCCTCCTCTCCTCCCCTCCTCCTGGGATGTATGACATCATTTGCCTAAGCAAAAAAAAAGGAAATAACTGAAGAAATGTAAAAAGTCTAAAACAAGTAAATATGATATACTTTCATATTTCTTTACTAATGCTAGCAGCATGAGGATTAATAAGAATCAATGTTGATTGGGAGGGTGAAGTGGAATGGGAGGAGGAGTGACACAAAAGTAGAGTTTGCACTGTCTACAGGAAAGAATTATAACTCTGAGCCCTAAATATATTAGTTAAGAATGGTGTAAGGATTTTATCTGGTATTTAAACTTTGTTTCTTCTGATTTCAGTTTCTGATTCTAGATAATCAATACCTTGGGAAATATTATGATAAGGCAAATAGTAGTGTTGTGTTTTTACTCTTTGACCACTAGATGTCAGCATTTACACTATATCTGGGTAGTAAATTTTCTGCTAGTCTGCAATAAACATCAGATACAAAAAGATAGAGGTTAACCTTTCCTAACAGGAAAATGGGTTTTTCTCCACAGACATGCTTATAAAATGCTAGGTGCCTGGCTGAAATGCTGGCTTCAATACATTATGAGTCGCTGACCTGGAACAGATTTGCACATCTGGAAAGTCAGAGTAAAGTTAGAATTCTTATCTGCATCATTAATTATACGTTTTGAAGCAAAGGGTGATGTGGCAGCCAGGCAATTGGCATTTCCAAATTGGCATTTCCAAAATGAGAATCCTCCAGTGTGTGTCCACTGTACCCCCATGTGTATCTCCAGTGTACCTCTACGTATCTTCAGGAAACATTTCCTTTAAGCCCGCCCAAATCTTTGGAGGCCATTCAGACGTGCAATCGTGATCTGACCACTCTGAGGACAGCAAATCTCCAGAGTACTGCAGAGCACTCCATCAGCTTGCAAGATGAGAAGTGGGAGAGTGGTAAAAACAGCGGCTCATTTTAGGGGAGAAAAATGAATGAGGTTCTTCACCCTGTAAACAAAAATGTAAAAGTCAGCAGCTACAAATACTGTAGCTGCTGACTTTAAAAAAAAACCACACACTTACCTGTCCCAGTGATGTCCTCACCTGACCCGGCTTTTTGCGGGCCTTCGGGGGCAGGCGCCGGCATCTTAACTGTAGGCAGCCGACTGTAACACCTTGTGGCTTCACAGCCAGCTGCCCACCCGTTGATGGTCCTGTGGGGGGAAAGAGGGAGAGCCGAACTTCCACTGATCTGACGAGAAGTGGGAGCAGGTACCTATCAAAACCATAAGAAGAACAAGCAGCGCCAAATCTAAGTGCAGCAATAAGTTAACATGTGTTAATGTATGGTAATGCACTTACTAAAAACAACAGGGTAAAAGCAGGCACATCTTTTGTCAAAGAGTCAAATAGGCGACAGGATACAAGTTCAAACATCCAGATAGCGTTACAGGCTCTGGCTCGGCGGCGCTGGTGGTCTCCGGTGTACCGGGCTTGAGCGCAGCAGGAAGTCATCTGTTGGAGTGTTCCAGGTCGCGGTGTGGTGATGCTGTGACGGGCAAGCGGGCGGGGAGGGGGTTGCTGGTTAAATGCCGCCGGGGGGGGGGTCACAGGTACTGCAATGGATGGGCACAGTGGCTGCTATTGATAGGCACAGTGGCTGCAATGGATAGGCACAGTGGTTGCAATTGATGGACACAGTAAGGTTGCAATTGACGGGCACAGTTGCTGCAATTGATGGGCATAGTGGCTGCAATTGATGGGTTCTTTTTCAGAATGTATCAGTTTGTTTGCGCCGCCCTTTTATTCATCCTGTTAGGACCACTCACAAGCTTACTTAAGTCCACCATACGCACAGTTTTCTGCCAAATAATGGGCGCAGTGGCTTCCATTGATGGGCACAGTGGCTGCAATTGATGGGCACAGTGGCTGCAATTGATGGACACAGTGGCTGCTATTGATGGGCACAGTGGCTGCAATTGATGGACACAGTGGCTGCTATTGATGGGCACAGTGGCTGCAATTGATGGACACAGTGGCTGCAATTGATGGACAGAGTGAGGTTGCAATTGATGGGCACAGTGGCTGCTATTGATGGGCACAGTGGTTGCAATTGATGGACAGAGTGAGGTTGCAATTGATGGGCACAGTGGTTGCAATTGATAGACACAGTGAGGTTGCAATTGATGGGCACAGTTGCTGCAATTGATGGGCACAGTGGCTGCAATTGATGTTTTTCCTTTTTCAGAATTTTTCAGTTTGTTTGCGCCCCCCCCCCCCCCAAAAAAAAAAAAAAAATTAAGCACCAGTCGCCACTAGAGTGGGCTTTTTTATTCATCCTGTTAGGACCACTCACAAGCTTACTTAATGCCACCATACTCAGACAGAATGAGAGAAAATCAATCTGCTCCCCCATCCATGCTAACAGCGCAGATAGAAAATTCTCCACTGCTGGCTGTAGTGTTCAGGCACTTGCAGCACCTGCCGCTGACAATGGTGCTGCTGAACAGTGAATGCATGCAATAGGATGCAAATGATGTTCAGATGATTTGTGCTTGCATACTCACCCACCCATGACCCACATTTAGGCTGCCTCAGCAAGAATCTGACAAAATGTGTGCTGTCTATGAAGGCCTTATGGAGCAGAGGGCCACTGGGCACCACCACCAACCCTAATTAGGAATCACTATACTTCGTAACTAGGATAGCATCCAATGAAGAAGACTGCTGATGTCATGGGGAGTCCTACAGTGATCCTGTTGCTAGTTGTTGTTAATATGTTAAATACTTACCATTATAGCAGGATGAGTTTTAAATTTTCTCTCTGTTAGACAAGGTTTGGACATGCGGCAAGAGTACCTTAAAGACATTTGCATCCTCATTGCTCGTTTTAACCATGTAAATGCCACACCACTGTGCTGCAACTGCTTGCATTGTGGGCTATTTGTGGCACAGCCCCATTCACTTGAATAGGTCCTGTTTGGCAGCTTTACTGGCCACCAAATGGAGGGATCATTTTTGCCATGGCTGTGAAGCAAAGCCATGAGGCCACTGAAAAGGAACACACCCGTCCATTGCCTTTGCAGCTTAAACAGGGGGAAGTTAATCTGCATATTTTTGTGGCCCCCAACCACAATCCTAAATGAGTCTTTACAAAGCTACTGCCACTGCTGCTGACATTTTGGGGTTTATCAAACATTATAACAAGTATAGGCGCAAAACAAGTTAGACATCATACACATTCTGATACAAATCTGCTAAAAAAAAAACTGGAAGTAATGATAAAAATAGAGTCTGGTTAGTCCATAAAAATATCGGCTAAAGATCTGTTGACAAAGGAGCTCGACTTGTTTACATCGCCAAGTGCGCTCGTGTCCAGCTTTGATGACCTCATCCGTCCGCAGCAAGCTGTCCTGTGCGTTCCACGCCTCGCTCTGAGGACGCTCTCTGGAGCCGGCGTCCTCCATCTGCCAGAAGATCTCACAGTTGTCAGCAAGGAATCCACACTGCTTAGGACTCGGGATGCGTCATTGTATTAATAATACCATGCCTGTTTATTCCTACAAACTGTGAGTTGATCTACATCTATTATTAAAAGCATTATTTCTAACTTACTGCACTCAGAGGGGCCTCTCTACTTGTGTTTGGTTTATCAAACATGCCCACCTCTGTGTGCTGTGGTTCCTCTCACCGATCCTTTTGACCATACCTTGCCACAGTAGTGACATAGGGGTCAAAGGGAAGAACCACAGTGCGCAGCAGGGGGACCAGGCATCCAACACACCTAAAAGTGTGAGGTGGCTATGGCTTTTCAACAAAAAGATTTATTATACTGTTTGCTGGAAATGTAAGCATTCAACATATTTTTTTAGAGGCTGCTCCTGGTATGACTTCTTGCAATTTATGACAGAGTTGCTTTAAATGCTAAGCCCCCATTGTACCTTCCCAGTGCTTGGGGGGCCAACTGTGGACTCGGAAAGCCTGGAGTAAATGTGAAAGTAGGTCCATGAATGAATCAAGTTTGCTAATGAGTACAGATGGGCTCAGGCATGCTCAGGTTCCTAGTCTCAACCCACCTGCCTGATCCCACCAGGAAGCTGACACTGCACACCGCTAACCACAGGCAGTGAGACATTTCCCGATCTGTGCAGCTGCGGACCGCCACGATGTGAAGTGCCGGCTTCCTGGTGGGATTGAGCATGTGGATTGGGACTAGGATCCCGAACTTGCCCGAGCCCATTTCTACTAATGAGGTGAATCTCTGAAACCTGGTGATCACCATTAGGGTACTGCAGCATTCAAAAACAAATCAACAGATCTAGGTGCCTGACAAATGGTCATCACTCAGGCGGAACGATCATATGGTCAGTAACCATCTGACTGCCATGCCTGAGTGATGTCACTTGAAGGGACTGTCCCTCTTTTGAATCCCTCTGTCTCTTGTGCAGTCTCAGTTGTCACTCCTTTTTAGTTTGATGTGTACATCGTGCAGAATGTATTATTTTACTACCAAAATTGTTATGCTGCACTAAACTTTTTAATGCAACCTCTATGTTACTTCATTTATTTTTTTGGACCCGGTGGCAGCCCGTCCATTAGGGGCACCTAGGCGCCGCCCCCTCTCTCCTCGCCACCCCCCTATATGCAATGGATAGATTCATGCATAGCATGATCTTATCCACGGCCGCTGCAGCCACCCCCTATTCATGCGTCCGGCCCCTTTTAGGACACCGGGCGCACAAATTACAGCTGACTTTTTTTTTGAAGCACCTGATTAGAGCCAGTGGCGCTAATAGGCTTCAAAATAGGGTGGGCTTGGGTCACAGAGAATACACTCTGATCCCACCCAGGTGTGTTACAACAGCAAATGAATCTTCACTGTTGAAACACTGATCCTCAATCCAGCCAATCAGAAGCGGGTGTGAGAACCGTTTTCCGATTGGCTGAAAAGAGAAGACTCCCAATTCGGCGCCGAGGAGGGGGGAGACAACAGAAGCCGCCGCCACCGTGATGACCCATGGAGAGCAGGAGAACGAAAGGCTGCCGAGCAGGGGAAGCCATCAGTGATGGGGTGAGTGCTACCAACCGACCCATGGCATACTGTTTGCCGCATCCCCAAAAAAAAATTCCACCGGCCGCCACTGTTTGGACCAATATAAAGGAATAGAGGTCTGAAAAGCACTTGTGTGGTTCAGCCAATCATTTTCTACATTTTAGATCTTCGCGGTCCATGTAACCAGGGCCTCTTTATCATTTCAGAAAGTGTGGAGATATGGTCACTATGGGCCAAAAGGTTAGTGCTGTACAAGGTTCAACCTTGACTGGTCTGGAACTTACACAGGGCGTTTTGTCACAGCTTTGCACTTCATTCAGTAAATAGCTGGACACGACCTGCAAACATTTCGTATGTGCTATGAGGGGACCTTACACCAGGCCCCGTGGCTCTTCCATACCCCTTTTTTTGCACTCAGACTTTTTTACTTGCCACATGTTGACAGAAAAGAGACATCTTGTTTTCACACATCCTCTGTGATTTGAAACTGGATATGCTAGACTTTAGAGCAACTTCTCCATATGTGATAAAGATCACCCGGAGTGGCGGCTGTTATGATAGCTCCATTCAAAACAAAGTCTGCTAAACCATTTATCGGCCTCCTCTGAGGAAGATATGTCCTCACCAAGAGTCTGGGCTTCTTTTCACAAACAACATGGTGATCACAAGCAACCTTGTTTGCCAGTATTATTGGGGCCTGACAAAAGTCACATAAATCTTAATGTTTACTTACATAACGGACTCCTTACCTTCTTACTTTACTTACAAAACTATATTGAACGGAATGTGTAAAATAAATCAGTTTAATTTAAAATAATATTACCAGGGTGTGTTATGGTTAAAATAAATGTTTTTTTTTACTTTTTTACAGTTATTTATTCAGTGCAACTTATTTACACAGTTCTTTACTTATTATGCATTAAAGTGGAGCTCCAGGCTCCTTCTGAAACAATTAAAAGTCAGCAGCTATACTCTAGCTGCTGACTTTTAATATTAGGACACTTACCCGTCCACGAATCCAGAAGTGTCTTCACCGGAGCCGATTTTTCGGTGTGTTGCTGCCGTCATCTCGGGTAAAGGAAATTGCATTTTCTGAATGGCCGGGCGGTGGGGGAAGGAAGGGGTGGGCTGAACTTCTGGATGAAAAAATAAATAAAGTGAGTGCTAAACAGAAAAATAAAATGAATTAACAGCGGCTAACAAAAAAAGGCAATATATCCAATCCTCCAAAGCAATAAACATAAAATATGCGCTGTGATGATTATAATCGCAAGTTACATAAACATAAAAAAACATTAAAAAGTCCATCTGTGTTAAACAAAAAAGTCCAATGTTCCCACTCAGTAGCTGCAAAAGAAGGTGTCCGACCACCATAAGGATTGAAGGCTTCCCAGAATTTGTGGCTACACAATTAAGTGCAGCAAACACGCTTTGATAATGCCACTTACATGGATTATGAGGAATCCTCTCCTTTTATCCTTATCTCTGGAACTCCAGATCGGCCAGAAAAAAAACCAAAAAACGAATATGGCATAATATTGTTACCACTCTGATAAATTACACCCATGTGAGTAACACTCCATGCATAAATTATAAGTGCAACTGCCGATCACCAGCCTCCACCAGCTTTCACCCCAATGCAGTGCACACTCACCGAACAAAAGATCATAAGAAGCATCAAACGTGAAAACAGAGATGTCCACAGGTTTCAGTACAAGGATTTACTCTCATATTGTCTCACTTCTGGATGAGTTTGCCATGGTGAAGTCAGCTGGAAGTGGGAGCGGGTACCTGTCAAAACCAGGTATCTGCTCCCCCATGAAAGGTGCCAAATGTGACAGCGGAGGGTGGGGGGGCAAATAAGCAGAGCTTCCCCTTTTGGATGGAGCTCCACTTTAAAATCACTAGGCCCCTAAAATCACACAAGGTCCCTATCCTACATGCATATAATAAGGCCAATGTTGGTAGGAACCCATTAACCTACAGGCATGTCTTTGGCATGTGGGAGGAAACTGGAGTACCTGGAAGAAAGCAACACAAGCACTGAGAGAATGTGTAAACTCCATGCTGGTAGAATCTTTGTATAGAATTTGAACCAGTGTCCCAACTGCTGCAAGGCAGGAGTGCTAAGAACTAAGCACTAAGCCACTGTTATTTATATACACCAAGGCTCATTAAATACATAGGTTCTACTTTCTGCTTTGCAGTGTTACGCAGTAATTGTACTCTGGCCCACTTTAATCAATATTAAAATGGGGCAGTTGCCACAGGCCCACCAGCAACCACCAGACCAACCAAAAGTACTAGGGCCCTACGCTCCATTACTGTAATCAGTGCTGTGCTTCCTTTCAAACTTCACCTATGTAATAAAGTAAGTCAAATATCAGAGGAAGGCTCCCGCTGCAATAGTAGGTCCCACTGCCTATTGCTGTAATCCCCTGATGCCCATTCTGCAGCTTGAGGGCCATACGTGGCCCTTCGGCTCCTCCTTATGGACAGTAATTTGTGGTTTCCTTATAGGTGTTTACTCAGGCCAGTCAAGTAAAAATATTCTATAACATTGGTCTCCCAGCTGTGGTCCAGGGGTCGGATGTGGCCCTTTGCTTGTCTTTATCTGACTCTTGGGGCACTACTCCACAAACTGACACCAATGATGGGACACCATTTCTCCCACTAACCCCATTGATCGCACTATTCTTCTCATTGACATCAACAATGGGGCAATATTCCTTCCATTAGAACCAATGATGGGGCATTGTTTGCCGGGCCACACACCGGCCCCCTAAAGTCTGAAGAACAGTAAACTAGTCCTTTGCTTAGAAGGTTTGGAGACCCCTGTTCTGTAGAGTTGATTCCAGTAGTGAAATAGTAAGGGTTATTTCTTTCACAACATCTTCCCTTTTTATGCTGTCAATCTATTTTCTCTATTGTATCTCTGATCTTTTATAATGGATTTTGCTGAGACAAAATAATAAATATGGCACTAGTAGGGAGCATATGGGAGTGCTGAATTGCAAAGGGGCTTTGGTAGCAGTGATCTCTAGCAGTCTCCTGAAGCATGTCCCTAATCTCCACCAAATCCTATAGTATTTTACAGTCTCTGACCATCTCTTGCTGCAAGCCCATAGTCTTTTACCATTTCTGCGTTTCTGCAGTCTCTGACAGCTTTCTGTAGCATTACATTCACTGAATAGTTTGTGTGGCCCCTTGGTGATGTCAGGGCCAGAGCCACATTTGAGCCTCTCTGTATCAAGAATGTTGTCCATCACTTCTGTATTCAACTTCTGCATAGGTGGAGTTTTAAAGGAAGTGTCTAGCTGCCCCAACTACAGTTACAGATAGCAGGACTTTAGAACTTTTGTGGGGTCTCATGGTTGGCTTTCTCTAACAGCCCTGCAACAAGTGTAGAACACTTCTTTCCTAAAACAATATGCCCAAGGCTGTTGGGGGAAGGTCTACAAAAGAAAATGGTCTGGGGTTGCCAGTGACAGACCTCCATCCCCAAATTAAATGCAACAAAGAAGAATTACACCCGTGGGACTTTAAATGAGGTGGGCACAAAAAGGTCAATGAAAGTAAACATGGTTAATACATTTATTAAAATTGTATAACACTCATTGTATTTGAAATGCATGAACAAAGGTTCCAAACCATGCATTTCATATACAATGAATGTTATACAATTTTAATAATTTTAATAACCATGTTTACTTTGTATACTCTCAATGACCTTTTTGTGCTCACCTCATTTAAAGTCCCACCAGTGTAACTCTTGTTTGTTGCATTTAATTCGGGGATGGAGGTGTGTCACTGGCAACACCATACCATTTTCTTTTGTATATATTGAATCCAGCTGGAAGACAACTACATGCCCAAACTTTGGTCTGTAGCTGTCCTCGGTCAATACATTTGCATATAGTTTATACTATGGATTTTTATGTCATCCTTTTTACAGACTCACTTCTTTGCCTGTCCCTTCAGCTGTTTCCCATCGGTGGCTGTGGGATCTTCCATGTCCCAGGAGCTGCGATGTATATTGGGAGGTTCTTCCTCCCTGGTTGTCTCTTCCTTTCCATGATGGCAGGGGCCACCTATACATCGGCACCATGTCTGTATGCCAACTGCGGGATGCCTGTTCCCCATCGGCGTCATCGTGTTATGTCATTCCAGATGGCTTGGGGGTTGCTCGCGCATGCGCACACTCCCCATCCAGCGGCGAGTGTTGATTATGCTGAGCGTTGATTATGCTCGCCCATTCAGCCACCTGTACATGACATTATGGAGGGATTAGCAGCATGGGATTCCTCTCTTCATGGCCCCACACTTCACATGTTGAGGACACACTTATCATAGGAAGCAGTCTTATGCCCTATACACACAGTCGGATTTTCCAACGGAAAATGTGTGATAGGACCTTGTTGTCGGAAATTTCAACCGTGTGGGGGCTCCATCACACATTTTCCATCGGAATTTCCGACACACAAAGTTTGAGAGCAGGATATAAAATTTTCCGACAACAAAATCCGTTGTCGGAAATTCCGATCATGTGTACACAAATCCGACGGACAAAGTGCCACGCATGCTTAGAATAAATTAAGAGACAAAAGCTTTTGGCTACTGCCACGTTAATAGTCCCCGACGTATGTGTTTTACGTCACTGCGTTCAGAACGATTGGATTTTCCGACAACTTTGTGCGACCGTGTGTATGCAAGACAAGTTTGAGCCAACATCCGTTGGAAAAAATACATGGATTTTGTTGTCAGAATGTCCGATCAATGTCCGACCGTGTGCACAGGGCATAATTCTTCACCAGCATGCAACATGACACTTATTTCTACACTTCTATACAACCTTTCTCTGTCTCCATGCCCACATTCATAGTTTATTGGCTTGTATATTATGTAGATTTTTTTTTCATTATTTACTACATACACCTATATACAGTATTTCACAGAAGTGCAGAAGTGAGTACACCCCTCACATTTGTGTAAATATTTTATTATATCTTTTCATGTGACAACACTGAATAAATGACACTTTGCTACAATTTAAAGTAGTGAGTGTCCAGCTTGTATAACAGTGTAAATTTGCTGTCCCCTCAAAATAACTCAAAACACAGCCATTAATGTCTAAACTGCTGGCAACAAAAGTGAGTACACCCCTAAGTGAAAATGTCCAAATTGGGCCCAAAGTGTCAATGTTTTGTGTGGCCACTATTATTTTCCAGCACTGCCTTAACCCTCTTGGGCATGGAGTTCACCAGAGCTTCACAGGTTGCCACTGAAGTTCTCTTCCACTCCTCCATGACAATATCACAGAGCTGGTGGATGTTAGAGACCTTGCGCTCCTCCACCTTCCATTTAAGGATGCCCCACAGATGCTCAGTAGGGTTTAGGTGTGGAGACATGCTTGGCCAGTCCATCACCTTTACCCTCAGCTTCTTTAGCAAGGCAGTGGTCGTCTTGGAGGTGTGTTTGGGGTCGTTTGCAGCTCAGTTTCAGGGTCTTGACAGTCTTATAGCCTAGGCCATCTTTATGTAGAACAATTCTTTTTTTCACATCCTCAGAGTTCTTTGCCATGAGGTGTCATGTTGAACTTCCAGTGACCAGTATGAGAGAGTGAGAGCAATAACACCAAATTTAACACACCTGACACCTGAGACCTTGTAACACTAACGAGTCACATGACACCGGGGAGGGAAAATGGCTAAATGGGCCCAATTTGGACATTTTCACTTAGGGGTCTACTGACTTTTGTTGCCAGTGGTTTAGACATTAATGGCATTAATGCCCTACATCTGTCCCCTGGTGAGTCTTTGTTGGTTCCTTCCCTTTATCCCTACGATAGACACACCTTGGCCTCCACCTGTTGGCTGATTGGCTTTTGAGCCATTCAGCCACCTGCATATGGAGTTAGGGTGGTATCTTTCGTGCCCTCTAGGGGGTATATATGGAGGGATTAGCATCATGGGATTTCTCTCTTCATGGCCCCACACTTCACATGCTGAGGACACATGGATTATGGTAAGCAGTCTAATGCCGCGTACACACGGTCGGATTTTCCGACGGGAAATGTTGGATGTGAGCTTGTATATGCTCCACCAACAAATGTTTGCTAGCAGGTTTTCAAATTTTCCGCCAACAAAACTTTGTTGTAGGAAAGTCTGATCGTGTGTACACAAGTCCGTCGCACAAAAGTTCACGCATGCTTGGAATCAAGTAGAAGGACCCACACTGGCTATTGAACTTCCTTTTTCTCGGCTGGTCGTACGTCTTGCACGTCACCGCTTTCCCATGTTTAGAATTGTTGGCCAACATTTGTGTGACAGTGTGCATGCAAGACAAGTTTGAGCCAACAACCTTCAAACAAAAATCCACGGTTTTGTTGGCGGAAAGTCCGATTGTGTGTACACGGCATTAATCTTCACTAGCATACAACACAACATTTATCTCTACATCTGTGCAACAGAGTTTACATGTCACTTTTTGCCTGGTTTTGTTTTTATTTTTCATCAGTTTCCTTTTCATTGTTGTCCCCATCAATATTGCTTTGCACCTCACTCAACATCTATCTCATGCCCACACTTATGCCGTGTACACACGATCAGACATTCCCACAACAAAATCCATGGATTTTTTCCGACGGATGTTGGCTGAAAGTTGTCTTGCATACACACGGTCACACAAATCTTGTCGGAAATTCCGAACGTCAAGAACACAGTGACGTACAACACGTATGACGAGCTGAGAAAAATGAAGTTCAATAGCCTGTGCGGCTCTTCTGCTTGATTCCGAGCATGCGTGGAACTTTGTGCGTCAGAATTGTGTACACACAATCGGAATTTATGTCAACGGATTTTGATGTTGGAAAATTTGAGATCCAGATCTTAAATTTTGTGTGACGGCAATTCCGATAGAAAACCGCCTACACACGGTCGGAATTTCCGACAACAAGCTCCCATCAAACATTTTCCGTTGGAAAATCTGACCGTGTGTATGGGGCATTATACTTGATTTGCTTGTATACTATGTAGACTTTTTAAAATTATTTACCACATACACCTACATATATGGTTGGCTTTCTGGTTATCAACCTCGTTACCAGATAGGTCTATAATATTACCTGATTGGGTCATACACTCTATAGACCCTTTACATATATACTACACATATGGTTGGCCTTCCTAGTACATATTTGACTACTTGGATATACATTTTTGTTGCAGCTGTCAATCATTTTGGACATTGAGGGACATCATAGGTTGCATTCTTTGGCTCCCATGTTATGCTTGCCCTCCATCTGTCCCCTCCGTGGGTCTTTGCTGGTTCCTTCCCTTCAGCTCTCGGGATAGACACACCTCGCCACCACCTGTTGGTTTAATGGCTTTTGAGACATTGGCTCAGTCCATATGTGAGTATGGGATCTCTTTGTGCATGGTCCCCTATTATTTTCTGTATGGTATATTTATTTTTATGTTGTACAGTTGTGTTCATAAGTTTACATACCCTGGCAGAATTTATGATTTGTTGGCCATTTTTCAGAGAATATGAATGATAACATAAAATCTTTTCTTTCACTCATGGTTAGTGTTTGGCTGAAGCCATTTATTATCACTCAACTGTGTTTACTCTTTTTAAATCATAATGGCAACAGAAACTACCCAAATTACCCTGATCAAAAGTTTACATACCCCAGTTCTTAGCCAATGACAGGTCGACTTGGCCTTGTGTTTTGGATCATTGTCATGTTGGAATGTCCAAGTGCGTCCCATGCGCAGCTTCCTGGCTGATGAATGCAAATGTTCCTCCAGTATTTTTTGAAAATATACTGCATTCATCTTGTCATCAATTTTGACCAAATTTCCTGTGCCTTTGTAGCTCACGTAACCTCAAAACATCATCGATCCACCTCCGTGTTTCACAGTAAGAATGGTGTACCTTTCATCATAGGCCTTGTTGACTCCTCTATAAATGAAGCTTTTATGGTTGTGGCTAAAAAACTCAATTTTGGGCTCATCACTCTAAATGACTTTGTGCCAGAAGGTCTGAGGCTTGCCTCTGTGCTGTTTGGCGTATTGTAAGCGGGATACTTTGTGACATTTGCGTAGTAATGTCTTTCTTCAGGCGACTCGACCATGCAGCCCATCTTTCTTCAAGTGCTTCCTTATTGTTCATCTTGAAACAGCCATACAACATGTTTTCAGAGAGTCCTGTATTTCACCTGAAGTTATTTGTGGGTTTTTCTTTGTATCCAGAACAATTTTCCTGGCAGTTGTGGCTGAAACTTCAGTTCGTTTACCTGACCGTGGTTTGGTTTCAACAAACTCCTCATATTCCACTTCTTGATTAGAGTTTGAACACTGCTGATTGGCATTCTCAATTCCTTGGATATCTTTTTATATCCCTTTCCTGTTTATATACAGTTCAACTACCATTTTTTGCAGCAGATCCTTTGACAATTCTTTTGCTTTCCCCATGACTCAGAATCCAAAAACGTCAGTGCAGCACTGGATAAGTGATGCAAGGGTCTGTCAAGAGTCCAGAAACTCATTGACCTTTTCTACACGCACACTAATTACAAGCAAACAGATCACAGGTGAGGATGGTTACCTTTAATAGCCATTCAAACCTTTGTGTCAACTTGTGTGCATGTTATCGATCCAAAATCACCAGGGTATGTAAACTTTTGAAAAGGGTCATTTGGGTAGTTTCTGTTGTGTAATGATTTAAAAAGAGTAAACACAGTTGATTGATAATACATGGCTTCAGCCAAATACTAACCATGCGTGAAAGAAAAGTTTTTGTGTTATCATTCATATTCTCTGAAAAATGGCCAAGAAAGCATAAATTCTGCCAGGGTATGTAAACTTTTGAGCACAACTGTATATTTCTCATTGACATTTTATTCTGTAGATACACTGCATTTACATCTACTCCTGAAGAAGCGAGCTGCGAATTGCGAAACGTGTCAAGTTATATGATGCCTGTGTATTACTGTACATCAACAATTCTAAATCTATATGTATGTGGCCGCTTGGTAAAGTTGTGTATTATCGAGTGGTTTGGCACCTTTGTTCATGCATTTTATATACAATGAATGTTATACGATTTTAATAAATGTATTAACCATGTTTACTTTGTATACTCTCATTGACTTTTTTGTGCCCACCTCATTTAAGGTCCCACGGGCGTAGTTCTTCTTTGTTGGGGGAAGGTTTGTCATTTTAAGAAATGATGCCAAACTACAAGATATTTACCTTGCCCACACTTACCCACAGCCCTGGTTGTACTTTACTGCCCTTTCTCACATATTGCAAGTATATTAGTAAGCCAATTGATTGCAAACAATGCACTCCCTATGTGCCTGATATCTCTTATCACTATTGTTGAGACAGAGTGATTGGAAACTAAAGTCGGCCATGCACGGGTCAATTTTGTGCCATATGTAACCCTGTCAACACACCTGGCTTTACAAACTTTAACTGAGAAAGGAAAGGAGTCAGATGGGGAAAAGAGTTGGCTGAACAGTAACTGCAGCCAGTCACTGTTTGCGTATTCTGACAGCTACGGGTGCTGGCTGTTCAAATACAATAGCCGACAGATACGGATTCATCCATCCACACAATGGGGTTGATTTACTAAAACTGGAGAGTGCAAAATCTGGTGCAGCTCAGCATAGTAACCAATCCACTTCTAACGTCAGCTTGTCCAAGCTTTGCCAAAAAAACCTGGAAGCTGATTGGCTACCATGCACAGCTGCACCAGATTTTCCACTCTCCAGTTTTAGTAAATCAACCCCACTGTTTGGCATCAATGAGCCAATCTATGGATTTCTCCTGTTCAGTCTGCTGGGCTCACCAAGAGCAATCTTTACATGCATGGCCATCTTACGTGATTGCAAACTTAATGCCAAATCTACAAATATCACCACCCATACAAGTATCAGATTTTGAAAACTGTGGTCTAAATAATTGGCATACGTGCGGGCACTTGTAAAAGGTAAGGAATAATACCTTTATTGTATCTAAACTCAAGGACAATTTCAGATAATTTAGCTCAGTAGTAATTGAATTTGGAGGCTGCAATAATTTTATATTTTTTATATTTTTCTTTAGTGTCATCTAGTTATCCTGCCCTATGGTATCAACCCTTATTTACCATACTGCTTGTAATTAGGAGCAGCGTTGTCACCCTAAAATAGGAAGTATATTCATTTTTACAGTACACCTCTCCTTCTCATCTAAATACCATAGGGAGGAGATGTTCTGATGTTCACAGAGGAGAACTGGGCAGGGCTGTTAAGAGATCAGCTTGAAAAGTGCACAGGGACCTACAAGCTCACTGGATTTCTGGTAGGACCAACAAGTATGTTTTTTACTTCTGAAACAGACAGATATAACACTTTCTTTCAATGTTATATTTAAAGTATTTTTTTTAGTTTAGAATGGAGTAGAAAGGGATTAGAACACCTGTCAGTTTTTATTGCTGTCTGTTTGTTCCCCATTAGGGAGATTTACCCTCTTTATTTGTCATTTGTTTATATTTTATTACTAAAAGTGAAAGAAAAGCTCAATTTTAGGTTATCCCCTGATAGGGAAATTTCATATTTCCTTATTTCAGTTGTCGCACAATATCTAATAAAGCCTCCAAAGTCTAGTTACCTTAGCTGACTTCATACCAAAGGAATGTCATTACAAACTGACCAAGTCCTTAAAGTGGTTGTAAACCCACTTTGAAAAAAAAAACACAAAAAACTAACACCTGCAAGACAAAGGCATAATGAGCTAGTATGCATGTAATACTCAACTGAGATCGAAGCCCTCACTGCGGTGCTCGTACACAGCACTGGCCAGCGACATAACTCCCTGGGGTTACTTCCGGGTATCTCGGCTCTGGCGCTGTGATTGGCTGGAGCCGCTATGACGTCACGAGCATGCGTGCGGTAACGGCACACTCTTTGAAGCAACGGCACATACGTGCAATTGCTTCAGTTTGTGTTAGTGCGCATGTGCTAATAACGTCGGCACATGCAAATACAGGGGATATCCCCTAAACCGTGCAGGCAACTGAGCTGCATCATGCATGCATCTAGTCTGAATATCTGTGCCACGCAGCAGGACTCTGTGGCAAAAAGGAATCTTTAGTTAAGTATTCTTGTTATATTTTCCAATATTATTACATGTGTTATCTGTATCTGTCTGTATCTTACTTAATTAAATGTTATACTTATAAGTATTTATGTGATCTCTCTTTGCACAACCTCAAAAACATAAACTATCACATAATGATATGTGAAAAAATAGCTCCAGAACCATAATGAAGCAGAAATCTTCCACTGTAACAGCCAGGGATTCCCTCACTTTTGAAGGATTTCTTCTCACATCCTGTTTAGGCTATGAGACAGGAAGTGAAAGAAAATTTCCCCGATAGAGCATAGATGGCAATAACCCTCCCTTGCCGTATGCAAAATGAAAAAAAAAAAGTGTGCCTTTAACTCTACTTTAAAGAAACAAAGAGAAGTTTATTATTAGGATTTGCACGCACTTTAAAAGGAAAAATCAAAGCTGGGGGCCTTGTGCAGACAGACAATTTGGGGTGTTTTGCTAAAATTGACCATGTATGGTCATTCTTACTTGATATTAAAGTCATTGCTTGGTAAAAGTTTTAACAGATAATCTCACTGTAGGTGATAACTTCTGCCGGGTCGCCCCTAATGAATAACATTGGCATTAACATGAAAGACAATTGTATGTTTACAAGACCTGCATACTTGCTGAAAATAACATTTGAGCTGCTCATGAAAGATGAGAATTGGCCTCTTTAGCAGTTGTCATGCTGTTTTGTTATCATTTTAGGTGAGCTTTTGATGTCAGTTAGGCATGGTGCTTTCTTAAGTTACACAGGAAGTATCCTACTGAGACACGCACAGTCCATCTTCAAGCTTGCCACCAGTTACCAAGATCAGTTGTTTTATGGGAAACTTTAGGGAAATCTGCCATGAGAAAAACATATTTACCATCCTGACAAAAATTATATTTTTTTGGCTGTCAAACTGATCCAGTGGCTGATCCAGTAAGAAGGATTTCTACCTTTATTCTGTCCATTGGCATTGCTGGACATGAGCATCTAGGACATGTGCCCCAGATCTTCTGCCCAATATCCCGGCTCTAAATAGACCTCTGGCAGAGCATGTCATTCTGACTGTCAATGATACGCTCTGCTGTATACCAATGCTAAGCAGAGTCATATCCCTCCCAACATTACCTACATAGTTCTGGTGCATCATCCCTCTGCAGAGACCTGAAAGGCAGCAGCGTGGAATCTGTGCAGCTTATCTCAGATACTGTAAGTAAACACTAAAACTCCCACTGACCGCCAACAAAAGGGGACACTGACCACTGAACATGAATGTTATGTGGGCAGTCACCACTGACTGCAACCATTTAAGAGGGTGATCACCTCTGAAAACCGACAAAAAAGGGGCACTCATCACTAAACATCAGTGTTATAGAGCCCTTACCACAGACCCCCAACATTTAAGGGGGTACTTATCACTGACCACCACTCGCCACCATTGTAAGGGGGCACTTACTACTAACCCCTGGTCTCTATTTGCTGTGCTGTACATTACACAGTCCTGACTGCTGCACTCTATAAACAATGTTGTACATTACATAGTCCTGAACACTGTACTCTATGGGCTATGTTGTATGTTACATAGTCCAGACTTCCACTCACCTGCCACTTTATTAGGTACACCTGTTCAATTGCTTGGTAACACAAAATGCTAATCAGCCAATCACATGACAGCAACTCAATGCATTTAGGCATCTAGACATGTTGAAGATGACTTGCTGAAGTTCAAACCGAGCATCAGAATGGGAAAGAAAGGGCATTTAATTGACTTTAAACATGGCATGGTTGTTGGTGCCAGAAGGGGTGGTCTGAGTATTTCAAAAACTGCTGATTTACTGGGATTTTTACGCACAACCATCTCTAGGATTTACAGAGAATGGTCTGAAGAAGCGAAAATATCCCGTGAGCGGCAGTTGTGTGGACGAAAATGCTTTGTTGATGTGAGAGGAGAATGGGCAGACTGGTTTGAGATGATAGAAAGGCAACAGTAACTCAAATAACTACTCGTTACAACCAAGGTATGCAGAATACCATCTCTGAACACACAACACATTGAACCTTAAAGCAGTGTACCTTATAAAGTGGATGGTGGGTGCACATCCTCTATGCACTTTGTTGTACGCTACATAGAGCTGACAGTTCATGTGCCATGTTGGACATTACATAGACCTGACCACTGCAACGTATAAGTTATACTGCATGTTTCATAGTCCCTGGTAAGGTGTGCATTGCATAGTCCTGACCCCTATCAGTTTATATGCTACTGTATGTTTTATGTGAAGTACTCCTGACCAAAGTATTCCTGGACAACTGCTGGTTGCTAAGTAGCCATCAAATATTTTAAGGAAGTTCTCTTAAGGGTTGATGGCTTCCACACTTTCTGCGAAACTGACTAAGAATAAATATCAGGATCAGAGCTTTAAACCCCTTCCCCCTCCACTTGATAGCTGGGCAACTTGCATTTTCAGAAGGATGTCAGCAACCGTCCCCTCCATATTTCTCTACTGACAAGCCTAATTAAGGCAACCCAAGACATGTTGGACAATCAACTTAGTCCTGCCATCAAGCAGTACATCAAATTTGACTGCCAATAGTAACTTAGCAAACTATTATAAGCAATAATCTGAGTAATGTGTTAAAATGCGGGTTAGAATGGGCAATATAATTAGAAAATATTAGCAGCAATTACAGAGATTGTCAAGGATGATTATGACTTTCTCGGGGTAGAACTGACACAATAAGACTAGTATATACAGCATACTGTGTATATAGTTGGAATTAACCTTGTAAAAATAACTGCCCTATGCTCACCTGTACACATAGAATAGAATCCCACATCTATAATTTTTTAGAATGGTCCTGATTTCAAAGAATGGAAGTTGTTACAGTCTCTAGATGTGTCAAGTCTGAAGATCGTGAACCCTGGACTGATGCCCTTTATTCCAGACAGTTTTGGGAAAAAATAGCAGCTCACCTAATTGGATCAACTTTGGTTAATAAAATTCTGGGCGAAGGCTACCAAGCACCTGGTCCAAATTGGAGCAGTTTGAGAAACAGCCATAAAAATCAGTAAACCTGCATGGCTGCCTTATTGCTTAAGTATTAACTTTTAATAGATGAGCATTGTATGTATTATATTTGCTAATACCTAGTGATAGATGATTTCATAATGTATTAGCAAGCTGTCCTGAGTGTTGATGATGATGAATTTATGGCCCTCAATTATTATGTAGCAGTTGTGAATATGTCACTATGTATCTGTCGAGTTTGATGGACAGCAAAAGTAAGTAGCGAACACCTGGTGATGGCTTCTTTGTTACTTGGAATCATCCTCAGAAAAGAGAGAGAGGATATTTCTGGGACTGATTTTGGGGGTACCACCCTTTTATCTGGACTCAATAGTAAGTCTATGGGTGACGTCACTGCATAGGCATTGTTATTGGCAGCCGTTGTTGTTCACTGAAGCCGGTCGCTGAGGAGCTCATGTTACCAGATTGGTGCGCCCAGAGACTAGGTAAGTATATACATCTTTCCTCTACAGCAGGGATATGCAATTAGCGGACCTCCAGCTGTTGCAAAACTACAAATCTCATCATGCCTCTGCCTCTGGGTGTCATGCTTGTGGCTGTCAGAGTCTTGCTATGCCTCATGGGACTTTTAGTTCTGCAACAGCTGGAGGTCCGCTAATTGCATATCCCTGCTCTACAGGGTAGTTAGTATAGGGCTTAGAATGGGGTTGGGAGCAGGTTTACCTTTACATATGTAGCGGTGTCTTGCCACTAGTTACTAACATCCACGCAAATTCACCCTGCTGCCAGACATCCATACGTCACACCAGGAGTGTAGATAAGGGGGGGTCAGGGGCGTTCAAACCCCCCCAGAGCATCCTGGCAAAATGCCTAGTGTCCCTGCTGTTTGGCCTCAGCATCAGTACAGTAAAGGCAATCAGAGTTTCAGAGTGCAGCAGCCAGCCCCCTTCTATTGTGCCCCATCCCCTCAGTTTAGTAAGGGCCCCCCCTGAAAAGCATGAAATTACTGCGAGGTCTCAGATGCCGGAAATTGACAGTGTACAGTTGAGGAAACTCCTAGACTCCTCCTCGAGGTATCATATGAGACAGCCAAAGGGAGACTGGGGATGCAGAAGTTTTCCTACTTCTGTGCCGCGCTGAATCTGAGGTCTGGTAAGTGGGGAGGCATCAATTTTCTGTTTTAGGAAGAAGGAAGTAATAATTCCAGCCTGGGGGAGTTTCTTTTGGTGGGGGGTTAAGGAAAGGGGGGTGGGTTTGATTTTGGAGAAGGGGGGAGTTTCTTGTAGAGATGTTTACAGGGGGTGGTTAATGGTAGGGATTTGCTTCTGGGAGGGAGTTTGATTGGATGAAGGGAGATTTTCTTCATATTTGGAAATCTTTGCTGGGGGAGAGGGTACTGACTGAGGGAGATATTTTTGCTTTGGTGGGTCAGTTTAGAGACAGGGGGGGTTAATTTTTGGGGGGATATTTGAGGGAGGGAGATATTTTACAGTGGGAATCTTTGCCTGAGGAGAGAGGGTTCTTAGGAGGGAGAGGGAGATTTTTTTCCTTTAAAAGAGATTTTTTTTTTAAGTTATACTTACCTAGGTGGCTGGAGCATCGATCCAATGTTGCATCGATCCCAGCTGCTTCTAAGCCCAACAACAGAGCGATTACAGACTGCTGATCACTCAGTTCTCAGGAATTAGTGAGCAAAGAGTGGTGACTGTTAGTCCCTGGATCTGCTCCCCCCTCCCCACGCTCACTGGAATGTCAGTCTGTGGAGGAGGCAGGAGCGGCTGGCTGGTTCAGGGTCTCTGCGGCTCACTGAGAGGCTGAGCGAGCTGCTGGTCCTGGCATCTGGGTGAATCCTGACTTTAAAGTTAGGATCTTTCCACAGCCTGGACCTGCTAAGCAATGTCAGCTGACAGCGGGCTAAAGCTGGCTGTCTGCTAAAAATGGGTCACAAAAGTGCAGAACGAACTGCGCTCCTCCCCAGGAGAAGAAAACCAAGCGGTATGCCGTCCCTTCAGAGCGCATGCACTAATGACATCACCAGCTACTTTTCATGTGAATATCTCCTAAACACCACAAGTTTAGGAGATATTCACTATACCTACAGATAAGCGTTATTATAGGCTTACTTGTAGGTAAAAGTTCAAAATCTGGGTTTCCTACAGTTTAAGACTGGATAAAAGCCAACCACATTGACCAGGTGCAAAGGTGCACCTTGCTTGGATGATCCAAGGCCTGTTCCAGCCTTCCAGGACTTCCACGGCTGTAATTGGCACAATACTGATTGCAGACCACATAGTAGTACTGTGGTCCCTGCTGGCTGGATACTAGCCGGGTAAGCAGCTTGTCGCAGTGCCCGCACTAGATCCAGGCACTGACCACCACGGTTGGTAACTGGCATTCAGGACACAGCAGGCATAGTCGCTGGAGTCAAGAGCAAATCCCCTGCGATGCTCCGATCAGGCAACCAGGTCAGCGCTGGAAACACACAAGCACACTCCACCATCTTGCTCCTCTCTGCTAGCAGGGTACACTGGATTTCCTACAGGGCATAGCTCCATCCCCAGGATTCCAGACAGGCTGGCGCCTGCAGAGCTGTTATGCAGGCCTCTTTCCACGCGTATAGCTGTAACCCCTTGTTAGCTGTACTGAAGTTTGCAGGCCCACTGATGCTTGCAGAACTTGCCTAGACATGCCGCTCGGCACCAGCTGTGCCCGAGCAACTGGGAGCAGGTGGTGCTACAATAGCATGCAATTGTTCCTGATAGGCTTGACATATTGCCTATCAACAAGCAAAGACCTGAAAGTAGATGCATTCTCTCCTCTGATGGGGGTTCCAAACTACAAGATGCTGCTCTGTACAAGCGTGTAGCTCCAACATTCTAAACAAAAGGCCAATTTACTATTCTTCAGACTTTATAGGGGCAAGGACTGTGACCAGTGGCAGTGGAAAAAGTCCTGGCATTGGTAACAATGCCCCATTATTGGTGTCCATGAAAGGAATAGTGCCCCATTGTTGGTCTCAGTGGGATGAATATGATGTCAGTGACAGCAATTATGCCCCATTGTTATTGTCAATGGGAGGTATAGTGCCCCAAAAGTCGGATAAAGGCAAGCAAAGAACTGCATCAGGACCTCAGTCCGCAGTTTTTAGACCACTGGTGTAGCAGGCCCTCTGGTTGCTAAAACCAAGGACAGTGTTATATTATTGCATTCAAAACCCTGCCACTGGCAACAGATGTAAGGCATTTGCTCCTGAGTTTGGACCAATTACAAGCCCTACTTTCACATCCTAACTTGAGTCCAATTGTGTTTTTATCATTATTAAGTCTGGTGTGTGCACTCTCCCTCTTCTGTTTTTTGTTACAGTCTGTGAAATATAACACTGTCCAAACAATTTGCATTATTAATCCAGGTCATGGACAGACAGTAATAAGATGAACCCGAATCCAGGACATGAGCAAACTAACCTAATGATCAGGCACAGGATAACACCAGTCTACAAAGATTTACCTTCAACTATGTAGTGCAAGGGCCTGACTGATTTTGTAGTAACTGAAAGTATTCAGGCTTGAACTTGAATTATTTGGTTTTGGTAAATCTGAAGGAAAACTGTACAAGAAAATTGAATAATGTATGGCCAGCCTAAAATGCTTCCCTGATTATAATAGGTATGTGCTGCAGAAATTAAAGTTGCAATACCAAATAAAATAAAACTTAAATGTTAACATCTATAAAGTACATTAAATGAATGGTCCTTGTTTCTTCTTGATTTTGTGGTGCTTAATTGCACTTTGTATCATTTAGAAATGATGAACCAAACTGCTATAGTAACCTTTATTCTTAAAAAAAAAGAGCCCCTAAAGATACTTACAGTAGGAATAGGGGCGGTGCTAAAGAAAAGGTAACGGTGGGTGACTAAGTATATACTTCTCCTTGGGAATGGGGTTGCAGGACCCTGACACTTGGGTTTGTGGGAACTAAACTTTTATATTACCATCTATGTGACTAAGGGGGTTATTTACTAAAGGAAAATCCACTTTGCACTGAAAGTGCACTTGGACGTAAAGTCGCTGTAGATCCGAGGGGGGCATGCAAGGAAAATAAAAAACAGCATTTTAGCTTGCACATGATTGGATGATAAAATCAGCAGAGGTTCCACTCATTTCAGATCTACCCCTTAGATTTAGAGCGACTGCACTTGAAAGTGCACTATCAAATGCACTTGCAGTGCAAAGTGGATTTGCCTTTCGTAAATAAACCCCCTAAATTTGTTGCCACTGCACTTAACTTGTTCGCATTGTGAACATTATTTTCAACTTTAGACCCCTTTCACACTGGGGCGTTTTTCAGGCGCTTTTGGGCTAAAAATAGCACATGTAAAGCGCCTGAAAAACACCTCCCCTGCAGTCCCAGTGTAAAAGCCAGAGTGCTTTCACATGGGGGCGCTGCACTGGCAGGACAGTAAAAAAAGTCCTGCAAGCAGCATCTTTGGAGCGGTGAATACACCGCTCCTCCATTGAAATGAATGGGCACGGCTGCCGAAGTGCCTGCAAAGCACTTTGGCAGCGGCACTACACAGGCGCATTTAACCCTTTATTCGCCCGCTAGAGGGGGATAAATGTGCCCCACTAGCGGCCGAATAGCCCCGCTAAAATGACGGTAAAGCGCAGAAAAAACTATCTGCATTTTACCGTCAATGCCCGCCCACCCCAGTGTGAAAGGGGTCTTTGTGCTGTAACTTGTGTACCATTTTGTATGCTATATACAATTTAATGTATGTTGTATTTCTCTACCCTAAAATAAAAAAACTCAATAGTGGTTGATGGTTTGTCATCTTAAAAGTGGTCGAACTAACTTTATTTGTCAAAAATACACTATGTTTGATGAGGGAGAGGTGGGATGTCCCTTTTACATAGTAAAGCAATTCTGCACCCTCAGCTGCACAGAATGGATGAACAGAAATAACTCTGTACAAAGCTTCCTTTTCATTCACAAACTTAAGCATGCTCCAGCTATGAAAAAAAAACACAGAGAGGATCGATCATCATTCACAAAAAAAGGAGCCAGTAAATGACATATTTATCAGCCCCTTTCCTCTCTCTCTATCCTGAAGATCCCCTGCAGCAGCCAGCAGGAGAGGCGAGGAGAGGAAGCCGGGAAATGCTGCGAGTAGGGTGGGCATGGAAACACAAGTAAGGGGACAAGAGGGGTGGTATTTACTGGATGTGTGTGCAGGGCCGTCTTTGAGGCAGGGCAAAAGGGGCAGCTGCCCTGGGCCCTGTCATTGTTGTGAGGCCCAAAGCAGCTGCCTCATACTATCCCAGTTTAAATTCCCTTGTCCTTTGAAGTTTTAGTCCTGTGCTTTGTCCCAATATCTCAGTGTGAAGTGCTGGTACTAATGCTGCCCAGCTCTGCCTTATTGTTGTGTACAGATGACTCATCTGCAGACCCTGTGTTTACATTTAAATAACTGGCATTCATATGTAAATAGCGGTGGCATTCATAAGTAAATAGCTGTGGCTGCGGTATTGATATGTAAATAAAGGTGGAATTCATATGTAGATCATGCCCCCCTGCAGTGAGAAGATAATGTTCTGTAACCTCTAGCAACAAATCAGTGAGCAGTAATACTGTACAGTAATCTCTAGCAACCAATTAACAAGCAGAAATAATTTGCTGTAGCTTCTAGCAACTAATCAGTGAGCCGTAATGTGTGCTGTAACCTCTAGCAACCAGTCAGTAAGCATTAATGATATGTTGTAACCGCTGGCAACCAATCGCAATTGCTGCCTGATCTGATACAGTAAACTGATTTTAAGTCTAGTTGCTATTTATTGTATGTCTCAGAGCAGGTGGAGAGTGAAATTGCATGGGGGGGAAGGGGGCAAGAAAATTTTTGAACAGGGTCCAATCAATATTAAAGATGGCCCTGTGTGTGAACACCGCTCTAGATCAGACTCCCATTTCCACCTCCACTAACACACAGACCAGGTAATGGCCCCGTCTTTCACAGATTCCAATGAGCAAAAAAATTCTGGTTGGCTGCACGTCTAGTAAAACCACCTTTATTTCAGCCGGTCCATAAAACCATACCAAAAACACACGCCCCCTTAGCGCTTAGTTATAGTTCATGAGCCCTGTGCCCCTCTATTTGTGTTTTTGGTTATGTTCTTTTTTTTAGGGTTGTCCCGATACCGATACTAGTATCGGTATCGGGATCAATACCGAACATTTGTGCGAGTACTTGTACTCGCACAAATGCTCCCGATGCCAGATCCGATGCCTGGGACCAGAAGTCATCGGGCGGAGCGAAGATCTGTCTGGCAGCAGTGGAACATGGGGGCAAGCTGGCCGGGGCAGGGGTGCAGGGCGCCGCCGCATATTCCATAAAACGTTGCCCGGAGCCGTCACATTCGGTACAGGAAGTGACGTTCCGTGTCTCCGTCACAACGCCCATATTGGTACACCTTGCACTTGGCTGCAGTAAGCAAGCAGCGGATATCTTGTTACACCCAGCTCATATAGTTCGGGCTGGGTGTAACCAGATGTCCGCTGCTGACTTACTGCAGCCAAGTGCAAGGTGTACCAATATGGGTGTTCGCAGCACACTTACTAGATGTTAAATGATATGAATGATGAGAGGCAAGGAAAGATTTTGCAATGCTATATTCCATATAGTTTTTCAAAATCCTTCCTCTGCTCATTCATGTCATTTATTATGCAATTACCAATCAGTGCTGCATTTCAGTGCCCATCAGTGCCTACCCATAAGTGCCACCTATCAGTGCCATCTATCAGTACCCATAAGTGCCGCCTATCAGTGCCATCTATTAGTGCTCATAAGTGCTGCCTATCAGTGCCAATAAGTGCCGCCTATCAGTGCCATCTATCAGTGCCCATAATTGCCGCCTATCAGTGCCCATAAGTGACATCAGTGCCGTCTATCAGTGCCATCTTTCAGTCAGTGCCATCTATCAGTGCCCATCTATCAGTGCCCATCTATCAGTGCCCATAAGTGCCACTTAACAGTGCCAGCCACTTGTCAGTGCTACCTATCAGTACCACCTATCAGTGCCCATCAGTCAGTGCCATCTATCAGTGCCACCTATCAGTGCCCATTAGTCAAACTGTCACATGACATTAAAAAAAAGTATCGGTGATCGGTATTGGCGAGTACTTGAAAAAAAAAAGTATCGGTACTTGTACTCGGTCTTGAAAAAAGTGGTATCGGGACAACCCTAGTTTTTTAGACTTGCTGAAATAAAGGCGATTTTACTGTAAGTGCGGCCAACCAGAATTATTTTTGCTCATCCATCGGCATTTACTGGAATTGATCCCCTTTCCTCTGGCAGCAGATGAATTCCAGTGGGAAGGGAAGGAGAAGAAGCAGGCTTTCAGCCAATAAATGCTGCCACTCCCACCCCCTCCTGTCCAGGATGTTGGGGTCAGCAAGGAAGGTGACGCTATCTACCCATCAACCACCCGTAGTCGATGAGTAGATCCTGATCGACAGATTGTCGACTCTTGCTTTTTTGCCTTCTTCTGGATCAACTGTGGGTATAGGATTCTGTATGAGGAGGTTTTATATTTATTCATTCTATTTTTTTTTTCTATTGGATGAACTAGATGGATTTGTGTCTTTTTGAACCAGACTAACTATGTAATTGTAAGTATGGTATATTAGCTCCCTCCAATTGTTTATATAAATGTAGTGGTGCCTTATATCCTAGAACTGCTCTTTAATCTCATAATGGCCTTGTTCTGGCTAAACTATGAATAAAGCAGCATTGTATACCCGTTCTGGATCTCATTCGCCAAGCCTTAAGTTTGCACATTAAAATGGTACCCAATAAAGTGCAAAATAACTGTACAGCACTCATTTATTCATAAATTTAATCTGACACACATGAACAGCCTGCCATTAACTAGAAATTGTGTGATAAGTAAATTTAATTTACAAATTACAGACTTTCCATCTGGATAGAGAACTGCCTATATTACACATGGCCATGGTCCATCTTGGAGTGTTACTGAAACGCTTAGGAAATTCAGACATTTTTATTAGCGTGTATTTAATCGAGCAGCTGGCAGCACAGCGAGTCAGTAGGAAGTGAGTTGGCAAGGCAGGCCATTCTAGCCATGTGGAAGGTGGCAGAATGACCTTCGTATAAAGCAAATATAGGGGAAATGAGGGAAGGTCGAAGATTCTTATTAACACTCTAATGCTTTATGATTAGCTATTAAAGGAAAACTGCAATGAGAAAATATGAAGGCTGTCAATTCTGACCTCCCCTTCTGAAAATGCTTATTGCCTAGCCGTTATGCAGATCCAATGGCTTCAGTGCTTTCTGAGGCATTAACCTGAAACACGGGTGCAGATCAGAAGTTCTGACTTTACTCTGAGTTTCTAATTTGTATTCTTTTTCAGAGTCAGTAACTTCATAAAAGTACTGAAGTTTTCGACTTTGAATGCAGTGGACACTGATTTAGCAAATGACATTTCCATCTTGCCAAAGAGTTGAAGTGATTGTACATGATCACCTTGTAAAACAACCCACACAGTTTAAAATAGAAATTAAAGGCAAAACATTTTTGTATAGATATAAAAAAAAATTATAAATACCTTTTTTCCCTTTTTTAATAAGTAATCACGTTCGTTCCCTCTGTTCTCAGCTGCATAAGAGCTGGGGGGAGGAGAAGCAGCAGTATACTGAACTTCCAGGGGAACGACTGTGCAGAGGGGGCGTGCCAGGACAAGCCTTATCATTGGAGGGGAGCATACTGAGTTCCCAGCATAGCTAGAGAACTGACCACGGTGTGCTCTCCTGTATAGTGTGGTCAGTTTTTAATAGGAAAGCAGAGGGGCTGGCACAGGGATTTCACATACAGGAAGCAATACAAAGAAAACCGGATACTTTCTCATACAAGTACATGGTACAGCAGGCACATATCAGGAATATGAAGTGTTGGCGTAACAAACACTTTAAGTTTTTAGTGGTGAGCTTCTTAAGAGGCCTCCTTAGTCATTCAATATGATGGCTAAGTAGTTAAGAGGTCCTAGATACATTTCCAACATTTGCATAGATAGTTTTATGTTCTCCCTACATTTGTTCATCTCCTTTGGGTGCACAATGTATTACCACTACCCAAAACACGACGTAAACCTGCCAATGAGGTGTTTGAGTAGGGATGCACGGATACCAGTTTTTTAAGACTGAGAACGAGTACCAATACTATTTCTTAAGCACTTGCTGATACCAATTACCGATACCTATTTTTAGTTTCAGTGTTTTCAGACTAATCAAAAATTATTACTTAAAGAGTAACTGCAGTCTGCTCACATAATTTGTAATAAAAACATCTTTGCCATTCTGAAGCTTCCCTCCAACCACTTTGCATATTATTTTATATATACTGTTATTCTGTACTTGCCAAATATGCTGCAGAAATCTCCCTCCATTGAGTCTGGCTGCAGCCATTTTAACTGTGGGCAGTTGAAGCTGCTGTCTGTTCACTTCCTGGATTTACACAGACACACAGAGGCACACCGCCAGCTCTGCAGCTCTCATTGGCCCTCTTATGACTCATCCCTCCCCTCCCTTCCTGGCAAACTCTCAAGAGAGTTAGAGAGAGAGCTGTGTATGATGTCATAGGCCTAGGCTTTTAACCAGATAAGAAACAGGAAGTGGGCTGTATAAGGTATTTACTGGAAGAAAAAAATGTTTTACTATCCAAAGTTAAAACAACAAGGGCAGAAGATTTAATAGATGGAAAGATGAAAACATGACTGAAGTTCCGCTTTAAGTAGGCCTTGAGTGAGCCTCGGTTCGCATATATGTGAATTCGGATGCCTTTTTAACTGCGCCAATTCACATGACATGTAAACCAAAAGGCTTTTCTGCGGAGCCCGTGTACCGTACATACTCTATGTGCAGGCTTGCCACAGTGCAATGTGAAAAAGAGTCCTGTGCGATTTTAATCAGGTTCAGGTGTGATTTCTAATCTGATATCTCGCATTGTAATCGCACCTAAACCGCTGAACGAAATCACACTGGACCAGGGTTTGAAATCACACTGCAAACCGGCCCGCACATATGTGAACCGAGATATTGGTTTTAGTATCGGAGCTTTTGCAAGAGTACAAATAATTGTGAAAATGCTTAGTATCGGCACTGATACCGGTGCAACTCTGTGTTTGAGTGTATGATTGTTGCAGGGACATGTACACCAGACAAAAGCATGTGGACACTCCTCCAAATGATTGAATTCAGTTGTTTTCATTGAAGGGTACTATTAATGCTACAGCATGTAAATTCATTTTAGACAATTGTGCACTTCCAACTTTGTGGCAGGAGTTTGAGGAACAAAACCCTTTTCTGTTCTATCATGACTGTGCCCATGTGCAAAGCCAGCTCCAAAAGATAAAGTTTAATGAGTTTGATGAGTTTAGGGGGGAAGAACTTGAGTAGCTTGCATAGAGCACCAACCTCAACCCTACTGAACACCTTGCAATGCCAAATGCAAGTCAGGTCTTCTCATCTAACAACCTGTACCCGATCTCACAAATTTGGCACAATCTTGTGAAAAACCTTCCCAGAATAGTGAGTAAGGGTACCAGCTCCATAGTCATGCCCATGGTTTGGGAATTGGATGTCCAACAAGCTCATATAGGAATTATGGTCAGGTGACAGGGACATGGTATAAGGGTTCTGTATACCCTGCAAAAAGTTGCAAAGTATCAGTGACAACAAAATGAATACACGCAAAATGACAATAAAATGAATACACGCATTCTGCTCTATAACCGGACAAAAGAGAAAATCTTTGTTAAAGCTGTCAAAAAGTATGTGCACTGCAGAAATATAGTACTGCTACCTCATGGGACATCAGTAGGAGCTCATTATCCAGCTCATTAGTTCACCAAATTAACTGACTTTTTCCATTCTGGAGCCCCCTATAGTATGTTCCTTACACTCATTAGAACCAAATAAGCAGCTAGGATAAGCAGAAAAACATTTTCAACATTACGAAACAAGTGCAGATGTATGTGACTAACTAACGTGACCTGGAAAAATGAAAGCCTTCGCAGACAAATGTAAGCCATATGACATTTGTTGTTGATATTCCCTGTCCTCACCCTGCTATTCTGTACACTGGCCACTCAATGCCTTATACCTGGGGTAGGCAACCTGGGGCCCTCCAGCTGTTGCAGAACTACAAGTCCCATTATGCCTCTGGGAGTAATTGTAACTGCCAGCCTTGCAATGCCTCGTGGGAAATGTAGTTCCACAGCAGCTGGAGGGCCCCAGGTTGCCTACCCCTGCCTTATACAATGCGGACTGCCATGCACATCAGCATTTTCAAAGAAAAGACCCATGCTAGATAAAACAAGTACAAATATGCTGCATAGATATAATGAAGTACTTACAGTGGGGACGGAAAGTATTCAGAACCCCTTAAATTTTTCACTCTATGTTATATTGCAGCCATTTGCTAAAATCTTTTAAGTTCATTTTTTTCCTCATTAATGTACACACAGCACCCCATATTGACAGAAAAACACAGAATTGTTGACATTTTTGCAGATTTATTAAAAAAGAAAAACTGAAATATCACATGGTCCTAAGTATTCAGACCCTTTGCTGTGACACTCATATTTAACTCAGGTGCTGTCCATTTCTTCTGATCATCCTTGAGGCTGGGTTCACACTGGTGTGACACGACAGCCGTCCTACTTTTGATCCGACTTTGCCCTGTGACATGTGTCCGACTTTCAATGAACGAGGATCCGAATTGGATCCCCGCCAATGCCCGGCACTGTGTTTGGTATGAATCTTTAGGGGGAACTCTGCGCCGAATTTTAAATAAAAAACCGGCGTGGGTTCCCCCTCCAAGAGCATACTGGGCCCTTGGGTCTGGTATGGACCTTAAGGGGAACCCCCTACACTGAAAAAAACGGCGTGGGGGTCCCCCCCAAATCCATAACAAACCCTTATCTGAGCACGCAGCCCGGCTGGACAGGAATGGGGGTGGGGACGAGCGAGCGCCCCCCCTCCTGAACCGTACCAGGCCGCATGCCCTCAACATGGGGGGGGATTGGTGCCTTGGGGGAGGGGGGCACGCTGCGGGCCCCCCCACCCCAAAGCACCTTGCCCCAATGTTGATGAGGACAAGGGCCTCTTCCCGACAACCCTGGCCGTTGGTTGTCGGGGTCTGCGGGCGGAGGGCTTATCGGAATCCGGGAGCCCCCTTTCATAAGGGGGCCCCCAGATCCCAGCCCCCCACCCTATGTGAATGAGTATGGGGTACATGGTACCCCTACCCATTCACCTTGGGAAAAGTGTCTAAAAAAAAAAAAACACAGTACACGGGTTTTAAGATTAATTTATTAGGCAGCTCCGGGATCTTCTTCCGACTTGAGGGGGGGTCTTCTTCCGACTTCTCCCGGTGTTCCGCCTCTTCTCCCGGGCCCCTCCGCTATCTTCTTCCAGCTCTTTTGCCAGCAGGGGGCCCGGTCTGCTGCCGCTGTCTTGTCGCCGCTGTCTCGCCGCTTCTTCTCATGTTGACACAACGCTCTCTCCGGCTGGAATGCTGTGTGCGAGCTGCGGAGCCATTTATATAGGCGGTGACCCCGCCCCCTTGTGACGTGACGGTCCCAGCATGCGCAGGGACTCTGGCGTCATAAGGGGGCGTGGTCACCGGGTGATGTTGACCACGCCCCCTTATGACAGCACAGTCCCAGCATGCCCCGGGACAGTGACCTCATAAGGGGGCGGGGTCACCGCCTATATAAGCCATAGCAGAGCGCACAGAGAGCATTCCAGCCTGAGTGAGCGTCGTGTCAACATTGGAAGAAAAGCAGAAGGCAGAGGTCCGGACCACCGCTAGCAATAGAGCTGTAGAAGATAGCGGAGGAGCCAGCAGAAGATCAGGACACCGGGAGGAGACGCCGGAGAGACCCCCGAAGTGGGAAGAAGACCCCGGAGCTGTCTAATAAATTACTTTAAAAACCTGTGTACTGTGTTTTTTTTATTGACACTTTTTTCCCTAGGTGAATGGGTAGGGGTACCATGTACCCCATACTCATTCACAAAGGGTGGGGGGCCGGGATCTTATTAAAGGGGGCTCCCGGATTCCGATAAGCCCCCGACAACCAACGGCCAGGGTTGTCGGGAAGAGGCCCTTGTCCTCATCAACATGGGGACAAGGTGCTTTGGGGTGGGGGGCCCGCAGCGCGCCCCCCTTCCCCAAGGCACCAACCCCCCCATGTTGAGGGCATGCGGCCTGGTATGATTCAGGAGGGGGGGACGCTCGCTCGTCCCCACCCCCATTCCTGTCCGGCATGGCTGCGTGCTCGGATAAAAGTCTGGTATGGATTTGGGGGGGCCCCCACGCCATTTTTTCGGCGTAGGGGGTTCCCCTTAAGGTCCATACCAGACCCAAGGGCCTGGTATGCTCTTGGAGGGGGAACCCATGCCGGTTTTTTATTTAAAATTTGGCGCGGAGTTCCCCCTCAAGATCATCTGAGCACAAGTCGCATGCCGAAGTCGGATCATGCGAGATGGCGATCCGACTTCAATGATAGTCAATGGGCTGAAGTAGGATCAAAGTCGGACCAAAGTAGTACAGGGAGCATTTCTAAAGTCGGAACGACTTGTGTCGGATCAGTTAGGATGGCTCCCATAGGGAAACATTAAATTTCACACGTCATGTGACATGAGCTCCCAATGTCGGAGCTCCCAATGTCGGAGCAGGCTGTGAACCCAGCCTGAGATGGTTCTACACCGTCATTTGAGTCCAGCTGTGTTTGATTAGACTGATTGGACTTGATTAGGAAAGCCACACACCTGTCTATATAAGACCTTACAGCTCACAGTGCATGTCAGAGCAAATGAGAATCATGAGGTCAAAGGAACTGCCTGAAGAGGTCAGAGATAGAATTGTGGCAAGGCACAGATCTGGCCAAGGTTACAAAAAAATTTCTGCTGCACTTAAGGTTCCCAAGAGCACTGTGGCCTTCATAATCCTTAAATGGAAGATGTTTGAGATGACCAGAACCCTTCCTAGAGCTGGCCATCCGGCCAAACTGAGCTATCGGGGGAGAAGAGCCTTGGTGAGAGAGGTAAAGAAGAACCCAAAGATCACTGTGGCTGAGCTCCAGAGATGCAGTCGGGAGATGGGAGAAAGTTGTAGAAAGTCAACCATCACTGCAGCCCTCCACCAGTCGGGGCTTTATGGCAGAGTGGCCCGTCAGAAGCCTTTCCTCAGTGCAAGACACATGAAAGCCCGCATGGAGTTTTCTAAAAAAACACCTGAAGGACTCCAAGATGGTGAGAAATAGGATTCTCTGGTCTGATGAGACCAAGATAGAACTTTTTGGCCTTAATTCTAAGCGGTATGTGTGGAGAAAACCAGGCACTGCTCATCACCTGTCCAATACGGTCCCAAAAGTGAAGTATGGTGGTGGCAGCATCATGCTGTGGGGGTGTTTTTCAGCTGCAGGGACAGGACGACTGGTTGCAATCAAGGGAAAGATGAACGTGGCCAGATACAGGGATATCCTGGACGATAACCTTCTCCAGAGTGCTCAGGCCCTAAGACTGGGCCGAAGGTTTACCTTCCAACAAGACAATGACCCTAAGCACACAGCTAAAATAACAAAGGAATGGCTTCGCAACAACTCTGTGACTGTTCTTGAATGGCCCAGCCAGAGCCCTGACTTAAACCCAATTGAGCATTTCTGGAGAGACCTAAAAATGGTTGTCCACCAACATTTACCATCCAACCTGACAGAACTGGAGAGGATCTGCAAGGAGGAATGGCAGAGGATCCCCAAATCCAGGAGTGAAAAACTTGTTGCATCTTTCCCAAAAAGACTCATGGCTGTATTAGATCAAAAGGGTGCTTCTACTAAATACTGAGCAAAGGGTCTGAATACTTAGGACCATGTGATATTTCAGTTTTTCTTTTTTAATAAATCTTCAAAAATCTCAACAATTCTGTGTTTTTCCTGTCAATATGGTGTGCTGTGTGTACATTAGTGAGGAAAAAAAATGAACTTAAATGATTTTAGCAAATGGCTGCAATATAACAAAGAGTGAAAAATTTAAGGGGGTCTGAATACTTTCCGTCCCCACTGTATATAGAAATGTAATGGATGTCTATTGTCTACAAAGGTCTTCATCGGTAACTGACTCTCTACGTTAACTGAACCCATAAAAAAGAATTGAGTTTGAACAGGTTTTTCATAGACTAAACTGTGGCTATAAAATGTATATCCATACAGCCTCCAGATGGAGAGCCACAAGGATCTTACTCTACATATGGGATGGACTCCAAATCTGCACAATCATCCAAGCTTACCTAACATTAACTTTGAATGCAGGATAGCTATGCCAATTCAAACCATTGCAATATTTTTGATTTTGTATTTAAAAAATATTCTAATATTGAAAACCTATTTAGAAAAAACCTGCAGTACTGTCCAAATGGTAAAATAAATATAAATTACCAAAAAGGCTTTATTGACAGTTAAGGTTGACCTCCAGGTAAATATAAAAAAAAATTTAATTCAGTTTCTATGATCATTAAAGTCCTATTTATACCTACGCAACCTAACACATACATTTTAATCCCTGTTAACTCATCAACATGGGTTTGCTATTGTTTTTAAATGACACCTGTACCTTCAGGAATACAAACGGAAACAAGATCCACCATCCCCTGGGATTATACAATGAAGAAGCAGCAGAACCCTGATGTCAGTTACTGTGTTTTTGTATTGCTTGGGGCAGTTTCATTGTCATGTACTCAGGGCTCAGAGAATAAGTGCAGGAAGACCCCTCTCCCAAGTCACTCCTTGTCTCCACCCCCTACCCACCTCCAAGCACTGTCCCTTGTTTCCACCCCACCCACCTCCCAGTACCACCTCTTTTAGTGAAAACAGAACCAAGTATTATTTTGTGGTGCTAAGTGTATACATAAGCCCCCCCCCCTCCAGCAAGCATAGACCCATCCCTCAACAACAGATCACCCAGCAACGATAGATCCCACTCTCAACAGTAGATCTGCCCTATCAACAATTGACCCACTAGCAACATAACCCCCCCCCCCCCCACAGCAACAAAGAATCCACTAGAAGCTGGCATCATTGGACCCTTTAGAACACCCCATTACCCCATGCCGCTGCATACATTCAGTGCTTGGGGTTTCAGAACTGCCCCCCCCCCTGCGTTCCCGCTTAAAAAAAGCCCTGTATGTACTGATGTACATTGTCATTCCTATTAAAAGTCCCTATAATGAACATTGATAAATCAAAAAATTAACATAAATTTTTTGGGCCAACATACTACCCAGGTGTGAACTTTACCTTTGGTGTAAGTTGTTCTTTAAAAGAGAAGTAGGTTTGTTTTTTTTTTAAATTAATAATCATACTTACCTATTTGAATGCAGGATCGGTCCAATGCTGCATCTGTCCCACAGAGCCTCTAAGACTGAGAACCGACCGGTCTAACACTGCCGATCGCTTGGCTCTCACAGCTTCCCAAGCAGCAGAGAGCTGGTGACTGCCAGTCAGCAGCTCTCAGATCTGCCCCCCCCCCACCCCACCCACACTCACTGGAGCGCTAGGCTGCAGAGGGGGTGGGAGCAGCTGGTTCAGGCTCTCAGCGGCTTGAGGCAAAACTCATATACACAACTGTTAGGGAACACATTTCTACATTTATATCATGTGAATCAAAGATGATCATTTTAGGTACATTTGGCTATGGTTTAGTTTGTCCCAACCCATGCCATTGTCACTTTTGCTTGATGACTTGGCCTACATGTAAATGTGGGGAAGAAAATAAATGTGAAATAAAACAAAAAACAACATACTAAATATTAACATTGCATATGTTAGACACATGCAGCTATTATAACAATGAAAAAAATATAATAGTGGTCATTAAATCAACTTGATTAACACATACAGCATACATACTGGATACCAAACAGTGAATGGCTTGGCAATGGTTCATTCATGTTCTTGCTTCTATTTCATGTTTCCTGTGTAATGTAATCTGCATGCTACACACAGTATGTTCCTTTGAAGATGGGACAGCAAATCCTAGAATGTTACATTTAATTGATTCACAAGTTTACACAAGGATTGTATTTTACAATATGAATTCTTTCCAGCAAAGCCAATCCTAATAGCATGGCAGTAGTACTTTCCATATGGTACGAAGTAATGCACACATCATATATTGTAATTGTAAAGCTGTATTTTGCCAACACTAATATATACCAAATGCTGCATTCTTTATTTGGAAGTTTCATGCAGTTTGTCAGAATGCCATCTGCTTTTACTTTGTCCAGATTCTAGGTCCATCCAAAATTGATTATTTTGTTTTAGACTGGGTTCACACTTATGCGAATTGGATGCCGGTTTCTCCACATTCAATTGGCATGACAGGAGACTGTGGCCGGTTCACAATGGAGCCGGTTCACACATCCCTGTGGCAGCCGCGGAGTCCACAGCCGAAGGGTCCTGTGCGTCTTTGGCTCTGTTTCAGGTCCGAATTTAGGCAAAAATTCGGACCTGATTTGCCCCTGAAACGGAGAACAGGGATACACTGGACCCCCTACTGGAAGCCGCTCCGCACATAGTGTGAACCCAGCCTTAGGGTGGATTACAGCAGTAATTGCTTATCTGCAAGTTTTATAGTGTTCTGGGACCTTAGTGGGGAGTTTTTTTTTCATTTTAAATCAAGTCAGCAATGGCCGCCACCATATTCCATCCCTTCTGGAAGACCAATTAAGGGTCACTTGCAATATAGTCATAGCAGGAGCATTCCGTCACTTATGATGACTTTAGAGAAGGTCTTTCCTACATCCCACCTTCATTCTGCCAATAAAGTTGGCACTAGAAATCATGGCAGACCAACTTTGTTTTTCAACTACTTGACCGCAATGTGTAGATTAACACTCTCAGCTTGCTGTGTCATGAGAATGATAATCTATGTTGCAGCTGTGAAATAGGAGCGCACAATTTTTCTAAAATCATCAGAAATGCATTTTCTTTCCACATATTTGTCATCTCATAGCAAACAAACAAGTGCATAGTATTTATTAAAGTAGTTTACCAAATGAAAACCTTGTCCTCAAGAAATGATGTAAAAATTATTTAAAGTAAAATTCGTCTTAGATATATTGCCAAATATTGTTTATCATATTAAAAAAAAATAATAACCCGGCCACCACATCTAATGACTGGTAAGCTACAATATATTCATTTTTTTGCTTTGGATTTATTACCGCTTTTCACACGGGCGGACTGATCAGGTCCGCCTGTCACCTTTTTACCACCCTTTGCCCTCTATGGAGTGGCAGATGTCAATTTACATACAACCACCCAAAGAGGAAAGCGAGCTGTGTCTGTGTCTGCTCTGCATAAGGGGTGTGGAGACGGACAAGCCATACACCCGCTTAGCAGGGATCAGCAGACAGATTTCCCGCTGTGCAGGTGGACTCCTAATGAGTCCACCCCATGTGAAAGGGTCCTTACTCACTTGCCGACGTCTAGTTCTGGGATGCCGTCATATGACAGCTTCCTGTGATCACACCCAGCACGCCCCTGCTGCTGGGTGCGGGCGGCGCGCTCTGTGATCGTAGTGTCCTCTGGACACTGCTGATCACACATTGAGGTAAAGAGACAATCAGTGGCTCTTTACCACATGATCAGATGTGTCCAATCACAGCTGATCACGGAAGTAAACAGATGCTAGTTATCGGCACTCCTTACCTCATGCTGACAGCATGAGGAGAGGAGAGGAGAAGAGAGCCAATAACTGGTTTCTGTTAAAGGGACATCTACACCGATAATCGGGGCACTGATTATCAGTGTCCGGATTATCAGTGCAGTCCCACTAGTGCTGTCAATCAGTGCCTACTAGTGCTGCCAATCAGTGCCACCCATCAATGCCACATATCAGTGTCACCCATCAATGCCACATATCAGTGTCACCGATCAATGCCGCTTATCAGTACCACTTATCAGTGCACATCAGTGTTGCCTATCAGTGTCCATCAATGCAGCCTCATCAGCACACATCAGTGAAAAATTACCTTTTTGCAAAATTTTGACGGTGCAATTGTCATTCAAAGTGCAACAGAGCTGAAAATTTACCTGGGCAGGAAGGGGGTAAAAGTACGCAGTAGGCAAGTAGTTAAGCAGTAGGAAGGACCCAAACTCTTGGCAAGCTGATGACATGCTACCAGTGCAAGGTTTTTGACAGCCTGGGCTCATAGGAAGTGCATTGAAAGAGAAAAAAAGGGATCTGCCATTACTTGCAAATAAAAGAAAAAGTAGGCATTCTTTATCTGCATTCTTGTTGCAAGTCAATGACTCAGAAAGTATTGAAGCCAACATATCAAAAAGAAGCCAGGAGAATTTTATTTCCAGAAAGAGTTATCAGCTGTGGTAGTCCCATATATTTCTCATATGAGATGGGTACTTAAAGTTCTCCTGTACCATCACAATTCATCTGGTCATTATATTCCTCAGTTTAAAAGGCCACTGGGTATATTAGGTTGCTTTGATTTTCACTGACAATAGGAAGATTACATGATTTTTCTTGTTCATTAACCTTGATGACATAACCAGACAGACAGTTTAGAATCCATTCCAAACAATCTTCTGAAGCCTTGACACCTGTTCATGCAATTACTTAGCAGTTGCAGCAAAATGATGGCGTGTTTGTCTATTTAAAGCTGACACAACAGTTTATTTCTTTCGAGTCTGCTGAGAAGAAAACCTGCTACAAAATTTACAGACTGAGCCTTGACGAAGACGACCAGACCCTGTTCACCTTTCTCAGTTCTGAAGTTACAGGACAGTCCTGGCATGCATTAGCACAGTCACAATGGTAAACTAATTAGTTCTGATGTGATCCTGGAAACTTTAGATTTCCCGTCCATCGGTTTAAAAACCATATGATCTGAAATCCACACAGCAGATCTTAGCAACAAGAGCAAAAACAATGATTGCAAACATTGTTTTGATTTCTGGGCAATAGTCTAGTCTCGACAGTAAATGAAATTAAGATTAACATTATAAAGTAGGCACCTGAACTTTGGCATCCCCTCATCAGATATGCTTTGAGAATGTTGCAATGGGCCACGAACATAACATAGTCTGAGCCAGGGAAGAACTATCCTTCATTTCACATTTTCCATGCAGGGAGAATGAAAGGAACAACCTGTTTGACTGTTACGGACATGACAGTTTTCAACACAAAATTATTTGATTCATAGTTTGTTATAAAATTTTGCCACCAGGTAATTTTTCTTTTTCACTGATGTGCGCTGATGAGGCTGCACTGATGGGCACGATTATCAGTGTACATGTCCCTTTTACACAAGCTGGTTATCGGTTCTCTTCTTCTCTCCTCATGCTGTCAGCATGAGGAAAGGAGAGCCGATAACCAGCTTCTGTTTACCTACGTGATCGGCTGTGATTGGACACAGCTGATCACGGGGTAAAGAGACTTTGATTGGCTATTTCCCTCAATCTGTGATCAAGAGTGTCCTCCGGACACTTCGATCACAGAGCATGCCGCCCGCGCCCCACAGTGGGCGCGATCACAGGAAGCCGTCATTCGGCTATTGCGCGGTCAGCAAGTGGTTAAGGACGCTTCACCATAGTTAGTAGTGCCCTCAAGCTGTAGGCAAAGTTCAACACGGCCAGAGCTCTCTCACTACTCTGATGTCTGAGGAATGTCCTACTGGATACAGTCTCTTAGCAGTTTTTGCAGGCTGAATGGGGACATACAGTATTATGAGGTAGGCCACAATGTCCCTGAATGAGAGCAGATGAAAGGTAAGTGTCTATATTCCTGGCTTCCATATACTGTATATGGAGCAACAAGGATGTGAGATGAACAGTTAAAAAGATTTGTGTTTTTTCATTATGTTGCATTGTGCTTCTTAAAAGTGATCAGGAGATACATATCTGGCTGCATAAGATCCCCATATTGTGACGCAGTATGGTATTTATCATGTTGTCTATGTAATTTGTCTACTTCATCCAGGAGTCCAAGTTCTTCTTATTAGGGAATTATTTAGGGCAATTCAAACAATGCACTGCACATTGCATGCATTGGTGCGATACAGTACAATTCATTCTGAATGGCACCTCAGTGCTACATTTTTGCATTCTTTTTTTTCTCCTATATAGACATCCAAATTGTTCACCTTTGGGTTTCTCATGCCCTTTGTGCTCCTTTATTTAAGCCTCTTGGGGATTCAATGCTGGATGGGCTAGCTCTACATTTATTTATATTCAGTATAATATACCACTGGCGTAAGTAAATGTTCATTCTGATCTACAGTATGTGCAACTAATGGGAGGATCTTCATGTCTTTATGATACACTTATAACTATTCTATTCATATTTGGACTTGTACCCCTGATGAATATTCTGGATGAATTCTGGATGATGTTGAGGTTCAAAAATGTGTCCTTTTGCTTGTGATGAAATATTATGATCTCAATATAACAATGTATTTTTTTTTTTGAGTTTCAAAAAAAGCTTTAGTAAAGAGCAGTACAGTACAATTTAAATATACCATTATACAAACATTGCCCGTACCAGTCAGGGTATAGCCAACTAAATGCACAATAAAGTTATTCATAGCGACTTATAAATGAGACTTGAGGTAAATGGAAAGCAGTATCTCATAACCCTCGAACGGACCCCTTATGGGATCACACTGTGTCAGGCGCCCACCAGCTCGAGGGAGAGAGGTCTGGCAACGATGTATTTTTAATGTCGCTACACTTGTGGGTCTGGTATTTAAATTTATGTACAATAAACTTGTAATATTTTAAGTTTTTGCTGTGTGCCATCAAAGTTCCAACCAGTTGGCAAAACGTTTTTCTGATATGCATTAGGGATGGGGGCACTTTTCAATCACATCAGACCGATTTGATCACAGGGAGACATTTTAGTGCTTGCACAGTACTCCTAGCAAGTCAATTCCTGTGATAGCAGTAAGACTGAACCTGGTATTTAAAAAAAAAAAAGGGAATCTCCTCTGTAGCTCTAGCCTACTCTAAAAGTCAGGCTTCAGAGAGCTCAGTACTATAAGCTATGGTTGTACGGATACCAGTATCGGTGCCGATACTAGGTATTTTCACGAGTAGCAATACTCGTGCAAATGCTCCGATACGTGAAACCGATACCAGAAGTGACGTCAGCTTGGGAGCAGAATGCCTCCTCCCATCTGGTCTGCCGACTCCTCTGGCAGGTGCCATCCCCACTTCCTCCTCCCCTCTAGCCAGGTGCAATCTCTGGCGGGTGCCATCTCTGCCGCCTCCTCCTCCCCTCCTGTGGGCTGTCTTCTCTGGCAGGTGCCATCCCTCCTCTGGCCAGCTGTCATCTCTGGCAGGTGCCATCCCCGCCTCCTCCTCCCCTCTGGCCAGCTGTCACTTCTCTCTGTTGCCTCCTCCTCCCCTCCACCAGCTGTCAACTCTGCCCCCATATCTCCCAATGACCCTCCCATCCTCATCTTTCCCCCAGCAATCACAGCCTGTTCCATCCCAGCTCTCCAACCCCACAATCCCCATTTCATCCCACCCTCAACTACCCTGCCCTCACTTACCCCTCCACTCCCCCCTAACAAACCCCCACCTCTCAAACCTACTCTTCCTAGACGACAGGTAACAGCAATGGGTACCGGCGAGTACTTTGGGAAAAAAAAGTTTTGGTACTCTTAGGCCTATTTCACACCTATGCATTTTTAGCGCTTTTTGCATTTTGCAGATTTGCACTGCAGTCCATTTACCATGGTTTCCTATGGAACACGTTCTGTAGTGCAAATCTGCAAAATGCAAAAAGCCCTAAAAAGGCATAGGGGTGAATCAGGCTCGACTCGGTGTTAAAAAAAAAGGTATTGGTGCATCCCTACTATAAACAGTTATTTAGGGTTCCAAATGTTTTGCATCTCTACAGAGTAACTACACAGAAAGATCCAACTAGATGGCAGATTTCCAAATCTCTCTATAGTCAAAACTTGTTTCCTAGCTTTGGATAGTGTAGGTAAGGGTTAAACCACCATCCAGGTTTTATTGCCATCTGTGTCCACCCAGAATGGCTTCACCCTCTTTATTTGCTCTGGTGACACTTTTATCACCAAGACAGGGACAGAAAGTGAACATGTTGGTACTCATGTCCTCCACTCACCCCCAGAGCACCTTCCTCTGTAACAGCGGGTCAATGTTCTCTCCTGCAATCGCTGTCACAAATAAAATTGGCGCAACTGCATAATTACTTTCTAGTGATCTGTAAATTAATAAACTGCAAGTTCCATTTGCCACCGCGGCAGACGGACTTAAAAGCTCTCAATGGCAGTGGCAGGCGCCGACCCCCCCCCCCTACATATTAGGGCGCCGGCCTATGGATTCCAATGCGGGGTGGGTGTTTTTTTAAGCATGTGATTAGAGCCAGAGGCCCTAATAGCCTTAAATAAAAGGGTGGGCTCGGGGCACAGAGCACTGCGCTCCGAGCCTGCCCAGTTGTGTGACAATAGAGAATTAATTTTCGCTATTTTCACACTAAAGTTCCTCCCCGCCAGTCAGGAGGCAAGTCATGAGACCTGTTTCCCAAAGTGTCAGGCAATCCTATTGGATGCCTGATGCTTAGGCAGAGGAGAGGGGAGACACACGGCAGAGGAAGCAGCTAGAAGAGCGGACACCGAAGCTGCTGCAAGCGGCGTGCGGGCCGCGCTGGAGGACACCACAGTCCACCGCCTAGTCCATGCAAGTGCCAGACCGCCTGGGCTGGGGGTGGTAGTGCCGCCCCTGGGGGGGTGTTTGATTTCTGCCCCCCCCAAGAAAAACCCACCCACCAGCCGCCACTGCTCAGTGGACGAGTGTGCTGGTTATTGCCCTTGTAGTCCAGTGACACTTCCTGCAGCTCAGTAATGGACACCCTGTACAAAGGTATTGGCAGAGAGCTGTTGGCAGTGTCTGCAGGACCCTGACATTGTACCTGTGATCCACTTATCATAGGCACAATGCTTTTCAGGCTCCTGTGTAGAAAAAAATAATAAATGCACATTTGTTTTACCTGTAAAAACATGTACATTTTTCATATTTCTTTTTTCCCAAAGGTGAACAGCCTTTAAACTCAATGTTCATTATCCAAACCTGCAATACAGAAAAAGCCAACACACAGTCTAAACTGGTAGTTTTTTATTTAAAAAATAACAAACTTCTAAGATCACATCATGGTAAATACATTGCATTTTAGTAAAAAGCTTGGAATATAAGCAGTCTTTGTTTTCAAAATACATTCCAGAATTATGAATATAGTCAATATACAATTTTATAGTTCTGCACTACAATAATTGAGGTATACAATGCACGCATATAAATATGTTTTCCATAAATAATAAAGAAAAATAAACGCATGTCGCTATATTTGGTCAGCATTCTCATACAGCGACTGGCAGGAAAATATACACCTATCTTTGCATCTTGCAAGCTGTTGTGAAGGTTTAGCAGTCATTACTGTCCAATACAGGCTGATAAGCAAGAATAACTCTCTTTATATAAGGCCAGTAAGGACGCGGCAAAAGTTATTTACAGAAGAGCTTTATTGTACAATCTGTACTGAACTTAGCGTTTGTTCTGGATCAATCACGTCTATAAGATACAGGAGTTGAGCACCTTTGGACAAATGGAATCAGAAGATACTGGACTGTCATTAATAAGAAACGTATACCACTACAAAGCCTGAGTTTGCAGCCATATGACAAACACCATAGAAATGTGTCCCTAATGCCACGTACACATAAGCGGACTTTATGTTAGACTTGGTCCGACGATCTTTCCGACGGACTTTGTAGCGTAGGTGCGCCGAACTTACAAACGGACGGACTTGAACACACACGATCACACCAAAGTCCGACGGATTTGTATGTGATGACGTACGACCGGACTAAAATAAGGAAGTTCATAGCCAGTAGCCAATAGCTGCCCTAGCGTTGGTTTTAGTCCGTCGGACTAGCATACAGACGAGCGGATTTCGACCGGACTCGAGTCCGTCGGAAAGATTTGAAAACATGTTTCATTTCTAGGTCCGTCGAAATTTTGGAAAAAAAAAAGTCAGTTGGAGCCCACACACGATCGAATTATCCGACGGAGTCCGGTCCGCCAGACCAAGTCTGCCGTAAAGTCCGCTCGTGTGTACGTGGCATTACCTGACTTTGGTGTGGCTAAGAAAAGCCTACATGCAGCTGCTAATTACTTATGAATGCCTAATGCATTAAAAGTATATGTCCAGGCATTACTCAAATTTAACACCAAACCTCCAACTCTAGTTCTAGAGAATGTCCCAGCATTATTTTACTGTGTTACTGTAGCAAGAAACAGCTTTTACTATTATAAAGAAATCAATTACTTAAGAAGAGGGACAGAGGGGTCAGGATAGGCAGAATTCTGTAACCCAGCAGGCGGTGCTGACAATGCTGCTTGGGATTTAAGCATAGAAAAGGCACTGTGTTGTCGGCCCATACCAAGGTCAGGGGCACACTGGATTTCTGGTCAATCAACAAGCAATACTCGGTACTTGCAGAGTTTTTAAAGGGATAAGACCGCAGGAAATAAACAGAGATGTACTAAATATTTTGTTTCATTTTACACTGACATACACAAATGTCTCAGATGGCTGAACTCATAAGGCTTGATGGAGATGGTCTATAATAGTATATATAAACATATCAAGCTATTTAATATGGACCACTAATTATATATACAAGAGGTGATAAAGGTACTGGGAGCTCTGATGGGTAGCAGTTTAAAGTGTATATAACCCACTATCAATGAGTCTCTCTTATTCGGTCCCTTTTGGTCAAATATACCAAATAATTCTGAAACAAAAAATTAAAAAATACCTGTTGATCTTGTACACAAATCCTGTGAACTGATAAAATCTGGTGTGCTCTGCCTGGGCAGACTGTTATCAGTTACATTGTTCTCAGGCATTTCTGAGGACTACAGAACCATGTCCTTCTATTTTATGGGCAATAAAATGGAGCTAGAGTAGTTCAATCTTGTTTGTTGCCCTGATACAATATGGTAAAAGTGAACATTGTCACCTTTGGACAGGAAATGGTTACTAATGGAATGCCTAAACAAGGAAAACTAAAGCAGCTACCACATCTAAAGAACTGGTAAGCTGCAATAAATTCAATTCCGTTTTTTGGGTTCAGGTACATTTTAAAAAAGGGAAAGTAAATGTATGGCAGCTCCCAGGAACATTCATAGAAAGCTAAGGCCTTTGAATGTCAGTTAGACCCCTTTCACACCAGAGGTGTTTTTCAGGCGCTACAGCGCTAAAAATAGTGCCTGCATAGCGCCTGAAAAAAAGCCTGAGTGCTTTAACACTGGGGTGCTGCGCTGGCAGGGCATCACAAAAAGTCCTGCCAGCAGCTTCTTTGCAGCGGTGAATACACCGCTCCTCCACCGCTCCTGCCCATTTAAAACAATGGGGCAGCGCCACCATACCGCTGGCAAAGCGCCGCTGCAGCGGCATTTTGCGGGCGGATTTAACCCCTTTTTCCCCCGCTAGCGGCCGAATAGCGCTGCCAAAAATAGCACCGATTTACCGCCGATGCCCGGGGCGGCTCAATGTGAAAGGGGTCTTAGGTAAAAATGAAAGCATTATTTGCAGGTCAGAAAAGAGATTTAGGGCTTGGCCCTTTCCCGGTATAGCAGCATCTGCCAAGCATTCAGGAGATGGCAGAGTGCCTGTTTTTTTGGAGGGGATTTTGTAAGTAAATACGATAATACGATGGCACAACTGTGAGCCCAGCATTTGGCTCACAGCACAGTCCCATTCACTTGAATGGGCTGGGTTTGTTGGCAGTACTATTGGCTGAACGCAACAAGGGATATAATATTTGCTGTAGCCGCCACATGTGTACAACCTTGAGTGGGTGCAAGGTATATTTTGAGTGGGTGGTAAAACCGTCAATGAACTGCCTGTTCTTACTGGCTGCTCACGTGAAGAGGTCTTAGACGGCTGTGGACATAGTGACACGTTCCATCCTTTACACTACAGCATGGAAATAATTAGGCTGGCAGTAAATTTAGGAGACACTGAACTCTACAGAGAGAGCATGTCAATGTATATATAAAATCACAACTGGAAGAACTGTAACAGAACGCACTTTTATTACCTTATGTTTGGAGATTACCCCAAAGATTTAGTTCCCTGTACTGGTGAAGGAGCTAGAACGTTCAGTTCCATTCACTTTAAAATAAATGGAACACAATGCTAATAGTGCAGGGGCACAATTCTAGCAGCTGTGTACCCTAACCCTACTGGCTTAAAATATACTAAAACATTTTAACCTCAACAAGGTTTAAAATTCTATAAACCTGGCATTACATAAAATAAAAAAAGGCAACTTTATGAATATAACATGTATGTGTTAACCTTATCATTGGCACAATAAAGCAGCAAAGTGGAGCAAAATGGGATTTGTACATGCAGGCAGACAAAGCCAAGAAACTTCATATACTTTGTTGGCAAGTACATACTGTACCATAAAGTAATACTAAAAATATGTATATTAGAATATTGATTGTTATAACAGCCATTTGATCTCAGTAGTTTAAGAAAATATTAAGCATTTACCATACAGTATATACACAACTAGAAACAAAATACTGCACAAAGATAACTGTATATAAGAAGAGAATAGAACTGAAAACATTCAAGCATTTTGAGTCATTCTAAATACTATTCAGTAATCCCATACCAAAATGTATATAAAACTGTATTATAGAAAATAATTTAAACACTTTGTGGGAAATACCCTATGAAAAACTACAGTACAGGTTGAGCTCATCAGTGTCTGGTCTGAATTGTGACGTTTGCATCCCAGCTCTTGGTTATCTATGGGTCATTCATAGTTGTAATGTACGGATAAAAAGGTGACAGATGCTGGACCCTCTCAACCTCAGAGAGAAATACCTTGGGAAGCATAAGTTAACACACTGCTTAGTGTAGTTTGGGCTGCAGCTACCAAAACTTGAGGAGGAAACTAAAGCCCTCAATATTAGTGAGACTCTAGCTGCAAATTGTTCTGTACATGTGGACATCACCCTGGCTTTCCTGTGGACCCTGAATCTTGGGAAGCTCTGGATTCTACACCATACCCTCAATATTCAGTTACCAATAAATGCTGACAATTCTGGGATGTAACACATTTCCAGTCTAGGTCACCAATACTGTGCTGTACATAGTTCTTGACTATGTTACATCTACTATGCTTGGCCTATAAAAGATGGCCGAAGATTTTGAACCCAGAAGAAGCTTTTGAAAAGATGTTGGCACCGGCAAGGGAGCTCATGGACATTGCATCAATGGAATGAAAGTGAGTATATTTTGGCTTTAATGGGTATTGTAAAGCCAAACTATGAACTTTTCCTATTTGTCCCTTTTGGTCTTTTAAATATACCACTGGAAGCAAGTTTTTTGTTATGCATGTTCGACTAGTGCAAAAAAAAATGATTCAGCCATAATGGTCAGTTAATAACTTTCTGTGCCGTCTGTCTGCGCTGCATTCTTACTATTTACCCGTCATTTCTTTTTTTTTTATTCTTTATTTAAAGGTATGCCATTTCTGACGACTGCAGAACCCCTCCCATCTATGGTATAGAGAAGGAGAGGGAGAGCTATTTTTCAGTGCAAATCAAGAAAGCAGCTAGGTTGACAACACTTCTTAATAGATACAATCCTGTGAATGAGCACTGTCACCCTAGGACAGGAAGTGTGTTACTGGCAGGATCATCAGGTTAAACCAAAGGAAAAATAAAATGAATGCAGCCACTGCATCAAAGGACTAAAAAGGTGCATTGGATTAAAGTTTTGTTCTTGGGTTTATTATTCTTTAAGTAAAAATATCTGAGTCTGAACTGGGTGGCAAACTACCTGTATGACTGGCAAAAGTTGTATATTTCATTAAGTAGCAGCACGTTTGTTATTATTAGTAATACTCGATCACGGGATTTAGCGCGGTGAAATACATCTTTATTAAAAGTTTTAAAATGCTGCAATAATTTGGTGTTCAGTATCAGTAGTACTAGAAGTAGACTAGATGTGAATTCCCTTTAAAATGCTCTTCCAATTTCAGCACGTAGAGTCAACATATTCCCTAAGAGGAGTGTATATGACACTACTTCCCCCCCCCCAAAAAAAAAAGTCTTTCCTGGTTAGGATGGAAAAACCCTTTAAGCATACAAAAGTAATGAATAACTTCTGTGCTTCTGAATTATTTATGGTCCAGTAAGTGTGACCTAGAGCAGACCATTAGTGTGCTGCCATTACATGTGCTTCATGTGGTTAAAGATGTCCATCAGTGCATAAAGAATATTCTTTTCATCACATAAGCAGATTAGTGTTATTTCCACAAATATCAAGCAAACTGCAAATCTGCTTCCACTTATTGTGAAGAACATATAAAATAAATCAACATATAAAATACCTAACTGGCAAATGAAATAAACCTATGTACATTACTTCAAAGTCTACAAGATATGCTAACGGGAGGAGTATTTCGGTAGTCAAAGAAGAACTCTGATCACAAGTAGTCTTTTACAATTACAGTGAACCCAGGAAAGTATTTAAATTAATATATATTTAACCCCAACTGCCTACCGATTATCTTAATCCCGGAAAAGGGGCTTCACACGGTACTCAATTCAGAGCACATAAAAGATCTGTTAAGGGCCCCATGATCCAAAAAAGTAAAAATCAAAAGATATCCTTTCCCATATATTAATACTGCAAGCCAATAAAACTGAACTGCTAATTCAGATTAATGGTTTGCACGGACATTATGACCACCGCTAGTGCTTAGATTTGCAGTGGCATGTCAGAGACAACCAATCTGACTAAACAGACTATGATGTTACAAAAAGAATAGTTGTGATTGGAGTTTCTCTTTATGTCAACAAAAAGTGAATGTGTTGCAGGGCGTAACCAGATTAGGGAATTTGGAATTGTTTAAAAAGGAACGCAAGCATATCATTTCCTGTTAGCGGCAAACACATAAAAAAAAAGTGCACAAACTGAAAATATATAATTTTAAAAAGCCCTCTACATTTCAAAATTCTCAGAGCAGTGAGAATCGCCTATCTGATCAATGGTGGTCATCGTTCATTGGCTTTGTAACACTTTACGTTCTTGCAGCACATTCAGGGTTCATTGATCTATGTATTCATCAATAAAATGTTAAAGGGACACTATCACAAAATAAGAAAAAAAATAAACACCCTGTAATATTTAGATGGTATTAGGCAGGAAAAAAAAAGAAAAAAAAGAAAAAAAGGTGCTTCTGACCCAAGCCAAGTCCTCCCCAGCCTACAGGTCTAATGCCCCGTACACACAGTCGGATTTTCCGACGGAAAATGTGTGATAGGACCTTCTTGTCGGAAATTCCGACTGTGTGTAGGCTCCATCACACATTTTCCATCGGATTTTCCGACACACAAAGTTTGATCGCAGGCTATAAAATTTTCCGACATCAAAATCCGTTGTCGGAAGTTCCGATCGTGTGTACACAAATCCGAAGCACAAAGTGCCACGCATACTCAGAATAAATAAAGAGATGAAAGTTATTGGCTACTGCCCCGTTTATAGTCCCGACGTACATGTTTTACGTCATCGCGTTCAGAATGATCGGATTTTCCGACAACTTTGTGTGACCGTGTGTATGCAAGACAAGTTTGAGCCAACATCCGTCGGAAAAAATCCTAGGATTTTGTTGTCTGAATGTCCGATCAATGTCCGACCGTGTGTATGGGGCATAACAGCTTTCCCAGAACATCTCTGTATATACTTCTGTGTTTCTCAAGCTTCACATTGTTTTTTTTTGCTGACCTGAATGTTTAGTACAAAGTTCACGACCCATTAGGTCCTGGAGCTCACCCTCATCAGGAGAATGTTCTGATGTTTTGAAGCCTCTCCATCCACCATTCTTAGAGATCCTGACCTACAGATGGTATCTTGGTTTGTATCTCCAGTGATAAATGATCGGTGATTAATCAGAGAGACCTTGACATGTCAGTCAACCCAAAGTGGTATTTCAATAAAAAAAAGTAAAGGCAGTCACTGGTAATTCTTGGGCTCTTCTCTTTATAGTTTTGGCTACATTGCAAAGAACCTGTCTTACTTTTCATGTTGTAATCTGCAGAATATAAACATTCAGTATCCAACAGGAAGCATACATATCCTGTAATGCAAGCAGGAGCCCCTGACTCAAGAAACCAGTAGTTGATTGTTCTCTCTCTCTCAACTTTCTTAATGAGTGTTCAATGGAATCTTAAAGTGTTACTAAACCCATGGCCCTGCATTCATTATACCTAGTCTCCCACAGAACATGGGAATGCAATTATTTTAGTAAATATAAACTTCTAAATACCTTTTCTCATCAGCAGTTAGAGCAGTCTTGTGACTTCTATCAGTGTCCAATTGAGCACTGGTTAAAGCTTGTAGGAGGCGTTTTCATTCTCCTCTGACTGACCTATGGGGCTGCATGACCTATGAGGCTGCATGACCCTCTGTCTGGACAGTGCCGATTAGCCCTGTGCTGATCATATGCACTCTCCCAAGAAAAAAAAAACTCTCTAGCAATACACACCAAACTGAGCATGCGCAGAGTGATCCCAAGGCTCTGTTCTATTAGAAGATGGTTTGGGAACTGTGAAATAAGGGGAGGATCAGAGAAGACAGGCTCAAACAGCCTTTTTATACAATGCAGAGGATTAACCCCTTAGGTTCCACAGTGAATATAACAAGCATGCTTTACGGCATATTTTACGGTCGTGGGTTTAATAAAACTTTAAAGCTGAAGTTTAGTGAACTTTTTTTTTTTTTAAACACCAAAAGGGTATTTTTTTTTTTTTTGGAAAAAAAACAAAACAAGTTTATTTGTATGTAAAGCATATAAGCACGGTACATGTTAGGAAGTACAGATGACAGATGACGGTCATTCGTATACATGAGAGTATCCAGGTGACAATTACAGATCACAACACATTCAGGTGTTTTTCCTAATAACATTCCAAAATATATCATATAGCTCTGCGTTGGGGATTCCTGTAAGCATTTATTAGGGTACATATGATTGCATTGCATGAGGGAGACATAAACTATTCTCCTATTGCCCATTTGGGCCTGGATCAAGGCCCAATTTATTGCATGTATCAGAAAGGTTCAGCCACCTGTCCCAGACCTTATTATATTTGGTGGGGCATCCCCGACGGTATAGAACTTTCTTATAGGGTAGGTTTAAGTGGATTTCAGTGACCCAGGCTTGAAAGGTAGGGGGGTTGCCTGCATCCAGTGGCGGGCCACTAGCTTCCTAGCACTAAAAAGAGTTTCATAAAGGAAAGTGGCAAGAAACTTATCTACAGTGCTGTCCGGGAGTAGGCCTAACACAAGGCTTCCGGTCTAATTGGAGGGGGGACCCCATGTGGTCATGTAAGGATTTAATGATTTGCGTCCAGTATTTTTGAATAAATGGACACGTCCGCATTAGGTGGAAGAATGTACAGGGATGGTCAGCGCTTCTAGGACAGAGTGGGTTGTAAGTTGGGTGGTATTTAGCAATTCTTCCTGGGGTTAGATTAACGTTTGGTATCTAACTGTATCGGATTTGTGGAGGTGATAAAAATGAGAAAGTTGGCCCGCTATGTAGTATGAGTGGAAGTCTGGGAGAGCTACACCTCCTGAGGTGGTAGGGTTTTTAAGAGTAAGCCAGGCCAATTTATGTCTTTAAAGACAGGCCAGTGTCTGCTAGGTATAAGAGCATGTCATCCGCGTACAGGCTCACCGTTTCCACAAGCGAGCCTGAGCGGAGGCCATGAATGTCTGAGTGCATTCTCAGTGAGATGGCTAATGGTTCTACAGCAATTGCATATACCCTGTTTCCCCAAAAATAAGACCTAGCGTGATTGTCGGTGATGGCTGCAATACAAGCCCTAGTTAAAGTCCTTGTAGGTTTTATTTTCAGGGTAGGGCTTATTTTCGGGGAAACAGGGTAGGGCTTATTTGGGGGGTAGGGCTTATATTGCAGCCATCACCGACAATCACACTAGGTCTTATTTTCGGGGAAACAGGGTAGCAGTGGGGACAGTGGGCACCCCTGTCTGGTACTGTGCCCAAGGGGAAAAGGGTCTGAGATCCAACCATTCACTGCTACCCGTGCCTCCGGGGAATAGTAGAGTAGTTGCACCCACTTGATGAAATTTGGACCAAACCCAAAGCCTCTCATGCATTCCCATAGGTAGCCCCACTCTACTGAATCGAATGCCTTAGTGGCGTCTAGCGGCATCACCGCTCTAGTACCAAACTACATCATGGCAAGCTTGAATATTCATGTATAGACGACGAATATTCATGGCTGTGTTTTTTCCGGGCATGAATCTCGTTTGGTCAGGATGGATAAGGGAGAGAATTACTTGGTTGAGGCGAGTGGCTAAAACTTTCACCAAAATGTTAGTGTCCACCTGTATTAGCGATATTGGACGGTAGGAGTCAGGGTATTGAGGATTTTTGCCCGGTGCGGGTATTACTATAATCATAGCTTGTTGGAGGCATTCAGGCAGGGTTTTGAATTCAAATATATGATTATAGAGCTTCAGGAGTTCAGGAATTAAAACTTCGGAGCATGTCGCGAAGAAGTCTAATGGTAGGCCATCCTGACTGGGGGCTTTGGCAGGGGCAAGGGATGCTATGGCTGTAGCAATTTCGTGTGTGGAAAGAGGGGCCTCAAGAGCTGTCACCTGAGCCTCAGACAGTTGGGGAAATATTATATTCTGCAGGAAGGCTTGAGTTTCTGGTCCAGAAGTATTTGTTTGGGATGAGTATATGTTGGCATAGTAAGATCGAAACTCTGCAGCGACCAGTGGGGGATCTGCGATATGTGTAAACCTGTTTGTCCACTAGGGACACTACCATCAGTGAACTAGAGTCTTGATAGGCTAAATAAGCCAAAAGCCTTCCCGCCCTTGCTCAAACCCTCGTCTCAAAAAAAACAGTTTGTCTGGCCTATTCAAAATGTAATTGGTCAACGGTTCGAGTTTGGAATTTAGGGGCAGAAACATTGGCCGGTGTGGGGTCTGACAAAGACTTCCTTGGCCGAGGCAAGGTTCTCTGAAGCTTGTTGGAGCAAGATTTTAGAGGATGCTTTCAGTCAGTTTATACGTCTGGATAGGATAGAGCAGACATCTATTTTAAAAATCTCCCAGACAAGGCCGATGGGTGCTGTGTCACGGTTGGTGTTAAAGTAGAATTGCCATTCATGTTGTATATCGTCCTGTGCAGCCAGGGCAGTTAGCCAGAAGGGGTGGAGACGCCAAGGACGAGGCATATTCCAGGGAGCTAGGCGTAGGACTGCCCAGTATGGGTCATGATCCGACAGAGACCTAGCATCAAAGCCTGTCAGAGTCAGAGAGCAAAATGAAGTCAATTCGGGACATAGTAGAATGTGTCGCCAAAAAACGTGAGAAGGCCTGCGTGTCCGGATGTTTATAGCGCCGCATGTCTGTTAATGAAAAATCCGCGAGTAAGCGGCTTAATCAAGTGTTGGTGGGTAGCGGGGGGAAGTGGTAGTGTATGCAATCTGTCCATGGTCGGGTTAAGGACCATAGTAAAGTCCCCAAGCCATATGGCTGGGGTTGTAGGATATTGGGCCATATACAGAAATCCCGCATTGATCACGGCAGAGTTATAGGGGAGAGGAATATAGCAGGCTAGAATCAGATATGGTTTGCCATATATTGTACCATGCAGAAAGACAAACCTGCCCTGAGGGTCCACATGCACTGAAATGATCCCAAATTGAACCGTTTTGGCAATTAAAATTGAGATGCCTCGAGAGTAAGGAGTATGGGTAGCACGATAAGCCCACCCTATCCATGGACGTTTAAGGGCAAGTTGGAGTTGGCCTGTAACATGGGTTTCCACCAAGACCACAATATCTGCCCCTGTAGGATTTAAGACAGCCAAATACTGCAGTACGCTTTAGCTTGTCACAGATCCCACAGATGTTCCATGTAAGGAACTTTATGGTGGCCATATACATTGGATGAGAATATCAATCAGGAGTGGTGACGTGTCATCCCCCAGAACAGGTCCGTACAGATAGAAAGGCATTAAATACAACACTAAGAACTTCCACACAACAAGGTTCCATGGAAAAAAACAGAGGTACATAAATAAAAAAAAACCATAACCAGAACTTGTTAACTCCCCGATCCCCCCACCCAGCCCTTAACATCCCGAACACAGCGGGGGCATAGTACCCGTAACTTGTGCAGAACTGCCGTGAACCAAAAAAAAAAGGGCAATCAGATCTGCTGGATCCATACTGGGACAGAGGCATCTCCGTTATAGTACGGACAGTAAAAAGGTCTATGGTGGAGAACTTTCGCTGGGGAGGGACCTAGCAGTAGGACTCTCAGTGTGGTCAAAGTCATCCAGTGTTCCACAGGATATTAGGCAGGGACTGCGAGTATGCTCGCGGAGATGAATAATAGTACCTGGTAATAAAAGGACAGCTGGTGAAGTCTCATAACGTGGTGCCCATTAGGATGAGTGTAACCGACGGCACATGTCATAGCAAGCATAGCAAGCTCCGGGTCGTCAAAAAAGTGTGCCCGGTCATCGCCCACAATGCGAAGCCAGGCTGGGAACATGGCGTATTTTAAATGGTGGATTCTGAGGCACCGTTTTACATCTATGAAGCGGGATCTTTGCTTCTTGACCTTTGCTAAAAAGTCAGGGAGAACCGTTCTGGAAGGGGATATTGCCCTTGATGCGTATCAGAGGGAGGATTGCATCTCGATAATTCACTAACTTTGCTATGAAGGTACGGCGCGGTGAACCCTCTGGAGATTGGTGTGCTGGCATGTGATGAGTGCGCTCAACCACAAATGTAGTGGAAATGGCCTCTGCCAAATGTCGTGATCAAGAGCTGTTCCAGAAAAGTGGCAGGGTCAGGGCCCTCAGGGAGCCCAATAAAGCGGAGGTTGGATCTGCAAACACGGTTCTCCAGGTCATCATGCTTATGGGCTAGTTGTTGAATCTGGCGTTGCATGGCTTCTGAGGAGTGTTGTAATGGGTACAGCGTGTCCTCAGCACGGCTGATTCTGATCTCTGTCTATGTGACCCGTTCCCTTAATTTAGTCATGTCCTGCCTGGATAAGGATATGTCCACCTTGACCTTCTCAATTTTGGACATCAATGTATATTGGCATATGGACAACGCGGCTAGTACCTTAGTGGTGTCGGCCGCGGCATGTTCCACTGTCAGGGCAGCAGGGTCACCATCTTCTCCCTCATGGTCCCGTTCCTGCCGCCGGTATTTGTCCAGCGATGAAGAGGCTGTATTGTTCCTCTTCAGGCGGAGGCATGTTGAGAGGGGTCCAGGAGGGTCAGTTGTTTGTGTATGAAAGAAGCAGCGGTGGGCACTCAGGATAGCTGTGTCAGGATACACGGAGCAGAGCTCAGCTCACACGCGTCCTGCTCCATTGCCGTCCAGGCCACGTCCCCACACCAAAAGGGTATTTACAATGAATAAGAAGTGTCTCTTGTCCTAATCACTGTCATGTTTCTTGAAATCTTCATTCCTCTGACCCTACCCCTTCCTGGAAACCCCTGAAACTGATCTTCCAGGGCTGTGGGGGTTAATATAAGTGGCTGGACCTGTCACAGGCCTTGTCAAAAGCACCAACTATGCATGCCCATTCTGTACCCTCTGCCGTTCATAATGGCTACTATCGCTTCCTGCAATGAAAAGCGTTCTATAAAAAGTAGGAAAAGCCTGTCTTCAAATGAACAAATGTCTAGTATTCTCGAAGACACGCCAGTCAAGTTTCTCAAGGTCTGGGAACCATGGTTGGCGTATGCCTTCCCTGATCTCCCCATGACAAGTGTGGGTCGGCTCTAATTGGGCGACCTCGGGTCCCTACTCCTTCTCTCTCTTTTCTACTTTACTTTTCCCTCCCTCCTCAGTCTTGCTCTGGTTTTCTTCTTTTGATGGGTTTTTCAGCCCTCTTTGGCTGCCTATTGGCATCAGGACTGTCTACTAAGGAGGTGTTGACATAAAGGTCCTGACCACCTTGGCAATTATAGGGTTTTCCGCCAAAATACATATATGTTTTGTTTAAGTTGGATATGCCTGTTTGAGAAGGAGGCCCTTCCTCCTTTGCTTATGCTGTGTATGTACATTTATGTTCTCTATGTTGCCAGTCATAACCCCTGCATGGGCGGACTAGGTGTGTTTGTATTGCTGTACATTTTTGATAAACCTATAAAAAAATGATTGAACAAGAAAAGTCTCTCTTCTCTATTTCTAGAGTGTTTTATTTGCAGGAAGCTATAGTAGCTCTTATGAATGGAGTAGGGGGTGGAAAGAGTGGGTATAGTAAGCACTTCTGACAAATACCTGTCACAAGTCCAGTGGCTCACATTAGCCTCCACAGCACTTGAAGATGACAGCTGCAGGGATATCAGGGGCACAAAGGACTGAAGATTTCAACAAACATAGCAGCCATCAGCACAAGGGATGTGCATGGTTCTTGGTGCTGATAAAAAAAAAAAAAATCACAAAACTTCAGCTTTAAGTTCAGCTTTAAGGTTCCACCAGAGGTTGCTAGGGGCTCATTTAGCAGTGGGGGCTTGATCTTCCTTCTAATAGTTCTAGCAACTACATTATCCAGCAGAAACAGCTGTGCTTTTGTTTGCATCGCTCAGTTAAGAAACCAGTGACACCAATGATTATTTTTTAGCAGTCTGTGAGAGGGCTCTTCCTTCCACTGATCATCAATATAAAGTGGTCCTTCTCCCACTGACCACTGAACAGGGCGGTGCACGGATAACAAATGCAAGGTTCCCTTTCCCCACTGACCAACATTGAAAGAGGGTACTTTTCAACAGATCACCAATGTAAAGAGGACACTACAATTTTCAGTGTCTGTTCCTTTTCTGCCAATTGTTCTTATTAATTTACTGCCATCTATATTACTGAAAATAGTTTTGACACAGAGTAGGGTTTTTTAAAAAGATGATCTGCTCTGGGTGACAAATGTGCTATAAAAAAAAAATGAAATATCAGCTTTGAGCAGACTGACAATTCAAAATAGTACAACTAAATAGAATTCTTTACTAATCTACATTTTCATTTGACTGTTCCCTTCTGCAGACTCGCATTACACAGCAGGGGTAACCTTAGTAAATAAGTTGGTACAAAAATAGTTGGTGAAAATTACTATAGCCAACAATAGGCTGTAGAGAATAGGCTGTAGAGAAAGGCCAACTGACCTCAATGGATTAGGCTCCAGAGTACAACCTGGGGGCTTCAAGGAAACAATTAAAAGACAGAAAAAACACAAGAGGGGAGGAAATAAATAAAAAGTATAAAACCTAAAAACATATACTTGAACATCTAACATCAAAGTTGAGAATCGTTTCCCCTTAAGGATGATCTTTGACAACAGGCAGCCATAAGGCAGAACACAATTCCTGGCTGGACCTGGATAGCGGTAACTGGTGGCACCAGCATGGTCATGGTTTAAGAAACTGGCATGAATCTCTGTCTGCACTGGAAGGAGTGGGATGTAGTGTCCGAGGACGATTCTGAGGGCTCCTCCGGAGATTATCATCCATCTGCAGAAAGCAAAAGAAAATGTTATCAAACTGCGATTCATAGATAGACAAATGCTACTCACATGGACTTATTCCAAGAGAGATTCAACAAGTGCAGCAATCCATAACATGCAATCAGAATGCAGCTTTATCTGATAGGACTACAATAGATTGGTTCCTAGGGGTAAGCACTGGTCACATTTGTACTGCCTTTTTACTGAGCCCGTCTGACACATCACACAGAAATACACAGGAAAAGAATTGGGTCTAGTTACTGGAAGATCTGGCATTTTGGAAATCTTATGAATTCCACTGATGCGAGTGTAGCCATGGAGGCCAATCAGAAATTATCTTTCCTTAGATCCCAGTGGCCAAAGAGGATGGATATTTCACTTCTAAAGATCGTTTTATACTATCTTGTTACAATCAATACATTCTTATCCTCTGCATTTGCATTTAAGGAATACATGTTTGGCTTGTGAAAAACCACAAACTCTAGTAAAAGTCACAGTCCAATGATGCATATTCTAAAGTCTGAACAAAGAACACATTATTCTAGCTTGCAGAGAAGGAAAAGACCACATGGGCTTTAAGGTGATCCAGAACCGGCCTAAAAATACACTGCCGAGGTACCTGTGTCCATCTGCAGCGTAAAGTGTTCCTAAACCCACAACAGTCAAATCAGTCTGTATATGCAGTAGAGCAGAGATATGCAATTAGCGGACCTCCAGCTGTTGCAAAACTACAAGTCTCATCATGCCTCTGCCTCTGGGTGTCATGCTTGTGGCTGTCAGAGACTTGCTATGCCTCATGTGACTTGTAGTTCTGCAACAGCTGGAGGTCCGATAACTGCATATCTCTGCAGTATAGCATGCTTGTTCTACTCACTGTTGAACCCAAGGGGTTAATTCTCTGTATTGTTTAAAACGGCTGTTTAATCCTGTGTTATCTGATCCTCCCCTTCTTCCACAGTCCCCAATCCATCTCCTGATAGTACAGAGCCTTGGGGGCACTCTCCACATGTTTGGTTTGGTGTGTATTGCTAGAAAGTTTTTTTTTTGCTTTTTTTTTGGGAGGGGGGTGCATGTAATTAGCACAGGGCCAATCAGCACTGTCCAGAGGGTCAGGCATCATGCAGCCTCATAGGACAGTCAGAGGAGAATGAAAACTCCACCTACAAGCTTTAACCAGAGACTGAGTCACAAGACTGCTATAAACTGCTGATGAGAAAAGGTATTTAGTAGTTTATATTTACTAAAATAATTGCATTTCCATGTTCTGTGTACTGTGGGAGACCAGATATAGTGAATGCAGGGTCCTGGGTTTTGTAACATTTTAACCCCTGTGGGGCTCTAAATATCCTAAGTCCAGGCAAGATTATGCCCCACCCTATTGGGGCTAAGCCTTGGACCGGTCATTGAACCGCCAAATGTCAGAAACTCTACTGTCCTCAAAAGTAGAGACACAAGAGACTTGACTTTTTTTTTTTTTTTTTTTTTTAAGTGTAACCATAAAGTAATAGCCATGTTCCTAAACTGAAAACAGAAGTATAATGCAGGCACCTTGATATGTTATGCTTAACCTTTAGCTCGGAGCAATCCGTATACAAAACTCTTGACTCAGAACTCTGAAGCTTTGGCCCATCTCATCTCACCTGTTACAACCTTACTATTGGTCAGTGTGTATCATATTGAGGGACCAATAATTAAAGCATCATTAAACCCAAAAGAAAACATGTATTATAGTGCAGCTTACCAATTCTTAGATGTAATGGCTGCATGTTTTCTTTTTTAGTCTCTTTCGTTTAATTCCCCCTGGTGATTCAGCCAGTAAGTGTTTTTCAAAAGAACATGCTGTCCTATAGATGTAGCAGTTAGAGGGTTGAAACAAACCATTTACTGCTGACAGGGGGGAGTACAATGATCAGCTTTTATTTATTTCTGTACCACCCTTTTCCCAAAAGAAAAAAAAAATCAGTTAGTGTAACTGCTTCTAAAGCGTTAGCTGGAGTTTGGCTTCAATTTATTAGTACATCTAACACCCCCCACAAAACTGAGTACACCCCTCACATTTTTTGTAAAAATTTTACTATATCTTTTCATGTGACAACACTGAAGAAATGACACTTTGCTACAATGTAAAGTAGTGAGTGTACAGCTTGTATAACAGTGTAAATTTCCTGTCCCGTCAAAATAACTCAACACACAGCCATTAATGTCTAAACAGCTGGCAACAAAGTGATTACACCCCTAAGTGAAAATATCCAAATTGGGCCAAAGTGTCAATATTTAGTATAGCCACCATTATTTTCCAGCACTGCCTTAACCCTCTTGGATATGGAGTTCACCAGAGCTTCACAGGTTGCCACTGAATTCCTCTTCCACTCCTCCATGACGACATCACAGAGCTGGTGGATGTTAGAGACCTTGCACTCCTCCACCTTCCATTTGAGGATGCCCCACAGATGCTCAATAGGGTTTAGGTCTGGAGACATGCTTGTCTAGTCCATCACCTTTACCCTCAGCTTCTTTAGCAAAGCAGTGGTCGTCTTGGAGGTGTGTTTGGGGTTGTTGTCATGTTGGAATACTGCCCTGCGGCCCAGTCTCCGAAGGGAGGGGATCATGCTCTGCTTCAGTATGTCACAGTACATGTTGGCATTCATGGTTCCCTCAATGAACTGTAGCTTCCCAGTGCCAGCAGCACTCATGCAGCCCCAGACCATGACACTCCCACCACCATACTTGACTGTAGACAAGACACACTTGTCTTTGTACTCCTCACCTGGTTGCCGCCACACACACTTGACACCATCTGAACCAAATTAGTTTATCTTGGTCTCATCAGACCACAGGACATGGTTCCAGCAATCAATGTCCTTAGTCTGCTTGTCTTCAGCAAACTGTTTGCAGGCTTTCTTGTGCATCATCTTTAGAAGAGGGTTCCTTCTGGGCCGACAGCCATGCAGACCAATTTGATGCAGTGTGCGGCTTATGGTCTGTGCACTGACAGGCTGACCCCTCCACCCCTTCAACCTCTGCAGCAATGCTGGCAGCACTCATACGTCTATTTCCCAAAGACAACCTCTGGATATGATGCTGAGCACGTTCACTCAACTCCTTTGGTCCACCATGGCGGGGCCTGTTCTGAGTGGAACCTGTCCTGTTAAACCGCTGTATGGTCTTGGCCACCATGCTGCCGCTCAGTTTCAGGCTCTTGGCAATCTTCTTATAGCCTAGGCCACCTTTATGTAGAGCAACTGTTTTTTTTTCAGATCCTCAGAGTTCTTTGCCATGAGGTGCCATGTTGAACTTCCAGTGACCAGTATGAGAGAGAGTGATATCAAATTTAACACACCTGCTCCCCATTCACACCTGAGACCTTGTAACACTAACGAGTCACATGACAGCGTGGAGGGAAAATGGCCAATTGGGCCCAATTTGGACATTTTCACTTAGGGGTGTTCTCACTTGTTGCCAGCGGTTTAGACATTAATGGCTGTGTGTCGAGTTATTTTGAGGGGACAGCAAATTTACACTGTTATACAAGCTGTACACTCACTACTTTACATTGTACCAAAGTGTCATTTCTTCAGTGTTGTCACATGAAAAGATATAATAAAATATTTCCAAAAGTGAGATACTGTGTGTGTGTGTATTATATATATATATATATATATATATATATATATATATATATATATATATATATATACATATATACATATATATATATATATATACATATATACATATATACATATATATATATATATATACATATATACATATATATATATATATATATATATATATATATATATATATATACATATATACATATATATATAAAGTTCTACTTTAATATAGCAACTACAAATGTCCCCTTATCTATGAAGTTTCAGAAGAAAAAAATACACGTCTCCTTAAAGTGATTGTAAAGGCTCGTTTTTAAAAAATAACAAACATATCATACTTACCTCCACTGTGCAGCTTGTTTTGCATAGAGTGGCCCCGATCAGCCAATTCTGGGGTCCCCCGGCGGCTCTCGCAGTTCCTCCCCGCATCAGATAACCCCCTAAAAGAAGCGCATCAGACCAATGCTGCAACATGGAGAGGAGTATGTATGTTTGTTTATTTTTATTTTTTTAAAAGAGACAATGATGTAGCAATGCCTCCAACAATTGCATGTGAAATCAACATAAAAATCAGGACCTGTGTGTTGACCGATGCTATTATGCGATTTCAACAGCTACTTATTTAAAATCGATGTTCCTTTTTCAATGGGACCAGAGTATTTCTTTAAAGATTTATTTTATGGAAAAGTCAAGTTGTGTTAAATTACTGCTGGGAAAAAGTCCAAATGGCTTCCTAACGACAACACAGCCCATTTAGTTCAGTAATGAGTGTGTAGACACAAAGGTATTCTGTTTATAGATACTTCCCCTGCGATGACATCAGCACACATCCACGTAAAGGACACAGAATTTCTGAAATCAGGATAATTGAGAAAATACGGGTTTCTTATGAACTACTGGAAAATATGACTGGGCTCAAAGCAAAATATAATCAATGTGGCATGCCAGCCGGGTATAAAGGAAGCTTTGTTTAAGCAATTCAAGAGCAAATTATTCATATTGCTAGCTATGCACATGAACAATTGGTGTGCTTTTCTAGATGAGTAGTCTTTGCTCCCTGGGTTAGACACAGGAGTGTAATCTAGGCTGTAATGGGCCATTTTCTGTGCCAATAGATTGTACTATCCATTCACACCTACTTAATTCCCAGAAATATGAAACGATTTTCCAGATGGACACCTATAGGGAATTGTGGCTCAGCAGCAATGGCATTACCAGATGTGTATTGTTCAGTTCTCTAGTAAATGTTGTCTTTTATATCCAATGCAATACACAATGAGGGCAAATGTCACCAACACTGGGACAAGGTAGATGTGATCTATGAAACCCAAAACAAACAAAAAAAAAAAAAAAGGGACAATGCTGTCCACAGTAACTTGGAGATTAATTTTTTATATCGTACGCTGAGCATATCTTAAAGCAGGGGCAGGCCACAGCCCTCTGATGTGGCCAGCAACCTCAAACCAGGGAAGCACATGCCTATGCTCTGGGATGACGGGTCGCCAAGACCACATGGCAGGTAGTCGACCCGCAATCCAAGAGCATCATGCATGGAGCCGGCAGCGGAGGCAGCAGGTGGCCGTGGAGGGAGCAGGAGTCGGATAAGCTGATGCTTCCTCTGTAGAGCCTGGCTGCTGTCCCAGGCAGCGTGATACAAAATGCACTTCTCCTGCGACCTTTTTAGCAGCCTGGAGAGCAATGCCAGCAGAAGTTGAAGAGGAAAAGGTCAGTGTATTAAACATTGCATACACTGCCCTTTTGCAATCGGCATATTAGCACTTATAAAAAAATGGTCATTAGGCTGCTTTTACACTGATCCACAGGTGCACTAAGCCATAGACTTCTATCATATCCTGGGGTTTGTCGCGCTTTCAGAAAGTGCTCCACACTTGCAAGAAATAATCTAACACAGGAAAGCCACAGGTGCACACAGTGCCACACCTACAGTGCAGGTAAATCGCAGCACATCAGTGTGAAAGCAGCCTTATAGGGTACTCAGGACAGTAAGGTCTCATTTACATTTACTGTTTGGGAGACAGTAAAACCCAATAGTTCATTGTGAGCTGCGACCGGTTGCTAAATCACTTAAGTGGCCTTTGCTCTTGAAAAAGTTGAGAACCTGTGTCTTAAAGTGTTCGTCTAGCTTTTAATTGCTGTTCGTGTCCCCTGCTTGGGTGATCTATGTTCTCTATTGATTCCGAAGACCACTGTCACAGGGACAAATAGGGACAGGAAATCTGAAATTTGACGATTGTCACTGCAGTAAGAGGTAAAGGGAAAATTTTAACTGGGAACACCTGTTCCAGTGACAACTGAGGCCATTTCCCCATTTCTCACTTCCTGTTGGGTATCTAAAAAGGAGAAAGTGTAGGTAGTTCTCCCCAATGGATTTTTAACAATTTCCTACTCTATTCAAAGCTGAAAAGATATGAATTGGCTCTATATACACTTTAATTGCATGTGGGTCTAGAGTGTCTCATCTATAGTCAAAAGTCCTCATGCACACAGGTGTACTGAAATACTCCGATGTATGCTGGAATTTTCTGCCAGGACAAAAAAAAGGAACTTAAAAAATGCTCATTTTGGCATGTACAGTGGGGAAAATAAATATTCAATCCCCTGCAGATTTGCCCACTTACAAAGAAATAAAGGGTTTATAATTTTTATTATAGGTGTATTTTAAATGATAGAGATAGAACACCAACCTAAAATGCAGAAAAAACACATGATAAAAATGTTCCAATTCAGCAAGTAAAATAAAGATTTGATCCCCAAGCAAAACCTGACTTAGTAGTTGGTGGAGAAACCAATTGTTGGCAAGCACAGAGGTAAGACGTTTCTTGTAGTTGGTTACCAGATTTTCACACATTTCAGGAGGGATTTTGGTCCACTCTTCTTTACAGATCTTGTCTAAATCCTTAAGGTTTCTTGGCTGCCGCTTGGCAAGTCGAAGTTTCAGCTCCCTCCTTAAATTTTCTATAGGATTAAGGTCTGGAGATTGGCTAGGTCACTCCATGGGCGGGACTGCGAGACAAGCGGCGTAATAATTTTAAAAATAATTAATTTAATAATTAATAATAATAATTAATAATAATTTTTAAAAAAATTTAAAATCTCAGCGGCGCAGTCATTAAACGTTAGTGCTGCAATTTTGGGCAAGGCTGCGGATGAACACTGGGCAAGGCTGGACACTAGGCAAGGCTGCAGATGAACACTGGGCAAGGTTGGGCAAGGCTGCAGATACACACTTCAAATTTTTTTCCTTAAACTTCCCTCCTAAACTTGGGGTGCGTGTTACACGCCGATAATTACGGTAATTATTTTCCCCACTGTAATTATGCAAGTTAATGAGTGTTTTCATGCACATAGTGTTTAAAGTCATATACATGCAAACTCATTTTATTGGCTGGAATATTCTGTTATTCAATCACGAGAATGTATTTATGCGCTTTTGGGGCTGGTTCCTGTGCGATTCACAAGCAGTGCAATTTGAGCCAATTCATTTTGAATGGGCTGAATTGCACTAGACAACACCAAAACTAGTGCATGAACCATTTTAAAAAACACACTGCAACCAGATTGCATGGTACTTCTGTACCATGCAATCTGCTGCAGGCAAACGCACTGCATTTGTGACCTGCGTTTGGGGTGTCTTTAACTTCACATTGACACCTGCTGCGGATCACAACTGCAGTGCAGGAAACGCACATGGAATGCACCATGTTGTGTAAAAGGGCATGTATAAACACCTAAAAAAAGTGTAAAAAGCACATATGTGCCTCCCTGGGAATGTGAATTTGGAGCTTTTTTTTTGCCCTTGAACCTGGAATGCAAATATGGATTTAACTGCCTGTATGTACATGGGCACAAGTCATAAAAAGTCTCTTATCATAAATGTTTACCCCTGCCATGCATTTTCAGCTCAGCGTACATTTACAGGACCTGATCTGTGCTATGGTGATGTGACACCCGTGTGCATGCATGGAAGTGACGTCATTGTGGACCTGCCATTCAAGCAGCCAAAGAGATGGAACCCAGAATGAAAACAGAGTGAAGATGGAAGCGCCGGGACCCATGGGATTGGTTGCAGTGCGGCACTGGAGAGCACACGACAGGGAAATCTGTCATAATGTGTGAATATGTGGTGCATGCTAGCGCACTATGGCATGACCCACTTGGGAGCCCATATAAAAAAAAAAAAAAAAAAAAAATCAGGTATAATACCGCTTTCAGATAGAACATCTTCAATCCCATTGGAAAGCATTTATCCTTCTCAGCAGCATTCATTAATTCCAGCCTTCCAATAACAATACACCTATTTTGCTAGCTATTGTGCTGTTTTAACATTACTAAAAACACAGTTAGAGATCTGAAGAAAGAGATGAAACAAGAAGAGAAATGTTTCTTATAAACATAGTTCTGCTTAGTAGAAAGGAAATGAGGAAGAGTAGAAACCTTTTCTATGAGGTTGGATTCCTGATTTACAAGCTGTGTAAGTTTCTGTAAATTCGCATCTATTGCTTCCTGGCCAGCAGGAGATGAGCCTATAGAGCCAAAGAAGAGAAGGTAAGAGCAGAAATATCAGGATTAGTAGAGAAAAGTGAGAGAGACAAGAGTTAATCCCCTCCCCCCCGGGCACACAGACAGAATAGAGGCCTTAAAGATGAACTCCAGATGAACAGATGAATACACAGGTAAAGAGGAACGGTAGTCTGCTTACATAATTTGTAATAAAAACATCTTTACCATTCTGAAGCTTCCCTCCGACCGCTTTGCATATTATTTCATATATACTGTGTTTCTGTACTTGCCAAATATGCTTCACCGAGTCTGGCTGCAGCCATTTTAACTGTGGGCACCTGAAGCTGCTGCCTGTTCACTTCCTGGATTTACACAGAGGCACACCGACAGCTCTGCAGCTCTCATTGGCCCTCTTTTGACTCATCTCCCCTGCCTTTCCGGGAAACTCTCACGAGAGTGAGAGAGGGCTGTGCATGATGTCATAAGCCTGAGCTTTTTTTCCCAGACAAGAAACAGGAAGTGGGCTGCATAATGTATTTACTGGCAGAAAGAAAAATGGTTTTACTATCCAAAGTTAACCACTTCCAGACCAGCTCACGCCAATATACGTCAGCACTTTGAAGATGGATCCTTAGATTGTAAGCTCCTTGAGGGTAGGGACTGATGTGAATGTACAATGTATATGTAAAGCGCTGCGTAAATTTAAGTACCTGAAATAAATAAATAAACATCGTTGTTAAGGCAGCAGCTAGCTACCATAACCCCGGTATCCTCTTCTTCAGTGAGCGGTCCGGTTTCCAATAAAAGTGGTCTCTGTGGCGGATTTGCTGCAAGATCACTTTTAAAATCGGTGGTGGGAGAGGGGGCCCCCCCTCCCGCCGCTCTCCGATGCCCTCCACCAGCTTACCGGAGCTGCCGGCAGCGGCGATCGGATCCTTCTCGGTGTTGGGTATGGAGACGAGTGAGGGGAAGATGGCCCCCACCCCATCTCCATACCACTGCAGGGCAGAAGCGACGTCAAAACGTCACTTCCACTCATAGCTCTTACAGGGACATTTTTTTTTATTATTGCATTTTAGTGTAAATATGAGATCTGAGGTCTTTTTGACCCCCGATCTCATATTTAAGAAGTCCTGTCATGCTTTTTTTTCCTATTACAAGAGATGTTTACATTCCGTGTAATAGGAATAAAAAGGGACAATTTTTTTTTTTTTTTAAAAGAACAGTGTTAAAAAAATAAATAAATAAATAAAGTAAATAAAAGTAAAATAAATAAGAAAAAAAAGCCAAGTTCGCGTGCAAAAGCGAATACATACGTGAGTAGAGCCTGCATAGGAAAACAGTGTTCAAACCACACATGTGAGGTATCGCCGTGATCGTTAGAGCGAGAGCAATAATTCCAGCCCTAGACCTCCTCTAACTCAAAACATTCAACCTGTAAAAAATTTTCAACGTCGCCTATGGAGATTATTAAGGGTAAAAGTTTGTCGCCACTCCACGAGCGGGCGCAATTTTAAAGCGCGACATGTTGGGTATCAATTTACTCAGCGTAACAATATCTTTCACAATATAAAAAAATACATTGGGCTAACTTTACTGTTGTCATATTTTTTTTAATGCAAAAAAATTTTTTTCAAAAAGTGCGCTTGTAAGACCGCTGCGCAAATACGGTGTGTGAGAAAGTATTGCAACGGCCGCCATTTTATTCTCTAGGGTGTTAAAAAAAAAATATATATATATATATATATATATATTATATAATGTTTGGGGGTTCTAAGTAATTTTCTAGCAAAAAAACTGTTTTTAAACACCAAATCTCAGAAAGAGGCTCAGTCCTTAAGTGAGTAAAACAACAAGCGCAGAAGATTTAATAGATGAAAAGTTGAAAAAATGACTGAAGGTCCATTTTAAGAGTCTACAGTAAGGTTAACAAATTGCAAAATGACATAATTTTAATAATTCTTCCTCCGTACACCCTCGCAATGGAGTTGAAACAGAGTAAACCAGATCTGATTAAAGTGTAGATTTTCAGCTGTTAATACAAAGGCTTTTTTTTCCAAATCAGATATTCTTTGTTGAAAAGTTTTAAATTTAAAATTAAAAAAAAGGCCTGAAAAACATTAGGTGGAAATACAAAAAACAAATTACAAAAAACAAGAAGCAAAAAAAAAAAAAAAGAAGAAGAAGAGAAGCAATGTGTGTTGTTGTCTCCTGAAATCTAGTCATCCCAGAGATCAATGTTTAAATGCGGTAGAGACATCTCTAAAGCAAGGTGGAGACATATGCCTATAGAATGGAGAACTGGACTGTGTCCCTGGGAATAAACTTCTGCTGTCTACAAAGGTGGCAAGTAAGAGCATCCCTCTACAGCTTGAAGTCTGTCCCACCATCATCCAAAAGAAACCAGTACTGTATACCACCACGTGTGTCCAACCTTGGTCATTATATAAATTCAATGTTTTGTATAAACTATACAGTGCTATTTACTCACCTCTGTCACATTTTAAGCAATGACAGGTTGCTCTCATTTGCCCAGATGCAAGCCAGATATGGTTTGTCAAACAAAATGTACTTCCCCTACCTTCAATTGCAGCCCGCCATTAAAGCGAAAGCATCCTTAGAGCAGGCGGTGCCATCTCCAACTCCTCTTTTCAATATGATGCAGCAATCCACATCCACTAAAGGGTACATCTCCAGGTGCTATGCAATGCTGCTGCCAGAGTACCTGGAGAAATTTTCCCAACACGGTTATGGAAAAATGGGTGGAGGATGTAGGTGCTATAGACAGGGGATCAGTGGTCGGAAGCCCTGGAATTGGTCCACAGCTGTTCTTTAAATGTAACCCAAAGATTGTCCCAACTATATATATATATAATTGAGGGTTCATCGTACCCAGGTTTAAATTGTTTGCTCTTGAACTCCGCCCAGACCCGATGTGTGCGAGATGCAAGGGAGCTAATAGGGACCCGATACATCTCCTTTGGCGGTGCCCAAAGTTGCACCGCTTTTGGACTGACATGGTAAACACCATCAACAATACTTTTCAAGTAGCCATCCCTCTTGACCCTAAACCATGCTTATTGGGTATACCTGATGAGGTTATAAAAATGGACAAATATGTCTGAGAGGCGGTGTCCAGAGCACTGTTCCAAGCTCGAAAGCTGATCTTGCAAAATTGGATCTCTCAAACCTCTCCAAGTTTAGAGATGTGGTTAGCCAATATGGGATTACCTTTGGGATCGCTTGATATATCAGCATAGAGGCAGTCCGATCTGGTTCAATAAGATCTGGGGATGCTGGCTAGCTACCCCTGGCTTTGCTCCATTAGACCTAATTCTTGATAGGCTATTGATTTAACATGGGAACTCAACTGCTCAGTGTGTCCTCACCCTTGGAGTGAGTTTAATTTAAAGTACTGGGGAAGACATATGAGAATGTCTTCCTAAACCATATCTAGGGATGCATACACTGAGATAGAACGACTAATGACATCTCAGGTTCAATCAGTTTTATAAACCTGCTTTAGCTATGAACAAGAACATGAGCTATGAGCAAGAACATTATTCTACTTTGTAGTCTGTGAAGGTATTGTTTAAATGTAATACTTTGAAATGTGCATTTTTTATTGTACTGTTAAAAGTTGTCAATAAACTTAAAGCGGAGTTCCACACAAAAATGGAACTTCCGCTTTTCGGAACCCTCCCCCCCTCCGGTGTCACATTTGGCACCTTTCAGGGGGGAGGGGGGTGCAGATACCTGTCAAAGACAGGTATTTGCACCCACTTCCGGCATAGACTCCCATGGGAGTCTATGCCTCTTCCCGTCCCGATCGCGCTGTCTGCTGGGAACACACAGCTCCCAGGAGAGAGCGGGAACCACTAGGGACTGCATGCGCAGTAGGGAACCGGGAAGTAAAGCCGCAACGCTTCACTTCCTGATTCCCTCACCTAGGATGGCGGCGGCAGCTGCCGAGAACCGAGCGGGTTCTCGGCGTCCCCTGCCGACATCGCTGGACCCCAGGACAGGTAAGTGGCCATGTATTAAAAGTCAGCAGCTGCAGTATTTGTAGCTGCTGGCTTTTAATATTTTTTTTTTTTTTGGCGGTGTGGGTGAACCCCCCGCTTTAATTCCAATAAAAAAACAACACACCATACAGTGATATTATAAGGGCTTTAACAAAAATATTGTATTAGTTATTTAGAAATTACAGCAAACGTTACACTTGCAGCCTATCAGTCCTTAGATGTGTTAGCCTGAAAATTAAAAGCGAATGCAGCAAAGAACATTTTCAGCAAGTACAGAAACATCTGTTCCTCTTGTGAGAAATGCAGTGCACCTCTCATATCAAGCACAAACACCCTCATCTTTCTTGTGTAAACTACCCGTCCCATCAATCTACCATGTAATAGAGAGAACAAAGGTAGACATGTTTGAAGTCCAGCCTGTGTGACAACCATGGCTACCGCACAGATACGAAGGGCCAGGAAGTGTGTTATTTGCAGAATTACCAGGTGAAAATAATGAAAGAATTAAAGAATAATGAAATCGAATGCGTCTACCTTATCTAAGGCTCGGTAGATTACAATACATTGCATTTTTGTTTTGGGGTTTAGATCCCTCCCTCCTAGATTGTAAGCTCTAACGAGCAGGGCCCTCTGATTCCTCCTGTATTGAATTGAATTGTATTGTACTTGTACTGTCTGCCCTCATGTTGTAAAGCGCTGCGTAAACTGTCGGCGCTATATAAATCCTGTATAATAATAATAATAATAATAATAATAGATACACGTGCAAATTGCAGTACTTGTGTGGCTGCTGGCTGGCTGACTTGGCACTGCTCTTTACCTAAATAAATCAATTCAATTCATTGTTACAGGTGTGGCTACCAGGCACCAATATCCACTGTAAGGCTATACCAGCCATGCTACAAATGATATGTACATACCTTCAGCATTCTCTGTGAAATAGGCACCAAGAATACGGTCACACAATTTACACAAGTTGGGAAGTTGCTTTAAATGTTCTTGCAGCTGGATTTTGGAAAGGTGAGCTTTATAGAGAGGAGCCAGGAAACCAAAGACAAAAGCATCCAGAGATGTAGGCCTGCAATTAGACAAAACTGCCAGCTTACACATTTTAAATCACTGTAACGCTTGCTATAAATTCAGTTTTGACTTTCACAACAAAAAAATCAGTAACCATGCATTCTATAACAGGCACCTCCAGGTAGCAAGGACCAGAGGGTGGCCCAGTGCCAGCAGCAAAAGAAGATAGTTATCTGCATAGCTGAGCATCCAGTTTTTCCAAAGCTTCAATGGGTATCTGGTATAGTGTGCAATTACAGGTTTGTTAAGTTTTATTTTCTTTGCCTAAACATTTTTTTTTCCCTTTTTTTCCCTTTGAGTTTTTATTAAGGTGATAGTAAACAAAAAGAAAACACGTTTTGTTTCAGCATAAAGGCAGAAAACAAAGAGCAAGGCGTGAAATATAAAACGGGCAGTCGATAGGCCGAACCATCTAGTGGCAGTTATGGGTGATGCAGAGCTTGTTAAAGGGATTAGGAAAACAGAGTATAGTTACAAAAGGACTCATAGGATCAGTGCCCCTGACTTTCAATATTGAAATCAATGATGTCTACAGAGGCTGGGAACAGTCATAGAAGCAGTAGTTTGGTGATCTAATAGTGAAAGTATTGTAGCGAAGACTTGCACATACCACCATCGGATGCTCTGATGGCTCTCCAACTCAGGGGGAAGAGAGGACAATTGAAAATCTGTAAAAGTGGGAAGTGAGGAGATATCAGGTCTACCGAATATTTAACAGAATCCCAAATTGTAAGAGCCGTTGCTCGGGTTAAACAGTTTGGGGCGATGTGACAGGGGAATTCAGATGAGAGAGGAAAGAGGAACATGATCGGTATCAAACCGGAGGTTTGGGTTCCTGGAGAACTGGGCCGACTTCTCAGTCGGTCACCAGTTCTATAGAAGGGACGGACTGCACCTAAATTAGGAGGGTGAACAAAACAAGGAATTGGTCACACACTGTAACTCCAAATTATCTTGATGTCATCTTTATTGTCAAAAGGGTCAGACAGATACAGGCAATGGTAGACATTTCACAAGCGATAGCTTGCTTGTTCACAGGGTCCAGAGGTGTGAAAGGGTTCAGAGGTAGAGATAGTCAGTGCGGAACATATTCTAGAGCATAATATTGGGGGCATTAGTGGTAGGTTGACTAAAGCACATAAACCCGAGGTAAGTGTAGTAACAAGTCCTATTTGCAACCTCGGAACACCCAATAAGAAGACTAAACTACGCAAGTCTAAACTACGTGGCATGTTCACCAATGCCAGGAGCCTGGCAGACAAGATGGGAGAACTAGAAAACTTGTACAAGGAGGATTTCGATTTTGTGGGAATTTCAGAGACTTTTTTTAACAGCTCTCATGATTGTCTGGCAACCATTCAAGGGTATTCCCTTTATCGCAGGGATAGGGAGAATAAAAAAAGGGGGAGGGGTATGCCTGTATATCAAGAATAATGTACAAGTGAATGTGAGAGATGACATCACTAAGGGAGCTAGGGAGGAGGTGGAATTCTTATGGGTAGAGCTTCAAAAGGGATGAAACTAAGGGGAAAAGTAATACTGGGAGTATGTTATAGGCCCCCTACCCTGAGGGAGGCGGGGGAGACAGACCTCCCATTACAAATTGAATTAGCGGCAAGGATGGGAGGTCTCATCATAATGGGGGATTTTAATTATCCAGACATAGACTGGGTGGAAGGAACCGCGCATTCGTCCAAAGCTCGCCAGTTCCTAAATGTCTTGCAAGACAATTTCATGGGTCAGATGGTAGACACACCAATTAGAAACAAAGTTACTAGACCTACTGATTACCAACAATACAGGCCTGATCACGGATGTGGAAATACGGGGCAATTTAGGAAATAGCGATCACAGGTCAATTAGCTTCAGTATAAGTCACACAGATAGGAAACATAAGGGTAATACAAAGACACTGAATTTCAAAAGAGCCAACTTCCCTAAACTACAAACCTTGCTAGAAGATATAAATTGGGATAAAATCTTAGGAACAAAGAACATGGAGGAGAGATGGGTTTGCTTTAAGAGCATATTAAATAAGGGCATTAGCCAGTGCATCCCATTAGGAAATAAATTTAAATAAGTTAACAGAAGTCCCGGATGACTTAACTCCAATGTAAAAATGCATATAAAAGCAAAGGAGAAGGCCTTCAAAAATACAAGGCTGAGGAATCATCAGCAGCATTCAGACTTTACAAAGAATGCAACAAGAAATGTAAGGCTGCAATTAGAGCGGCTAAGATAGAACATGAAAGACAGGGGGGGGCAAAAAAAAACCTAAGAAATTCTTTAAGTATATAAACAGTAAAAGAGGGAGGACAGACAATATTGGCCCCATAAAGAATGAGGGGAATCTGGTTACAAAGGATGGTGAGATGGGGAAAGTATTGAATTTATTCTTCTCCTCAGTCTTCACGAGGGAATTAGGGGGCTTCAGTAACCAAAACTGCAGTGTTTATCCCCATGACACATCACTGACAGCATTGACCGGTTCAATTGAAACCAGCCAACATACAGCCCGGATATACTGGAGTCCATTCAACAGAAGCCAGTTAGCTGCTGTCGAAGGGGCATGACGAAAAAGGTATGGTGATCGGCTCCCATTGGCTAGGAGCACTGACCGACGTGTTCTGGCGGGGGGCCGTCCCCTTGTCAGAAAGCAATAGAACAGCAGGAGAGATCGCTGTACTAACGTCGTAAAGTTAGTGCAGCGGCTCCTCCTGAACACACCAAGTCACCTTCAAACCAAAAACAATGATTATGTAGGACAGCTGCCAGCCAAGCAGGTCAGGTATATTCACCCAACAATTAACTTTTCTTTTTTGCTCCCTGGTCTGCTTAATATACCACTAAAATGCATTTTGTTATATCTGTTTAAAAAGTGCAAATAATACCTGTTGTAAAAAAATTCAGAACCGTCCTGTACACAATTCCTGTATTATCTCAAGGGGCATAATTAGCCCTTCCAGTTCTTATCTTGGAATTACAAAACAATCAGTCTTTATTTTGTGAAGAATAGGTTAGTGGAAGGGTTTGAGTAATTTATCAAAAACACAACACCATTCAGTCCATACCATTCAGTGTGTGTGGTCAGCTTAAGCTAGCCATAGACTGTTCGAAACTCGGCCAGTTGAGCAGGGACTCAAACCAAGTATGGCCAGGCTGATTATACCCAAGTTGAGCGATCAACTTAGGTACAAACAGCCTGTCGGATTTTTCATGCGATTAGTGCCAGCGGCTATAGCCACTACCAATAATTACTGTGTGTTATCCCAGCTGTGGTGGCTCCCCCCGCCGGGAGAACAAAATAGCTCTGTGGGAGGGATTCCTCTGAATGTGTTGATGGGGGAATCAAGCAATTTCCACGGGTTGCAGGAAAGAAAATCGAATCATCTAATGCCAGCTTTACAAATAGTGAACCGAATTTATTTCTGGCAGATCGATCGATATTTTTCTGTGCTTGTAGGGCTTTCAAGCAATAAAACATAAGAAATGTGAATGTATTGCAAGAGGTTTACCGAGTATGATTTTTCTTTATTTTGCCTTATATGCATATGTAGGTTGCCCATATAATGCAACTAGTACTCTATTTGCAAACACATAATGAACAAAACCACAATGAGTAAACCAGAGTAAGCCGCGTTCCAGTTTTGACACACAACAAGTTACCCAATTTGTGATCAGTATTTTTATCCAAATCAATCCGACATCTAAGCAATAATGAACAATGTTTTACTCTGAAGCCAACAGCTACAACTTGAGGGTTCTCTATGTTCTTTCTGTAACTTACATTTCTCCAAAAAAATAGTGTGATGCTCCCAGTCTGTTGGAGAGGAGATTTAGACATTCCTTGGCATCTTTATAAACCTATAAAACAGAAAACATTATGAGCAGAAAATCCCTAGATATGACTACTGCAAAAATGGTAATATCTTTTTTGAGGACATTTTGTTTTTGCCTGTTCTTCCAGGAAGGCCAGTCACAAAAAAAAAAATTGAAGGAAACATTGAAAACTCCATCAATTGGTCACATTATGACATTAACCGGCTATACAGCTCTTTATGCAAGTACTAACCTCTCTTGGACTTTTCCATATTTTGTAATATTACTACCAAGAATTAAAATTGATTTAACTGGGTTTTATAACACTAATCTACATAAAAGAGAATCTACTGTCAAAGTAGGAGGAAAAAAAAAAAGTTCCAAACCACCAAATGAAAAAAATCCTAATTTTAAACGTATTCACCAACCTACTTTGGGTACACTTAAAGCGTTTGTTAACCCAAAAAAAAAAAAAAAATGGATCCTGCTCCTTTAAAGCATGTTATATGACACAGTACTTGTCCTGTGTCATTTGGACCCCTGTAACACCTAAAAAACCTGGCTGATCATGCCAGTTTCTCCCCACCCCTCTGTAAACTGACCACGGTGTATCATGGCTGCTGAGCCTGACACCGTGTTTCAGTTTACAGCATTTATTGTTATAAATCACACAAAGAGGAATACTACAATAGGAGGCAGTGCTGATGGTGTATACAGGTTAGAGTGGCTTAACAACCACCTTAAGCTTAAATTCTGCAACAACTAATATATCTCTTAAGTCCACATATTTAATCTATATTTGTGTGCACTTAAAAAACTTCACAATGATCTAGAAACCTGTTTATGGAAGAACCTATGTTAGAGATTCTGAAAAGGCACCAATCAGGGACGGGTTACAAAATATATTACAAACTTTTAACATCTAAATATGCAAATTAAAGTCATAATTAAAATAAAAGGTTAGAGTTTGAGACCTAGAGAAGGCAGTTAGTGATAATAAAGGAATGGTATTGGAGAAGTAACCAAAAGGCCAAAAGTTACCTCCAAGGAGGTGCAGAAAATCACATATGCAAAGACCAAAACTGAATTTCTTGGCCTTGCAAGCCTTTTTGGCTTTACCACCAGATTGGATACCAATACAGGTCCACCTTCCCACAGCTTTAAGCTCTCCTCTCCCATGATCACGAACAGAGGAGAGGTGCCTGCTAGCCTGGATGACCTCAGGAATATGTCTGTCATAGTCAAAAGCATACTGTGTCGGCAATCTATTTTTACAAATATTTGAGGTTATCCAGGCTTGCAGTCACCTTCCATTTCATGAAGGTCTTGCAAGAGAACCTCTGAGAGGCGTGGATGGGCAAAAGTACAAGCCTGGATAAGGTCTAAGCTAGTAGGAGTAACCAAGTGTGCCATTCATCTGCACAGGGAAAGCCTGACATGAAAATATTGAAGCTGAATGGGTGTGCTGCTTTTATATTCTATACAGAGCTACATAACTGACATGGACAAAAGTTTTAATAAAACGTCAGTGTAAAACAATATGGAAATAATTGTAATTTAGACTTTTATACAACCCACCTTGAAGGACGATGAATATGTTAGGAATATTAGTGTGTCCAACAAGATTTTCCTTCTTATATTAAAAGTAACTGAAGGCATTCCATGCTTTCAGATAGCAGTGTTTATTTATAGCTTTCAAGCAATGTGGAGATCTTTCTGATTGGATGGTGGAAGATACTGTCTCAGTAGTAAGAACAAGAATATTGTTATTTAATGTTGTTAATTGTTATTATTATATGCCTCAAAAGGAGTGGAAAAATCTGTCTTCATCCCACTCTTTTCTAGATGCATTTTAAAATTGTGTACGGCTGAATTAGCAAAATTGCAGTGTTCTAAAGGCCTGGACCCAAAATTGGAGTCCCCACAAATCCATGAGTTTTTTCCCAGGTCCAGGATTTACCCATATTAAATAACCACCATAACCCAAAGGTTTGAGACCAGTGATGAGAAAAACCGATGACAACCCCACACCGGCTGCCCCAAGTCACAGCTAGGCTGGTTTCTGGCCTCTACCTGTTGAGCTGGAATTAAAAAAAAAAAAAAAAAAACCTTTGCATCAAAGACTCTGGCAGACCAAGTTTCTAAAAAGAAAGTACCCTCTATAGCAGTAACTTTCAGGAAGGGTGACCTATACAGGGCCTTTTACCCTCTGGATGTCTGATGGCCTAGCAACCTGAATGCCTAGCATCCCCTTCCATGAGAGGTTTAGCCACACAGGTAGGAACTAGGGGCCCTAAAAAGGGATACATGAATAGAATCTTTTAACACAAAAAGAGTCTTATTAGATGATGTTGTCATCTGCCTACTAAAATGGGACAAGAGCACCAAGGCTAGGACTGTATGGATATTTTTTTTTTAACATTACTGCCTCAGTTGGTCTATTACCTAGAAGGCAAAGAGCCCAAAGTATCCCCCTACCCCTGAGATGAAAGATTGACTCAACAGAACATAGAGTGGTCAGAACTGTGTAGGGTGCAGAAATGTTGTTCACTGTTATATAAATACTGTTCACTTTTTAGGAAAGTTTGGATATTTTTTTTTAAATGTGGTGCTACAAAAATAAACAAAATGGATGAACGTGAATAGGAAGTGTACATACGAATGGTAGCAAGAAAGAAAAAAAAAAAGAAACAATTTTGTCCCGACATCTGTCTGCTGCCTCAATGACACCCAGCTTTACTCCACCTAGAAGTCAGCATACAGGCAGTCATGGTCCATCCCCTACAGGTAGTCCTATGGATTATACAAGGTATAGCCATCAGCGAGTGTGCTAGTGCTTGCTTTGCCTCATTTTGTGCACCTGTGCACCACATTTCTTCATTCTAAGCAAAGCCACCAGATAGAAAGGTTGAAACTAGAAAATTATGTGGAAAGAGGCCACAGTCCTGCCTGAAAGCAGAATGAAAAGTCAGCTGAATCTGGATTCAATAGATTGTTTTAAACTTTCAACCTGAAAAGAGAGCTGGATTCCATTCACAATTGTTAAAAAGGTATTAAATCCAAAATGCACATTTATTATAATACAGCATACCAATTCTTAGTTGTAATGGCTACAGTAGTTTTTTTTTTAGGCTTTCTTTCTTTTAATATTAATCTGGAGATCTAGCCAGTAAGTCTGTTTTTCAATAGAACAAAGCGCTACTTGCAGATCAGTTATGGGGATGAGACAAACCATTTACCACTGACAGGGGTGCTTACAATGGGCTTTTAATTATGTAAAACTTTTAAACCATAAGGTAACAAATGCCCCTGCTATGTTGTGACCGAAGATGGAAACTGCTCACTGGTAACTGCAAGGTGGGCAGACATGCTGGAGGAGGAGAGAAGGGTAGCGTCCAGCAGCAAGATGAACACTCTCTGTTCCTACGTGTGCCCGTGACGTCAGACCAGCTGGAGTCCCAACGTGGGAGGGGAGGAGAGCCGCGGTGCTGCGACTAAGATCTCGTAGGTCTCTCCTAAACAAACCAGACACACAGACAGCTGAACACTGCTGAAAAGTGTGTGATTAGACCCGGAAGCTGGAGTGCAGAGCTGGGTCGGCTTTGTAGGTTATCCGTCAGGGTTGCCGGGAGGTTGCCGAGGGTGATGTTAGTTGAACAACCTCTTGGGACGTGGTGACCCGTGAGTGGCTGGGTTGCTTTGACGAAGCGTTTCGCGCGCATGCGCTTTGTCACAGTCAAAAAAGTAGGCAACCAAGAAGTTTAAATACTATGAAAAGTTGGGGGAATTAACGTTAACCCCTCGTTGCTCAGTAGTTACATATTAGATTTAAGGACATTTTGACACAATCTGTACATGAATGTAAATCTATAGATCATTCGTGCATATGGATTATATCTACACAAATAATGTATAGAAAAAAATAAAAAACTAATAATAAAAATAATAAACAAAATAAAAATAAAAACTTATAAAAAACTAAAACAAAAATATAAATATGTATATATGCATATAAAACAAAAAAAATCTAAATATATAAATAACAAAAATGTTGTAAATACACATATGATAAAAATATGCACATTTATAAAAGAACAAATTTAAATGTGTATATCTAAAATAGTGAAAAATTGTATTACTTAAAAGTACACCATGACCAGAAATCTCTCGGTTGATGCGATATTGGGCGCACTCACCAGAGGGGGGGGGAGCAAATACTGTAACTGCTGACTTTTAATATATGTACACTTACCTGTCCAGGGACCCTGCAATGTCGGCACCACAGCCGATTTTCAGATTAACTGTCGGGTGCTGCCGCTGCCATTCGTCGTAAGGGAAACCTTGTGCATGTGCGAAGCGTGCAGTGCTTTCTAACTGGCCCGGCGGCAGAGGAAGGAGGAGGGGGCCGAACTTTCGAGTGAACAGTGCCGCGGCGCTGTCTCCCAGAAGTGTACCTGTCAAAAACAGATACCCGTTCCCCCCTCCCCCCTGAAAGGTGCCACATGTGGCACCGGAGGGGGAGGAAGCAAATAAGCGGAGATTCCACTTTTGGGTGGAACTCCGCTTTAAAGATCGTGGACAGACTCCAGCTATCTTATCCAATTTCATGTTTTGTAGATGCGCAGGAACCTGGGCTGTTTAAGCCTGACATCCCTGGAATGAAACAAAGAAAATAGAAGGCTCGCAGCCTAGCGCATTATCCTCAGTAAAAATTTTAATTGATTAACAAAAATAGGTATCGTACTCACAAGCGAAAACTTGAATAAAAGCATATGATATCATTGCTCCATAAGAGTCCATGTGAAGCTGTCCCCATCCCCTGGGGCTATCACGCAATGGCATAGGCTGACGCTTTTCAAAGAGTTCCTCTTCCTCAAAGCCTACCAAACATGTTTCATTGGCAACCGCACAGCGCAGGAGACATATTTGTGTGTTGTTTTGGACCCCTGGAATGAATACTGACGTAGAGGTAGAAACGTATATGGTAGAGAGCTGTGAAAGTGCCATCATCCCAGTATAAGCAGAACAAAAGAATACCCTCCAATGGTAAGAAATTGTAGGCACATCAGACAAAAGAACTCCAAAGACACAAAAATAAATGTAAAAACTATAAATTTTAATATGTATATTAGTCTAAATGGTTACCGGAATGGCTTATACACATTTTTGGATGCCTCATCATTTAGCCTAATGTCTAAGGTCTTTGGTAGGCTTATCTTGTGCTGCCCCCATATATGTATCCAAGCCATTCCTTTAACCATTAATACTATATATTTTTATCTTGATGTATAATAAAATTCATAGATTTTATATTTGTTTATTTGGAGATCTTTTGTCTGATGTGTCCACAATAGTCCCTTCCTATTAGAGGGCATCCTCTTGTTCTACTGACGAAGAGGTAGAACTAGTCTTGTGAAGTTTTGTATTTGAAATTTTGAGTGGATGCTCTGACTTTAGCACATCAGCAATGTCTCCTGGACAGAATTTACAGTTATTTGTTGCCTTAAGCTAATCTTATATACACATCGGTTCCATTGCTACCTGAGCTTCCACTTCATTCAGGCTGTACAGCGGAGGCTGCCCCTTGGTCACCAGGATCCTATTTGAAGCCTCCCTGGACATCTTCCCAGGCAGGTAATATCTCAGAGGGAAAGGAGTGTGTGATGAGTACCAGGGCCTTGTTAAACTGGAATAATTCTCAGCATCAACCCAAAACGTGTGCAGCTGTGAAAATACAGATGAAGAATCGTAAAGAAAAAAATTAAATAACCAGTACGGAATCTTAATTCAGCTATAAATCAGTGTAGGCAAGATTACATGATTCATAATGTAATCCCCATCCATATTTGCTGACAGCTTAAGTGCCAGGTATTTGGGTTCCGTCAGCAAATCCCCCCCCCCCCCCCCCCCCCGATTTAACTATATCCTGGCCATACAAAGGTCTATAAGTGCTTTCCTTTAAGACAGGGATATGCATTTAGCGGACCTCCAGCTGTTGCAGAACTACAACTCCCATGAGGCATAGCAAGACTCTGACAGCCACAAGTATGACACCCAGAGGCATGATGGGACTTGTAGTTTTACAACAGCTGGAGGTCCGCTAATTGCATATCCCTGCTTTAAGAGAAACCTCCATCGTCAAACAGATGCTGTCATTCTGACCACCTTCTCTTGTTAGTTGCCTAGCTTTCTATGACTTTAAGGCTCCATGTACACTAGCATTTTTTATAAGCTCAAAGAATGCTAGAAAATACGCTGGATGAAAAATACTGATGATAGCTTTTTATGTGCTGGCTTGTAGTGGCATTTTAGTAGCTTTTAGGAGCATTAGCGTTTTTACAGTACACAAAGAAAAAACAAAAAAAAAAACAAAAAAAAAAAAGATAAAAAAAAAAGCTGTTAGGAGCATTTTAGTAGCATTCAGCGTTTTTCTGCTCCCAAAAACAAATATTTTCTTCTCCTGGACGCTAAAGCTCAAAAAATGCTAATAGCCTAAAGTAGTGTGCATGGACACATAGGATAACACTATTTAGCTTCTAGGAGCAGAAAAAAAAAATGCCAATAAACAGCTTTTAGAAGCCTAATACTGTAGTAATGCCTGACCTCTAACCAGCATGCAGATGAAGAAAATCTGAATAAATACCTTTTCTGCATCAGTAACTTAAAAAGTACAGAAGCAAGTGGATCATCATGACAGCCAGGCAGCTAGCATTTTTAGGAGAAGCCAGTATTGCAGCCTCTATACTTTTAAGTGTTGTGTTTTGTCCATGGAGGGCAAGCAAAAAAGTGTAGCTAAGCCCAAAATCCAATTTGGCATCAGGTCTTACTTTGTACAATTTTCCTGTATATATTTACTAGAATCTTAGAGTGCTTTTTGTATTTCTTCTTGATCAGTGTACTGATCCATCATTAAACTTTGCCTCCTTAGTAGGAGTTTTGTGTAACAAGGACCAATCACTGCTACTCTCTCTCCCGATGCACCCCTCGCAGGCAGTCTATAGCTGGTGGGCCTGCTGGGTCCCTCCCACAGCTCTGCTCTCTGCACAGTCTATGTCAGAGGTGTCTAACCTTTTGACATTCCTGGGCCACATTGGAAGAAGAGGAATTGTCTTGGTCCACATTTGCTAGGGCCCCCGCAGCCTATTCATTTTAAAGGGCTACTGTGCCTGAGTTTCATGGAGGAAAAAGGTTCCTGCACCATTTTTGAACCGCAGTGGTCCAAGAAATCTCATTGGTGCTTTTTTTTTAGCATGCGATTTCCTGGCGGTCCCACACCTGAAAAAAGCAGAGCGTTTAGGCTGCGGGTGCAACAGCTGGGATTCCCAGAACCACCTGCAGTGGTGAGAACCTAGCCTAAATTCATGGACAGTTTTTACATTGGTCTGTGAATATCTATTACAATCATGCAGACTACACGTCCGTAACAAACATTCATGTACAGATATAAAAATCACGTACTCGCTAGCCTCCTTCCCCTCTACCTGGTGGCACCCACCATGTTCACCTCAGGGCCGCCGATAGGCGCCTGGAGCCCAGGATACATGATGAGAACAGCTTTTACCAGGGTGGGAGGAAGCGATCAGGGGGGCTGCAGAGCTGGCGGATCACTTCCATCCGACAGCAGACTTGTCAGATTTACCCCCCTCCACTGCCACCACAGTTAAAAGGTTAAGCCCAGGTGTGGGCCTCTCCCATTTCCCCTCTTGAACCTATTTCTTACCCCTTATTTTCCACTTTGTTCCCAATTTTCTGTAATCTATCTTTCAACCTCCTATACAAGTGTTGGTATACATGCTGATTTTCTGGCTTTTGATTACATTTTATTGTTATTTGCAAAAAACTTAAGACATCTCATGTCCTGTTAGTTTAAATAGGCATTGCTTATCCTAGGCTTGTCTTGCGATAAATAAGATGGCGTTTCTTTATATCTCTGATTGTATTTAAGCCTACATTTTTATTACATCATCTGTTGAAGCCTTAATGCCTTAATGTCATCTTCACATGGATGGACATGACCTGTCTGACAAAGAATTTCAAAAAATTAACTTACAGAGTACCAAGTATTCTCACCATTGCAGGAAGTAGTTTCTCCTCAATCAGAGCGATGTATGCCAGCGTATCCGACCCCTCTCTCGCTGATAACACATAATCAGCATTATATTTCTGTCAAAAGTAAGAACATAGCATTTAAGTCACAATAAAGTGCAGACGTCGGCTGATAGGTTTAAAATATTTCATGTCTTTATGGACCTTGCTTTGTGCACTGGTGAGCAGTCATGTTGGAACAGGAAGGGGCCATCCCCAAACTGTACCCACAAAGTTGGAAGCATAAAATTGTCCAAAATGTCCTGGTATGCTGACGCCTTAAGAGTTCCCTTCACTGGAACTAAGGGGCCAAGTCCAACCCCTGAAAAACAACCCCAAACCATAGTAACCCATCCACCAAGTGATTTGGACCAGCGCACAAAGCAAGGTCCATCAAGAAATGGATGAGTGAGTTTGGGGTGGAGGAACACCTTTGGGATGAATTCGAGTGGAGACTGCAAGCCAGGCCTTCTCGTCCACATCAGTGCCTGACCTCACAAATGCGCTTCTGAAAGAATGGTCAAACATTCCCAGAAAAGTTGAAGCTGATATAGTTGCAAAGGGTGGGCCAACTCAATATTGAACCCTACGGACTAAGACAGAGATGCTATTAAAGTGCATGTGAAGGCAGGTTTCCCAATATTTTTGACAATATAGTGCATACTTACCTAATTTGCAGATTCTCTGAGCACAAGACCGGTCCCCACCGCTCCTGCCCCCCCTAGCGGTCTTGTGTATGGATTGTTCCTGGCGTCATATCATGCCCATAGACCAGTGATGGCGAACCTTGGCATCCCAGATGTTTTGAAACTACATTTCCCATGATGCTCTTGCACTCTGCAGTGTAGTTGAGCATCGTGGGAAATGTAGTTTCAAAACATCTGGAGTGCCAAGGTTCACCATCACTGCCATAGACTGTCTCTGGCTATTCTAATAGCTTTACATAATGCAGCAACATCTACACGAGTAGGACACCCAATGTTAGAAGTGATTTATTCTGCCAAAGCAAATACACTTTTGCAAAGTGGTGCTGACTAGTATTCCAGTGTTTGTCTTCTCCCTCCATTTTTCTCCATCATTCAGCTAATGTGACCCCAAAACTGATGGAGAGGGGCAGGGGAGGGTCAAACAAGGATGCTTTGCAGGAGACTGAGATCCTCCTTATCAACTAATTATGCCATTGATTGTCAGGACACTGGCAGCTAGAAGGTTGGAATGGTGCACAATGCAAACCTGTAGCTTTGTGTAACTAAAATGCAGGCTTTATCCACAGGCTAGTTTGTATTACATTTTTGTGCAATTTTTAAGCATTTTGTCAAGACACCCCTGGAGAAACCTCAAGGCACCCCAGGGTGCCTGGGCACTCTGGTTGAAAATGGCTGCCCTAGACAAAACTAGCAGTTAACCCATACATTGGGGGCACAGCCCCACTGCATGGGAAAAGAAAACAATTTTATGGAGTGCTTTAGGTCACCTAATGGCTCAAACAGTCACTACTTCAGGAATGAGGCTCAGTTCTAGCGGTGGCTATGGGAGGAACATTTTGCCGGTCTAGCCAAGGTGTATTGAGACCAGTTGATAGGTCTGAGTGGAACATGAGCACATAAGTAGATTGGTGGCAGATGGTGGTTTTGGAGTTGGTGTAGTTGGTTCATGAAGGAGGACACACGATTTGACGCGTATATTAATGCAGATATGGACTGTAAATGATAAATCTTTTTATTTTTTTTAATTATTATTCACTATATTTATCCGATTGTGCAAGCTCTATTTAAGGGGTTCCCACCATCATTTCACTATAGCACATATATTTGTATTTGAATACACATATTCCTTTTGCAGTGTTTTTCTGCACATTAACCTGGAAACCAATCACCGTGGGTTTAATAGCTGGAAGAATTGTAAAGCATTGATTTTGTTTCAAGTCTACTAATTATTTTCATATTATGACATAATTTTGCACATACAATAGAAGGGGGTTCCACCATTATTCATAAACAAAATATGGAGGGTGGTGCTGCACTTTTGTTTGTCATTTTGGTTCCGTAGATGTGGGAACACAGCAGTGTTTCACTTATTAATCGATTTGTTTAGATTACCAGTATTTTATGCAATACACATCGTAGTAGTGCAGTGATAACTATGTTTTATTTCCAGCCAGAAAGGGAATGATACAAGGGGAATATATTAGTGGTCTCTTTGACTTTGCTTACAAAACACCGTGTTTGCACAGCATACTGGGCTTTCGAAGCCTAGCACTGTCTGCTTACTTTGTTTACCTCTGCTTAAAGTGGTTGTAAAGTCACTGAAGACAATTACTGGAATCCCCTCTGTTATATCAAGCTATGCAGTGTGTGTGTGTGTGTGTGTGTGTGTGTTTTTAACATTATGAAGCTAAATACCTTATTTCACAGCACCGCTGTGCAGTCACGTGACTTCCCGCCGCTCTCCTTCCCAGATCTAAGGGCTACAGCGGGAGGGGCTGAGATTCCCCTCTGACATCAGTCGGGAGGTCACATGACTGCACAGCAGTGCTGTGAAATAAAGTATTTAGCTTCATTATTTAAAAAAAAAAAAATAATCAACAACACACACACTGCACTGTTGTGTTCAGTGACTTAACAGTCACACGGAATAGTGGCAGGAGGGGAGGGACAGGGAGGAGATTGGCTCTCACACACAGTAGGGACTGACAGGGAGGGGGGGGGCGCAGCGGGGTGAGAGAGGGACATAAACTGACCACAGTATCATCAATCAGCAGCCATGATTACCATAGTCAGCATACACAGGGGGACACAGGAACAGGCAGGATCAACCAGATATTTTACAGCATAGAATGGGACAAATGACACTACAGAAGCACTATGCTGTTTATTGTGCTTTAAAAGGAACAGGATTTTTTTTTTTTTTTTTTTTTTTTTTTTAGGGTTACAATCGCTTTAAGTTAGAAATCTTATGACAATCTATGTACTAATAGAGGGAGAGGGTTAGTTCCTCTTCCGACGCTTTTACACTTGCAGAGACCTGAATAGCAGGAAATTAAATTTCACAGGCTACACACAACATAGCAGTATACAGCAGGACCAGAGAACAAGCTTTAGCGTATCATCTTCAGCCTCATTGGCTTGCGCACGGGGTGTGCTGGGTGTGCCTGGGCACATCCTAATCAGCCCCTGCGCTAGTGGCATCCAGTGGATCAACCAGTGTGTAACCTCAGGAAATTCATTGTGTTTTAACATTAGTGCTAAATCCTCTGCAACACCTCCCTTGCCGGCTGGGGCGATGGCGAGTGTGCCTCTGAGCGGATGGTGGGTGCACTGTGTAATGCCTGAGACTAGGGAAGAACATCCTGGGGCCACGATTGTGAGTAGCAGACATACTGAACACCCCCCCTTTCTCTCACCAACCATCTTACCCCTCCCCCACCTGTTTGCCCCTCCCTTCCCATCTCTCTCCTCCCCCTTCTGTCTCCCATCCCACGAGAGACCGGAGGGTGTCCGCCGGCTGCCTGGACAGGTAAGCAAAGTCAGGAATGGCTTTGATCGGCTGTTCATAACAGTAAACCGGAAGCGATGACATGACATCACTTCCGGTTTACTTGGAATCCATCGACGCCAGGTTTTAAAAATATAAAGCATTCAAAAACACAGATCTTGGTGTTTTGAATGCTTTTAAGTATAGAGGAGGGATTTGGGGTCTTATAGACCCCAGAGCTCTCCATAAACAGGACCTGTCACATACCTATTGCTGTCATGATGTTTACATTCTCTGTGACAGCAATAAAAGTGCTAAAAAATAAAAAATTTTATTTTTTTAAATTAAAAAAAAAAAAAAAAACAGTCAAAGTGTCCCCATCCTCGCAAAGGCGAACGCATGTGTCGGTGCACACCCTAATGCAATAAGCTTACATTGTTCAGTCTGCAAGTGGTAAATAATAAATATTTATTTTATACATGCCTTATTTAATAAAACAGTCACAAAAAAGTACCAGTTACACTTACCAGTAACTAGCTTTCTAGGAAATCTTCCAGGACGGCACACCTGAGAGATGAGAGGCTCCTCCCTACAGGAAACACAATCAATTGACAGCTGTTTTAAGTCCCCACCCTTCCCCTTGATCCTCAGTTTGTAGAGAAGTAACTCCTGAACCCGGTTCACAAGGTAAAATCACTCCTCATAGGTAGCTAGTTACCGGTAAGTGTCACTGGTACTTTTCTCTAGTCATCTTCCAGGACGGCATACCTGAGAGGATAAGTAAGTACCTCAGGCCTACCTTAGGGTGGGACCACTGCCTGCAAGACCCTCTTGGCGAACCTCAGTTCTACAGTTATCTTTACCTCCACTCCATACGATTGATGAAAGGTATGAAACGATTTGGCATGCGACTCAACATGTCAAATCGCATACCTAAAATTGGCAGCCATTGCTGTTAATAGCACTGTCTAAATCGCCACTTTGCGGTGCCGCACCGATTACCAAAGGCAATATTTGTACTACCCCTGGCCCAGGTTCAATGTGTAGTTCTGCTGTGTAGCCCAACAAACCAGGACCATCAATCTTCACTGCTGCCTTTCTGATATGCAGCCAATAAGGCAGTAATACAGGACACAAAAACCGACAGACCTCAATCTTGTGTATGTCTGATGTGCAGCAATATAACAATTATGAGCAAAGATGTCACAGGACTCAATGATGTGCATTTCTGTCATGTGGCACAAAAACCAGAAAGTACAGAACACCTTCACTGTTGTATTTCTCTGATCTGTAGCCAAATAAAGCAGCAAATTTATGATATAAAAGGACAAAAAACAATCAATCCTCAGTGTAAAGCATTTCCGATGTACAGCATTATACCTCTATGAGCAGAGATGTCACAAATCTCAATGTGTTGTTCTGCTGTCCTACAACACATCCCAGGAAAGACAAACCTTCACTACTGAGCTCTACTGGTGTGCAGCCAAGGAGTCATGGTGTATCCCTTTATGAAATAACCAAACAGGGGCAAATTATTTCATAGGCATTCTCTGGGCTGTAGATACTAAAATGAAAGTCTAAAGTGTTTGAACACCCCTCTACTATTGTAGCTGTTGTCCTACCTTACCTCCACCCCTGAATCTGAGCAAACATAGCCAGCTCATACACAGGTGGGGCTAATCAAACCCTTCCAGCATCTAAAGTCTTAAGTCGGCCATACACCATACAATTTTCTTATTCAATTTTCTTTAGATTTACCTTCAACTATGTAGTGCAAGGGCCTGCCTGATTGCATACACATTGAAAAGGTTTAGCTTTCACCTCATATTATATGGTTTTGGTAAATCTAAAGTTGAGTTAAGGAAAGTTGAACAGGAAAATTGAATAGTGTATGGCCAGCCTTAGACCCCTTTCACACTGAGACTTTTTCAGGCGCTTTAGCGTTAAAAAAAGTGTCTGAAAGAAGTCTCATCTGCAATCCCAATGTGAAAGCCCGAGTGTTTTAAGAGCACATTCACACTGCCAGCGCCTGAAAAACGCTGGTAAAGCACCGCTTAAACTAGCGGCGCTTTACCAGCGTTTTTCAAGCGCTAGTGGGACGCTTTTAACTCCCGCTAGTGGCCGAATAAAGGGTTAAAAGCGCCCACAAAGCGCCACTGCCAGGGCGTTCTGCAGGCGCTTCCCATTGATTTCAATGCAAAGGGGCGCTCCTAAAGCGCTGCAAAGAAGCTGCTTGCAGGACTTTTTTTTACGCCCCGCCAGCGCATCGCCTCAGTGTGAAAGCACTTGGGCTTTCACATTGGGATTGCAGATGAGGTTTCTTTCAGGCGCTTTTTTTAACGCTAAAGCACCTGAAAAACACGTGTAAAAAGGGGTCTTAATGAGCCCAGCCCTAGAGACCGATTAAGGCAGCCTCTAGAAGAGGTGGTCATCAAATTAGCCTGGAGGTAAATGGCCACCTGCAGGCATTAACCACTTCAGCCCTGGAAGAATTTACCCCTTTCCTGACCAGAGCACTTTTTGCGATACGGCACTGTGTCACTTTAACTGACAATTGCGCGGTCGTGCGACGTTGCACCCAAACAAAGTTGATGTCCTTTTTTTACCACAAATAGAGCTTTCTTTTGGCGGTATTTGATCACCTCTGCGTTTTTTTTTGCGCTATAAACAAAAAATGAGCAACAATTTTGAAAAAAAAAAAAAACAATATTTACTTTTTGCTATAATAAATATCCCCAAAAAAATATATAAAAAAAATTCTTTCTTAGTTTAGGCCGATATGTATTCTTCTACATATTTTTGGTAAAAATAAAAATTGCAATAAGCGTATATTGATTGTTTTGCACAAAAGTTATATAGTGTCTACAAAATAGGGGATAGATGTATGACACTTTTATTATCTTTTTTTTTTTTTATTAGTAATGGTGGCAATATGCGTATTTTATCCTGACTGCGACATTGTGGCAGACCATTGTCATTTATACAGCAATCAGTGCTATAAAATGCACTGATTACTGTGTAAATGACACTGGCAGGGAAGTGGTTAAACACTAGGGGGCGACCAAGGGGTTAAGTGTGTCCTAGGGAGTGATTCTAACTGGGGGGGGGGGCTGGCTCACTAGAACATGACAGAGATCACTGCTCCCGATGACAGGGAGCAGTAGATCCCTGTCATGTTGCTATGCAGAACAGGGAAATGCCTTGTTTACATAGGCATTTCCCTGTTCTGCCACTCCGTGTCACAATTGCGGTCCCCCGGCAGACATAGAGTCCGCGGGACCCGCCGGCACGCTCGCGGAGTACGCGGCGCGTGTGCCCACAATGCCGCGTCTTAAAAGGGACATACAGGTACGCCTATTTGCACAGCCGTGCCATTGTGCCGACGTACATTGTCGTGCGCTGGTTGGCAAGAGGTTAAACAAGCAATTAATTACCGGTTTACATATGTAGCTCTTACAGAGGTTTGCACAGAAAATTTTCAAATTAAAGGTTGTAGGAAGCGATTTATGGTAAATCGCTTCTAGTTCTGCCACTGGGTGAACTGTAGTCAAAACCAACAAAAAGGTTTATCTTACCTCCTGCACTGTACATATAACTGCAGTGTAAAGGTGGAGTGGGAGGTTTAGAGATTATGAAATGTTACCCATAGCAAGCAACCCCCAAAAGGAGGATCTGTTCACAAGGAAAAACCCTTACAGTGCCTTCCCCATGCATTTCTGCTGTGCCGCAAAGAAGCTTAATCCCTGCCATATTGTTGAAAGTTAGAAGGTCAGCTTTTAAGCATCTTGGAGCAACTTCAGATTCCTAGCAGCTGGGCTAATAGGGCCGGATTACCTAGTGCACCTGGTGACCAGGGGAGCTTACTCCTGAACCTTACAGGTTCCTGCCAACCACTGCACAATCAACCCTCCTTTAATAACTTGTTCAGTGGTATACCAGGCCTGTAAGAAACTCTTTGTATCTACCAGGTCTCCCCTCTTCACTATATACACCCTACTACAATCAAGCTTATAGGGAGAGGCTGGCAACCTACTGTTGCGATAACCACAGCATCTCTGATGTAAGAGGGAGCTGTGGCTGGCAGTTTTAGCAGAAGCTTCTGGGCTATTTGTATCCAGACCCCAGGGGAGATTATCTCAAATGCCCAGAAACCTGGCTGGTATTAGGGATTTTGCAGCTAACTTCCCAAGGCAAAGGAAAGTACTCAGTTGTTGGCTTCCCCCTTTGCCACAGCCACCGGGCTCACTTTTCCATCCTTAGGGTCCACACGCAAGGAGGATAGCCGCCAAAGTGCCCCCCCCAACTGCTGTCCCTCATAAGGAGCTGCTAGGTTAGGCTGTGACATGCACTGCACCAGTCAGTATGTACACGGGGGGGCAATGCCTTACCTTCGTCTTTCCCATTTGAGGTGGTTTAGGCCGATATTCGCTCCTCTGCACCACTTGTCCACTATAGTGAACTGGTGTCTTTGGGCTCTCTCTCTTCATCCGCCATGCTGGTCGGTGTCTCCTCCAGCGCTTCCCCTTCCTGGGGTCACACCGTCATTCACCGCTTAGGGAGGAAGACAGAAGGAGGCAGAGATGTTGAGCGGTGTATTCACACCCCAGTGACCGGATCGCTGATACAGTTTCTAGGTCACTTGTGAGAAGGCCGGAGCCTGCAGGATATATTTCAGCCCCAGGCCTGCCTATACCTGCCTCACAGGGTTACCATCCGACCCTCGGTCATCTGGTTAGAAGAAAAAAAAAAAAAAAAAAAAACGTTTCGCTGTGTAGGGAGAAACACAATCAAAAACTGAGGATCAAGGGGAAGGGTGGGGACTTAAAACAGCTGTTGATTGATTGTGTTTCCTGTAGGGAGGAGCCTCTCATCTCTCAGGTGTGCCGTCCTGGAAGATGACTAGAGATAAGAACTAAATATACTAAAGAAAACACAGACAAAAAACACCTTGAATAGGCTGTTGTACACACTTTAAGAATTGGTGTGCTCATGACAGCAACATTTTTGGTGTTTTTTTACAGATGTTAGCCACAGCTGAACATCCGTTTCTATTTCATCACCATCTACTTTGAAAAAATACCTGCCGCTTCTATCCAGCATGATTAAAATCAACAGACCACCAATGCTGGAGGGATCTGCTCCAAGAAACCATCAGTCAAACAGCGCAGATCCAGCTTAAGGAGCAGATTGATTTCATTGTATTTCACGTCTGCAAAATCTAGTTTAAAAAAAAAAAAAAAAAAAAAAAGCATTCCAAAGGAATATATGAAGAAAAAAAAAAAGAAAAAAAAAAAAAAAAAACTTTCCTTTTTCTATAAGACAATACTATGTACAAATGGAGTCAAAGAGGTGACACCGTGTGGAATGGCTGTTAAAGCTGAACTCCAGGCAAACCACTAAACAACACATAGATGAAATGGACATAAAAGCTGTTTTAATTAAAAAGAGATTTGTATTTTTGTCCATCCAGTCCCACGATTCACACAGATTTGTCACACAACACAGCCTTTTATGGCAAGGTAGGGGATCTGATTTTTCTCTGCTGCAGTTTAATAGCACTTACAGGCCTTGCCTCTTGCCTCCATTAGCTCAACCCTCTGTCACTCTGCTCTCTCCTATCAGCAAGCTCCTTGAGAACCACTGATATATAGGGTAGGTAGGTCAAAGATTTTGTGTGTAGTCTAGTAGAGATATCTGGATAACAAGACCGGTTGAACAGATTTACAAATCTTTTAGCAGCTAAAATTGAATTTACTAACTTTAATGGTGTACATGAACACCCTAGGTTATTATTACTATGTCTTATGGATGCATAAAGCAGGACTCGGGATCCAGCATGCACCAGTGCCTCCATAGCAAACAGCTTGCTTTTGGGGGCACTGATCAAGGGGGAGGAGCTAGGAGCACCGGCAGCGGTCCTAAGAAGAAGAGGACCGGGGCTGCTCTGTGTGAAACCATTGCACAGAGCGGGTACATATAACATGTTTGTTATTTATTTTTATTTTTTATAAAGTAGAACCTTTAATACCGCTTTAATTTTCCAGTTAAGTCAGAAGTCTGACTGGCATTCCTGAGAAGGTTTCCTGCATATGTTTCGATAACTGTTCCAGCTGCTCAAATATTTCGGCCAAGAGAAAGATTTATTAGGGCACGTTAATCTTCTGCAACTCTGCAAGCTTAGGCAGCATTAAATTATACAATTGCTTCCTTAAGATAACATCACTTCTGCCAATGAGCCTGAAAATTAGACTGTTATACGCAAATACCGATAACTGTATAATCTAAAAGAATGGAAAAAGCACTGAAATTATTCTAAAGAGAAGATGTTGGATAGATTTCCTGACTCCTACAAGTCATTCAGGTACACCACAAAACAATACGATGAGCAAGGTGCAAGGAATCTCACCTGTTTCCTAAGAAAATTTAAAATGTTGGCTGGTTGTGCAGTAACTTCATCTTTGGATATCAAGATTGGCCCAAAACCTGTGAAATGGAAATAGCACAAGTGAGCCCACATCAGCTTTTGGCTTCTGACAGATGTTTGCAGACAAATAACAATGATGTTCAAAAAGAAAGGTACATTCTGTACATCCACAGGAGCCTAGACTGACCCAGCAGAAGTTTGGAAGGTGTTACTTTGCCAATGCAGAGAACATGGTGTGCCGTAGACTGTTCTGATCAATTCTACCTACCTAACCCCGATAGTCTAGAAGTTATATAGAGAAGCTATTGTCCACAAGATATATATGGGCCTTTGTCATGCTGATGACCACAAGATATGATGACCTAGAGGGGATCCTTTTTAAACCAGGGTGCCTTGAAGTTTTTTCAGGGGTGCCTTGGCAAAATGCCCAAAAATTGTATACAAGCCTGCATGTGGATAAAGGTTGCCTTTTTAGTTACACTGTCACAGGTTTTCATTGTGCACCATTACAACCTTCTAGCTGTCGGCATCCTAACGACCAATGGCATCATCAGTTGATAAGGAGGATGTTAGTCCCCTGCATAGCACCCTTTTTTGACCTTCCCCTGCCCCTCTCCATCAGCGTTGGGGGTCACATTAGCACAGGGATGGAGAAAAATTGAGGGAGAAGAGAACCACTGAAATAATAGTCAGTACCCGTTTACAAAAGTATATTTGCTTTGGAAGAATAAATCACCCCTAACTTTGGGTGTCCTACTTGGACTTGTGGATGTTGCTGCATTATGTAAAACTATTAGAATAGTTTTTACATTTTAGAATGGGACGCCTCGAGACTGTTCATAATTTTTTTAAAAGGAGCCTCGAGATTGTCCATAGTTTTTAAAAGGTTCCTTGACTGGAAAAATGTTAAGAAACACTGGACTAGGGATTGAGGAAAACCTTTTAATAAAATAATGGTAGATACTTTCTTGAGCTTAGCACTGGTTATCAGCGGGATCTTTATTCTGGTACACTTACTCCTTTCACTAAAAAAACATTTTTTTTTGTAGCTTGTACTGAAACTACCTACAGTACACCTGCCATGACAGTTGCCTGGCAGAGTTGCCTGGCTGGCCCCACCATGCTAACTATGGGAAGCCGGCTGTGAAGCCCCACTGTATGCGCAAGCTGTGCTGCGCCCTGTAAATGGACTTGCAGCCTCCTGAGACTTGTGCCATGTCCCAAGAGGCTACTGGTGTTTGAACTTCCACTCAAATTGCCTAGGCGATCTGAGTGGGAACCTGTAAAACCAGGTACCCGCTCTCCCAAAAAAAAAGTCTAAAAGCTGAAAGAGAAGATTTTAGATATATAATTGATTGTAGAGTGCATTCGGAAAGTATTCACAGTGCTTCGCTTTTTCCACATTTTGTTATGTTACAGCCTTATTCCGAAAAAGATTAAATTAATTATTTTCCTCATAATTCTACAAACAATGCCTCATAATGACAACGTGAAAGAAGTTTGAAATCTTTGCAAATTAAAAAAAAAAAAACACATGTACATAAGTATTTACAGTTTTTGCCATGACACTCAAAACTGAGCTAAGGTGCATCCTGTTTCCACTGATCATCTTTGAGATGTTTCTACAACTTGGAGTCCACCTGTGGTAAATTCAGTTGATTGGACATGATTTGGAAAGGCACACACCTGTCTATATAAAGGTCCCACAGCTAACAGTGCATGTTAGAGTACAAACCAAGTCATAAAGTCCAAAAAACGAAGTTACTTACTGGTAACGTTCTTTCCCATAGGCTTTCAGGACAGCCACCTGAGAGATTGGCTCCTCCCCTCTGATTGGAAACACCTGCGCCAGCTTCTATAAATTTCCTCCTCCCCTGCTGGCTCCTCAGTTCTTTAAAGAGCACCTCCAGTCCGCTGGGGAGACACAAGAACATATGATACACATAATTCATTATATCACATTTCCTGTAAGGAAATCTCTATGTCTTATTACACAATTGGGTGGGTACCCGGCTGTCCTGAAAGACTACGGGAAAGAATGTTACCAGTAAGTAACTTTGTTTTTCCCCTAATCGTCTTTCAGGACAGCCACCTGAGAGGATAACTGAGCACTTACCCCTAGGGCGGGACCACGGCTTGTAAGACCTTGCGTCCAAAGGTCTGATCTTTAGCCACCCAAAGATCCACTCTATAGTGCTTTTCAAAGGTGGCAAAGCTGGACCAGGTTGCCGCTTTACAAATCTGTTCCGGCGTTGCTCCAGCTCCTTCTGCTTGCGACGCAGCCATTGCCCTGGTGGAGTGTGCCCTGATACCCTCTGGGACCTGCATGCTTCCTAACCTATAAGCCTGTTCAATGGCTTCTTTTATCCATCTGGCTATGGTGCGTCTTGAGGCCTTATGCCCTTTCCTTGCTCCAGAAATTAAAATAAATAAGGAATCCGTCTTCCTAATCTCTTTTGTTGCTTCTAAATAATGCAAGACGCATCTCCTCACATCTAGACTATGGAACTTTACGTCCTGTTCTTTAGACAGATTTGGGCAAAACGATGGCAACACAATCTCCTGGCCTCTGTGGAAATTCGAGGCCACTTTAAACAGAAATGCCGGATCCATCTTAAAGATTATGCGATCCGGAAAAATCTGAAAAAAGGGGGGCCTAATTGACATGGCCTCCAACTCACAGACCCTTTTTGCTGTAGTAATTGCCACCACGAAGACTGCTTTAAGCGTCAGCACCTTCAGGTTAGAACTATCCACTTGTTCAAAGGGGCCTGCTGTCATAGTTTGCAGCACTAATGACAGATCCCACTTTGGAAAGACTGTACCTTGTATTGGTCTTTGTCTGCTCAGTGATCTAAAGAGTCTGATTACCCACGGATCAGATGCCAATCTCTTTTCCAGGTAAACTGAAAGTGCTGACACTTTACTCTTAAGCGTGCTAAGACTTAGTCCTTTGTCTATCCCGTCCTGTAGAAACTCCAGGACTACTACTGAGCTTTGTATATTAACTTCCTTATAAAAATAAATAAAGTATGGCGCTAAAATGAACTTGTTCCTCATTTAGGTCAGCCCCACTGAATTGGCAATCAGAGGGTCAAAACTCCCCTATGAGGTATTTGCTCAAATAAATTCTATTAAGAAATTATAAGAAAGAAAAATAATAAATACTTTAAGTAAGCCCCCTATAGTCCACCCCAAATATTGCACTGTATCAAATCAAGTGTACCTGACCAGAATTCAGTATCAATATCTTAAAGGGGATATCTATGTGGGGATTAATACATATGCTATCTAAAACACAGAAAAAAGGTCCCCATCAAGGGGAAGAAAAAAATGTGTGATATTTGAATCTCGTGAAGAAACACAAAATATATTAGACCGTGATATCACCGGACATATAAACAAGCATCATGAGAGTACATATATAGTATTATTGAGTAAAAAATATTTTAAACTTGATGTGATGACAAAATTAATAGTGTTCATAAATATATTATATATAAATCAGATGTAAGTCCCAATGGTGGACCTATGGAGGTACACCTGGATGTTTGGCTGCTTGAGCTCCCTCTGAACTGCCCGGATGTCTCACATAAAGTAGAAACTGTGGATATAGGTATGTATAAAATACTCTTACCAAGAGTGGTGGACTCACCGGCCAGCGGCTTCGGAGTCAAGGTAAGCCCACCACTCTTGGTAAGAGTATTTTATACATACCTATATCCACAGTTTCTACTTTATGTGAGACATCCGGGCAGTTCAGAGGGAGCTCAAGCAGCCAAACATCCAGGTGTACCTCCATAGGTCCACCATTGGGACTTACATCTGATTTATATATAATATATTTATGAACACTATTAATTTTGTCATCACATCAAGTTTAAAATATTTTTTACTCAATAATACTATATATGTACTCTCATGATGCTTGTTTATATGTCCGGTGATATCACGGTCTAATATATTTTGTGTTTCTTCACGAGATTCAAATATCACACATTTTTTTCTTCCCCTTGATGGGGACCTTTTTTCTGTGTTTTAGATAGCATATGTATTAATCCCCACATAGATATCCCCTTTAAGATATTGATACTGAATTCTGGTCAGGTACACTTGATTTGATACAGTGCAATATTTGGGGTGGACTATAGGGGGCTTACTTAAAGTATTTATTATTTTTCTTTCTTATAATTTCTTAATAGAATTTATTTGAGCAAATACCTCATAGGGGAGTTTTGACCCTCTGATTGCCAATTCAGTGGGGCTGACCTAAATGAGGAACAAGTTCATTTTAGCGCCATACTTTATTTATTTTTATTCGTGATTTACAATTTGTCTGATTGTTGTGTTGGCAGCTTTTCACTCTGATTTTTTTGGGACTGGCGCAATATTATTTTAATTTTATTTATATTAACTTCCTTGTCTGTACACCATCTGTTAAAACATCTCCATACCTTCTGGTAGATGCTCCGTGTCTCAATCTTCCTGCTCTTCAGCATTGTGTCTATTAGACCGTCTGAGAACCCCTTTGCTTCTAGCAACTGCTCCTCAGACACCATGCGGCCAAGTTCCATCTTTGCACTTGGGGGCAGTGTACTGGGCCCTGGGAGAGTAGATCTTCCTGGATCGGTAATAACCAGGGGGGTTCCACCGCGAGTTCTCTGAGCATAGAGAACCACGGTCTCCTGGGCCAATAGGGCGCTATGAGAATTAGTATTGTCTTCTCTGTACGTAACTTCCTTAGTACCGCTGGTAGAAGTACCGGTGGGGGAAAGGCATAGCATTTGTTGAATGCCCACGTTTGTGCTAACGCATCTACCCCGAGCGCTCCGTCCTCTCTTTTCAGGGAGAAGAACGCTCTGACTTTCCTGTTTTCCTTTGAGGCAAACAAGTCCACCTGAGGTAAAAAATAGTAAATGTGCCCGCGCTAGTATAGTGTCACATATAAAATATATAAAAAATATTTTCACATATAAAAACACATGTAATGTGATAAATAAAACCATACAGGTAAAATATAATGCAAATAACTATAAATGATAAACCACCAAGTGCATATAAAGGTGCAATCGTGGTTAGAGGTCGACCGATATGGGTTTGTCTCTGGCCGATGCCGATATTTAGAAATCGCGGTGGCCGATGGCCGATATATGATGCCGATTTTTTTGGGCCGATATATTAGGCCGATTTTTTTTTTTTTCTTTTTTTTTCCCCCTTCATCTCATAAAATCTAACAGTTAGACCCCTTTCACACTGGGGCATTTTTTTAGGCGCTTTTGGGCTAAAAATAGCGCCTGTAAAGTGCCTGTAAAACGGCTCCCCTGCAGTCTCAGTGTGATATCCCGAGTGCTTTCACACTGAGGCGATGCGCTGGCAGGATGTAAAAAAAAGTCCTGCAAGCAGCATCTTTGCAGCGGTGTATACTGCTGCTCCACCACTCCTGCCCATTGAAATGAATGTGCACCGCTGCCGAAGCGCCTGCATAGCGTTTTGGCAGCAGCACTTCAGGGGCGCATTTAACCCCTTCCTCGGCCGCTAGCTGGGTTATAAGCGCCCCGCTAGCAGCTGAATAGCGCCGCTAAAATGACGGTAAAGCGCCGCTAAAACTAACAGCGTTTTACCGTAAACGTATGCCTGCTCCAGTGTGAAAGCAATCTTAAGTAATAGGTGATACAGAATTTTTTTTTACATTTAAACATTTATTGAACAAAACAAACCACCAATCAGTTCACTTGTATGTATAATTTAGATTAAAAAAAATAACTATATCTTAAATATTAAATACACAAAAACAGGTAATCAAAACTTTTGGACGAAAAAAAAAAATGGGCTAACTTTACTGTTTATTTTTTTTTTTTTAATTAGTGTATTTTTAAAAAAAAATTGCGTTTGAAAGACCGCTGCGCAAATACCGTGTGACATAAAATATTGCAACAACCGCTATTTTATTCCCTAGGGTCTCTGCTAAAAAAATATATATGGGGGCGTGGCCTGGACATGGCTGAGTGAGGACGCACTTTCCTTGAGCTCCCGTCCTCGTCCAGAAACACCCGACTAATAACACCCTGTTTGAGGCATGCAATCAGCCAAACGACACAGGACCAGAGCATCCATCCGAGGGACACCCACTGGCAAAAGCCCCGGTGAGATACACCGCTATTTTCTACAAATACAGGGCTCTTATCCCGGGACTAAAGTTACGGCGCCACGAGGCTCACCGCGCGGAGAACAGCAGAGGGCCTCGAGACAGGCTGAGGCCTGCCCGTCTCCCGACTCACGGCCTGCACTGAAACTCCCCACAGACTCCCACGGAGAACCCCAACAAGACGCGATGTCTTCCCCACAACCACCAGCACCAGTCCTAATCGATCACGACATCAGAAGCCTGCTCCAGGCCCTACCCACCAGATCGGATATAGAGGCCCTGATACTCAAACTCGAGGAAACACACCGCCGGGATATCCAAGAAGTCAGAGGTGAAATATCAAACCTGACAGAACGTGTGTCAACCGGAGAGTCCTCGGTCTCCCTACTGACGGAGAGAGTGTCAGCGTTGGAGCAGGCCAGGGACCAACAGAGGGAAGCCGCCATTACCCTGCAACTACATTTGGAAGATGTAGAAGACCGCAGCCGCCGCAACAACTTGCGGCTCCGGGGTATCCCAGAAACGGCACACCAAGAGAACTTGGGGGAGACAGTGCGAGAGATCTTCCGCATGGTATTAGACGACCCTCAAGTGGAAATCGAGCTGGATAGAGTACATAGAGCCCTGGGCCCCAGATCTGATGATCCGGAAAGACCCCGAGACGTAATCTGCAGGCTCCACCGGTACACGCAAAAGGAAACTATTCTCCGACGAGCATGGGAACATGGAGATGTGGAGATAGAGAGCTCCCGCGCGAAGATCCTGCCAGATCTATCCAGAGCGACCCTGAGACGCAGAGCCTTCCCACGCCCACTTCTGGACCTGGCAAAACAGCAAGGACTCACCTACAGATGGGGATATCCCTTCTCAGTGCTGTTCCGTGGAGCAAGGGGTTCCTTCTCTCTACAGCGCCCGGAGGACCTCCCAGCCCTCTTCAGATTTATGGAAGCAGAGCCGATGCAAGTCCCAGATTGGCTTCAATTCCTCCCTCGTACATCCGGAAGGTCAGGACTCTTGAGACCGCGCGATCCCCTGCCACCGAGACAACAGAGGAACAGACGCAGGAACCGGTCGGCCTCGGGAGGTGACATAGGTGAGTAGGCCTCTGGCCGCCTTTCCCTACCCAGACACAACCTCTTACCGTCCTAGACGGCGGACCCCAGGCCCCTGTTGACGGCCTACCCCCACAGAACTCTTAACCCACTCCTCAAAGGGGAGTCTCAAACATCTAAGAGACATCTAAGAGACCTCCGGGAACTTAACAACATTTCTGGCCTACCCCGCTGGCACTGATCCCACCTCACGCGAGATCTCTCCCACTTACCCCTTTTGGGGGGGTCAACCTTATCGGGGGAACTTTGCCCGACACATTTAGGGGCCCCACTGAGCCTTGAACTCAACAGGACTAGCGCCATACACAGGAGCACTCAGTGGTTACCCCACACGGACCTTATTTACAACCCCCCCGCACTATTGGACACAAGAAAACATAACCTCGCGTGAGCAGGATCAAGTGTAACCACCCCTTCTGCACACCCGCCACCGGGTCAGCTACGAGATCTGGGAACATTACCTTTAAAAGAGACCCGACTCTCAATTAATCCCTTGGAGGGAGACGAAAGTACCCGCTACTCTTTACATCTGTTACCCAAAATCCTTAAACCGCTATCATGGGCACAGCCACTTCGTCCTCCGGGAGGTTGCCCACACCATAATCCACTTTGTTATGTTCCACTTTACGTCACTCCATCCCAGACAGCATGCGCTGGTGCGGTGTCCTGGGGCTGCGCGCTCGGCTCACACGCTTCGGTGGTGCTGCCTTGGGCGCTGCCTGGGGGCGCCGTGACTCCGGTTGAGGAGGAGGATTTTTGTTTGCTCAGTTCAACTGTTACTCCCGTGGGTTTATGGTTCCTTTACTGATATCTAACTTTATCTGCTTAATCATATGTTCTAATTGGTCTATATCTAATTACTACATTAGATTGATTGTATGCCTTATCTCCAGTTATGGTTCTTGTTTTTTTTTTTTTTTTTTCATATGACAAACATAGATGGTCGGGTGTGGACGGCGAGGTACGGGGACTCTTCACTTGGCCCTGCCCTCTCACCGTCCCCACTAGGTGCGCGCTCCGTTCACGACCTTCTGTCGGAGGAGTGTATTAGCCGTTTGAGCTACACTAGTTTTTTCTTACTAAGCTACACACCTTAGTACCTGCTCTTTCTTCTTCACTTCTCATTACCCTCTCTCTTACCCCACCCCCCCTCCCCCTCCCTCCCTCCTCCCCTCCCTGCCCCTAACCTCGAGTTTTGACACACACCAGACAACCCGCAGAGATGGATTCCCTAAATATAGTCTCCCTAAACGTAAAGGGCCTAAACACACCCGAGAAAAGACGGATGTTGCTACAGGACATGCGCCACAGAGGAGCTGATATTGTTCTACTACAGGAAACGCACCTCAGAGAGGGGTCCTTGCCGACCCTTCAGAACAGATACTACCCGGTAGCGTACCACTCAAAATACAAGGAAGCTAAATCTAGGGGGGTTTCGGTCCTGATCTCGGCAAGGGTCCCTTGGACACACATAGAGGCCAGGCTTGACGAAGAGGGGAGATCCCTGTTTTTACGGGGTAAGATAGGTGACATTAAAATTACCCTGGCCAATCTATATGCCCCCAACACACACCAGGACACTTTTCTAAAACGACAGCTAGACCTTCTCCACCAATTCTCCGACGGTCAATTGATCATAGGAGGAGACTTGAACGTCCCACTCACACCGTCAGAAGACACTTCTAATGGGGTATCTTCGACGTCTCGAGACCTACGTAAACGCATTAACGCGACATTGCAATCTCTACAACTGACTGACGTTTGGCGTCTCTTCCATGCAGGAGAGAGGGACTACACCTTCTTCTCCAAGCCACATCAATCCTACTCTAGAATTGACTACTTCCTAATCCCTCACAGACATCTCCAGGCGATCAAAGAAACCACCATTGGGTCAATCACATGGTCTGACCATGCTCCAATAACCCTCCGTTACGCTCTCTCGGACGCCATGCGAACTCAAAGACCACCATGGAGACTAAACGAGGGTCTCTTGAAAGACCCGGTAACTATAGCAGAGGTGACTAAAGAAATAGGCCACTATTTTGCCTCCAATAATACTCCTGACTGTGACACAGGCTTGGTCTGGGAAGCCCACAAAGCTGTTATCAGGGGGATACTTATCAAACATGGGGCACGCATCAAACAGCAGAGAACAGCACAACTGGAAACACTACTCAAGACGCTAGGAACATTAGAGACACGCCATAAACAGTCACCCACAAACCAACTAGGCTCAGAACTAGACTTAATTCGCAGGCAGGTCACTGACCTCTTGCGTTATAAAGCAAAAGCAACACTGCAGATCACTCGGCGGAAAATATATGAAGCAGGCAATAAATGCGGCCGCCTGCTGGCTCAGTCTCTCCGGGAACAACGTCTCGCTACATATATTCCACATATCACGTCACATACAGGTCAGAAAACCTCCATCCCCCAACAAATAGCGCAGGAATTCGGTTCCTACTATGCGTCTCTATACAACCTGACTGAAACGCAAATCCCCTCAGAAAAAATAACAGAATACTTAGAAACTTCCCTCATGCCATCCCTCCCAGAAGACGCTAAATCACTTTTAGATGACCCTATCACCCTACCCGAACTACAACTTGCACTAAAAAGCTCCAAAACAGGCAAGGCCCCGGGCCCAGATGGCCTCACCACCGCCTATTACAAGTCCCTCCTACCTTCCCTAGGGGATCACATGGTTAAACTTTATAATTCTCTAGGTACAGGAAATATGTTCCATAGAGCCACCTTACAAGCGTAAATCACAGTCATACCGAAAGAAGGCAAAGACCCAAGCCTTTGCGGATCTTACCGCCCAATCTCCCTCCTAAACACGGACCTAAAACTTTTCACCAAAATCATTGGCACAAGACTACAACATCATCTCCCCGCATTAATACATCTAGATCAGGTTGGTTTTATCCCGACCAGGGAGGCTAGGGACAATACGACTAAAGTGCTCAACCTAATACACATCGCAAACAGTACCAAAACCCCATGCGTGTTCCTCGGGACAGACTCCGAAAAGGCCTTCGACCTAGTCAATTGGCAATTCATGTTCGCAACATTAAGACACATAGGCCTGGGAGACACAATGCTAAACTGGATTTCGGCAGCACACCTGAATCCAACAGCGGTAGTTAGAGCTAACGGGGTACTGTCCAAAAACTTTCCAATTACCAATGGGACACGTCAGGGTTGCCCGCTATCGCCGTTACTATTCGCCCTTTCTCTGGAACCCTTCCTATGCCACGTCAGGCTAAATCCTGACATCACAGGGGTAGAAGTCAACAGTGAACAATTCAAGGTCTCTGCCTACGCGGACGACTTGTTGTTCTCTCTTGCAAAACCCATCATCTCACTCCCTAATCTCATGAAAGAGTTCCACACCTACGGCCAACTAGCTAACCTGAAAATCAACTTTAACAAATCTGAGGCGATGGGCATCGGGATCCCTACAACACAACTCACACACCGTCAGTCCAGCTTCCACTTCAAATGGTCCTCCACGGCCCTGAAATATCTAGGTACGCTCATACCCCCAGAACTCTCCCAACTGTTTAAGCTCAACTTCCCACCCCTCCTAATTAAGGTTAAACAATTACTAGACAAATGGAACGGTGGGTTGCACTCCTGGATTGGCCGCTGCAACATCCTCAAAATGTTGATACTACCCAAATTCTTATATATCATACAGGCCATCCCAATCCATATCCCGATAGAATATTTTAACCAGATAAGAACAGCCTTTATACAATTCCTATGGGCAGGGAAGAAGCCACGTCTGCAACGGGGGATCCTCTCACTACCTAAACTCAATGGGGGTCTGGCAATGCCAGATCTTCGAAATTACTACAGAGCATCCCACCTGAGTAGGCTCATAGACTGGTGCCGTCACACTAACACCAAGCTCTGGACTAGACTCGAACAGGTGCAGACTGAGATCCCCCTTTCCAGAGCCCCGTGGTGCCACATTTCCCTCCCAACAGATATCGCACGTCACCCTTTAATCGGTAATACAATTCGAGTGTGCTCTCATCTGATACATAATTCCCCTCACTTCTCACGCAACTCCCCGCTCAGACCCATTCTAGGCAACCCCCAATTCCAACCAGGGATACGAGATAGGAACTTCTTGAACCTAAAAGAGGCGGGGCTGTACCAGGCCTCTCATTTTGGCATTTTGGGGAGGTGGAAGACACTCTCGGAACTCACTGACCCGGACGGTCAATTCCGACTTGATTTTTACAGAGCTATGCAACTCCACCATTTCTTACGCTCCTTACCACCCCCTCAGGATGCTAACCACACCCTCACAACTATGGAGGCCCTCTGCTCGGAGTCAGGGAATCTCCCACACACACTCTCACTCATGTACAAACTACTTATCACCCCAACGGAAGACTATCAGGTACAAAGCCTCAACAAATGGGAAAGAGAACTAGATTGCAGCTTCACAACCAACCAAAAACAACAAATATTAATGTTCACCCACAAATCCTCTATTTGCACCAAAATTCAAGAAACCAATTACAAAATCCTCACACATTGGTACAGAACTCCCGCTCTTCTGAAATCAATCTTCCCCTCATTAACAGATGTCTGTTGGAGATGTCAGAAAGAAAGAGGTACGCTCGTCCACATCTTCTGGACCTGTTCTCGGATCCAGATCTTTTGGAGAGAAGTACGCCAGATAGTGCAAAAATTCACTGATTGCATTATCCCTGACAACCCCGTTTATTGTCTCCTCCATGCGACTGACATACCTGCACGGTCATATAAGAAATCTATCATAAGACATCTACTGGATGCAGCGAAGGCTTGCATCCCATCCCTCTGGAAATCCCCGCAAACACCATCTATAGCCTTTTGGCTCCAAAAGGTTGAGGAGATAAACCAGATGGAAGACCTAATTCTCACAAGCCAAGATAGACAGGAGCAATACACCAAAACTTGGCAACTCTGGAACATCTTCAAATACTCGGAGGAGGGAAAAACCCTGATGGCAGGTTACAACCAGAATTAGGAAATATCTAAAATACGTCCACCCCCATCTCTGCGGGTCATCAACCCTCTCATCTCCCCCCTCCCCACCCCTCCTACCCCCCGTCCTCCCCAACCCTCCCTCCTGGCCTCCTATACTCTCTCTATTCCTGTCACCACCTCTGCTCTCTTCTATCACTCTGATTCCTCACCCTCCAATCTTAATGTTCTTCTTCTTCTCAGAATACTTACTATTTCTTTCTTTGGAAAAGACAAAACCGACAGGGGAGCTTTCACATAAGGAGTACAATCCTTAAGAACACCTGGACTCGAAAACAGGATACACGATTATATAGAGAAAGCAGAAAAGCAGATCATATGTGTGACACATGACTTTAATAAATAGATTCTTCACACCTATAACCGCCTACCAATCACACAAAACTTACAGACGCGTTGTATATCCTCTCCTGTTTAGTTCAAACATAACTTTGATCTGTACATGTAATTCTATGCTGAAACTGCCGTAAATGCAACTGTATCTTGTTATATGTAAATGTACCCTGGTGAACTGATTCCCTGTTACAAATAAACAATTTTGAAAAAAAAAAAATATATATATATAATGTTTGGGGGTTCCAATTGATTTTCTAGCAGAAAATACAGGATTTTTACTTGTAAGCAACAAATGTCAAAAAAGATTTAGTCTTTAAATGGTTAAACTGAAAACTTCTCCACGGAGTTCAGTCTATTGATAAAAAGAACCCGAAGAGATACAAATGTATCTTCTTATCAGACTTGGCAGGCTGCCCAGAGGAGAAGACAAACTTTAAACAGCTTGCAATTGACTTCTATTACAGAAGTCATTTGCAAGTCCCGCTGAAGTTATAATAGGCTTTTTTTATCAGCACAATCGGCTGATGCCGATTAAGTAAAAAAAGCCAAATATCGGCCGATATATCGGCCGGCCGATATATCGGTCGACCTCTAATCGTGGTGGTAACTAATAAAAGTGCAACGTGCTAAAATATAAATATCAAAACACTTTCCAGTGACAAATGAGTGTATATCCCAATTAATAAATACAAATCACAAAAAACGTGAATAAATAGTGTCCATAAAATGAATAAACATCATGCTTCTTCTGATGGGTGTATAAATCACAACACGTGAAAACTGTGCTCTCCCGTGACACCCCACATGTGCTTGCGCTCACCTTCAGTCCTGTGACGCAGTAATTAAACGGTGTCAAAATAAGCATTGGGGCCACTCCTAGGCTCACTCAGGATACAATGATGCAAAGACACTCCTCCCAGGTGAAACTGCTAGGCTCACTCAGGTTACAATGGTGCAAAAACACTCCTCTCAGGTAAAACCAAGATCCAAAATCATAGAAAAAACAAACAGAGGGACTCCATAGTGCAATATAGCCAGGACATTTATTAAAGAATAAGCCCTCCAAGAGGGTACTCACATTGGATGGGTGCTAGAGTGCACCAGACTGTACAGGTAAAATAATAAGCAGCTTATCGTATGGCGTGCGGTATGGCATGTGCAATCCTCCTCCTCTGCTGACAGCTCCGTCCTACCCCTCCCCGACGCGTATTCGGCACAGGGGTTTCGTGCCTTACATGTGTTTTATATGTGAAAATATTTTTTATATATTTTATATGTGACACTATACTAGCGCGGGCACATTTACAATTTTTTATCTATCTACACGCAATGAAACGTGGTTCAGTGCTTGCAGCTTAAATAGTTTACTCCTTAGAGGCATTAGTCCATCTGTGGCTCGCAAGACACCTATATTTTGTAAGTCCACCTGAGGTATTCCCCATTTTTGAGCAATCTGCTCGAATACCTCCTGCTTCAGCGCCCAATCGCCCTCCTTCACTTTTTTCCTGCTGAGGAAATCCGCCACTTTGTTTAAGTCCCCCTTCAAATGGACTGCTGACAATGAGAGTACGTTTTCTTCTCCCCATTTTAAGATTTCCTCTGCTAAGGACCACAGGGTTCCGCTTCTTGTTCCCCCGTTTGTTTATATAGGCGATCACTGATGCATTGTCGGACCTGACCTGCAAATGATGACCCCTCAGCTCTTCCTGGAAGGTTTGAAGTGCATAACATACTGCTCTCAATTCCTTCCAGTTGGATGATCTCATCCTCTCCTCCTTTCCCCAAGTCCCTTGTGATATCTGAGAGCCTAAATGTGCTCCCCACCCTACGCCGCTCGCGTCTGTGGTTAAGATTCGGGAAATGGGTAGGCTCCACAGCCGTCCTTTGTTCATGTTCTCTGTCCTCCTCCACCACCATAAGGTTCTTTTTACCCTTGCTGGCAATAGCACCTTGGTGTCTAAGGACTCCTGCTTGTGATCCCATATCTTTAATAGGAACACCTGCAGTGGCCGGAAATGCAGGCCTGCCCATTGCATTGCTGGGATTGCAGATGTTAACAGTCCCAGTGTTGACATTATCTGCCTTATGGTACATGGTAAGTTGGCTTGCAATCTGCTTACTTCTTTATGAATCTTCCCTATTTTCTCTTTGGGAAGAAACAGCCTTTGTCGCGCTGAGTCTAGGACATACCCTAAGTATACCATTTGCTGATTGGGTTGTAAATTGGATTTTTCCAATCTTACCAGCCAACCTAGACTCTTTAAAAACATTTGCGTATAGCTGAGGTTGCCTTTGACCCGTAATGGTGCCAGAGCTTCGGCCAGAATTTTTGTAAAAGTTCTGGGCGATGAGGAGAGGCCAAAGGGTAGAGCCTGAAATTGAAGGTGCATGATTCCTACTTCCGTCTTTATTGCTAATCTCAGGAATTTCTGACACTCCTGGTGTATCGGGATGTGGAAGTATGCGTCCTTTAGGTCTAGGGAGACCATATAACAGTTTGGGGTCAGAAGTGCCCTTACTGAATATATGGACTCCATTCTGAACCTCTTGTAGGTTATGGACAAATATAGAGGCTTGAGGTTGAGGATTGGTCTGACCTTCCCTGAAGTTTTCTGCGCTCCGAATATGTGGGAGTAGAAACCTTGCCCTCTTTCCCCTTTTGGTACCTTGATAATCACCCTTTGTTCTTTAAGTTCCTTTAAGGATCTCATTAATTCTCTGGCCTTCTCCTTGATCCTTGGAAGTTTGGTGATGTATATCCTGTTTGGGGGTGATCTTGAGAACTCTAAACGATATCCTTCCTTTATTGTTCTCAGAATAAATGGGTTGGAAGATATTTCTTCCCATTGGGGGAGGAAGGCCCCCAGTCTCCCTCCCACTGCGACTACTTTGTCATTTCTTCTGGGTTTTCTCAGGAGGACGAAAATTCGCCCCTCCCTTGCCTTTCCCTCTCTGAACCCAAGGTCTCCATTTTGGGAGTTGTAAAGCAGGATCTTGTATTCCCTCTTTGCCTCTTCTTACTTTGTTGTGGCTATTTCCAATTAGCTTTACACTTCAGTGGAAACGCCTTCTTCCTATCTGCAGTTCGGTCCAGCACCTTTTCTAACCCTGGTCCGAACAGCAGATCCCCTGTAAAGGGAATCCCGCACAGTTTGGCTTTGGACACGCAGTCACCCTGCCATGTCTTAAGCCAAAAGGGCCCTTCTTGTGGAATTGGCCAGTGCGGAGGACCTGGCTGCCATCCGAACCAGTTCCGCGGAGGCGTCTGCGATATACGCAAGACCTCGCAGGCGTGTGGGAAATGAAGCCAGAATCTGCTCCTTCGCAGTTCCTTCTTCAATATGAGCCTGCAATTGATTTAACCAGAATTCTACGTTCCTCGCCACCACCGTGACCGCCATAGCTGGCTTCAGGCTTCCCACTGTCGAGTCCCATGATTTTTTTAACAATGAGTCCATTCTTTTATCCATTGGCTCAGAAAGAACCCCCATGTCCTCAAATGCCAAGTCCGTGTGCCTTGACACCTGCGAGAAGGCTGCATCTAGTTTTGGAACCTTGTTCCACACTGATGCTGGATCCTCTGTAAAGGGAAACCGTCTCTTTAAGGCCTTATAAAAGAATGGCTTTCTTTCAGGCTCCTGCCACTCTTTCTTAATAGCCTCTACTAGGACCTCATGAACAGGAAAATTCCTCTTTTCCCGTTCCCCTAGGCCCTCATACATCTGATCGTGCAATGATAATGGTTTCTTCTCCGTTGATATACCTAGTGTGGTATAAATGGCCCCTAAAAGGTTATCTACCTCTTCTAATGAGAGTTTGTATCGGGGTGGCTTCCTGGAATCCCCATCCAGAGCTTCCCCCTCAAAATCTTGGGAGCCAGAAGTTCCTCCTTCACCTCCTCTCTGGGGGCTACTGAAGGACCTGCACTAGTGGAGGGTATTGCCTGAGCTTTCCGTACTGTTGTTGTAGGAGGAGCAGTCTGAAAACTGTGGCATCTGAAACCCTTCAAAAAAGTTTTTGAAGGATTCGAACGTACTAGACAATTCTTTAACAGATGCCGCTAGTTCACCCTGCTCTGAAGGATGTTCTTGTACTAGTTTGCTAATACAATCTTTACATAATGGTTTTTCTCAAGAATCTCTAAGGGTAATTTTACAGGAAGGGCACCTCCTTTTTGAAACATGAGAGGCCCTGGTTTTCTCTGTTTTCTGAAAAGACATAAGAAAAAAACCCCAACCATTAACACACAGTAGCCTTTCCTGCATAATTGCAGGAGTGCAACACTTTCATTCGGGCTTGCCTCACCAGGGGCCCTATGAGTCCACCCTCTGACACCTGAGGGTCCTTAACCTGCTCCCCCCCCTTGCACTTGTCCCACACTGATAGGGGGGAGTGGTTCAGGTCAGGGGAGCTCCACCCTAGGTTCCCCTTACCTTAACATGGCTGGAGCTGGTCTCTGCTGGAGCAGTGCGGTCCAAATCCTCTGCATCCGCCATCCTTGTGTCACCTCTGGAGCTTTTGCTGTCTCTACAGCATGTACAGCTCCTCTCCAGCCCCATGCCTGGCTCCCTTTCAACGTTCGCGGCCGGAACCGGAAGCCGCAAACCCGGAAGTGCACGCCCCTTCGGGTCAGATATGACGTCACCCGCCACAGGCCGCGCAATCTCAATACCCGGCGTGTTCTACTCCACACGCTGCTGGGGGCATGAGACTACAGGAGCTGCGCTCTGCTTCACCACGCTCGGTGATGAAAGGGAAGCCCCCTGACCTCAACCTGCGCTCAGGGATCCGGGGGTGGCAATATCAAGAGAAAGTTTTTCTGACCAGGTTAGTGTTATAACCGCTGCGGGTGTATACACTAACTTTTTCCCCCTGGTCTGTCCTAGGAGTCTCTACTCCTCTTTCAGGACATGCTGCCTGAGCCTCCCTGGTTCTCCTGGCTGGTTCCTGTGGTGTCTCCCCTCTGGAGGAAACACAAACAACAAGAGCCAGCAGGGGAAGAGGAAATTTATAGAAGCTGGCGCAGGTGTTTCCAATCAGAGGGGAGGAGCCAATCTCTCCGGTGGCTGTCCTGAAAGACGATTAGGGGAAAATTGTCTGTAGACCTCTGAGACAGAATTGTATCGAGGCACAGATCTGGTGAAGGGTACAGAAAATTTTCTGCAGCATTGAAGGTCCCAATGAGCACAGATGCCTCCATCATACATAAATGGAAGAAGTTTGGAACCACTAGGACTCTTCCTGGAGCGGATCGCCTGGCCAAACTGAGCGATCAGGGGAGAAGAGCCTTAGTCGGGGAAGTAACCCGATGGTCACTCTGACAGAGCACCAGCAGAGCACCAGCGTTTCTCTGTGGAGAGAGGACAACCTTCCAGAAGAACAACCATCACTGCAGCACTCCACCAATCAGGCGTCTTTTGTAGAGTGGCCAGACGGAAGCCACTCCTTAGTAAAAGGCACATGACAGCCTGCCTTGAGTTTGCCAAAAGGCACCTGAAAGACTCTCAGACCATGGAGAAACAAAATTCTCTGGTCCGATGAAAGATTGAACTCTTTGGCCTTAATGGCAAGCGTCATGCCTGGAGGAAACCAGGCACCGCTCATCACCTGGCCAATACCATTCTTACAGTGAAGCATGGTGGTGGCAGCATTATGCTGTGGTGATGTTTTTCAGCGGCAGGAACTGGGAGACTAGCCAGGATCGAAGGAAAGATAAATACAGCAATGTACAGAGACATCCTTAATGAAAACCTGCTACAGAGTGCTCTGGACCTCAGACTGGGGCGAAGGTTCATCTTCTAACAGGACATCGACCCTAAGCACATAGCCAAGATAACAAAGGAGAGGCTATGGGACAACTCTGTGAATGTTTTTGACTTTCCCAGCCAGAGACCAGACTTAAACCTGATTGAACACCTCTGATGCTACCCTTCTAACCTGATGGAGCTTGAGAGGCCCTGCAAGGAAGAATGGGAGAAACTGCCCAAAAATAGGTGTGCCAAGCTTGTAGCATCATACTCAAAAAGACTTGAGGCTGTAATTGGTGCCAAAGGTGCTTCAACAAAGTATTAAGCAAAGGCTGTGAATACTTATTTACGAGTGATTTTGTTTATTTTTTAAAAATTTGCAAAGATTTCAAACAAACTTCTTTCACGTTGTCATTATGGGGTATTGTTTGTAGAATTTTGAGGAAAACATTGAATTTAATCCATTTTTGAATAAGGCTGTAACGTAAAATGTGGAAAACGTGAGGCGTTGTGATTACTTTCTGGATGCACTGTATATTGGTATATCTGTTTAATATCCTATTCATTGTGTGAGAAATTTAGAGCGGTCCTAAGCATATTTTCCTGTTTTATCTCAAGGCGTTCTCCCAGTTCTTATTTTGCGCTACAGAACAATTATTTCCAACTTTCCTATGGAGATGATTAGAACGGTCAGGATTTAGTAGTTTCATAACAGACAACTTGGCAGGGATGACACAAAGTCTTGCAAATTATGCAGTGTCATTTTACAGGAGGAAATTTATAGCGGAATGCATTTCTGCCAAATCAATGGGCATTTCTCTGAACTTGCATGGTCTCTAAGAGGATGTATTGCAGAGATAATTGGCATATATGACATACACTTTAACAGATATTGTAGCATAAGCATCAACTAAACAGCCAGTAGCATTTTCAGAAAGATCCGCAACAGCAGCCTACACATTTCTCCAATGTCAGATTTATTTACCGTATTTATTTTAAGGCTCCTTTCACACTAAGGCGCTCTGAAAGAGCCGCTCAATGCAATGCAATCCCCCAAGGGCTTTCACACTGGAGCAGTGCGCTTGCAGGGCGGTCTAAAAAGTCCTGCAAGTCGCATCTTTGGAGTGCTGTAGGAGCGGTGTATTTACCGCTCCTAAAGCGCCCCTTCCCATTGAAAACAATGGGGGAGTGCTCCAAACCCGCCTGCAAACCGCTGCTGCAGCGGCGCTTTGCGGGCAGTTTTAACCCTTTTTCGGCCGCTAGCGGGGGGTTAAAACCACCCCGCTAGCGCCGCTAAAACGACGGTAAAGCGGCGCTATATTTAGTGCCGCTGTATCACCAGCGCCTGCACGCTTCAGTGTGAAAGTAGCCTTAAAGTTACCTAGGTTTAAAAGCCTACACACTTTATAACACGGGGGGAGATTTACTAAACCTGGAGAGCGTAAAATCTGGTGCAGCTGTGCATGGCAGCCAATCAGCTTCCAAGTTTTATTGCCAAAGTTTAATTGAAGAAGCTGAAGTCAGAAGCTGTTAGGCCCCCATGCACAGCTTCACCAGATTCTGGGTGCTCCAGTTTTAGTAAGAGCCGGTTCACACAGGGGCAACACGACTTGCACACGACTTCAGCGGCAACTTGCAAAATTACTTTTGTATAGAAGTCAATGCAAGTCGCCTGAAGTCGCCCCAAAAGTAGTACAGGACCTTTTTCAGAACGACTTGAGACGCTCCTATTAGAACGGTTCCATTGTACAGAAAGGGATGCGAAAGGGATGCAGGCTGCTAAGTCGCCCCTGTGTGAATCTGGTCTAAATCAACTCCTGGGCCTCATTTAGCGAATATTTCAGAAACTAATCAGAGTCAAAGCTCTCATTCTCTGACTTTTTCACACACAAATCTGAATCCCAATTAAAGCTGTTAGGACCAGTCTGTCTATTCTATTAGCAGTAGGGTAAGCATTTGGACTAAAATAGGCAACTACAAACTAGGAGCGAACTGTAATTTGTTTTGGTCATTTCTACTCGACTCCCAAGAGTAGCCCAACCTTGTAGGCCTCATTTGAGATCAGAAAACCACTTTACTGGTATATACTCATACAACTGGCCGGATAAAATAACTCTTTATGCAAGAAATATCAGAGAAATGCAAACAGAGGAAAGATTAAGTGAAACTGCACCAGAATACTCAAGTGGTTTAATCAGTGCATATGGTACACAGTCTAGATAATGTAAATGTCATTTGCTTCAAAATCCAAAACTGGATGTTCTTTGTTTGAGCACCAGACCCCCTTGCATCTCAAAGAGTTCACACAATCCTCCGAAAGCTCCTATCACCTAAGAAAACTACTGCTGAGCGTTCTTTCCTGAATAAGTAATGTCTATGGAACTATGACTAGGGATTTGGTATTATCTCACTGTATAATCTCTCTAATGTTAACCAGAACATCAAACATAAAACAAAGAATAGAAAATAATGAGGCTTGTTTTTATCATGTAAATGGATTCGGTACCGTCACACTATGATTGCCTACCAACCCCCATATCCTATAAAACAAGTTGTCCCAAACAGGGGGGGACCAAAAAAGAAAAGCGGGGCTCACGGGAAGGCACACTTAAAGTATGGTGAATATATATGCGTATTTATTGGTACAAAATCGGTGTACATGAAGATATGTGCACAAACATGATCAGAAAAAGGTATCGTATACTGCCCTCATAAAATTGATCAAAAAGCTATTATTTTTGGTCAAAATATATTACATACACAGACTAGGGAAACATAAAACATGTATACATATAAATGACAAGACAGATGCGTCCGGACGTCTTGGCTATTGATGTCTGCACAAAACACCTATGGAGGTGTACAGCAATTGCTGAGTACGGTGTATAGTGCAGACATCAATTCCCCCGGGAAAGGGGCTGCGATGAGAGGGAGGGAAAGGATGGGTGGGGGGAAGAAGGGAGGGGAGGAGGGGGGGGGGGGAGAGGGAATGGGTGGGGGGAGGGAGGGGACGGAGGGGAAGGGGAAGAATGGGGGAATGGGAACCCTGAGGGAGGTGGTCTGCCGTGGGGTAGGGTGCAGGTATGGGGTCTGTGGTCAACTGAGCAGCTGGTCCTGAATAGGACTGAGATGTAGATCATATGTCTATATAAAGCCGTGGAATCACTGTCCCCATATTCCGGAGTATAAGGTAAGCATATATGCAGTTCTTATAATGAGTGATCTCAGTGCAAAGGGCACTATAGTGGAATCGTGTGGTAGCAGATGTAGGTAAGGAAACAACAGAGGTTGCCTAGTACGTTACCAATCCCGGGTCCCGTGTGAAGCTGCTCGGGTACTTCCGGGTGGCTGTGGCTCCAGTGTTGTAGACAGACCTTCCTGTTACCCTATATACCTCCGTATCCCGATCTTGGTGATACTTCGTGTTTCACGGTATATTCCTGGTATGCCGCTGTTGAAATGCTCGAGACCGTCCATACAGGTGCACCTGTTGCCCTCCGTACAGCTGTTCCGGGCTTAGGAACGAGATACTCCCTTGGTGTGTAAGCCGGCTAGCCCCAGCGGGGGATGACAGCGGGCGTGACGTCCGGACGCGGTGACGTCGACGCGTTTCACAGGACAAATGTGCGTAGCTTCATCTGGACGTATAGCTGACGTGCACGGGCTCCTTCTTATTCACATCCCTTCCTCGTGCACGCCCACCTAGATTGATTTAGTTGAAGGAGAGTCTGTTCGTCTGCATATTGTCCATATCCTCCTTCTTTGTTTGTCTGCCGTTCTACTGGTGTATGGATCAAATCGTAATCACGGGAAATATCTTCCGTGATATTCTAATTGAGATAGCCTGAGAATCCTGGTGTGGATGGAGAGTGTATAAAGAGTATAATATCTTTGTTATTACACTGTCCATTTTACATCATTTCAAGACATCCAGGACCGGATTCAGATACTTGCATCTCAATCAGTCCAACATATTATGCATATGACCACCATTTATGGGATATAGTTATTATATATATATCTCACCTATTTATGGGAGAGAAGGTTGGTAAGATTAGCAGATTTATAAATGAATGTATATCAATATGTAAAAATAAAAATTAGGAAAAGAAGCTGTCCGGGGAGGGGGGGGGGGGGGGAGAGGGCAAGGGGAGGGGAAAAAAAAAAAAAAAAAAAAAAAAAAAACACATGATATAACATCTTCTACTTAATTCAGGTTACCAGAAATGGTTGGAAATTTAATTCTGTATTTAACCCTTGAGGGGCCAGGGAGCCTAAGCGGAAAATCCATCGCTTTTCTTTTTGTTGTAGAATTTGATCAAAGTCCCCCCTTCTAGGGGACAGATTAAGGGCATAAATTCCCTTTACTTGCATGCCAGACAGTTTGCCCTGGTGATATTGGGCAAAGTGTCTGGCTACCGGTTTTTCTGGGTTCTTTTCCAGGATTTCCCTCATATGCTCTCCTAGTCGGATCCTGAGTTGGCGTTTAGTCTTCCCGATATATAGCTTTTTGCACGGGCATGTTAGCATATATATGACTCTGGTAGTAGCGCAGTTTATGAGACTTTTGATCTCGAAATTGTTTTTATTTTGGAAATCACTGAAGATTGTTGTTCTATGTACGTAGGGACAGACCTGGCAGTGACCACATGGGAACATTCCCTTACTCCTGGGGAAGCTGGATAGCCACGAGCTATCAGTATTTCTAAGGTGTTCGGAATGGATTAGAGAGTCACCAAGATTTTTGGCCCTTCTGGCTACCATTTTGGGGGTGGGACCCACTATTTGGGCTATGCCAGGGGTGTTGGTAAGTATATCCCAGTGTTTTTCCAGGATTGTTTTTACTGTGTCCCATTGGTACCCAAATTCAGTGATGATTCTTACCGGATCTGGGGTGCCGGGGGGGGGGGCAGGGGTGTGACGTGACTTTATTAATGGTTTACCGTCCAGAAGGGCTGGGCGGTCCCGTTCAGCTGCTTTGCGTTTGGCCCTCCTGAGTTGTTTATGAGAGTATCCGCGTTCTCGGAAGCGTTTATATAGCTCACTGCTTTCATGTCTGTAGCTTTCTCTGTTGGAACAGTTTCGCTTTATCCGGAGAAATTGGCCCACGGGGATACTGTCCTTTAGCCACTTTGGGTGGTGGCTGTCTGCTCTTAAGAGCGTATTTGCCGAGGTTTCCTTACGGAATGTTTGGGTCTCAAGGGAGGGGCCCCTTCTACTGATAAACAGGTCCAGGAAAGAAATCCTTTCTCTGTCCCACGTATATGTCAGTTTGATGTTCCTATCATTGGAGTTAAGTTGGGTAATAAATTGTGCCAGGGCATTCTGGTCACCTTTCCAGATGACAAATACGTCGTCGATGTACCTGAGCCACGTATGTACGTGGCTCAGGTACATCGGCGAGGTGTATACCTCGTCCTCCTCCCATAGGCCCAGGTGGAGACAGGCATATGCTGGTGCCCATGGTGCGCCCATGGAGGTACCATTAATTTGCTGGTAAAAATTTGAGAGGAATTGGAAACAGTTGTTTTGGAGAGCAAAGGCTAGCAGGTCCACCAGGAATTCTGTCTGTCATTTATATGTATACATGTTTTATGTTTCCCTAGTCTGTGTATGTAATATATTTTGACCAAAAATAATAGCTTTTTGATCAATTTTATGAGGGCAGTATACGATACCTTTTTCTGATCATGTTTGTGCACATATCTTCATGTACACCGATTTTGTACCAATAAATACGCATATATATTCACCATACTTTAAGTGTGCCTTCCCGTGAGCCCCGCTTTTCTTTTTTGGTCCCCCCCTGTAACCAGAACATCAATAAGCATGGGACATGTTTCTCCAATAATTCACTTCCCCACAACAAAATTCCAGGGTTCACACTGTTCCATGTGTTTTTCATTATTGTATATAAACTGTTTCTTTGCCACATTATCAGAAGTAGCCAGTCAGGAAACACTGCTTAGGGATTGTTCAGTACTGATGGACTTGAGGCATAAATCTTCAACATCTGTCCCTGGAAACATGAAGGCTAATTAGCTATTGTGGTCAAAAATCTGCTCCAGCAACCAGAGCTTACAGCAACCCAAGCTCTCATGCATGGTAAAAAAAGCAGCCAGTTGATTTAAAACAGTGGCCTCCAAATTGCGGTCAGTGGGCCAGATGCAGCCCCTTGCTTGCCCTTAACCAACCCTTGGGGCATTATTCCTGCCACTGACACCAACAGTGAGGCACTAATCCTCCCACTGACCCCATGATACGGCAATATTCCTCCCACCAGTGGGCTCCACCAGTTGAAGGTGCTGTCGATTCTCTCCCTCCAGACATCTCATGGATTTCATACTGCTATGTTGTACTGTAAGCCTATTTATTGGTTGTCTATGGTTGCTCTCTGTCCAATAATGTATTTCTATATTGTTATCTAGAAGTATTGGATGCCACCTTCTTGATAAAGAATTTCTGAAAAAAATATTCCACCTGCCAATACCAATGATCGGGCACTATTCCTCCTCCCACTGACCACAGGGTACTATGTAATACTTGTACTCCCACTGACAACCAAGCCTGTACACTGTACACCGGAGCATTTCCTACTCTCAATGGCCACATTCTGGCCCTCTGAAGTCTGAAGGACAGTAATCTGGCCCATTGTTTAGAAAGTTTGGAGACCCCTGGTTTAGAATGACAGTCCATCCAAAACCAATGTTGTAGGTTGGAGCTGAAGGGCTAAGACATCACCACTTCCTATATATCCTAATATGAATGTAAACCCCAACCCCAACTGGATGACATGTAGTTTGTTAAAGCATTATGTATCATACACAAGTGCAATGTTTTTTCCTAAAAAAAAACACTTTTTTTTTTAACATCTCTTCCTATCTCAATGCTGATGATCTAAAGCAGTGGTTCTCAACCCTGTCCTCAAGTACCCCCAACAGGCCATGTTTTGGGAATTTCTTTTAGATAAAATAGCTGTTCAAAATACCAAGCCATTGACTCCCGTCAAGATAAAGGAAAACCTGCAAACATGGCCTGTAGGGGGTTACTTGAGGACAGGGTTGAAAACCGCTGAACTAAAGCATTTTCATCCTATGTCTACATAAACTTGCTCCAGTGGAGGAGCCCAAAGTGCTGGCAAGAGATTCCAGAAGAGGAGGATCAGGGCAGCTCCGCGGCGAGGATCAGGCCAGCTCCGCGGCGAGCGTCAGGCCAGCTCCGCGGCGAGGGTCAGGCCAGCTCCGCGGCGAGGGTCAGGCCAGCTCCGCGGCGAGGGTCAGGCCAGCTCCGCGGCGAGGGTCAGGCCAGATCCGCGGCGAGGGTCAGGCCAGATCCGCGGCGAGGGTCAGGCCAGATCCGCGGCGAGGGTCAGGCCAGATCCGCGGCGAGGGTCAGGCCAGATCCGCGGCGAGGGTCAGGCCAGATCCGCGGCGAGGGTCAGGCCAGATCCGCGGCGAGGGTCAGGCCAGCTCCGCGGGGAGGGTCAGGCCAGATCCGCGGGGAGGGTCAGGCCAGATCCGCGGGGAGGGTCAGGCCAGATCCGCGGGGAGGGTCAGGCCAGATCCGCGGGGAGGGTCAGGCCAGATCCGCGGGGAGGGTCAGGCCAGATCCGCGGGGAGGGTCAGGCCAGATCTTGGGTGCAATCAGCTTGCCCATAAATGATTCGAATCTCAGCCAATCCCTGTTGAACCAGTCGAGATTACTCTATGGCTGGTTCTAGACCCATGTTCCACTAACAGTCCTGTTATTGGATACTCCCACCCTCCCTCTCCATGGAAGTGCACTTGCCATACATCCAGTGGCCCAATGCAGTGTTTAAATCCAGCCAATAAATTCTTCTTTCCCCTCACCTCACATGCATATTTGATCCCTATAGACTTCAATGGGGCTGATAGGCCAATGAGCCTATGGGAATCAAATGCCCTGGGCCAGTGCAAAGAATATTTTACCATTTTAGCATTTGAACACTGCGACATGCTACAGGATGGTGTCAAGCATGCAGACGGGGGGGGGGGGGGGGGGGTAGTAGGGTTGTTCAATTTATATTGGGTTTTGGGGCCCTACCTACATTGAATTTCTGGCTTTGTGATTCAAATTGGCACTCAGTGGACACTTTTTTTTTTTAGGAACGCCGGCACACCTGCTTAAGCTGGCCATACACTTCTTGCATTTTGGTTCATCCATATTGAAACAGCCAAAATTTGAGCTGCGAGAGGCATTGTTGGCATCACCTAGATGGACAAACTTCGATAAAAAAAAGAGAAGAAAAAAAAAATCAAAGAAGCCGGGTGGAAAACTGTTAGCTGAACAGTGACTACATACTATCAGATGCAATCACTGCTTGCGTAATAAGGCAGCGATGGGCACTGTGGTTATCTAAATACAATAGCCGGCAGAGGAGATTCCTTCATGAAATCTATGTGCGTGTGCCTAGCATTATTTATTAACAATGCCTGACTATTGTAAGAGTTGTCTAAATCCAGCACTTGCCAAAACAGGACCACAAAAGGGGTGCCAACAAAACACTGTTAATCAGTGTGACTTCAACTGAACGATATGTACAATTACAAGTGAACAGATTACCTTGAAGACTTGCCCAGGTGTAATCCATGGGGTTTAGCTTCAGGGGAGCACCAACAAATCTTGCATAAGCCTGGAAAGTACAGAGAAATAATAATGTAATAGAGATCTAAGAGTACAAAAACGAATGCTGTGCTCACATGCCAACAACAAACTACCGACAACTGGGGGCAGCAATACACACGTTATTATCATTACTGTAAGCTGGAACCAAACTGTTCAATTAATCAGGTAAAGAGACAAAGAACATGGTCACATTTTGTATTTTTAAAGAACGAATATGCTGCTCTGAAAATGTGATTATTGCATTTCTCAGCTAAATAACATACCCCAGGCCATTGGGAGCTGCTTCACACCTTTTGAATATACAGAACAGGGATATCTGTAAATTACCACTTTACAGAGATTTTTCTATTGGCTATCTGAACGTAGTAAATTAATTAGCATGGGGCGGGGGGGGGCTTTTTGCCTCAAGCTCTTAACGACCAGCTGTGACTGCCAACAGCTAGCTCTGCCCAAAACAAACCCTCTGCTTTGCTCTTGCGCCCCATCTTTAATTTTCTTTCCTTCCAATGGCAGCACACCTATCATGAACCTCCACCCCCAAGGAACCACTGATATCTTCTAGAAATCTTTAACCTCCTATTTAAGTAAACAGATTCAGCTAGAGAGTAGGTTCGTATGCCATCATGGAAAGGCACAAAAAAGAAAAATTTTGGGAAAGCACCAAAATAGCTTTTTTTTCGATGGATTGAGGGAAGCATATTTGTAATTACCTAGCTAGGCAGATGCAACAAAAAGGGTTTTTTTCCATTGCTGTTACTGACCTCTGAGAATGCTATTTACCTTGTTGTCTATGGCTTAGGAGCTCTAAACAGGTTTCAGGTCAGGGATTCAGAGGGCATTGAAGCTAGGGCTGCAACTAACGATTATTTTCAAAAACGATTAAATGGCTGATTATCCAATTAATTGAAACAAAAACCTAAAAAAAAAATAAATAATATTACTGTACAACTGAGTTATGTAAGGTTTAAAAAAAAAGACATAATTTATTCTTGATATCTATATACAGTGGTAAATATAAATAACCGGCTGTATGGTTAGGGAACAAAATATTTAATTCGCTGAGAATAACAGAAGAGATCTATACTCTATTAGAGGTTGAATCTGGTACATATCACTTTTTTTTTTTTTTTTTCCCTTAGAGAAAAATTTTGATCTCTGTGTCTGATGATATGTACCAGATTTAACCTCTAATAGAATATAAATCTCTTCTGTTATTCTCAGAGAATTAAATATTTTGTTCCCTAACCATATAGCTGGTTATTTATATTTACTGTATATGGATAAAGAATAAATTATGTTTTTTTTTTTTCCTAAATAAAAATAAAGACCTAAAATGCTGTTTTTCCAGGTTTTCAAAAAGGATTGTACTATAATATTATGCGTGACAGACTCCCTTGTCATAGGGAGGTACTGTAGTTTGATACAAGCTACCTGCGCCTGCGTACACAAACACATTTTTCCTCCAAAAGTTTTCGTTTAAGAACGTTTGTTCGATTTTCTAATCATTAGTGGGGTCAAATCGACGTTTGTTTTTTACCACAGTGACTGGAAAATTCGAAGGAGCAGAAAAAGAAAACTTGTCTTGATCGCACAAATTTTCTGACAGTGTATGTGGTTTATGTTCAGAAATTACATTCATTTTAAAAATTGAATTTTAAAAGCAAGTGGAATTTTTCGAATGACGTTCGTCCATTCATCGAATGTATAAAAGAATTTTCGTATGAATATTCGTACAAATATTCTCTTTCAAAAATCAATAATAGCTGATAATCTGATGCTCTCTTATTTGTTTCTCTTAATAAGCAACATATTGTTAGAATACTTACTTGATAATATTACTTAATATTGATACTGCTTTCAGTTCTGCATATTTTTCCCTTTGTTTTTTTTTTTGTTTCTTTTGAGATTGTCCACACGGAGTGCCACTCCCCCAGGCAACAAAGAGTTCCCAATGGGGTTCCTGGGCGAGTGCCACTCATGCAACAATTACCTCAGTTAACACGGTTGAGACTATTGCCCCGTACACACGGTCGGACTTTGTTCGGACATTCCGACAACAAAATCCTAAGATTTTTTCCGACAGATGTTGGCTCAAACTTGTCTTGCATACACACGGTCAAACAAAGTTGTCGGAAAATCCGATCGTTATAAACGCGGTGACGTAAAACACGTACGTCGGGACTATAAACGGGGCAGTGGCCAATAGCTTTCATCTCTTTATTTATTCTGAGCATGCTAGGCACTTTGTCCGTCGGATTTGTGTACACACGATCGGAATTTCCGACAACGGATTTTGTTGTCAGAAAATTTTATATCCTGCTCTCAAACTTTGTGTGTCGGAAAATCCGATGGAAAATGTGTGGAGGAGCCTACACACGGTCGGAATTTCCGACAACAAGGTCCTATCACACATTTTCCGTCGGAAAATCCGACCGTGTGTACGGGGCATAAGACAGTTCCTTGATCTATGATATAACGATAACCAGATAATCTGAATATATGTCTACATCTAAGTGACTTACTGTTTACCACTATACAATGTGCACATTGTATTCTTGTGTATTATTTGCAAAATTCAATAAAAAATCTATGATAGAAAAAAAAAAAAAAAAAAAAAAAAAATCAATACGTGTATGGCCAGCATAAGACATTTAGTAGCAGCAGCTAGATTTTTGTATCACCTGTCATGATGGGATTACAAAAAAGTGCCATTTAGAGTACATTAACAGCAAATAATCATGACTACAGTCAAAGGGGTTCATTTATACTGTGAAAAACATTGATAAGGAGTAATATGTATATATAAAGTTTATATCATATTTTCTTGTTAAAAAAAAAAAAAAAGTTTATATCATATACTGTATAAAATAAGTCAATAACCCATAAGTCAGATAGACAGGGTATTTTAACTGGGAGTCAGACATGAAGCTACATGAAGGGTGGAGAGGGAAATATAAATCTTTTATACTAACGTACTACTAAAGACTGAAACTTTTTTAATGGATATGATCATTTTTAATATAATGCACAATACTGTTATTTAATTGTAATGCCTTCTATTACCTCCAGTCTATCAGCCTCCAGCTTCTCTGGGTTCAGATGCTGATCTTCCCTGCGCAGAGCCCTTAAAGTGATGGTAAATGTTGGATTTTTCTCTTTTATACAACAACTTTGTTATACTTACCTGCTCTGTGTAATGATTTTGCACAGAGCAGCCCTGATTCTTCTCTTCTGAGGTTCCCCGTCTGTGCTTCTGCTCCTCCTGCCTTCAGAGTGCCCCTATAGCAAGCTGCAAAATATAGTATAAAGGGCTCCTATAGCAAGGTAAAAAAATCTTCTGCCTTTAGAATCACTCACTTCCTTCCCCTGCCCAGGACTACATGTCCCATGATGCATTGCTCATCACACATTTATATTCATAAGTTCTCAGGCACTTACTGACATGTATGAACAGTGTACTGAGCTGTATGTGTGCGGCACTGTATTTCCTAATATGTAAATAAAACATGCATTCTGTATACAGGCCAACTAATCGGCTGACCAACTAATCGATTATGAAAATATTTGACAACTATTTTCATAATTGATTATGCCGATTAGTTGTTTCAGCCATAATAGAAGCCATTAGCACAACATGAAAGCTGAGCAACTACTATTTTCAGGAAAGGCAGGCCTACATATTTTATTGAAGCATGATCACGTCATCAAAAGTTAGTGCAACGTTCCGGAGTCACACAAGACCCCTTCGTCAGGCATTTGATTTTTGTGATGTGATCATGCTGGGCCCTGGAGTTCTGCAACTGTGGGATGGAGCCCACTCGCTGCCTATTCTACTTAGAGCAAGAAAGAGATGGAAGTGCACTCACTGCAGCTAAGGGAAGGCTTCAGCTGAGCACTGTCACTCGGGGCCACCCCACCCATCTGCCCCGCCTATCCTCTCTGCCAATATCTTCAGAGAGAGAAGCCATGTCGAGAGGAGGGAACTAAAAAGAGAAAGTCAGCTGACCAGCTAACAGCCAATAGAGTGCAGGGGGAGGAGCTTTTCGCTCTTCGAGGAGACCTCAAATTAGCAGAGGCATCCTTGGGGCACTTCAAGGAAGGAATCCCTAGTGCCCCGATTATCAGTGAAGATGTCCCTTTAACGATAGCCGGTTATCGAATCTCCTCTCCTTACGCTGACAGCGTGAGGAAAGGAAGGCTGATAACCGGCTTCTGTTTACATCCTGACCAGCTGTCATTGGACACAGTTGATCAGGTGGTAAAGCGCTGCTGTGATTGGCCCTTTACACCGATCACGCCACCCAGCAAAGTAAGCCTGCGCTGTAGCCGTCTTTCAGCTATGGCATGGGCAGGAAGTGGTTAAACCACTGTGTTGTGGTAATGCATGTTACTTCTGTTAATAAATGGCCCTGCGATGCACTATCAATGGCACCCAAACACACAGTAATGCACTATTGTGTGATGTGTTATTAATATTATACGGAATTTATATAGCGCCAAAAGCTTGTGCATCACTTTACAACATGAGGGCAGACAGTACAATTACAATACAATTCAATGCAGGAGGAATCAGAGGGCCCTGCTCATTAGAAGGTTACAATCTAAATTGGGAAAAATGTGCAGGTGCATTACTGTGCTTCCTTTCAGTATATGAATCTAGTTTGTTATTCATTTAATAAATATATTATTTTATAAAATATTATATCTGTCATCCATGTACTCCAGTTGCTGGTTGGACCTGTATTACTAGGAAATATTAGCATCTGACTTTATCATAAGGAATTTTATGCTGCAGTTGTTCGCAGCTATTCATTTGCTGCAAAGTGTTGCTGCTTCTACTTTGCATGGTGACAGCTACACTTTAAAGGATGTAAGCCTAAGTCACTGTTCTGATGTACATCATGCACCCACTCAGCTCTCTACATATAGGCAGTAAAAAACTTCCCCTTCACTTACATAGGCAAATTCTAGTAACCACAGCAAAAGGTAAACATGTTTGCCAGGTCATTTCCCCAAACCATACTACCAATTACTTCAGCATATTAAAAAAAAAAAAAAAAAAACTGTATGTATCCTATGCATGACATTACAGAACAGGTCTATAACACTTTACATGGATATGGTCCAATGTAATTACACTGCTATTTTACCCATGTGGTAATGGAAATTTTTTATTCAGAATACTAAATATGCAACGGATTTTACTTTGCTCATAAGAGCTTGACGTTGACCATCTTTCTTTAGTCTAATTCAAAAAAAAGAAAAAAATAAAAAAATCACAGAAATATTTACAGCAAAACTATGAAGACATTTTAATCAAAGCTGGAAATAATGATTTTGAACACATACGAATCCATTGACACCCGCCAAAAAAAGTTGGGTACCATAATTCGAACTGGCTACCTGGTACTGAAAACTGGTGCAGTCTTATTTTTAAACAGCACTGGCCCATTCACACTGAGCATGGGATGAACAAAAATTGTAGAAATAGAGGCTATAAACATGGATCAAAATGACAAAGTATGTCCAGAAATAGACTAGGTTATATGTAGGTTATATAATAAGTAGGTTATTTGCAAATCTTGACTTTATTTGTGGTCCAAAGATCCATCATGGGTTGCTGACGTCCACCATCAAAATATCGACTGAGATTTAATGGGTATATAGATGTCACAAAACTGACATCTGTTCTGCTCAGCTCCGATTCAGCAGGGGATCTGTTCTTGGATACACAAATCAAGTATTTTAGGATTATCTATAAATATTATATATATATATATATATATATATATATATATATATATACACTTTTTTATTATTAATAATTTAGAATTATTATAATATTATTAATATATAATATCTGCACTAGTATAGAATAACCAAAGTAACATAGGAATCCAAAAAATTGTCAAACTACTGTGAAAACAAATATGATGCACTTTTTATGACAATAAATGGTGAAAGAAACTCACATGCAATATTTCTTATAGTGCAAAATAAAAATTGTCGAATAATGAATCCGAAATCCATTCACAGATGAATGACAATATCATGAGATCTTCACATATTCCTCTTAGGGACGTGCACTCATTGTTTGACCCTCACCACAAAGGTCAAACTTAAAATGAGGAGAAAGCCAGGTCAGATCAATAGCCACTGATAGATGTTCTCAGATAAATGTACACAAATTTCAATGAATCAGCAGGCAGGAACACACACACACATATATACACACACACATACATACATACATATATACACACACACACACACACACACACACACATACATATATACACACACACACACACACACACATACATACATATATACACACACACACACACACACACACATATATACACACACACACATATTATATATATATAAATTATACACGCGTAATATATACAGTATCTGACAAAAGTGAGTACGCCCCTCACATTTTTGTAAATATTTTATTCTATCTTTTCATGTGACAACACTGAAGAAATTACACTTTGTAAAGTAGTGAGTGTACAGCTTGTATAACAGTGTAAATTTGCTGTCCCCTCAAAATAACTCAACACACAGCCATTAATGTCTAAACCGCTGGCAACAAAAGTGAGTACACCCCTAATTGAAAATGTCCAAATTGGGCCCAATTAGCCATTTTCCCTCCCCGGAGTCATGCGACTCATTCATGTTACAAGGTCTCAGGTGTGAATGGGGAGCAGGTGTGTTAAATTTGGTGTTATCGCTCTCACTCTCTCATGCTGGTCACTGGAAGTTCAACATGGCACCTCATGACAAAGAACTCTCTGAGGATCTAAAAAAGAAAAAAAAAAAAAAAGAATTGTTGCTCTACATAAAGCTGGCCTAGGCTATAAGAAGATTGCCAAGACTCTGAAACTGAGCTGCAGCACGGCGGCCAAGACCATACAGCGGTTTAACAGGACAGGTTCCACTCAGAACAGGCCTCGCCATGGTCGACCAAAAAAGTTCAGTGCCCGTGCTCAGTGTCATATCCAGAGGATGTCTTTGGGAAATAGACGTAAGAGTGCTGCCAGCATTGCTGCAGAGGTTGAAGGGGTTGGGGGGGTCAGTCTGTCAGTGCTCAGACCATACGCCGCACACTGCATCAAATTGGTCTGCATGGCTGTTATCCCAGAAGGAAGCCTCTTCTATAAATAATGCACAAGAAAGGCCGCAAACAGTTTGCTGAAGACAAGCAGACTAAGGACATGGATTACTGGAATCATGTCCTGTAGGCTAATGAGACCAAAATAAACTTATTTGGTTCAGATGGTGTCAAGCGTGTGTGGCGGCAACCAGGTGAGGAGCACAAAGACAAGTGTGTCTTGCCTACAGTCAAGCATGATGGTGGGAGCGTCATGGTCTGGGGCTGCATGAGTGCTGCCGGCTCTGGGGAGCTACAGTTCACTGAGGGAACTATGAATTCCAACATGTACTGTGACATACTAAAGCAGAGCATGATCCCCAACCGTCGGAGACTGGGCCGTATTCCAACATGATAACGACCCCAAACACACCTCCAAGACGACCACTGTCTTGCTAAAGAAGCTGAGGATAAGAGGTGATGGACTGGCCAAGCATGTCTCCAGACCTAAACCCTATTGAGCATCTGTGGGGCATCCTCAAAACGGAAGGTGGAGGAGCGCAAGGTCTCTAACATAAACCAGCTCTGTGATGTCATCATGGAGGAGTGGAAGAGGACTCCAGTGGCACCCTGTGAAGCTCTGGTGAACTCCATGCCCAAGAGGGTTAAGGCAGTGCTGGAAAATAATGGTGGCCACACAAAATATTGACATTTTGGGCCCAATTTGGACATTTTCACTTAGGGGTGTACTCACTTTTGTTGCCAGCGGTTTAGACATTAATGGCTGTGTTTTGAGGGGACAGCAAATTTACACTGTTATACAAGCTGTACACTCACTACTTTACATTGTAACAAAGTGTCATTTCTTCAGTGTTGTCACATGAAAAGATATAATAAAATATTTACAAAAATGTGAGGGGTGTACTCACTTTTGTGAGATACTGTGTGTGTGTGTGTACAGGGGTAATATATACAGTATATATGAGCAGGGATAATATATATGTAGAAGGAGATTAAATATCTCCTTCTACATATATATTATCCCTGCTCATATATACTGTATATATTACCTGTGTACACACACACACAGCAGGTAAAATAAGTATTGAACACGACACCATTTTTCTAGATAAACATATTTCCAAAGATGCTATTGAGATTAGATTACATTTTTACCACGTCGGTAACAACCCATGCAATCCATACATGCAAAGAAACCAAAACAAATAAGTTCAGATATTAAGTGATGTGTAATAAAATGGAATGACACAGTGAAAAAGTATTGAACACATGTAGAAAGGGGTGGTGCAAAAAAGGCATGGCAAGACAAGACACCAGTTGAAATGTATCAGTAATTAGAAAGCAATCCTGCCCCTGGTCAGTGCAAATTAATATCAGCTGGTTCAGTCTCAACTGATGGCCTATAAAAGGTGTCTCATTACCAAGGTGTCACACAAGAAACATCTCATGATGGGTAAATGGAAAGAGCTCTCTCAAAACCTGATTGTTGCAAAACCTACTAATGGCATTGGTTACGGAAGGATTTCTAAAATTCTGAATGTTGCAGTGAGCACTGTTGGGGCCATAATCCAGAAGTGGAAAGAACATAAATTTCACCATAAACCAGGTGCTCCTCACAAGATTTCTGATAGAGGAGTGAAATTAGAAGAATTGTCCAAGAGCCAAGGACCACTTGTGGAGAGCTTCAGAAAGACCTGGAATTAGCATGTTTAATTGTTTCAAAGAAATCAATAAGTAATGCATTCCACCATCATGGCCTGTATGCACGATCACCACGCAAGACTCCATTGCTGAAGAAAAAGCATGTTGAAGCTAGTTTGAAGTTTGCTGCACAACATTTAGACAAGCCTGTGAAATACTGGGAGAATATAGTCTGGTCAGATGAGACCAAAATTGAACTCTTTGGATGCCATAATACATACCATGCTTGGAGCTCAAATGGCACTGAAAATCACCTCAAAAACACCCCAATACCAGCAGTGACGTTTGGAGGTGAGAACATCATGGTGTGGGGCTGTTTTTTAGCATATGGTACTGGCAAACGTCATATCATTGAAGGAAGGATGAATGGAAAAATGTACCAAGACATTTGGGATAATCTGCTGCCATCTACCAGGATGATGAAGATGAAACGATGGTGGATATTTCAGCAAGACAATGATCCCAAATACAAAGCCAAGGAAACCCTCAATTGGTTTCAAAGAAAGAAAATAAAGCTGCTAGAATGGCCCAGCCAATCACCTGACTTGAATCCAATAGAAAATCTATGGACTAAAGATCAGAGTTCATAGAAGAGGCCCACAGAACCTTCAAGATTTGAAGACTGTGTAGAAGAATGGGCCAAAATCACACCTGAGCAATGCACGAGACTAGTTTCTCCATACAGGAGGTGTCCTGAAGTGGTCGTTACCAACAAAGGATTTTGTACCAAGTATAAAAAAAAAAAATGTAAAGCGAAGTTCCAACCAAAAATAGAACCTCCGCTTTTCTGGTTCCTCCTGTCACATTTGGCACCTTTCAGAGGGGAGTGGGGGAGCAGATACCTGTCTAATATACTTCCACTTCCAGGGATGGATCACTGCAAATTGCGCGGCGATCTACACCATGTCCGGCCCCTCCTCCGCCCCCCCGCTGTCTTCTGGGAGACACACAGGTCCGAGAAGACAGCAGGTACCAGTCAGGACGCGCACACGACTCGCGCATGCGCACAGAGGCGTTGCTAGGGGGGTGCGGGGGGTGCGGTCCGCACCCGGGTGACACCCGCTAGAGGGGTGACACCCTCCCGACGGTGTGGAAAGAACTGGTATTTTTTTTTTTTTTTAATCAGCTGACCCGTTTACCCCGCACTCCGCAGCCTGCCGGGTTGAAACAACACACAACTCCAGCGCCGTAGCGGCGCTTGGTATGTCAGTGTGTGAGCGTGCTGCTTGTCCTTCTTCCTCCTCCTACTGAGCCAGCCTGTCACATTTCATCTCTCACACTGCGCTGCAGAGTGAGAGATTACATCACTGGCTACAAACACTACTATCTCCGCCCGGGCGGCGCGGCAGCTGTACGCTGTGAAGCTGCCCTCCGCTGTTCTCTCCACTGGCACTGAACACTCGATCCGGGCACACACCCAACACATGCCATTCCCACAGATAAAGCCTCAAGCCCTGCTGTCTGTGCCTCCAGTGAGGATGGCAGAGCTGGCTGTGTGCCTGGTAAGGATCCGGGGCAAGGTGAGGAGGAGGGAGTCTTGCCCCTCTCTGTGTCTCACCCCTCTCTCTCATCCCCCTCTCTGCCTCACCCCCACCCTCTCTTTCAACCACCCTCTCTCTCTCATCCCCCTCTCTGTCAACCCCACTTTCCTCTCTCACCCTTCCACTCCCTCTCTGTCACTCCCCACCCCCCTCACTGTCTCGTTCACTCCCCCCCTCTCTCTCTCTCTCTCTCTCATCCCCCTCTCTGGCACCCCTCTCCTCTCTCTCTACCTCTCACCCCACCCCCTTACCCCCTCTCTGGCACCCCCCCTCCTCTCTATCTCTCACCCCCACCCCCTTACCCCCTCTCTGTCACCCCCACCCTCCTCTCTTTCTATCTATCACCCCCACCCCCCTCTCTCTTCACCCCTCACTCACCCTCAACCCCTCTCACCCCATCTCCCTCTCTCACCCCATCTCCCTCTCTCTCACCCCATCTCCCTCTCACCCCAACTCTCTCTCTCTCACTCCATCTCCCTCTCTCACCCCTTCTCTCTCTCTCTCACCCCATCTCCCTCTCTCACCCCATCTCCCTCTCACCCCATCTCCTCTCTCACCCCATCTCCCTCTCTCACCCCATCTCCTCTCTCACCCCATCTCCCTCTCTCACCCCATCTCTCTCTCTCACCCCATCTCTCTCTCTCACCCCATCTCTCTCTCTCACCCCCATCTCTCTCTCTCACCCCATCTCTCTCTCTCACCCCATCTCTCTCTCTCACCCCATCTCTCTCTCTCACCCCATCTCTCTCTCTCACCCCATCTCTCTCTCTCACCCCATCTCCCTCTCTCACCCCATCTCCCTCTCTCACCCCATCTCCCTCTCTCACCCCATCTCCCTCTCTCACCCCATCTCCCTCTCTCACCCCTTCTCTCTCACCCCTTCTCCCTCTCTCACCCCATCTCCCTCTCTCACCCCTTCTCTCTCACACCCCATCTCCCTCTCTCACCCCTTCTCTCTCACCCCTTCTCTCTCTCTCACCCCATCTCCCTCTCTCACTCCATCTCCCTCTCACACCCCATCTCCCTCTCTCACCCCTCACTCACCCTCAACCCCTCTCACCCCATCTCCCTCTCTCACCCCATCTCTCTCTCTCACCCCATCTCCCTCTCTCACCCCATCTCCCTCTCTCACCCCTTCTCCCTCTCTCACCCCTTCTCCCTCTCTCACCCCTTCTCCCTCTCTCACCCCTTCTCCCTCTCTCACCCCTGCTCTCTCACCCCTTCTCTCTCTCTCACCCCATCTGCCTCTCTCACCCCATCTCCCTCTCTCACCCCATCTCCCTCTCTCACCCCTTCTCTCTCACCCCATCTGCCTCTCTCACCCCATCTGCCTCTCTCACCCCATCTGCCTCTCTCACCCCTTCTCCCTCTCTCACCCCATCTGCCTCTCTCACCCCATCTGCCTCTCTCACCCCATCTGCCTCTCTCACCCCATCTCCCTCTCTCACCCCTTCTCCCTCTCTCACCCCTTCTC